>JAQPPZ010003378.1:0-662500 GCA_028583015.1 Wollemia nobilis
TGGTCTTTATTTTCGTCGACGTCAAGGTGTCTTCGAAGAGACTATTTATTCTCCAACTCCTAAGGTTGGAAGGCTAATTAATTCAAAATTCCCCGAATGCAATTTGCGGTGTTTATGCTCTGTATTCGCTGCGATCGAAGGATACTTAGAAGCACGTGCGGTTGAAAAGTCTTCGGGAGTTTTTTTTCGAGGGTGAAGTGGAGGGAAGTTCACTTGTGAACTTCGTAGCCCGCATGGGCTAGTGACAGCGAAGGCTGCTATTGGGCGTTGCATTGGTGGAGGTCACCGTTTCGAGTCTCGCGGGGGTGCTTTGCTAGAGTAACACACATTTTTATTAAAACGTCTTTATGCCATGAAATTCGAAGTTTCTTGGACAGCGATTTATAAGTTTGAGAGTTGTGTGTGGTGACAGCTTGAAGTTTCAATTATCTTCTACTCCAATAAGGTATGGGCACATTCTTCTTATGAGTATGATTGGTGTATGTTTTCTGAAATAAGGTTGGAGTGAAAAGGTATTCTACTAGGTATCCTTTGGCTAGGTGTAAATCCTATTTTCTGGTTTGTTGAAGACTACTTGTGCATTGTTATCCTTAAGGAGAGTTTTTGGTGAATGCATAATTTTTGGTTTGAGATAGTGGAAGCTTTGTGCACTAGGGTTTATATTTGTGAGTCTAGCTACTTGCATTGAGTTGGTGGAACCCTTGGTTGGTCGTTTTGAGTTTGATGGTTGAGTTGCTTCCATAGAGGTTGTTTGATCAAGTTATTGCTTTACTTGATTCATGATATTGGGCTTACTCCATTGAGTTGATTTGAGAAAGTTATTCTTTGCATTTGGTGATATTGTGTTGGTGGTTGTTTTGTTCAAATATCTTTGGAGGGAAAAGGATTTCTACTTGTTTTCTTTTCTTGTGATGATTGGTTGAATGCTTCAAGGTTGATGTTGAGTTGAATGGTGTTGGTTGACTAAACCTTATTTGATGAGCATTGTTGTTGAAACCCTAATTTATGGTGAAAAGAACGTGAGTATCATTGTTATGTGATTCTTTGCATAATTGGCAATTGTTGGGGTTTCATGTTCTTGAAAGAAAACATTCTATCCTATCCATTTCAGATATTGAGTTGAGTTTTTAGATTTGAGATTGAGATTGAGCTGAGTTGATCTGAGTTGAGTTTTGAGATTGGGATTTGAGTATAGAACATATTGAGTCTCTAACAATTCTCTTTATGCTTCTATGAGTTTGACAAATCACATTGGGTCTCTAACAATTCACTTTGTGATTTCCTACTAAGAAAGTTTTTCTTGGTGAGCTTGCTGAGTTTTTTGATAGGTTCTAGTGGGGACTTGTGAGCAGTTTTTGGACAGGTTTCGGTGGGGACTTGTGAGCATTTTTTGGACAGGTTTCGGTGGGGACTTGTGAGCAATTTTTTGGACAGGTTCTGGTGGGGACTTGTGAGCAGATTTGGATAGGTCCTAGCAGAGGACTTGTGAGCTAATTTTGATAGTTCTATCAGAGAAATTGAGGACAAAGGTGCATTGGTTCTATGAGAAGAACCTGAGGACAGATTTGGCAAGTCTTTGAGAAGGCTTGTATGCAGAGGATTGATTTTTTTAAGAGTTGGATAGATCTAACAAACAGAGGAAGACTTGTACTAGATCGATTGAATGTGTTTGGTACAGGTTGCTGAGCTACTGTGGACGTGATCATAGAAGGTAGAGGTCTCTTAGGCTAAGCATTGAGGACAGGAGGTCTTCGGTGGAAAGGATTTCCACATGCTAGCAAGAGGTAGAGGTAGTTGATCTTCTGAGGGATCATTTCCAGAGCAGAGGGGAAGGTATCTCCTTTGAGCAGAGGCTCATAAATTTTGATTGGGGGAAGGTATCTCCTTTGAGCAGAGGCTCATAATTTCTAATTGGAGGAAGGTATCTCCTTTGGTTCGAGGCTCATAAATGTTGTAATTGGGAAGGATTCCCAAAGAACTTTGAGATAACTTTTAGAGAAAAGTTTTGTGGACATAGCCCAACCATTCTAGGTGAACCACGTTAAAATTGGTGTTATGGATGATATTGTGCATTGCTTTGATATTGCTTTGGGTATATTGCTTTACTGTTTTGAAGTATAAAGGAAAAAGTAAAAAGATGTCTTATACTGTTCACCCCCCCCGCCTCTCAGTATAAGCTTGTGTTCTTCACATCTTATTTGCTAAATCTTTACACAACTCATATTTGTTGTTGCCAAATATGATATCATCTACGTATACAACAAGAACAATATGATGACCATTTTCTGTTTTGACATACAAATTACTATCCACCATACCTTTCTTGAACCCTTGCTAAGTAATATAATTATCTAGCCATGTATACCATGCTCGGGGTACCTGTTTTAAGCCATATAACACTTTCTTTAACTTGCAAACCAAGTTGGGATCATCACCAATTAGGAAACCATCTGGTTTCTCAATATAAACCTCTTCTTCAAGTTTCCCTTTCAAAAATGTTGATTTCACATCCATTTGATAAACTTTGAAATTCTTGTAAACTACTAAAGCCAAAAATATTCTAATTGCCTCTAGTCTGGCCAAAAAGGTGCAAATGTTTCCTCAAAGTCAATACCTTCAACTTGTGCATAGAATTTGCATACCAATCTTGCTTTTTTCCCAACTACCTGTCCATCTTCATTAAATTTGTTCTGAAAGACCCATTTAGTACCGATTACATTTTTATTTGCGGGTCTTGGTACTAACTCCCAAGTCTTGTTTTTCTCGATCTGATCTAATTCTTCATTTATTGCCTTTACCCAACTTTCATCTTTGCTTGCGTCAACAATATTTTTGGGCTCAATGTTGGATAATAAAGAGTAGTTAGTTACTAATATTTTTCTTGTCTAAAAACCAACTGTGGGGTCTCTAATTATTTGCTCTCTAGGATGATCTTTCTGCTATCTGCCTGTTTTGAATTTCTTGTTTTCTTCCACTTCTGAGTCATTGTTTGAATCCTTTGAGTCAATTTTTGGTTTCTTTTTTGTTTCCTTTTTTTCATCTCCTTCAATGACCTTTTCATAAATTAGGTAGTTCTCTTCATAGCTAATTACTCGTTCCCTTTCTTCATCAACTTTAACATCGGCACTATCCATAATTTTCCTTAGCCTCTTGTTGTAGCATTTGTAAGCTTTGCTTTTTGACGAATAGCCAAGAAAAATACCTTCATCCGCTCTATCTTCAAACTTACCAAGGTTTTCTTTAGTTCTTTTGATGTAACACTTGATGCCAAAAACTTTAAAGTATCTTGTTGTTGCCTTTTTACCAAACCACAACTCATAAGGAGTTTTTCTTTCATGTGTCCTCAACATGCACCTATTTTGGATGTATATCGCAGTATGGACTACCTCTTTCCAAAATTTGTCTGCTACTTTGCTCTTAGTCAACATAGTTTGTGTCATTTCCTGCACTGTCTTGTTCTTTATTTCTATCACACCATTCTGCTGAGGTGTTCTGGCTGCTAAAAACTATCTCCTAATGCCATATTTTTCACAATACTTTGTGAAATCCTTTGAAATGAACTCTCCTCCTCTGTCTGACCTTAAACATTTAATCATTTTTTCCTGTTTGATTCTCAACTTGGTTTTTTAAAACCTTGAACATCTCAAAAGCTTCTTAATGATGCTTCAAAAATAGTACCCATGTAATCCTGGAATAGTCATCTATACACAACATGAAATATTTGGCATCATTTATGCTTTGCGTTCTCATGGGTCCACATAAATAAATATGTACTAGTTTCGAAGGTTTGCTTGTGTAGTACTCTTTTGTTTTAAATAAGACTCTAGTTTGCTTCCCCTTTTGACATGAAGCACAAATGCTATTTGATGTTTTGCCAATGGTGCGAATATCTCTCACTGCTTTCTTTGAGCTGATTTTTACTAGATTGTCAAAATTGATATGATCGAGCCTCTTATGCCACAACCAATTCTTTTCTTCCTATCCAATCAAGCAAGCTCCTTCTGAATTCTCTGAGAAGGTTTACAGGTTGCCATATGTTCTTGATCCAGTTGCTATCAACTTCCCATTGTTTACCTTTTTGACTTCACAACCTTGCTTCTTAAATATCACTTCATGACCTCTATCACAAATTTGACTTACGCTCAACAAGTTATGCTTCAGACCAACCACAAACAAGACTTCTTTTGACCTTATTTTTTTGTCACTAATCTTAACTTAACCTCTACCAACTATCTTAGCTCCATCATTGTTTCCAAACTTTACTGAACCACCTTCATATTGCTGCAACTTCTCAAATTTTTGTTTGTCACCTATCATATGACTAGATCATCCACTATCAAGTATCCATGATGTGGATTTATTTTGCACTTTTAATGTCGTTTGTACGATCAAGGATTATTTTTCTTTCTTAGGTTGCTCTTTTTCTTTCCACTCGGGTTTGATTACAATATTGGGCTCTTGTGAGAAACAATGGTGAAATTGTTCTATTGATCAACAATGCATTACATAGTTTTATAGTTCTTGAAAGAACTAAAAATAGACATGGTGGTTGAGAGAAATCCTCTTAAACTTATTACAACAAATTAACTTAAAGATAGCTCTTATCTTAACAACATGCTAATCTTAGACTATGGTCAAACATTGACCAACTAAGCCAAAACTTCAATGTATGCTAATCAAATTAAATAAAAATATGTAAATCATAACATTAAACTAAAACTAAATACTAGGACTTAATACTTAGGACTAAGGAGGCAATGTTGAAAATATTCCAACATCTTGTTTTAGCTTTTCTTTTTTAGTAGCTTGTGCATGTTTTCGGGAAATTTACTATTTTATCTTATTCCATTTGGCTGAAATTTTCTTCCCTAAAATTGATTTTATGCAAATGTACTTCGACAATTTCTTGCAATATGCCCAAAATTATGACAATTATAACTTTCTACTCCATAATCCATCAAAGGTGAAAAAAAAATTCTATTGGTAAAATTCCTTGGTCCTACATTATACTTGCAATCTAAGATCTTATGTCCATAACCATTGCATTTAAAATAGTAACCAAAAAATAGATGATTGAACCTGGGTGGTGGTCTTTGCCATGTTATCGTAGGAGCCATAAATCTTCTTCTTATTTGATGTGTGACATTGGTGAAGCCATCATTGTCAATTCTCCTTTCGTGCCTTGCATTATTGCTTTCCTTTGCATGATTCGTTTTTGCTTGATCAACCTATTTCTTCTCTTCATTCTTTGTGGATTCTTCATTTCTGGCCTTTGATCCATTTTACGATTCTCCTTAATAAAAACCCAAATCAAATTTGATGTCTGTAGTCTTTTGGTTATTTATAATATTTTCCAGCTTCATAGAACTTTCTTCACGTTTGTGATAACAACTAATTTTTTGATTCATCTCTTCTAGCTGCATTCTTAAACCAACAATCTCTTCTTCTAGATTTCTGCAATAATCTATTTTCATGGTTATTTTCACTTCGATATCTTCGAAGATTTTCTTGGATTCCTCTATCTATACTTTAAAATTTGTTATGATTTCATTTGCATCCTCAAGATTTCTTAAAATTTTCTTATTCTTTTTTCTTTCTATATTCAATTCATCTAGAGCTGCAATTAGTTCCTCTTCCAAATTCACTTCTGCATCAATTTTTTCTTCATCACATTCCTGTTCTTTTTCTAGTTTTTCTTCTTTGAGTGCCATGAAAACAACTTCACTTATTTCCTTTTCAAAACCCTCACTGGAGCTATCTTCTGATGAACTGACATTCTTGGAGATGAAACTTTTCTTCTTGAAGTTGCCTTTTCTAAAATTTATTCTTTTCTTCCAGTCACTTCTTTCTTCGTGCGATCCTTCATCACTTCTGTTCTTCTCATTAAGTGGATATTTAGCTGCAAAATTCCCAACGCCTCCATAGTTGAAACATTTAAACGGTAACTTTTCTTTGTATTTTCCTTTTCCCCTTTTTAGTTTTTGAACAAAGTTTGCTTCAATTTCATCTGATGTCTCTTCTTCCTCGGATTCTTATTTTTCTTTCATATTTTTATGGGCTTTAAAAGTAGCTTCTCTATCTGTGGGTTTAGATTTTCCTATTCTCATCTCATATGCAATCAAATAACCATGCATCTTATCCATACTAAAAGAATTTAGATCTTTAGCTTCTTCTATAGCTAAAACTTTAGAATAAAATATTTGGGGAAGGGATCTTAATACCTTTTTCACGGTGACAGAATCTTTGATTTCCTTGCCAAGTCCTCTAATCGCATTAATGACTTCATTAACTCTTAGTATATATGCCTCTATATTTTCATCGTCATTTAATACTTCGAACTGAGCTCAATGTGTTTGTAACTTGGCCTCCTTGATCTTAACGTCTCCTTCATGAATGCTCTTCATTTTTTCCCATATTTCCTTTGTCATTTTACAACCCATAATATTTACCAGTTCGTTGTCCACTATCCACACATGATAGCATTCTTTGCTTTTGAGTCATTCTCAAATATTTTCTTACCGACATCATCGGTTGGAGAAGTGGTGGGTATTATGTATCCACTATCTACTGAATCCAAAATTTCATATCCCAAAGCACAAAGATATGTCTGCATCCTGAGTCTCCAAAATGCATAATTATTTTCGTCAAACAATGGTGCTTTTTTTGATGAGAAGCCTTCACCACCTGCCATTGTGTCACTTCCATGATCATCCTAGTCAGTTAAGCCTGTTTAGTAACCTCGCTCTAATACCAATTGTTAGTCTCACAATGACACTGAGAGGGGGGGTGAATTAGTGTAGCTCTTTAAAACTTAAATCTTCAACACTCAAAGCCAAAACAATGAAAACATAAAACCAAATAAAACAAGTATAACAAGAGAACATCACACAACACAAGATGTATCGAGGTTCACCAATTTGGCTACATCCTCAAAAATGACTGTTTGGACTCCCATCCAAATCCAACCTTTGCAAAACACCAACTTTACAATTAATTTACCAGCACCCACTGGAAGGAGCACTAAACCCTGATTTATATGCACCAACAGAAAGGAGAACTAACCCCTGATTTATCTGCACCAACAGAAAGGAGCACCAACCCCTCTACCAAGAACCCACTTGATTTTGATATTGATAATAAAATGAAATATATGAATGTCTTCACTAAAACCAGAACCCTCTATGGTCTATAAGCTCAAAATATAAAACTTTCTATTTCACCCAGTATAACATCCCTCTCTTTGCATTACTTAGAATTTGAATCTTCTTTTATCACAAAAAAATTTGATTGTTCTCTTAGCTCGTTATGCCAATTGTTAAATGCTTTCTAGGTATTGTGCAACACTTTTCCTATGAACTCCTCTCCAAATTTCAGCCAAAATGGATATCATATGAGAAATTTATTCCCAAAATACTGAAGTGACGTTTTTCACCACTCTCCAAAATTCGCGGATTTTCACTCTTTATTTTTTTCCACACACACTTCTCTCTTCACAAAATAGTCCCCACTTTTCAGTAAAATCCCTTGTCACTTAAAAAGCACACACTTACATTCTTTTTCTCTTTTCAATTTTAAAAATATTTTCTTTAATGAAGCTTCTTAAAACAATATAACTTTTTTTTTGAGAAGGCATTTCGTCAAACACGTCACATGCAAAGAATTGACACCTTCCTCGTTCTCTTACTTAGGATCCATGTGACACCTCAAACCAAAAACAAAATATGCTCTATTTGATGCCTTTAAGGTGTAACAACACTGAAACCAAAACTTTGGCGACTTTGCAAGGTCGAAACGGCCAACTAAAGGATTTTGCACAAGTGGAACAAATTGACATAAAAGTGACCTGTACCATTTTTGCAACAATCATAACTCTCACCTCGTAAATTTTTTTTCTCTAAAATTTGAAACGTAGAATCTCTGTAATGCTGAATATATCTAGTATAAATATTGCTCTATAAATCCTTACGGTTCACATGTACCACCTCCACGAAAACTGTTGCTGACACACTTTTTCCAAAAAGAACGTTTTTGTGACAGTTTTGAAACACTTGTAACATTCACCTTGTTTATCCGTTTTAGTGGAAATTTGGAATAAATGTTCTTGAAGATAACAACCACCTCCAGTTCAAAATTTTCTATCAAATCCTTCTCAATTTTCTCATAGTGATTTTGACAAAACTACCATTTTTTGGCATGTACAACCTCTCGAGTGCCCTACTGCTCTCTGCAGATCTCTCAAGCACCTTATTGATCTCTACAAACTTCCTAAGTACCTTGTTGCTCTCTATAGACTTCTCGAGTGCCTCGTTGCTCTTCGCAGACCTCCCAAGCACCCTACTACGCTCCACAGACCTCTCGAGCATCCTACTGCACTCCCAAATAACCCATGAGCATTTTGAAACCCTATTTTAACATTGAATGAGAACTTCAAGTTTTTCTAGGGCACGCCCCCACCATCGACCTACAATAGATTCATCCATCAAAAAACAGTAAGCAAGAGCAAGGTAAATCCATTTATGTTATTATATTTTATGTTGTCTTATACTGTTCATATTTCCATTACTATAACTAGGGTTTTTAAGTTGTGATTTTTGAGGGCTCACACTGTGGAGCCCTCATTTGTTATTATTGATTCTCTGGTTTCTTTATGTGTAGGTTTTGATAATACATCAAAAGCATTGGACAAATGCTTAAGCTAGAGTGGCCTGATATTGGATACACAGAAGCCCACTCAACCTTGTTGGGAGCAAAGACGTAGTTGAAGACACCACCAGTTATTTGTGGCTAGGGTTTCGAAGAACCCTAGCAAAATTTGTAATATTGTATCAAGGGATTCTTGGATCCACTATTATAACAATGAAGTTTCTAGGCCCCCCCTTTATCAATATAAATTCCATTTTGTTGTGCAATATTTGATTCACTTGAGTTCTATTTTATTTAGCATTGTTTGGTGTCACATTTTAGCTCTTCAGGTTGAACAAATGTGACATGGCCCTTAGCTTTATTTGTAGTTGTGTTTCTCTAGAAATTAGGTTTCAAATTCTAACATTAGATACTCCAAATGAAGCATGGTACAAGCTATGAATTCTATTTGGTCAAATAAATTATATCTGAGAGCACTTGCTATAAAATGATCTTATGAATTTGGATTCTAATGACTATTGGGATATCAACGAATACTTGACCGAATTCATCCATTTAAGAAGTGAACTAAAAGAATATGGAGTAGAGAAGAAATATCAGCAGATGGTTTTATGTGTTCTATCCAAACTTGGGATAGATTTTTTAGTGTTTGTATCAACTTTCCATTCTACTCTAAGAGCATTAGGGACAACATATCATATGCCTTACTTTAGTAAATTTTCTAATGAGTTGTGTAAGGAATAAGATAAACTTGTACAAATAGGATTCATGAAATTATCTAAGTCTCATGCCTTAGTTGCCCAACATGTTATAGAAGAGAAAACAGATGGAAGCAAAGAGTCAAACGAACTTAAAGACCCTAAAAAGGAGAAATCTCAATCACCTCCGTCCTCTAGTACTCCAAAACCTAGTTCACAAACTTCTACTTCTAAAAATGCAAAACCTAAGAAGGAGAAGTTAACTTTTGGCTTTTGCAAAGGCAAACACAATGAGTCTAAGTTCCTTAAAAAGGAGATACATCAATTGAAGGAACTTCTTGTTAAGAACAACATTAATGAATCTACTTCAAGCACAAAGGACTCAATAAAGAAGAAAGAAAAGGGTAAAAAAAACCCTAATGACAATGATAGTTCCACCTTCTAGAACTTGGGTATTTGACTTGGGTGCATCACATCATATGGCCTCATCTTCAAAGAACTTTTCTTCCTTGGAGCCTTGTGATGTTTCATAGATTCTTTTGGGCAACAACACTAGTGTTGATGTAGCTAGAAAAGGGGATATTAAAATTGGTGAAGGCACCTTTGAAGATGTTCTACATGTTCCCTCCTTATCAAAAAATATACTATCCATATTTCAGATTGCACATAGTGGTATAGGGAAGAGAATTGAATTCGGACCTGAGGAAGTGATAGTCAGAGAGTTGAACAGTAATACTATAGTGGCTCACGAGATTTGTGATAGGAAGGAAATGTTGTATAAGTTCACTCACTTTGCTCCTGATTCACTTTCTTTGATATTGTTAGCTCACTCAAACCAAGAGAGTAAATTATTGCATGAGTGGTATGGATACTTGAACTATCGCTACCTTCAGAAACTTAGCTCAAAGGATATGGTCATTGTATTACCCCTTGTACACTTTACATATGGAGTTTGTGAAGGATGTATCCTTGGCAAACATCCCAAGGAGATATTTGAGAAGGCTAATGCGTGGAGGGCTACTCACATTATGTAGTTGATTCATAGTGATATCTAAGGATCATTTCCTTCCTTGTTATTTAATAATTCCATATATGCCTTAGTCTTTGTTGATGACTTCTCCAAGTACACTTGGATTTACTTTCTTCGCAAGAAGAGTGAAGTCTTTGTGAACTTTCAAAGCTTCAAAGCCTTAGTCAAGAAATAGATAAAGAAATACATACAAATTCTTTGGACTGAAAATGGCAAGGAATATGTCAACAATCGGTTCATAGAGCTTTGCACCTTAGAGGGTATTCAGATTCAACATTTAGTTGTATACACCCCAACAGAACAACAAGGTAGAGAGGAAGAATCAGATGCTCATGGAGATGAGCAATTGTATGATACAGTCTAGATCCCTTCCTGCATAGTTTTAGGTTGAGGCTATGAACTTTGTAAACCACATTTAAAATTAGATGCCACATAGAGTAGTGAGATATATCACTCCTTTTGAGACCTTATTTATATGGAAACCCAAAGTCACTCATTTTTGAGTATTTGGATATCCTGATTGGGTTTGCATTCCTTATGAAAAGCACAAAGTAATTCACCCATAAAGTAGATCTTGCATTTTCATCTAATATGCAGATGGTACAAATGGGTACTGAATTCTTCATCCCACCACTCATGAGCTCGTCAGTGCGAGAAGTGTTCACATGAAGAAATACATTCATGATCCTTCTTTATATGCTTCCTCTTCTATATCTAAAACTATATATACAATGGATTTAGTGTTTTTATCAAATTAATATTCTTTGCCAGATAGTTCAGATTCAACTTCAGATACTTCTTCATCTAGAAGTGACTCAAAGGATTCTAAACCCTCCACTTTGAGTGACACATAGGATGAGGCCTCTCCATAGGCTCCTACCATACCTTACATAGCACCATTGTGGGTTTGCCACTCTTGAGTCAGCTGGTAGTTTAGTTGGATACCCTTCTAACACACGATGAACTAGATCAAAGATACTTGAGTATCCACTCCTGGCTATAGCCTCTAATCCATAGACATTTATAGAGGCATCAAGTATTCTTGAGTGGGATGCAGCTATGGAGGATGAGTATGTTTTCTTACTTAGGAATCATACTTGGGATTTAATTGACCTTATTAAGGGAAGGAAACTTATTCGATGCAAGTAGGTGTATTGGACTAAGTTCGTAGAAAATGGATTAGTGGAAAAATACAAGGTATGCTTGGTTGTCAAAGGTTTTTTCTAAGTACACGACATAGACTATTCATAGACCTTTTATCCCATAGCAAAGATGACATCTATTTGGTTGGTTCTTTCTATTGTTGCTTCTCAAGTATGGAAAGTTCATCAAATGGACATAAAGAGTGCATTTATTCATGGGAATCTTCACGAGGAGATTTACATGGAATAACCAAATGGTTTCATTTAGAATTCTTCCTTAGTTTGTTGACTTTGGAAATCCATCTATGGCCTCAAGTAGGCCCTATGAGATTGGTATGCCAATATGGATGCCTATATTCTCTCCCTCGGTTTTTCATGGTTCCATTTTGATTCAAACGTCTATATATTGTGTTTGGGTGATGATATTCTACTCCTTGTACTTTATGTTGATGATTTGCTTATCACTGGGAGTTCCACATCATCCATTTAGGCAATTAAGTTTTCCCTTCAAGACTATTATTCCATGGCAAATTTGGATTTGTTACACTACTTTATTGACATTGAGATCACATAGCCTTCTGAAGAACACAAGCTTATACTGAGAGGGGGGGTGAACAGTATAAGACTCTTTTTATCTTGATTTATCACTACAACTTTTGAACCATTAACAAGCAGAATAAGATAGCAGTAATGACAGCAATACAACAGAGCACAAGAAGTAATCCGTAATTAGACACAGCAAATTAATCCACGGATAAAAACTTTTCTTCTAAAAGTTATATCAAACCTCTAGGAATCCTTCCCGATTACAATGTTTATGAGCCTCAGCTCAAAGGAGACACCTTCCCCTAATTCAACTTTGCTAGTGATCCTCTAGAGAACCTCTATCTCTTTTACCCTTAGCAAGTGGAACTCCTTCCATAGAAGACACCTGTCTTCCCTGCTCTGGCTGGAGATCTCTGTCCTCAACTCTGTCACTGCAAAACTGATCCTCGAATTTGCACTAAACGCAGTCCTTCGGTCTAGCACAAATGTCCTCTTTTTGCCTCAAATTATGTCCTCGATCTGGTCCTCAAATTTGTGAGAGAAGAACGGTTCGCAAGCTCTTCAAATGCTTGCTCAAAGCTACCTCCAAGTCTTTACTGTTCTGTTACAATCGTGTTTGGTCGAACCCAACTTTCGCATAGCTCTTACGCAGTTACAGCAGTACACAGTAGTACACAACACTTCGACTGTTGAACACTTCAATTCTCTGTGTTGTCTTTGAATGTTGCAACAACAACACTTTCTGCTCCTTTGCGCATCCACCGTAGAACTGTCTTCCCTCTCTGTGCAATCACAACAGCACACAGTAGTACACGGCACTTCGACTGTCGAACCCTTCACCTTTGCGCGCTATCTTCGAATGTCACAACTCCAACACTTTCTATCCCTTTGCGCATCCACCGTAGTACTGTCTTCACTCTCTGTGCAACCACAGTAGCAAGACTTTGCACACTCAGCTTCTTTGTCGATCGAACTTATCTCCCGCACTGTACTTGCGTAGATCGCATTACGAACGCACACTTCGAACACACACCAAAATGCTCAAGTAGTCTTCCTTTAATACTCACAATCTTAAGATGAAATCTTTGATCTTTAGTCGGTTGTTCAATCTACCACCACGTCGGCTGTAAGACTTTACTTTGTCGACAAAGGTTAACTTCGTCAACTTCAAATGCTTCTGCAGTTCTGTGGCTTTTCTCGTGCGACACTCAAACATGTCACGATATCGCTACGCCTTGGTCTGCCGTACACCTTGCATTACACGTTGTCACGAAATCATGACACTACTCCTGTCGAGCGCCTTCTTTGATTTGCTGTCACGAAATCGTGACACTACAGCCTTTGCTGACGTCACCATGTATCTTGTCGCGATATCGCTACGCCTTGGTCTGCCGAACACCTTCTTGGGTTTGTTGTCACGAAATCGCTACACTACAGCCTTTGCTGACGTCATCGTTAACCTTGTCATGAAATCGTGATGTTCTAGACTTCATTGCCTTCTTCTACGTAACTATCGTGAAATCGTGACACCTTTGCCTCTTGCTGACGTCATCATGATTTTGGTCACGAAATCATGATGCTCTAGACCTCAACGCCTTCTTCTCCTGTCACGAAATCGTGACACCTTTGCCTCTTGCTGACGTCATCATGATTTTGTCAAAATCATACGCTTCCTACACTTTTTCGCAACTGTCACGAAATCGTGACACCTCTTGCTCCTTCATTCTTTTCTTGATTTGCACCAGCGAAAATGAAACATGTCACGAAATCGTGACGCTTTCGCTACCTTAGGATTTCTCTTGCCAACTGCTCATGAAACTGGAACATGTCGTGAAATCATGACACTTCCTGCATCCGTACGACTTCTTCGAAACTTGTCACGAAATCGTGACACTTTCTGCCCTCTGTGCTTCTGCCTTCCTGCATGTCACGAAATCACGACAGTTTTGGCCAAACTTTCTCTCTCCTCAAACATGTCGCGAAATCGTGACACTTTTTCCCCTTTGCCTCTGCCTTCCTGCATGTCGCGAAATCACGACAGTTTTGGCCAAACTTTCTCTCTCCTCAACCATGTCGCGAAATCGCGATAGTTTTTCCAGCAGCCTGCAAACTTATTCTACTTAATATTTTTCTGGATTTTTGACAACTGGGCTACTCTGATCTTCTTGGAGACTTACTGACCAACTGAAACCTTCAACAAAAACACATCCTTGGACATAAAAACAAGTTGCTCCAAAAGTTCCTTGACATCAAAAACAACATCTACCAATAGCTCCTTGACATCAATGACAACAACTAAACTTAGGCAAAAGCAATGTACTCAAGGTACCCAAAATTGCCAACAATCTCCCCCTTTGTCATTGATGGCAACCCTTAACTAAAACACATCTTTCAAGAGCCAAAACTGAATTCAATCTCTTCAAGTTTTGCTCCCCCTGAATTGAAGCTTTCCTCTTCTCTTGAAAACTCTCCCCCTTACTTAAATCTCTCCCCCTTTGTCATCAATGGCAAAGGGTCACCTTTGAGGCTTGGGACTAAGAATGAGCCTCTTAGCTTAGTCCCTCCCCCATCTCCTGATGAGATGATTAGAATAGGGTTGGGAGTGATACTCCCATTAAACACTCATCATCATTAGTGTCCAAGATTTCTTTGCCGGGCCTTCTTTTGAATTCTTTTCCTGTATTTTTATTCCTGTCACTGTTCTGATCCTCGGACCTGTTAATGCTACTGTTCCTGTTTCTTTTATCTTTTCTGTTCTTATCCATACCTTGATCCTTGGACCTGTTCATGTCATTTTTCCTATTTTTATCCATGCCTTGATTCTTGAACTTGTTCATGCTGCT
The DNA here is from genome assembly GCA_028583015.1 of Wollemia nobilis. Taxonomy (NCBI): domain Eukaryota; kingdom Viridiplantae; phylum Streptophyta; class Pinopsida; order Araucariales; family Araucariaceae; genus Wollemia; species Wollemia nobilis. Next base: position 14,903 of record JAQPPZ010003378.1, read on the forward strand.
GTTTCTGTTCCTGTATCTCAGAAGATCAGCTCTACACTGTCTAGCTAGGTGTCCTTCATTGTTGCATTTATAGCAGGTAACAATATCAGTCATGGTTGTTCTTTGAATTCGCCTGTTCTGACTAACCCAGTTCGTGTTATTTGTCTTGCAGAAAATTGCCTTGTGCCCGAATTGTTGACAAGAGTAGCAATACCCTTGAAAGAAATTACGTCTCCTAAAACTGTCATTTACTCTCCGCATTTGAGTCATGCATTGTACAACCGTGTGACCAAATTTGTGACACACATAACATCTGCCGTGAAATTTTCTTTTGTTCGACTTCATGGGTCCCAAAAACTTCTTCTTCTCAATCTGAATATCATTTTCTATTTTTGCGTATTCATCACTTACGGACTCATGATCTGAAGTATTTTCTTCAATAGGACTCTCTTTCTTTTGAAATCTTTTGCTAGATTCACCAACCTGTTCCTTGTGCGGCTTAATAAAACCGAGACCTGTTTTATCTGTTGGTTTTCTCTGTCCTTCGATGAGAAATTTAACCTTCTTGGAGCTATCCTGAAATCTGTAGAGCTTATCCTTATACTCTTTATTTTCTTCTTTCAACGAATCTATTTCCTGTTCTAACTCACTATACTCCAGGATTTTAGATTCTAACTCATTTTTGAGTTCTTGTGTCTTAGCCATAGATACTTCAAGATTTTCTACAAGTTCATCTATCTCCATACAACATTCATCAACCTTGATCTTGAGTCTATCATTCTTCTTTCTTTCCTTTTTCAAAACACTAAGAGCATTATTGAGTTCGCATTCAAGACCCTCTATTTGATGGCGCTTTGAATCATCACAGTCTTTTTCAGTTTTCTTATCACTAGAGGTGCTACCTTTTTCAAAAACCATACATGCATCTTCATTGGGGTTTTCTGAAACATCCTCATACATACTAGCAGCCAAATCATCATTTCTGCAATCATCCTCAAGGTGCCCAAAATTTCCACATCTAAAACATTTCATGATAATGAATTTGTGTTTCGGTTCTTCCTCTTTTTTTGAAATGAACAACATTTCATTTTCATCATCACTAGAAGAACTGTCACTTTCACTGCTAGAGCACTTACTTGCTTTGTCCAAGTAGAAGCTCTTCTTATTCTTGTGTGAATGTCTCTTTCCATGATTGTTGTACTCATCTTTGCTTTTTTGGTGATTGTTGTACTCATTTTTGTTGCTTCTGTAAAACCTGTGCTTTTCAGAATCCTTGCTTTTAACATCCTGTATATCTTCATCACTTTCATCTTTAGAAATGGTACAGTTAGTAGCATAATGACCAAATTTCCTGTAGTTGAAACATCTTATATTTTTCTTGCTTTTGTGCTTCCTGGAAAACTTGCCTTTCCTACTGTAATATGCCTCTTCCTCACTAGAAGACTCATCACTTTCTTGAATCTGTTTGCCCTTCGATTTCTTGATAGCTTTGAAAGCTGCCTCTTTCTTTACATCAACTTTCACTTGTGTCCTTAATTCAAATGCTGCAAGAATACTATGGAGCTCATCCTTTTTTAATTTATCTAAGTCTTTAGCTTCCTCAATAGCAGAAATATTTTCGCTAAATCTATTTGGAAGAGATCTTAGAATCTTATCACACACATCATTTTCAGCAAGTTCAAGACCTAAGTCTTTCATGGAGTTCACAATTTCATCCATCCGAAGCATGTAGTCACTAATATTTTCATCATCATTCATCTTGAGTTGTTCAAACATACCTTTAAAATGTCTCAATTTTGCCTTTCGAACATTTGCATCACCTGTATGAACCACCTGCAATTGTTTCCACATTTCACTAGCTGTCTTGTAGTGAATAACTTTGGTAAGATCAGCCTTCTGTAAACCTTTCAGGATTGCATTCATGGCTTTTGAATTGTTGTGATGTAGAAGCCTGTCTTCTTTAGTGTAAGGGCCATTTGCAGGAATGGTATACCCATCTTCAACAACTTCCCATACCTCATTACCGAGTGCCATTAAATAGACTTTCATTCTTGCACTCCACAGTCCAAAATCTGATCCGTCAAGAATAGGTGCTGCATTGCCGCTCGAGTAGTCCATTGTGTTCTTTGTAAATTTTTCCTTCAAGCTGTTAAACTTTTCGAAGGCACCGGCTCTGATACCAATTGAAGAACACAAGCTTATACTGAGAGGGGGGGTGAACAGTATAAGACTCTTTTTAACTTGATTTATCACTACAGCTTTCAAACCATTAACAAGCAGAATAAGATAGCAGTAATGACAGCAATACAACAGAGCACAAGAAGTAATCCGTAATTAGACACAACAAATTAATCCACGAATAAAAACTTTTCTTCTAAAAGTTATATCAAACCTCTGGGAATCCTTCCCGATTACAATGTTTATGAGCCTCAGCTCAAAGGAGACACCTTCCCCTAATTCAACTTTGCTAGTGATCCTCTAGAGAACCTCTATCTCTTTTACCCTTAGCAAGTGGAACTCCTTCCACAGAAGACACCTGTCTTCCCTGCTCTGGCTGGAGATCTCTGTCCTCAACTCTGTCACTGCAAAACTGATCCTCGAATTTGCACTGAACGCAGTCCTTCGGTCTAGCACAAATGTCCTCTTTCTGCCTCAAATTCTGTCCTCGATCTGGTCCTCAAATTTGTGAGAGAAGAACGGTTCACAAGCTCTTCAAATGCTTGCTCAAAGCTACCTCCAAGTCTTTACTATTCTATTACAATCGTGTTTGGTCGAACCCAACTTTCGCACAGCTCTTACGCAGTTACAGTAGTACACAGCAGTACACAACACTTCGGCTATTAAACACTTCAATTCTCCGTGTTGTCTTTGAATGTTGCAACAACAACACTCTCTGCTCCTTTGCGCATCCACCGTAGAACTGTCTTCCCTCTCTGTGCAACCACAACAGCACACAGCAGTACACGACACTTCGACTGTCGAACCCTTCACCTTTGCACGTTGTCTTCGAATGTCACAACTCCAACACTTTCTATCCCTTTGCGCATCCACTGTAGTACTATCTTCACTCTCTGTGCAACCACAGTATCAAGACTTTGCACACTCAGCTTCTTTGTCGATCGAACTTATCTCCCGCACTGTACTTGCGTAGATCGCATTACAAACGCACACTTCGAACACACACCAAAATGCTCAAGTAGTCTTCCTTTAATACTCACATTCTTAAGATGAAATCTTTGATCTTTAGTCGACTGTTCAATCTACCACCACGTCGGCTGTAAGACTTTACTTTGTCGACAAAGGTTAACTTCGTCAACTTCAAATGCTTCTACAGTTCTATGGCTTTTCTCGCGCGACACTCAAACATGTCGCGATATCGCTACGCCTTGGTCTGTCGTACACCTTGCATTACACGCTGTCACGAAATCGTGACACTACTCCTATCGAGCGCCTTCTTTGATTTGTTGTCACGAAATCGTGACACTACAGCCTTTGCTGACGTCACCATGTATCTTGTCGCGATATCGCTACGCCTTGGTCCGCCGAACACCTTCTTGGGTTTGTTGTCGTGAAATCGCTACACTACAGCCTTTGCTGACGTCATCGTTAACCTTGTCGCGAAATCATGACGTTCTAGACTTCACTGCCTTCTTCTCCGCAACTGTCATGAAATTGTGACACCTTTGCCTCTTGCTGACGTCATCATGATTTTGGTCGCAAAATCACGACGCTCTAGACCTCAACGCTTTCTTCTTTGCAACTGTCATAAAATCATGACACCTTTGCCTCTTGTCGATGTCATCATGATTTTGGTCATGAAATCCACTTGCCCTCACGCTTCTCGCAATCGTCGCGAAATCGTGACACCTCTTGCTCCTTCATTCTTTTCTTGATTTGCACCAGCGAAAATGAAACATGTCGCGAAATCGTGACGCTTTCGCTGCCTTAGGATTTCTCTTGCCAACTGCTCGCGAAACTGGAACATGTCACGAAATCGCGACACTTCCTGCATCCGTACGACTTCTTCGAAACTTGTCGCGAAATCGTGACACTTTTTGCCCGCTGTGCTTCTGCCTTCCTGCATGTCGCGAAATCGCGACAGTTTTGGCCGAACTTTCTCTCTCCTCAAACATGTCGCGAAATCGTGACACTTTTTCCTGCTTTGCCTCTGCCTTCCTGCATGTCGCAAAATCGCGACAGTTTTGGCCAAACTTTCTCTCTCCTCAACCATGTCGCGAAATCGTGACTCAGTTTTTCCAGCAGCCTGCAAACTTATTCTACTTAATATTTTTCTGGATTTTTGACAACTGGGCTACTCTGATCTTCTTGGAGACTTACTCGACCAACTGAAACCTTCAACAAAAACACATCCTTGGACATAAAAACAAGTTGCTCCAAAAGTTCCTTGACATCAAAAACAACATCTACCAATAGCTCCTTGACATCAATGACAACAACTAAACTTAGGCAAAAGCAATGTACTCAAGGTACCCAAAATTGCCAACACCTTCAATAGGGATATTCATGGCTCAAACTAAATATGCTAGAGATCTTCTACTCTAGTTTCACATGGCTGATTGCAAGCCATGTTCGACTCCTTTTATTTCGAAGGTAAATCTTGAGGTTGATTGCTCTACACCACTGGCAGATGCAATACTATACCATCAACTTGTCAGGAGTCTTATCTACCTAACACATACTAGACCTGATATAGCATATTTTCTTGGTATGGTTTCTCAATTTATGCAAGAACCATAAGATCTTCAATTGAGGGTCGCCAAACGAACACTACACTATATATAGGAAACACTGCAGTTTAGCATTTAGTATTCAGTAGGCATTGAGATCGATATTGTGGGATACACTGATTCAGATTGGGTAGATCACAAGTCTACTTTCGGTTACAACTTTCACTTGGGTTCTGGTCTAGTATGTTGGTCGAGTAAGAAGCAACATGTTATTTCTCTATCATCTACTGAGGTTGAATATCGAGGAGCTATAAACAAAGCGATCGAGGAGATATGGTTTTAGCATATTCTCATAGAGTTTGGTATTGCATTCTGTAGGCCATCAATCATTTTTTGTGACAACTAGAGTACGATTTCCATTTCATGAAATTCGCTCCACCACTAGTGGACCAATCACATCAAGATTCATATGCATTAAATCATAGATCTTATTCATAAGTGCATCATTGATCTTCAATACTATTTGAATTCAGAGCAGATCATAAATATCTTCACCAAATCCGTCACCAAGAGCAAGTACACTCAGCTATGAGCTCTTATTGGGGTTAGGCACATCGATATTGGCTATGGGAGGTCTTCTACCTCCTCTTTCTTCATGGTCTTCTCTTTTAAGGGGGTTTTCCTTTCTTTTTACTATTGAGTTGATCATTGCATTGTATTGAGTTCATTATGGTGCATCCACTAGAACTCGGAAAACACTACCTACCTATGGGGGTGTTGGTGCATATTTTATACTTTTCCTCATTTGTGCTTAGTATTTGCACCTTCGCATTAGCTTGCTTAGCTCACTCTGGTTCTTTCGAGTCCTTCTGGGCTTTGATCTCACATCTTTAGCTCCTTCTAGGCCTAGAGATACCTCTTGAGTTTGCTATTTTAGTTGAGTACTTCTACAAAGTTATATTTCAAATATAGATATTCAATTTTTTTAAGATGCAAGTAAATATTATATTATGTTATTTTAATATAATTTTTTATTAAAAATAGTTTAAATTATATAGTAAATGGTATGAGCTCAATTGGTTAAATATCTTGATTTTTATAGAGAAGACTAAGATCAAAGCTTATGAAATAAAGTAAGGGTGTAATATAAGTAAGTTATTTTTGTCCTGTGAGAGATAGTGGTATGTCTTTAGGTTTTCATCCAAGAGATTCAAGTTTAAACTTTGGTACGAGGAGATTGGAACCCCTTTCAAAAACCCATGCTTTACCCTAAAATTTTAACCTAAAAGGAATAGGTTGGTTGGTAGGAGCCGAGTGCTTGTTGGTGGGCTACCCCAATTCAATTCAATTTCAAATCCCTGGACATTCAAGATCCATTGACTTTGTCTTTACCCAATAGGCTAGGATTTATAAAGGTTTCCTTGCAAAAATACTTAAAATAAAGTTATTTTAACTATAAAATATTCAAAATTTGTAAGGTTCATGTTGTATCATGATTCTATTATATTGCACTACTACAAATAACATTAAAAGTATAGTTATATCATAAAATGGAGATATTTGTTAGTTATAAAATACTTTAAGAAAATTTAAAACTTGACAAGTCATATTATTATAAAAGTGTAATTATTTTTAAACCATTAAATACTTCTAAAAATAAACCCATATTACACAACAATATTTTAACAATATATATATATATATATATATATATATATATATATATATATATATTATTTGGTTACATAGATGAATTGGTTACAATCACAATTTTTAGTAATTGCCACCGCAAGTTGCTAGAGTTCAAACTATTAGCGAAGGCTTCCAACACATCCACTGTCTCGTTAATGGTAACCTGACGTGAGATGGGGACCGCCGAACGCACAGGGTTCGCATCATCTTTATCAGTCTGATTCAACACGTGGCATGAAGGGGACCGTCGGACAAGCAGGAAACATATCACCGTCATCAATTAGGTGCAACACGCAGAGGAGTCGATCGGGCTACTGGCTATGCATGGGCATACCCGTGGGATTGGAACCTAGGTCTCCTCTCGCCCAATAAAAAATATTATTATAAAAATATATAACATTATATAAATTTAAATTTAAGTTACACCCATTTAATTATTTAAAAAAACCTAATAAAATTTAATAAATTTAATTTTTATAAATAATTATTATTATAATATAAAAAATATATATATATATATATATATATATATATATATATATATATATATATATATATATATAAAGCGAAAAACCCCTTGCGGGGCCACCTTGGTCTGAGAGACCACGAAGAGGGGGTTCTACACCGTAAAAGTCACCCGGAAGTCGCACCCAACCCTGCTCGCACCAACATTATCAATTGGATTTTGGATACCCAATTCAACTTTTTGGTAGGGTGGAGATTTGAACCTGGGACCTCCCTTGGGGGATTGCCCTCTCCTCTCCAACTCACCTACAACACCTGGGTGATTATTGTTATAATATCATTACATAACTTATTAAAACATATTTATAATAATAATCACTACATACTACAATAAGCATTTTAATTTTTATAATCAATTAAACAAATATTTATCTTTTTTCCGTTACATAGGAGAGTTGGTCACAACTACACTATTTTTACTAACAGACAAGTGCAGGGTTCAAACCACAAACCAAATGGTTGCTTCCATCAAACTTATTCTGCTTCGTTATTGTTGACCAAGCGTGAAGGGGACCACCGGTCACTTGGGATTCGTACCGTCATAACACACTTAGAGGATTCACATCAAACTATTACCTTTGCAAAGAGGCTGCCTCCGAGGTTTGAACTTGAATGTCTTCTTGATAAATACTTGATTGACAAACACTTACCAATCTACCTAACCTTCAAAGACTATTAAACAAATATTTATCATCAAATAAAAATGATATATATACATAATCAATGTGTTGGAGTGGATATACATTGACGTTCTCCTTCTAACCACTTTCACATATATCCGGGATGAATTAGTAACATGTGTGCCCACTGATTTTAAGGTTGGACTTCTCTTTCTATTTTGATGACCTTGGAATTTAAAATAGAAAATAGACCTCTTGTTAACTAAATGTTGTCTTATCGAGAAAATCAAATCACGGAAGGTACATTGAAGAAAAAAACAAAAAATCAAATGAATATCAAAGGCAAAACCGATATTGCTGAGCCATTTAAAAAAAATATATAAAATACACCATTGCCTTTTGTGACTCACTTTTTAAATAATTTCAAAGGAGAGAGTTAGGGGCCTCTAAAAGAAAGCTGCATCTTTGAATCTTTGACCTGAGAATAGAGTACATATGTTTATAGAAATACTAATTTTATGCTCTAATTATAGGATAAAGTTATAAGGTTAGTTTATAATGATAATGTTATAGGTAAAAATTTTAGTTGGTTAAGTAAAGAACAGGATTTTAATAATTTAAATAATTAAATTAATAAATTATTATTTTAATTGGTAAAATTTTTATATTTTTTTTTATGGACACACCCATCTTTCATACACTCACTTATGTCATGATTTGAACTTTGGATCTCTCAAAGAAGAACTAAACCTCAAACCATTTTAGTGTCCCCTTATGACCACACACTGAGCTGAGCAATCTCTTCCTAGACATGACTCCTCGTAAAGCCGAGAGCTATGCTTATCAATAGGGAATTTAACACACAACCACCATACAACCACCCCTCACACACTCACCTGTGCCACGATTAAAACCTTAAACCTCACGAAAAAGAACTAAAACTCGAAACGCGTTGACTTGTCCATCCTCGGACCTTGTATATGAAAACTTTCTTCTATCTCCTATGAATGGTCATTTATGGACTATTTAATAAATTTAAGGAAGAGTTGTATAAAACCCCTCCCTTGTTACTATTTATTTCATTTTATTTAAATATGTGCATGGAATTAGTAAAGATGATGAGAGTATTTAAGGATGGGTTAGTGGTTATGTGTTAGTTAGGATAGATTAGTGATTATGTGTTAGTTAGGTGGATTTGACACGGATAAAGATATTGATATGTTATTTTGGAGGAAGTTAATTTTAAACAATATTTAAAGAAGAAGTTATCTTGATAAATTAGTTTATAGGTTGATGAGAGTATTTAAAATTGAATTAGTGATGATGTGTTAGTTAGTGGATTTGAAATTGGATAAAGATGTTGACATGTCACTAAACAATATGTATGAGAGAAGTTATCTTGATAAAGTGGGAGAGTGATTGAAAGTATGTTTGTTGGAGATACTTGGGTTTAGAGAGTTGTGATGTTCAAAGTATTGAAAGAGAAGATTGGCAAATATATTTTTTCATCCACACCTTTGGATATATTTGTTTAGAAAATTCAAGTTACTTGATTTGAATGTTACAAGAGGAGAATGTGTAATAATAAAAAAATGTTGTAATTTTTTATTATTTAAAAATAATGTGTATCTAAAGGTATACACCAAAATGTTTCTTATAAATCAAGGTTTGTAAAATATGAACCTTAAACAAATTTGTCAAAAAACAATTACTATGCATGGTTCAAAATATTTTATCATCTACAAATTATTTTGACACATTTTTAACTTAAATTGTATTGTTTGATTAGTTTATGTTGATGCTTTTTTTAAATAATAAGAATGACAACACAACTTGTTTTCTAAACAAAATGGTTAAAATGCGGATTTTCAATAATAAAATTTTTCTAAAGGGATTGATTGCATGGAAAGACTATGGATCCTTATCTAAATAGGTCTCAAGAAAAGGAACTAGACAACTTTATACTTGCAACATCTTATTAGTGTTTTGTCCAAAAAATGAGTGTTCTAAGAACCATTATCTCTAAAGCAACAAGAATCTCCAATAGATATTAATTGAAACAAGACTAAGTATACCTTAACAATGCCTTCTTAAAGAATGGTTATAATAAAAAATAATAACAAATGTTGTTAACAAGATATATATAAAAAAATCAAATTCAAAGCAAGAGGAACATAGTCAACTTTATTTTAATCAACATTTTGAGAAGATTCCAAGAGTTGACATCATTAGCAGTAAAGTACTTCAAAGATTAGTGTAAAGATCCAAACAAAGAAAATATAACATAGACAATCAAACTATTTTTAAATCTGCCCATGATGATCAATAAGGAACAAAAAGAAACTGTATTCTCAAAAATCACCAAGGAGTTAAATTGAGTAGTCAAATCAATCTAGAAAGGAAAAAGAAAGTTTGGGTCCGGATGAATGGACAATTGATTTTATTTGAATTTTTAAGATCCAGCTCATTATCTTTATATTATTCTATAAAATATATATCAAGTTATATTTCAAATATAAATATTTAAAGTTTTTAAAATACAAGTTATATTATGATTATATTATAATGTGTTATTCTAACAAATTTTATTATTAGAAAAAACATAAATTATATATTAAATATTATGAATTTAATTAATTAAAATAATTAAATTAAAAAAAAAAAAATTTATCTTACAAAACAAAATAAATATGTAATATATATAAGTTATTTTAATTGAACTCAACAACAACATAAGGGAAGTTATGGGTGGAGTGATGGAGATGTTGGGTGCCGCGTGAGCCTCGCACAGGTTTGCATGCCTCAGTGAGTACCTACATGAGGGAGTTTTCTCCTTCTTTTGATTCAATGGCTTTTTTTGATTGTGGGGGTGGGTATTTTATCATTTTTTGGGGTGGGTTGTTGTTGTGCAAGAGTGCATTTTCCTAATCCGAGTTTGGGATAGTCATGGCTTTACTTGGAGGTATCCAATTCCAAAATAATGTCTCGTTTAAGGAAGCCCTTCGTGGCTCGAGCTCTTTTTTTGTTTGGTATAATGTGGATGATAACTCTTCAGGCCGAGGTGGTCCTTCTTTGGAAGGAGGATTTTGTGCAAAGCGAGTTAATAGATGCTTAGAAAGGGCTGGGGAGTGGCATGTTCTCGTGATTCAGCCTGAGTCAATTGCAGAGGATGTGGATTACATGTAAAATCATGCTTTAATATGCAAATTTTTGGGTATTTGTGTCCCTTTCTTGGTGTTTGAAACGTGGGCCAGGAGTCCTTAGAACCCGGTTAGCAACATGGAAATCATGAGGGGAGTTAATAATTTCTTTCTAGTGGTGCTTTCTTGCTTGGAATACAGGAATAGGGCTTTTGAGTGGGGCCCATACTTTTACAACCAGACTAGCCTGTTTATTAAACCTTGGCACATGGATTTTAATCCGATTGAGGAGATTCCTTCTCGGGTTCCCGTGTGGGTTAGGCTTCTGTGGCTGCCTTTGGAGTTTTGGTGGATGGATATTTTGCACATGATTGCATTGTTTTTAGGCAAACCGATGGGACCGTCTCAGCAAACTTCAGAAAAAAAGGTAGTCTCATGTACCCGTATTTGTGTTGAGTTGGATTTAGCTAAGCCTCTGTTTGATTCTATGCAAATATGTGATGGGTATTTTTATTGGGTTCAAAAATTAGACTATGAAACTCTTCATTTCCGTTGCCATTTGTGTCATGAGTACGGGCATCTTCAGCATAAATGTCCTAAAATGCTTGAGAATAAATCATCTGGTTCTAAAAATCTAAATCTACAATCTTCTGGTGGGAAGTCAGTTACGCAAGATGCTGGGCCTGGTAAGGGGAATGGTCCCATGGATGTTAGTGGGGTAGATAAAGAAGGCTTTGTTCCGGTTAAGACTCGTAATAAGGGAAAAGGGTTGAAGCGGACCTTTACTGATAGACAAATGGATGGCTTACATAATAAGTTTGATGCCTTGGATGAGTTGGCATTTCTTGATGAAGGAATGAATGGTAATTTGAATATGAATGCTCAAAATGTGACTGAGGTGCTGGACCATAATGGGTAATAAGAAGTAACAGATCCTTCTTTGGACACAACCCTGGCAATTGTTCCTGTTTCGAAGGTGCAACATGGAGTGAAATGGGATGACCCCCTTTTGATTGATTTGTTGAATAATGGTAGCAAAAAGGATTCCAAGCCTGTTCCTTCTCTAGGGTTGCTCCAAAAGACCTTAAAAAAGGGCCTCTACGAAGCAGGTTAAGGTGGGTAGGAAGAAATATGTAGATAAACTTCATGTGGAGGGAGAAACATTGGTTGAGAGTGGGGTGGTTAAACCCCTGGAGTCTCACTTTTATTCTCTCTCTAAATGATTGTTCTTTCATGGAATGTGAGAGGTTTGAATAGCTTACCTCGTCAAAAAGCTATTCGGGATTTGGTGCAGGTGCATAAGCCGAATGTTGTTTTCTTCAAGAATCTAAATTATCAGTGGAGGGTCTATTTACTATTGCTTTTAAACTCTGGGCTCGAGGTCTTTGTCAGTGTGTTGGGGTTGTCGGTAGTGCTGAAGGGATTGTTAGCCTTTGAAATCCGTAGAAGCTTACTCCTCTTTGGTGGATCTCGAATAAATCAGCTCTTTCTATGATAGCTTCTTGCCATGAGTCTAGAGAAGTGGTTTTATTAACTAACATTTATGCCCCCTCGGATATTGTTGGGAAGGTGTTGCTTTAGAACCATATTCACAGTGTTTGGGCCTTGGTTTCGTTCTATCCTTAGATTATGGTAGGGAATTTTAATGCTATATCTAGTATTTATGAGAAGCAGGGAGGTGTGGGTACTTTGGGGCCTGCCTCTAGGCTCCTTAATGATAATATTCAGCTTCTTAATCTTGTAGATATTAAGCAGACGAATGGTTTGTTCACTTGGACAAATAGGCGGTGTGATTCTAACTCGATATCTGAGAGGTTGAACAAATTTTTTACTTCTTAATATTGGGTTATCAATTCTTGGGTTATTAATTTGGAGGTTCTTGACTAGAGGGGATCGGACCATTGGCCTATTAAACTTGCTATCTCTTGAAAAGAAATGGGTCATAATCCAAGTTTTAAATTTTAGTTAATATGTCTTAGAGATCCCTCTTTGTACGACTTTATGAAAGTCTAGTGGATTTAGGGTTGTCCTTCCTACAGTACTGCTATGTACTCTTTTGTTAAAAGGCTCCAATTTATGAAATTTCAACTCAAAAAGTGTAACAGACAGTGATTCGGGAATCTGTTTCAAGATAAACCTTTGGCCCAAAGCAATCACCAGACATATCAGAGAGCATGGGCTTATGGAGCAGAATCTATAGGAGGATTCTGAAGCTTTGCATGAGCTTCAAGAGTGGGATCTTTGGAAAGAAATTTTTTGGAAGCAAAAGGCTAGAGTGGAATGGTTATAGGAAGGAGATCAAAATACAAATTTTTTCTTTAACACTATTAAGGATTGAAGACATGGAAATGGTATTTCTTCGGTTATTTCTTCTCAAGGTATTAAGTTTTCTGCTTCTCAAGATATCTCTCGGGAGGTTGTTCGGTTATTTTATTTCTTATATTTCGAGGATTCTTGTGTGGATCAAGTTGATAATCATACTATTTTGCGTTGTATTCCTTTTGTTATTTCAGAAGAGATCAATGCTCGTCTTCTTCAACATATTTCCATTGATGAACTAGAAAGGGTAGTTTTCCTTATGAATACTGGAAAAGCTCCGGGGCCGGATGGATTCCCTGTTGAGTTATTTCAACACTTTTGGAAAATTATTAAATCTGATCTTTTGAAGGTTGTTCTTGAGTCCTTTCATAACCATCAGTTGTTGAAAGTTTTGAATTCCATTTTTTTGGTTCTAATTCCTAAAATGGAGGGGGCTAGCTCTTTTGATCAGTTTTGGCCTATTGTTATTTGCAATGTGGTGTATAAAATTATTACAATGCTGATTGCGGAGTGTCTCAAGCCTTGGCTAGATAGAGTTGTTTCTGATGAGCAGGGTGGCTTTGTGGTTGGTCGATAGATTCTGGACAGGGTGGCTATTGCTTCTGAGGCTATTCATTCCATGAGCACTTCTAAGGATAAATTTATGTTTATGAAGTTAGATATGGCGAAGGCTTATGACAGGGTGAAATGGTCTTTTCTTCACAAAATCCTCTTGGCCTTTGGATTTGATCCTTCCTATATTGAGTGGATTATGAGTTGTATTACGACTCCTTCATATTTTGTCCTTATTAATGGGGAGCCCTCTCCTCTATTTCATGCTTACCGGGGTCTTCGATAGGGGGATCTTTTATCTCCCTTCTAGTTTATAATTATGGCTAAAGGGTTGGATCGTTTGCTTAAAGATCAAGTTCACCAAGGTCTTATTCATGGGTGAAAATGGGAGACTGGTAGATCGGCTATTTCTCATCCTTAGTTTATTGATGATACTGCTCTCTTGGGTGTGGTATCTATTCATGAAGCCACCAACTTTAGATGCATGCTAGATATGTATTTGGTTGTCTCTAGTCAGAATATTAATGAGCATAAGTCTACTATTTTATTTTTCAATACGGATCCCAGGATTCAAGCTAGAATTGCTTAGATTCTCAGGTTTCAGGTTGGGACTCTTCCCCTTACGTACTTGAGGATTCCTATTTCTCTTGGTCCTCTACCTAGGTCAGTTTGAACTAACATAATTGATAAATTCCATAGTTGAGTTAGTCATTGGACTCACAGATGGTTGACGTTTGCTGGTCGGATTTTACTTCTAAAGACGATTGTTCAAGCTTTATCTGTGTATAGATGCCTTATTCAGATTGCTCTAACAAGTTTCTTCATGATTTGGATTCTCTTTCTAGGCAATTCTTGTGGGTTGGTAATCTTGATTCATCAAAATGGAGTCTTGTTAATTGGAATACTATTTGTCGATCGAAGCAGGAATGGGGGTTGGGTCTCTGCCTAAGCTCTATTTCTGGGACTTCTTTGGTTGCTAAGTTGTATTTGCGTTGGTGTAGTAATCAGGAGCAAATTTGGGCTAGGATTATCTCCCACAAGTATCTTAGGGGGGTGGAAGATTATGATATTCCTAGATACAACTTGATTGGTCGAGGATCATTTGTTTGGAATACTTTGAAGAAGGGTTCAGAGTTGGTTAAGTGGGGGTTGTTCTGGATTTGTTATATTGGGTCTCAAAATCTTTTTTGGCATGATTATTGGGATGGCTTTTCTCCTCTCCTTAGCAATTTTCCTCATCTTCAAGATCTTGCTCAATGCTTTTTGGATGTTGGATGGGTGAAGGTGGCGGATTTCAAAATTGTTAAGTCCTTTGTTCAGATGGTTAGTTTCCAGTGGAATGATCCTCGAAAATGGCCTATTGGTGGCACTATGGATGCAAGGGTAGAACTGGCCCGTATTTTGGCTAGTCGTCCTTGCTCTTCTCTTCCTAGGGATGATGTGCTAGCATGGGGGAGGGATAATAGAGGGCTATTTTTGGTTGTTGTTGGTTATTGTGTTTTGGATCGACAACGATTTGGGGAGGATGTGGTCCCGTGGTGGAAGCAAGTTTGGAATAAGTATGTTTGGCCTAAGTGTAGTTTTTGTGTGGTTGGCTACTCATAATCGGTGTCCTACTTGGGATAATATTCAAAGCATGGTTTTTTTGGCCCCTCTTTATGCTATAACTGTGGGAAGGATGAGGAGTCTGTTGGGCATTTACTTCTCCAATGCGACTTTGTTCGTCAACTCTGGCATTATTAGTGGGGAGTGTGGAATCAACCTTATTCGCATGCTTCATCTATAGTTGATTTTTGGAGGAGTATGGGGCAACCTCCTGCAAGGGCTTTCTTTTTAAAAGTTGGGTGGAGCATTGGTCCTTCGTGTATTTTTTGGCAGATTTAGTTTGAACAAAACCACCAAATTTTCCAAGGGAAGGAGTTAACTGCTTCTCAGGTCTGGCAGAGGATTTTGTAAATGATCCAAGAAACTGTGTCTATAAAATATCAGATTATTTCTCCCATGGACCAAGTGGAACGTCAGATCATGGAAATATTATGTTTGTTTGTTAATGGTCCTAGCCCTAATATCTCTTGTAGACAGATGGGTCAAACTAGTCGGGTGCGGAGGGCTAGTAAATGGAATCTGCCTCCTTCGAGAGTGCTGAAGATTAATATGGATGGATCTTCTCGAGGTAATTTGGGTAATACTAGTATTGGTAGTGTGGGCTGGGATAGTAGTGGTACTATCCGATTATTTTTCTCTTGCTTTAAGGGATATCATTCTAATAACTTCATGGAAGATCTTGCGATTTTATATGCTTTGGAGCAAGGGTATGCTTTGGGTTGGCGTCAGATTGTTTATGAATTTGATTCTCAGATTGTTATAAATTTATTGAATTCTGAAGATAGTCTTCATGGGAGTTGGCGGTTGAGTTGGATTGCTCGGCAACTTCTCAATATCTCTGCTCACTTGGAGTTCATTTCTTTTGTGCATATACCCCGATAGTGGAATGGGGTAGCGGATTTGTTAGCTAAATGGGCTTTTGAGTTTCAAGATGGTTGGGATATTCATAAGTGGTCTCAAATTTCTTCTAATTGCTCTCAATCTCTCTTATTTATTGAGAACTGATATGTCTGAATAGCTTCTTATTTTTATTTGTATCTTGGATGTTTTACTGAAGTAATAAATTTTTACCCTCTTTTTCAAAGTCAACAACAACATAAGAATAGAACACAAGAACATGAATTCAACATAACATATCATGAAATAATTTATTAAAACATGTTTATAATAATAATCATTTCAAATTTATATAATCTATTAAATAAATATTTATTATATGTTGGAGTGGATATATACATTACCTTCTACTTCTAACCACTTTCACATATATCCGGTACGAATAAGTAACGTGTGCGCCCAAAAATATGATCCCAATGATTTTTAGGTTGAACTGACCTTGGAATGTAAAATCGCCCTCTTGTTAACTAAATGTTGACTTGTTGAGAAAAACATGGAAGGTGGATTTGAAAAAAATAAAAATCAAATGAAAATCTCACATGTTGAACCATTTAAAAAACAATAAAAGTGCATCATTGCCTTTAAGGGCCTCTAAAATAAAGCTGCCATATTTGACCTGACATTAGAGCATATGTATTTATGGGGATACTAATTTTATGTTGAAGGAAAAGTATGTAAGGTTAGCCAATGATAAGCTCAACTATTAGTTGTTGAATTCTTTTCTTTTCTTTCACTTTATTTTTTTTAAATAAATTGAAGTCAACACATCTTGTTTAAGGAATCAAATTATCGTAATTTACATTAAACACACGATACAATTGTTACTAAAGAATTTATTTTTTTATCAAATAATTATCAAGAAATTTTATAAAAAAATTGGGTTGCAAGTATAAATAATTTAATAAAAAAATAATTTATGTGTGTGATTTATTAACAAGGATGCCACATACATTATTAATGATGAGACTTGAATTTAACTCTACAATAAATATGTATAAGAAATATTGATAAAAAATAAATAAAGAAATTTAATCAAGCTCGAGCTTGCACTGAAGTTAAGAGATTTATCCTTAGCCATACGGACCTTAGTCCAACATGTGTTTAAAGAAGCCAATAGGGTGGTTGATTCCCTGTCCAATCTAGGTCACTCTGATGTGGGAAACACTCTTAAAAGATTACACTAAATGGCACAAATGAAAACTTTGAATTGCATTAATCAAAAATATATTTATAGGCATGTTTGCCTTTACAATTCGGTATTTAATATACATGATCCATGTGAGTATTAAATACCATATATCATGATCCATGTGAGGAGGGATAATATTATAGAATATAATATTAATCCCTATCATTCCTCCCCACCGTAGAAGCATTGGTCTCTAATGCGTTCCAAAGGGAAGATAAATAATTAATGAAATAAATTGCGCTTTAAAAAAATGCCATCATTAATGAAATAAATTACGCATTTAAAAATATCATCATTAATGAAATAAATTGGCCATTTAAAAATGTCATCATTAATGAATAAATTGCACATTTAAAAATGCCATCATTAATGAAATAAATTGGGCATTTAAAAATACCATCATTAATAAATAAATTGTGCATTTAAAAATACCATCATTAATGAAATAAATTGGGCATTTAAAAATACCATCATTAATAAATAAATTGTGCATTTAAAAATACCATCATTAATGAAATAAATTGGTCATTTAAAAATGGTGAGCTCAGTGGACTACGATCAATGGGTAGAACAAGTGGTGGAGGCCATGGAGGCACATGAGGAAATGACATGGGAGCACGATCTGTAAAATAAAAATGTGCAACGATCACAGGTGTTGAATCAGTGTCGTAGGTCATCGAAAAATTAGCATGTGCACCAAAAAAAGTAGTAGGTCAACAAGAAAGGCAGGAGGGTGCAAAACCAAGTCAAAAATTGGAGCTATGGCTGAGGCTGTGGAATGGTACCAAGGAAGATGATGTGAAAACCGTAGGCAACAAATCAATTACCAAAAATAGAAGATCATCGCTAGGAGAAATAGGCAGATCATAAAGTGCACCAGGCACAATGACAACGTTAGATATAATAACTGGTTCTTCCACTGCAACGACTCTTAGAGAGCTTGGATCTACAACTTCTAGACGGACTTGATCTACATCATGAGCTTCAAAGGAGCTCATATCTGTATCAGAAGCCACATCATCTAGTGGAAATATGTTATGCATGTCGCCTAGAGACCTTGGTTCGAATTCGGGTGTAGCTACAAATTCTTCAAGTTATGGATTAGGGGCAAAATATTGATCTTATTCAATGAGATATACATCAGTATGAATGATATATTCGACATCTGGTTCTTTGTTAGTAGCAACAATGATGTCAGCTTTGAGTTGTTGAAGACTGATGATAAAAGCAGCTTGAATGTTGAGAAGGTTGGCAGAAATCTCTAGGAAACTTGACATCATGAATGACGATCACAAACGGATAAGGTTAATAAATGATAAATCCAAGACAAATGCTCGGATCAAGAAATAAGGATTGGGAATCATAGGGACCCAATATGAGAGTTTTCAAGATTAGAAGTGCATGAAAGTGTTCATGGAAAAAGGAAAGAGTGTTCCTCCAAAGCCAAGATTCGTTGGTGGTTTTCTCATTCCTCTTTTGAACTAGACTGGCCTAGAGGAAGAGGATACTCACCTATCCAACACTCGCTTTGATACCAATGATGTGGAAAACACTCTTAAAAGATGACACAAAATGGCACAAATGAAAACTTTGAATTGCATTAATCAAAAACATATTTATAGGCATGTCTACCTTTACAATTCGATATTTAATACACATGATCCGTGTGAGTATTAAATGCCATATATCATGATCCATGTGAGGAGGGATAATATTATAGAATATAATATTAATCCCTATCACACTATCAACGATTCATTGGTGTTTGGTACGATGACTTCTCTCAAACCCTTTTTGATGTTGTTGCCCATGATTGGTCTACCCCTCGTTGATTCTTGAAACTTCCCCATTCCTTAAGCCCTTTGAATTATGGCCATCCCCTCATGCTCATCACGTTTCCCAGCACTAGCATGGCTCTCTTGGATTATCCCTTCAACCCCCTCCCCACCACATGTTCTAGTACCAATGTGGCCCTCCTGGTTTACCCCTTGCCTTGCCATATTATACCCCTACCTTCCATACATCATGTTGCCTCCTTCCAAGTGTACTCCTCCCACTTCTCCATGACCTTCCATTGCCAGCTTCTTCCCCTTCATGGGCTCAGATCCAAGATCTTAACTGATCTTCTCAGTGTTGTCAATATGATTATTCAAGTCTTATCCAACTGAAGCGACCTTCTCTGTCTTAGTTTGTGAAGAATGTTTGGTGTGAATAGCAGTGCCACCACAACCTATCACATGAACAAACATAAAAGTTTACTTGATTCCCATGAAGTGACTGGTAGTGCCACCTTAGTAAATTTTTGCAATTCCACCACTTTGAATGCTACTCCTTTCTAAAATTATGTCTTAGCTCGTACCACCATTACTAACCTTTCTATTTTGGTTCCTTCCCATGGTGAAATCAAGACTTCATTGGTTGACATGTAACCCAAGTAGCATCATTCTCTTATCTCTTCTTTTATCCATGAAATTTTTTCTCCCGATTTCTTAGGCATGTAGGCTAAACGTATTTTTAAGTACCACATTTATCTAAGGCTTAACCTCACTATCCATCCCATTACAATTAGCCCCCACACTAAGTATCACATACCCCATTTTCATTCCCCCATGACCCTCCTCAAACCCTCAATGCTTTAGCTAGATCCGATCACTTAAGAAATCCTTAAGAGTCATAATTGCATTCCCTTACTCCATAAATTCACTAGCATTGACGAAGAAGTCACTGATAAGATTGTGAATTCCTAGAATGGTAGCCATGTTTTTGTTAGAGGTTTCAACTTTATGATAGATGACTACTTGATGGTTGAAGTTATGAGGCTCCCTTATGATGGTAAAAACATTCGATGAAACAAGCACACCATGGTGGTGAAACTAGAGCACTTCCCTAACAAAGGCAAGGACTTACTGACTATTGATGGAGGAATTGCAAGAACAAAACTTCCTAGACCGTGGAACTGTGTCATGGTGCCTATCCTCCAGTATTTCACAATTGAAAAAGTTGATGTCACCCTTCGTAGATTCCATTTGGCATTCTTGAATTACTTCAAGGGAAATAAGAATATGAACATCCCAGACTACTTAGTAAGGTCTCTTGAACTTTCTATCACCAATTTTAGGATCGAGATTCCACTACTAGCATCCATCAAGGCTTGCCCCTCATTCTTTAAAAACATGCCCTAGATGCCTTTACCAAGAAAGACTTGATTGCTTCCTCCCTTGCCCCCCTAGTCCCTCCCCCAACCCCTATCAACCTGCCCTATTCATCTTGGTCCCTCTCCAAACCCCATTCAACCAGTACCTACCATATCCAGTTCCTCTCTTAACCCCATACAACCTGCACGATCTGTGTGAGTATTAAATACCATATATCATGATCAATGTGAGGAGGGATAATATTATAGAATATAATATTAATCCCTATCATTCCTCCCTACCGTAGAAGCATTGGTCTCTAATGTGTTCCAAAGGGAAGATAAATCATTAATGAAATAAATTGTGCTTTTAAAAAATGTCATCATTAATGAAATAAATTGCGCATTTAAAAATATCATTATTAATGAAATAAATTCACCATTTAGAAATGTCATAATTAATGAATAAATTGAGCTTTTAAAAATGCCATCATTAATTAAATTTTAAAAATGCCATCATTAATAAATAAATTGCACATTTAAAAATACCATCATTAATGAAAAAATAAGAGGAAGACCCTCTAATTTTGACCATTGGAAACAAGGAACCAATGAAGATATTGCTAATGGTGTCCAAAAGACTCTTTTTTCTACAGGCATCATTTCTAAGGAAGACCCAAAGTGTACCAAACCTCCCCAACCATCTGGAAAGGGAGGCAAGAAAGTTACAAAATATTCTAAATGAAGATCCTCTCATGGAATGTGAGAGGCCTTAATGGTTTAGCCAAACAAAGAATAGCTAAATCATTAAGGAAAGAAATAAGACCCACCATTTTTGTTATCCAAGAAACCAAAATCAACGATTCTCTTGATAAACAGATAAGTAATCACATTTGGAAACACTGTGAATATCTTGCTTGCAAAGCTAATGGGGCTTCTGGTGGCCTCCTATGTCTTTGGAATCCTAATCTAGTAGAAGGAAACATTATCCATTCCTATGATGAGATGATGAGAATTATTTTTTTTTGACAAAGACAACAATTCTCCTTGGGTCCTTACCAACATTTATGCTCCAAACTCCATCACTGGTAGGACCCATTTATGGAACAACCTTACTAATGTCCGGAGAGCCTTTGCAAACCTTCCTTGGATTCTCATTGGTGACTTCAATACTCCCTTATTTCCTTCTGACAAGAAAGGGGGAGTTGGTTCTTATTCCAAAAGTATGGAGGACTTCCAGGAATTCATAAGCGAACAAAATCTCATGGATGTCAATCTCAAAGGAAATCAGTTTACCTGGTCAAACAGAAGATGTGGTGCCCAATTAATTCAGGTTAAACTTGATAGAGTTATTTTTTCTCAAGAAGCTACCAACATTTGGGGGGATGCAAATCTTCAATCCCTACTCAAAATTGGTTCTGATCACAGTCCTATTCTCCTTGATACAAATAATCCGAAGCTATTCAAAACCCCCTTCAGGTTTGAATCTATGTGGATGCTTCATCCTGATTTTAGAGAAAGGATCAAACAATGGTGGCAATCTAACTTCCAAGGATCTCCTTCCTTTGTGTTGGCACAAAAACTTAAAAACATCAAGGAGAATTTAAAAATCTGGAATAGAGATGTCTTCGACAACCTCTTCCAGAACAAATAGGACATCATTAACAGGCTTGACATAATAGAAAAAGAAAGGCAAGAAAAAGGTGATTGTTCTGGGGAAATCAGAGAAAATGAAAGGAACTTATTAGCTCAATATCATAATATCCTTCAGTGCAAAGAGATCTTTTGGAGATAGAAATCTCGTGATATTTGGCTAAAAAAAGGAGACTCCAATACAAATTTCTTTCATGTCTCAACATTGAGACATCGCAGTCACAACAGGATTAAAGAAATTCGTAGGCAAGATGGCAGAATGGAGAATGATATTAAAGAAATCAGGTCAGAAGGCCATATCCACTTTTCAAAACTTCTACAAGAGGAACAGTGACCCAACTCCAGAGCTGCTAAAGATTTCTTTCTTCAATTCATTCCCAAACTAATTACTGATGACATCAACAACAAATTAAATGCAGTACTCTCTGACGAGGAAATAAAGGATGCCCTTTTTTCAATGAAACCTGACAAAGCTCCTGGACCTGATGGGTTTCCTCCTAGATTCTTTCAGGCCTTTTGGGATATTGTTAGTAATGATGTGTGTAAAACCATTAGAGAAATCCAAGGCTCTAAGACTGTTCCCAGAGGCTTCAATTCCACGTTCATCGCTCTCATACCAAAAATCCCCAATGCTACTAGCTTTAATGACTTCCGACCTATAAGCCTTTGTAATGTCATTTACAAAATTTTAACCAAGGCGATTGCCATTCGTATGAGAGAAGTCATGCCTATTATTATAAATCAATACCAAGGTAGCTCTGTTAGAGGTAGATCCATCTTAGACGACATTATTTCTGTTCATGAAGCCATTCACTCCAGTTCCCTCAATAAAAAGGTAGCCTTTCTCCTTAAGCTTGATATGAACAAAGCCTATGATAGACTGAGTTGGGATTTTCTTATTGCCATCCTTCACAAGTTTGGGTTTCACTCTGATTGGATTTCCCTAGTCAAAGGATGCATCTCCTCCGCTTGGTTCTCTATTCTTATCAATGGTTCTCCCGCTGGCTACTTTCAAAGTAGTAGAGGTCTAAGACAAGGAGATCCTTTATCCCCCCTCCTTTTCATCATTGCGGCTGAGGCTCTTGGCAGGTCTATTTTGGCAGCTAAAGAGGTAGGACTAATTTCTGGCATTCAAGTTACTTCACAATGTAGTCCTATCACCCATCAACAATTTTTTGATGATACTCTCTTGTCCACCTTTGCCTCTGTCAATGAAGCTACTATCATCAAACGTATTCTTATCCTTTATGAAGAAGTTGTTGGCCAAAGAATCAATTTCCAGAAGAGCAAATTGTTTTTCCTTAATACTCCCTTGAGAAGGCAGCAGTTGATTGCCAACATTCTTCATTGCTCTATCAGCAGTCTACCTTCTTCATACCTTGGAATACCTCTTTTCATTGGAAATATTAAGGAAAACCTGTGGGACAATGTCATTGAAAGACTTCAAAAAAAGCTGACCACCTGGAGAGGAAACCTCCTTTCCCAAGCTGGAAAAATTACTTTGACCATGGCTTGTCTTCAAAGCATTCCTGTTTATTTCTTATCCTTATTCAAAGCTCCAGCTTCTGTCTACAGTAAAATGGAAAGAATTCAAAAAAACTTCCTCTGGTCAGGTACTGAGAACAAACACATATTTCATTTGGTGGCCTGGGATAAAATATGCAAACCTAAAGACCAAGGCGGTCTAGGTCTCAGATGGATATCCCACCTAAATCTTGCCCTCCTCGCTAAGCAGGTTTGGAGACTCATTTCAAATGAGAGGGTTGATTGGGTCAAAATTATAAAAAGGAAGTATCTTCAGAATGCTGAGTTCTTGCATGGCCAGGTACCTTCCTGCGGTTCTGCCTTCTGGAAGTCCATTTGTGAAGCTCATCCATTGGTGCAAAAAGGAACCCGTTGGCAACTTGGAGATGGCAAGTCCATATTTTTTTGGGAAGATAAGTGGATTGGCGATCATCCTCTCAGCCAGAATCCTATGCTTCAAAGGATCATCAACACTACCAAGCAACTTTTTGGTCCTCTAGTGGCTAACTTTATAGTTTCAATTAATGGAGCTATGAGATGGAAAGAGGTTAATGTTCCAAATTGCGAAGAGGAATATTCGTACCTAAATAACCATCTCTCCTCTATCAGAGTCCCCGACGTTCTCTCTAAATATCAACCCATTTGGGAGCCCACAGACTCTGGGGATTTTTCTGTTAAGACTGCTTACCTGCTTTCCCTTGATTATATTGAGCATCCTCTACCTTTCAAGCTTGTCTGGACTAAGTATTTGATTCCTAAAATTGCTTCCTTCTCTTGGCTCTGTATTCAAGATCGCATTCTTACTATCGAGAACCTTATGAAAAGGGGACTCACTCTTCCTAATAGATGTTATCTTTGTCTTTCCAATTGGGAGTCCACGTCCCACCTCTTCTTATTTTGTCCCTTTTCAAGGATGGTTATCAATAAACTTCTTCAAATATTCTAGTTGGTTTGGGCCAATCCTCCTTCCATTGTTGACATTTTTTATCAGTGGCCTAATCCTTTTAAAAATCCTGTGCTCAAAGGATTGTGTAAATTTAGTCTTCAACATTATTTGTGGTAAATTTGGCTTGAACGCAATCGTAGAGTTTTCGACAAGAAAGTTGTCCAACCTGAGTACATTGCCAATAAAATTATTCTTTGTGCCACAGAAAATATTCTTGTCGCTCCTCTAAATCCGCATCCTTGTCCTCCTTTTGAGAAAGACATCCTAAAGTCCTGCAATATAAGTCTTGATGATCTCAATTGTACTGATTCTTCTAATCCTAGAAATAGTGTCAAATGGATTCCCCCTCCTATTGGTTGGGTCAAACTTAATTTTGATGGAGTGGCCAAAGGAAATCCTGGAACAGGGGGGTTGGTGGAATCCTCCACGATCATCTAGGAAATTCTATTTTTGCCTACTCGGAGCCTCTAGGTGTGACTACCAATCACTCCGCTGAGGCAAAGGTTGTCTGGAGAGGCCTCCAATTTGTCAAAGATATTCCAGGAAACATCATTGTGGAAGGTGATTCTCTAAATATCATTAACTACTTAAAGTCTTCTAAGCCTTCCAACTGGAGGATTAGACCAACCATTGAGGATTGCAAGCAAATCCTTCAGAGGCAACATAATTGCATTATCCAACATACTTATAGGGAGGCTAATACAATTGCTGATAAGCTGGCTAATATTGGGGTCAATGCCCAAGGACCTCTAACATGGACAGATAGTCTACCCCTTGAGGTGGATGATCTTCTCAAATGGGACCAAATTCAAGGGAGGGACCAAACTCACGTTATCCATGATGAACACTAATTTGCCTATCAATCCTAGTCATCAACATTTTTTGTCCTTTGTAATCCCCAAGAGTTACTTTTCAGACCTTTGGTTTTGTCTTCATTCAACCACCTTGCCTTTCTTGGGAGATTGGATTCACGTTCCCCTAGGCTCTATTTTCCATTTCCACATTGCCTCTTTCAAGAATTTTAATCATTTTTGGGTGACCACTTATTCTTATTATCCCAAGGTAAATTTTCACATGAGTCTGAATCATTTGAATCCCGTGTGCTTTGATACGTGTAATCCTATTTTTTTGGGAACCATCTTCAGCCTTCTCGATCGAAGGCTCATCCCGAAAATCAATTTGGTGATCATCCCAAGCCTTTCGGGGTCTCGTGCTTGGATATCTTGTTGGCTAAGCCTTTCATGCACCTCGAATTGCCAAGCTACCATTTTAGAGTGTCGCCAAGTGATTGGCTGGGCTTATAACCTAATATTGATTTGTAGATCAAACCTTTGCCCTAGCCAATCCCTGCTTGTTGAAGACTTCATTCCATTTGCGCTAATGCCTTTATGGTCCCAAAGCAGATGTTCACAAGGCAACGCCATTCTTTTATTTGATCCTGTGCATGCCCTATTCATTATCCTGGTGTTTGATCCCATTCTTTCTATTCCTTTTCTTGACCGACCTCTATATTTTTCCCTGTTCACCACCATGAAAGAGCGCAAACCCATTTACATTGAGCCTATTGTGTTCCAGCTCCATCCTTTGGTTCGTGATTTGTGGATAGATAAAACCAACAGTGCTTTGATAGAATTTTTTAAGCTTTTCACTAGGGTTGATGACAACATAACAAAGGCCTTTGCTGATTCTTGGGATAAGGGTTACGTCACAATTCATGGTGTCCAATTTCACATCTCCATTGAGTTGTTGGTGGGCCTGATAGGCCAATCCTTGGAGGGTAAAGTTATTCGGCGCAACAAACACAACTGGGAGGCAGAGCTGACCTTCTTCGAGAAGAACTTCGAGGTTTATAAAAATTACAACAAAGGTTTGTTTCGTGAACACCTTTCCCCTCCTCTACAGTAAATTCTTGTTCCTGTAATGCAATATCTTTCCTGTGATAATCCAGACTCTCAATTATGTTGTATTCACCTTGCCTATGTGAACCATTTTCGTGAAGCCAAAGCCATGAACATCCCTGCTACTATTTTTTGGTCCATCGACTACACCATTACGTCTACCCACAAAAAGGAGGATGTCCTTCCTAGTCACCAGGGGCTTTTCAAAGTCCTTTACCATTATCTCCTCCTTCATTTCCCTAGTGGCAACATTCCTAAGTCTGAGTCTGGAGAAGATAACTCTTCCTCTACTCCTAGCCCCCAGCCTTCTAATCCAAAAAGGAAAATAAAAAATGATAAGCCTCACCCTATTGCTAGGAAGAAAATCAAAGTTGAAACAACCCCTGTTAGAAGCTCTCAATGACTGAAGCTTAAGGAAGTAGCTGAAACCCCATCGTCCATCACTGGAAAACCTCCTAAAGCTCAGTCTACTTCACCTGATATTGTTGATAAGTTCCTTCATAAATTAGTTATCCATGCTACTACTGCATCAATCATCCATCTGGAGATGACTTACATCGCCATTGGTAAGGCCATTGCTAGCCTTAAGGAACAGAGGCATAATCTCAGCCTTTTCTTCTTCTACAAAAGTTTCAATGGTTCCTCCATGGTCTCTGCTATTGAACCCCCTTTCGATGTCAAAGGGGGTGCTAATGAAGATGATGTAGTCAAAATTGCTCAAGATGCCTGCCTGGAAAATCTGAAGGAAACTTCAAAGGACAAAGAAACCCTGAAGGAGGAAGTGAAGGACAATGTTCTAGAAATTGATGTTCACAACCTTCTGCAACCCGACGCCCTTCCTTGATGGCGTCCATGGCTTGCTGCTGGTTTTTCTCTTGACTGCATTGCTCTTCCTCTGGTCTATTGGTGTGCAAGATGTTTTGTTCCAGCTCGCTTTTGTGTTTCTCTTTTTTGGTGGTGTTCCTTTCTGTTCCTTTGTGCCAAAGGATTGTAATGGCTTTTAGCCTTTCTAGCCTTTCTGTTCTTAGTCTTTCAATTTTTGTTAGGTTTTGTTCTGTTTAAGGGGACTCGTTTATCTCTATTGTGTTCCTCTTGGTTCCTTGATGTAAAAGGTGATAGGGCGCCTTTCAAATGCCCTTTTTGAAATAATATAAATTAATTTACCAAAAAAAATATATTATCATTAATTAAATAAATTGGTCATTTAAAAATGGCGAGCTCGATGGACCACATTCAATGGATAGAACAAGCTATGGAGGCCATGGAGGCACATGAGGAAATGACATGGGAGCGTGATCTGCAAAGGAAAAATGTGCAATGATCATAGGTGTTGAATCAATGTCGTAGATCATCGAAAAATGAGTATGTGCACCGAAAAAAGTAGCAGGCCAACAAGAATGGCAAGAGAGTGCAAAACCAAGTCAAAAATTGGAGATATAGCTGAGGATGTGGAATGGTACCAAGGAAGACGACATGAAAACCATAGGCAACAGATCAATTACCAAAAATAGAAGATCATCACTAGGAGAAATAGGTAGATAATAAAGTGTAGCAGGCACAATGACAACGCTAGAGATAACAGTTGGTTCTTCCACTACGACTCTCAAAGAGCTTGGATCTACAATATCTAGAGTGGCTTGATCTACATCAGGAGCTTCAAAGGATCTCAGATCTGTATCAAAAGCCACATCATCTAGTGGAAATATGCTAGGCATATCACCCAGAGACCTTGGTTTGAATCCAGGTGTGGCTACAAATTCTTCAAGTTATGGATGATGGGAAGAATCCTGATCTTCTTCAATGAGATCTACATCGGTATGAATGAGATCTTTGACATCTGGTTCTTCATCAGTAGAAATGATGATGTCAACTTTGAGTTGTTGAAGACTGACAATAAAAGCAGCTTGAATGTTGATAAGGTTGGCATAAATCTCTATGAAACTCGACATCATGAATGACGATCACAAATGAATAAGGTTAATAAATAATAAATCCAAGACAAATACTCGAATCAAGAGCTGAGGATTGGGAGTCATACGAACCCAAGTTGAGAGTTTTTAATATTATAAGTGCATGAAAGTGTTCATAGAAAAATGAAAGAGTGTTCCTCCAAATCCAATATTTGTTGGTGGTTTTCTCATTCCTCTTTTGAACTAGAATTGCCTAGAGGAAGAGAATACTCACCTATACAACACTAGCTTTGATACCAATTATGTGGGAAACACTCTTAAAATATGACACAAAATGACACAAATGAAAACTTTGAATTGCATTAATCAAAAACATATTTATAGGCATGTCTACCTTTACAATTCAGCATTTAATACGCACTATCTGTGTGAGTACTAAATTTCATATACCATGATCCATGTGAGGAGGGATAATATTATAGAATATAATATTAATCTCTATCACACTCAGTGATTCAATGGTGTTTGGTATGATGAATTCTCTCAAACCCTTTTTGATGTTGTTGCCCATGATTGGTCTGCCCCTTGTTAATTCTTGGTATTTCCCAATTCCTCGAGCCCTTTGAATTATGGCCATCCCCTCATGCTCATCACGTGTCCCAGGGCTAGCGTGGCTCTCTTGGCTTATCCCTTCAACCCCTTCCCACCATGTGTCCTAGTACCAACATGGCCCTCCTAGTTTACCCCTTGCCTTACCATATTATACCCCTACCTTCCATACATCACGTTGCCTCCTTCCAAGTGTACTCCCACTTCCCCATGACCTTCCATTACCAGCTTCTTCCCATCACGGTCTCAGATCCAAGATATTAACTGATCTTCTCAGTGTTTTCAGTATGATTATTCATGTCTTATCCAACTAAAGTAACCTTATCGGTCTTCGTTTGTGAAGAATATTTGGTGTGAATAGTAGTGCCACCATAAACTATCACATGAACAAATACAAAATTTTACTTGATTCCCATAAAGCGACTAGTAGTTCCACCTTAGTAAATTTTAGCATTTCCACCAATTTGAATGCTACTCCTTTCTAAAATGATGTCTTGGCCTGTACCACCATTACTAACCTTTCCCTCTTGGTTCCTTCCCATGGTGAAATCAAGACTTCATTGGTCGACACGTAACCCAAGCAACATCATCCTCTGATCTCTGCTTCGATCCATAAAAAAAATTCTCCTGATTTCCTAGGCATGTAGGCTAAACGTATTTTTAAGTATCGTATTTACCCAAGGCTTAACCTCACTATCCATCCCATTACCATTAGCCCCCACGCTAATTCTCACATACCCCATTTTTGTTCCCCCATGGCCCTCCTCAAACCCTCAATGCTTCAGCTAGATCCGATCATTTAATAAATCCTTAAGAGTCATAATTGCATTCCCTTCTTCCAAAAATTCATTGACATTAACAAATAAGCCACTGATGAGATTGTGAATTCCTAGAATGGTAGCCATGTTTTTGTTAGAGGCTTCAACTTTATGATAGATGACTACTTGATGATTGAAGTTATGAGGCTCCCTTATGATGGTAAAACCATCCAATAAAATAAGCACACCATGGTGGTGAAACTAGAGTACTTCCCTGACAAAGGCAAGGACTTACTGACTATTGATGGAGGAATTGAAAGAACAAAACTTCTTGGACCGTGGAACTGTGTCATGGTGCCTATCCTCCAGTATTTCACAATTGACAAAGTTGATGTCACCCTTCATAGCTTCCAATTGGCATTCTTGAATCACTTCAAGGGAAATAATAAGATGAACATCCTCAACTACCTAGTAAGATCTTTTAATCCCAATACAACCTGCCCTTGCCACTCCTAACCAGCCTGCCCCTACCCCTCCCAATTCCTTTCTTAGCGCCAATCAGTCCACCCTGTTAATCCCATTGATAGCAGCAACCATGAAACACCCATTCATGAGGTGCCCAGTGATGACAATGACCCAAAATTTTCCTCTTCCATCCCTTCGAATCCCAAGGACGAGTATGGTGAGTTTGAGTTTAAATTGAGGTCTGTCAAATGCTCCTCGTCTAGATTTCTCTATAACTCTATTCCATCCTTCGTTCGTGCCTCTCCGTGCTTGAAGAAGATGAAGAAAGGGTTACCATCCCTGGTGAAATATTTTGAGCCAGAGAAGGAGGTTTATAGTGAGGAGGTCCATCCTAAGGATCAAAAAAAGGAGTTCATTTATGCCTCTATTGCTACAGTTTGTAGAGCAATGCTCAACCATATTTCTAGCTCGGTAGCCATCCTATTTGCGATTACCATCTCCTCCAACCAGGCAACACAGGTCTTCAAAGAAGCCCATGGTTATCTCAATACCATCTTCAAGGATATGGATGAATCTCCTAGCACCAATGATGGTAATTGAGTTATAGGTCTTTGTTGAAGGGTGTCCCCTCGGGATGGCCTTGTTCTCTAGTTTTGGTCCAATTGGGATCATCCCACATGGGTATTCCCGTTTGACGTTGTGTTTTCGGGTAAGGCCAAACTCGCATGGGCTGCCCTCTGTTTTGTCCTATGAGCCTATAGTTCTGATGGTTTTTCCTTGGTTGTAATAAGGTTTTGGGACTCCTTGCAAAACTCACTTTCAATGAAATTTTCTTTACTAGCCAAAAAAAGAAATTAAAAAAAAAAAAAAAAAATGGAAGGATGATTGTAGGTTATGAAGTAATTAAAATAGGATAGGAATAAGGAATGTAAGGGTGGTTGTAGGTTATAAAGTAATTATGAAGGAGAGGAATTAATAATGATTTTCTCTCTTAGAAAAGTAAGAACAATTCTTAGTCAATACCTCGTTGGTGGTTCATTATGTATTTATGGCAAAATAAATAAGTACATGATCTTATTTATGAAAATTTTCTTCTATCTCCTATGGATGGTCATTTATGGGCTATTTAATAAATGTAAGGAAGAGTTGTACAAAACCCCTTCTTGCCTTTTGTTGTTAATTGTTTTATTTTAGTTAAATATGTGCATGGGATTAGTATGAGAGTGGTGAAATATGGATCAGTGATTATGGGTCAGTTAAGTAGATTTGACAGTGGATAAAAATGTTGAAAAGTTATTTTAGAAGAAGTTAATTTTAAATAATACGGTATTAAAGAAGTTATTAGACAAAGTGCTTGAAAGTATGTTTTTTGGAGTATACTTAGGTTAGAGAGTTATGATGTTTAAAGTATTGAAAGAGAAGATTGTTAGGGTCATTATTTTTATGACTAATTGGAGAAAATCATATATTTTTTATTCATTTACATCTTTGGATATATTTTTTTTAATGAAAAAGTGCAAGTACTTGATTTGGATGCTATTTGAGGAGAATGTGTACTAACAAAAAATTATTGCAATTTTTTATTATCTAAAAATAATGTGTATCTAAAGGTACATACCAAAATATTTTCTATAAGTTAAGGTTTGTAGAACATGAACCTCAAAAAAATTTGTTAAAAACCAATTACTATGCATGGTTCAAAATATTTTATCGTCTAGAAATTATTTTAACACATTTTTTAACTTAGAATATACTGTTTTATTAGTTTATGTTGATGCATATTTTAAATAAATCATGAATTGTTCATGAATAAAAATACCGAAACAACTTGTTTTCTAAACAAAATGGTTAAAATATGGATTTTCAATATTAAAAATATCCTAAAGGTGTTGATTACATGGACATATTGCGGAACCTTATCGTAAAAAGTCTCAAGAAAAAGAACTGGACAACTTTATACTTGCAACATCTTATTACTATTTTGTTTAAAAAATGAGTGTTCTAAGAACTATTATCTCTAAAGCAACAAGACTCTCCAATACAGATTATTTGAAACAAGACCAAGTATACCTTTAGACGGTCTTCTTAACGAATGGTTTTAACAAAAAATAATAGCACATGTTGTTAACAAGACATATAGGAAAATAATTAAATTCAAAGCAATAAGAGGAACACTAGTCAACTAAAACCTTTCTTATTGATATATATATATATATCAATGTCTTATAATATTTTCAAGAGAAACCAAAATATTATATCTACTTTTGTTTCTCATAGGATCATAAGAAAATGTTAGAAAGAAATATGATGAATCCAAATCAAAGTATGAAAGTATATATTCTCTCATGTTTTATGTAATATTATACATTGGTGAAACTATGATGCAGTCTAGATGAAGGGGTTCAACTAAACAACAACCTCCCCTAGCAGCAATATTCATGGTTCACTCACACCCATAGTGTAAGATTTAGTTTTCTTATGATTTACACACACTAGATGACAAAACATCAATTTCCAAGATGGTAACATGACAATTGGTAATATGACAAGATGATAATTGGGAAGACAACACTTACCAATATGGTAATTGGCTAGACAAGAATAGTCAAAACAACAAGATAATAATTGGTAATATGGTAGTCCTCAAACAGTAATACAATAGTATCAAGACAATAATGGCACAAGATGATACTACCATAAGATGAAAGTATACTAAGATGACAAGGGTAAAATATGATGCGTTGATGTTATATGATGACAACGCTTCTAAACAAGTGCAACTTCCACTTGAATGACACTTCTACTTGTATGAAACAATGCAACTTCCACTTGAACAACATGATGCAACTTCCACTTGAATGATACAATGCAACTTCCACTTGAACGACATGATGAATTTTCCACTTGAACGATATTTCATGTTCTTTACTCAAACAATGATTTCAAGGACGATAGGACCTTATGTAGACTTTTCGAACTACAATATCTGAACAATATTTCATGTTATTTACTCAAACAATAATCTCAAGAGAGGCAAGAACTTATGTAGCCTTTTCGAACTACAATATCTAGCCCAAGGTCTAGAACAACCACTACTACTTGGTCTTCTCCTAAAAATATACCTAGATATTGCACAATGTATGCATATACAACATACAATTATAATAGCACAATGCATTCACCATTCAATTTACTTGCAAAAAATAGATTTGGGTTGAAACTAATTTTTACTATTTATGACTATCGACTACATTTATTTTCATTCCAACTTCATACAATCATCCCTACTCTTAGACAACATTCAAACCCATTTTTCTTTATTTTTTCTATCCTCCTTATAGACTTGTTGTCCCTTTTCTTTTATTCTTCTATTTATCACCATTTTGTCTTCCTCTTCCTCCTTTTTATGTGAAATATAACAATTACATACGATTAGTAGTTACCCTACCTATAATTGTCTAGATGCTCCAACATCATACTCACTAGGTAAGAGAAAGTGTTTCATGAGCTCCAACTCATGAACATGAATTGCTCTTACAAGTGTTTCATTTTTTATCCTCTTTTAAACTTGCCTTTCAAAATTACATGTTCATGACAAAAATTAATTTTTAAAAATAAAAAATTATATCATTTTATAATTGTTAATTATCTTTTTTTATTAGGTTAAAAATAGGATTTTGAAAGGGACCAAACCTTTTTACATCACAAAATCAACCCATCAACTGCACAACTACTAAGAGCAAGAGCAAAAAAATCCCCTAGATGTAGGACAAACAATATCCACCTTGGACCCCAATTAGATGGAGTCCTCCCTCCTAATATTTTCTAAGTCCTGATGGACCACCCCTGAGAGGACCCATCTCCTTTTCTCTTCTTTAATGACATCAACGTTTACCAACCAGTCTACTAGTGTATTACCTTCTCTAAATACATGAACAAAATCAACTTCTTCAAAATGCTTTACAATCTGTCTAATATCCTACACAATATAATCAATTTACCAATTATCTTCTCCCTCATTTTTCAAAATATTTATGATATTCAAGGAGTCTCCTTCAATGATAAATTTTTTAGCACCTAGATCATTAGCTAGCTCTACACCAAATCATATTCAACCCCATTCATCTCAAGGTGGTTGCCATTTTACACCAATGTTAGCCTTGGCATTTGCCTATCCACAACTAATGGGTTTCAAATTCCATGCCTTAGAAATCATAGTCTATTCATTATTCTCTTGCTTGATAGGGTACTTGATAGATTTAGGATTCTCCTCTAAAAAATAGGTAATACTTCCAAAACTTCTCACTGTTGACCTTTTTTCCCCTCTAAAAATTCTCTTGTTCCTCTCTAACCATACTCCCCACACAAAATGAAATGAAATAAGGTTCCAAATTACATTAATATGAGGACTATAAAAGGGCTTCTCCCACTACTATAACCACAAAACCATATTAGAAGGCATCACCCAAGAGATGCCCATCCGGTTGATGAGAACTCAAATTTTTTTTAGAGTGTAGAGACATTACAAGAAGATGTGTTCCACTGATTCTTCTACCTTTTCACATAAATTGCATCTATTAGGCAACTAAAAACCTCTCTTCTTAATATTATCCATCGTTAGGATCTTATTCTAGAGTGCTTTTTTGGGAGGTCCAAGGTTCAAACTGTAGCATTTGGTTGTGTTAATTCCCTATTGATAAGCATAGCTCTCAGCTTTATGAGGGGCCATGGTTAGGAGAAGACTGCTCAACCCTACCTATAATAAAAAAGTTCAAGTACTTGATTTGGATGTTATTTGAGGAGAATGTGTACTGATAAAAATTTGTTGTAATTTTTTACTATCTAAAAATAATGTGTATCTAAAGGTACATACTAAAATATTTTTTATAACTTAAGGTTTGTAGAACATGAACCTCAAACATATTTGTTAAAAATCAATTATTATGCATGGTTCAAAATATTTTATCATCTACAAATTATTTTAACACATTTTAAACTTAAAATGTACTGTTTGATTAGTTTATGTTGATGCTTATTTTAAATAAATCTTAAATTGTTCATGAATAAAAATGTTGAAACACCTTTTTTCTTAAAAAAATGGCTAAAAAATGGATTTTTAATATTAAAAATTTCCTAAAGGTGTTGATTACATGGAAATACTATGGAACCTTATCTTAAAAAATCTCAAAAAAAGGAACTGGACAACTTTATACTTGCAGCAACATCTTATTACTATTTTGTTCAAAAAATGAGTGTTCTAAGAACGATTATCTCTAAAGCAACAAGACTCTCCAATATATATTATGTGAAACAAGACCAGGTATACCTTTAGAAGGTCTTATTAAAGAATGGTTTTAACAAAAAATAATAGAAAATGTTGTTAACAAGACATATAGGAATATAATTAAATTCAAAGAAATAAGAGGAACACTAGTCAACTAAAAGCTTTATTTTATATATATATTCAAATCAATGTATTATAATATTTTCAAGAGAAGTCAAAATATTATATCTACTTTTGTTTCTCATAGGATCATAAAAAAATGTTAGAATGGAATATGATGAACCCAAATCAAAGTAGGAAAGTATATACTCTCTCATATTTTATGTAAGATTATACATTGGTGAAACTATGATGCAGTCTAGATGAAGGGGGTTAACTGAACAACAACCTCCCCTAGTAGAAATATTCATGGTTCACTCACACCCATAGTGTAAGATTTATTATTGATATGATTTACATACACTAGATGACAAGACAACAATTTCGAATATGGTAATATTACAATTGGCAAGACAACATGATGGCATTGTTAAGATGACAAGATGATAATTGGGAAGACAACACTTACCAATATGGTAATTAGCTAGAATATGATAGTCAAAACAAAAAGACAATAATTTGCAAGAGGGTAGTTCCCAAACTAAACGATAATAGTCTCAAGATAACAATGGCACAAGATGAGGTCTGAGGTGTAGACCAATTGGTTCAACCAAACCTCGTAAGGGGGTAAATGTCCAAGTCCAAATCTTGGGCCTTGTTGAACTAAATGCTTATCCCTTTCCTAGTCCTTTTAGTGGTGTAAAATGTTTAAAATTATTGTGGTATGGTGGTTATAGGGGAGGATTGTGCAAAGAATTATGTGGCAAATTCTGGTATGGATAGCAAAAAATACTATGGAAGCCATAAAAGTGGGACAACCTGCACGAATTCATGGTGGCTACTAATTCCACCATGTAAATTAAAAAAATAATAATGGCACAAGACGACACTAGCACAAGATGATAGTATCCTAATATTACAAGGGCAAAAGATGATGTGTTTATGTTATATTATGACAACACTTCTAAACAAGTGCAACTTCCACTTGAATGACACTTCTACTTGTATGGAACAATGCAACTTCCACTTGAACGACACGATGCAACTTCTAGTTGGATGACACAATGCAACTTCCACTTGAATGACAATGTAATTTCTACTTGAACGACATTTCATGTTCTTTCCTCAAACAATGAACTCAAGGACGATAGGACCTTATCTAGCCTTTTTGAACTACAATATCTGAATGATATTTCACATTATTTACTTAAAAATTGATCTAAAGGAATGTAAGAACTTATGTAGCATTTTCAAACTAAAATATCTAGACCAAGGTCTAGAACAACCACTGCTACTTGGTCTTCTCCTACAATGATACCTAGATCTTGCTCAATGCATGCATATACAACATACAATTCCAATAGCACAATCCATTCACCTTCTGATTTACTTGCAAAAAATAGATTTGGGTTGAATATGATTATTTACTATTTATGGCTATCGACTATATTTATTTTCATTATAACTTCATACAGTCATCCCTGCTCTTAGAAAACATTTAAATCCATTTTTATTCCTTTTTTCTATCCTCCTTACAAGACTCGTTGTTCCTTTCCTCTTATTCTTATATTCGTCATCACTTTTACTTCCTCTCTCTCCTTTTTATGTGAAATATAAGAATTACATACGATTAGTAGTTACCCTACCTATAAGTGTTTGGATGCTCCTGCATCATACTCACTAAGTAAGAGAAAACGTTTCATGAGCTCCAACTCACGAACATGAATTGCTCTTACAAGTGATTCTCTTTTTAACTTACCTTTAAAAATTAAATGTTCATGGCAAAAAAATATTTTTAAAAATAAAAAATTATATCATTTTATAATTATTTATTAGTTTTTTTATTAGGGTAAAAACAGGATTTTGAAAGGGCCCGAACCCTTTTACATAATAAAATCAATCCAACAGCTACACAACTACCAAGGAAAAGACCCAAAACTCCCCTGAATGTAGAACAAACAATTTCCACCTTGGATCCCAATTAGATGCAGTCCTCCCTCATGAGCTTTTCTAAGTCTTGATGGACCACACTTGGGAGGACTCATCTTCTATCCTCTTCTTTAATGGCACCAAATTTTGCCAACTAGTCTGCTGGTTTATTACCTTCTCTAAAGACATGAACAAAATCAACTTCTTCAAAATGCTTTACAATATGTCTAATAGCCTACACAATGTAATCAGTTTTCCAATTAGATTCTCCCTTATTTTTCAAAATATTGATAATATTCAAGGAGTCCCCTTCAATCATAACTTTTTTAGCACCTAGATCATTAGCTAGCTCTACACCAAATCATATTCAACCCCATTCATCTCAGGGTGGTTGCCATTTTACATCAATTCTAGCCTTATCATTTGTGTCTCCACCACTAATGGGTTTCAAATTCCATGCCTTAGCAATCATAGTCTCTTCAGTATTCTCTGGCTTGATAG
This sequence comes from Wollemia nobilis, assembly GCA_028583015.1. Taxonomy (NCBI): domain Eukaryota; kingdom Viridiplantae; phylum Streptophyta; class Pinopsida; order Araucariales; family Araucariaceae; genus Wollemia; species Wollemia nobilis. The sequence goes on from JAQPPZ010003378.1 coordinate 52,818, forward strand.
GGTACTTGATAGATTTAGCATTCTCCTCTAAAAAATAGGTGATACTTCCAAAAATTCTCATTGTTGACCTTTTTTCCCCTCTAAAAATTCTCTTGTTCCTCTCTAACCATACTCCCCACACAAAATGAAATAGAATCAGGTTCCAAATTACATTAAGATGAGGACTATAAAAGGGCTTCTCCCACTACTATAACCACAAAACCATATTAGAAGGCATCACCCAAGAGATGCCCATCTTGTTGATGAGGACTTGGAAAATATTTAGAGTGTAGAGACATTCCAAGAAGATGTGTTCCACTGATTCTCTTGTATTTTCACATAAATTGCATCTATTAGGTAACTAAAAATCTCTCTTCTTAATATTATTTACTATTAGGATCTTATTCTGGACTGCTTCTTTGGGAGGTCTAAGGTTCAAACCGTAGTTTTTGGCTATGTTAATTCCCTATTGATAAGCATAGCTCTCAACTTTATGAGGGATCATGGTTGGGAGGAGACTGCTCAACCCTACCTATAATTAAAAAGTGCAAGTACTTGATTTGGATGCTATTTGAGGAGAATATGTACTAATAAAAATTTGTTGTATTTTTTTATTATCTACAAATAATATGCATCTAAAGCTACATACCAAAATATTTTCTATAAGTTAAGGTTTGTAGAACATGAACCTCAAAGAAATTTGTTAAAAACCAATTATTATGCGTGTTTTAAAATATTTTATCATCTAGGATACAAGGATCCCAGGGGAGAGAGGAAGGGTCCTGCTCCCTCTCCCTACTCCCCCTCCCCTAGTCCTTGCCCAGTCCCTGGCTCATCCTGGGTCATACCACTCTAGGAATTATTTGTATCAGATAATATTCTTGGAGGGAGATCCTTCCTCACTTTATGCTCATTTCCCAGTAGTTTCAAGGTTTTCATGCTTGATTCCTTGGCCTGGTGCATCCCAGGGTTCTTCTAGAGTTTTCTGAATTTTTTTGGGATCCCTTCCCCGATCTCCCTTAGGCTTTCCCCTAGGGTTTTTTGTAGGTTTTTTTCTTGGATTTGATTCCTAGGGCCTCCTCGGTCGATGGTGGTTGCAGGTTGGGTTTTCGACTACTTCCTGGTGCATCCTGTGAGGTCCTCATGGCTTTGGGGTTGGTCTGGGGGGCCAATTTCCTCTTTTTCCTATGACTCCTCTCTGGGATGCCTTTGGTTGTTGCTAGTCCTATCCCTTTGGGTAGGGCCCTTTTCAATTTCCTATTCAAAGGCTTCTTCTTGCTGGATATGCTACTTGGTGGATGCCCAGGGCATTTGTTGGCCTTGGGGGTGGGCCTCTTCCTATGCTTGGGTTGTTCCCAGTCCTAGTCCCAATTCCTTGAAGCTATTCGTGAGCAAGGATGGGGGGTTCTTGGTCCTTTCTACTAGGGTTCTTAGGGTTTTTATTGCATATCTCAATCTTGGTAAGGGGAACCGTGATCAATACCCTGGCTCCCCCAGGTTAGGCTCTCGAGGATCCCATATTTGTGCCTGCTACTGCTTTTGCCTGGGATCCATAGGTTTTTCGTTTGGTTCCTATTCAAGGGCTTCTACCTTCTGGTCCTGCTTCTCGATGGACTCTCAGAGCATGTTCTTGGCCTTGGGGGTGGGCCTCCTCCTATTCCTGAGTTATTCCCAATCCCAATTATGGTTCCTTGGATATGTTCATGAGCGATGATGGTGGGTTCCTAGGCATTTTTGCTAGAGTGGTGGGGGTTTTCTTCTGTATTTTTTGGTCTGGGGCTGGATATCAGTGCATTTGTAGTTGTGGTCCATCCTTCCTCCTTCAGTTTTGTCTTCTAGGGATCCTTTATTTATGCTTATTTTTGTCCCTAGATCCTTCCGACTTCCTTGTAATACTCTTTGTTGTGCATGGGGATGCCTTAGCCTATAGATATCCCTAATAGTGTTGTTCCACTTTACAGGCTCAAGCGGAGGCTTCCCATTGTTTTTCTTTGAGGATTCTGATATTATTTCCTAGGTTGTCCCACTGCTGCACCCTGGACTATATCTCATTGTTGCTTGTTGCTTTGCTTGCACGACTGCTTGCTGCTCTGCTACACCCTAGGGTGCATCTTGGGTTGTCCCTGGACGAGGATCCTCTCCAAATTTCTAAAATTTCTTGCTTTTAGTTTTTGGTAGGATATCTAGTTTTAGGCTATTCTTGGCCTTCCCACTCTCCCTACTTAGGTCTAGGCAGGTGTGTTGTATCCTCCCTCGGGAGGATCCCAGACTGACAGCAACGGGAGGATGGTGTTTTGGTGAAGTGGGTCTCACTAGTTGGTACTAGAATCTGGTCTTTCTGTTGGATCAAGGGTTTTTTTTGGTTCCTTCCCTTTCGGTTTATGTTTATTTCCATGTACTAAGGCATTGCCTAAAATCTTGGTGCTATGGCCCTTTTTGTTATAAGGTTTTGGGATCCTCTTAAAAAACCCAATTTGTATATAAACTTAACTTAGAAAAAAAATATTTTATCATCTACAAATTATTTTAACACATTTTTAAATTAAAATGTACTATTTGATTAGTTTATGTTGATGCTTATTTTAAATAAATATTGAATTTTTTATGAATAAAAATGTTGAAACACCTTGTTTTATAGACAAAATGGCTAAAATATGGATTTTCAATATTAAAAATGTCCTAAAGGTGTTGATTACATGGAAAGACTATGGAACCTTATCTTAAAAAGTCTCAAGAAAATGAAATAGACAACTTGAAGAACACAAGCTTATACTGAGAGGGGGGGTGAACAGTATAAGACCACTTTTTACTTTTGCTTCAAAACAATTTTCAAATCAGTATTATGCAGTGTAAAGATAGCAGTATTAATAGCAGTAATCAAAGCAATGCACAAAACACCATCCACAAAAGAGACACAACAATTTACGTGGTTCACCCAAAGCGGGCTACTCCACGGATAAAATTTCTCTCTAAATTTTATCAATTCAACCTCTCGGGAAAACATTTCCCTGTTACAATGTTTATGGGAACCAACCCAAAGGAGATACCTTCCCCTAGCTCTGCTCTCGATCGGTGATCCTCTAGAAGACCTCTACCTCCTCTCGCCCTTAGCAAGTGGAACTCTATCCATAGAAGACACCTGTCTTCCCTGCTCTGGCTGGAGATCTCTGTCCTCAACTCTATCACCGCAAAGCTGGTCCTCGAATATGCACTAAACATAGTCCTTCGGTCTAGCACATATGTCCTCTATCTCTGGTCTGCACCAAACACAGTCCTTCGATCTGGCACAAATCTGTCCTCTTATCTCTTTCTGTTCTGTTACAGCCGCACTTGGTCGAAACCAACTTTTGCACTGGTCGCGCAAACACAGCAGCACTCGATCAAATATCAACTTATGCACCTCTGCGCAAACACAGCAGCACAGTCTTCGCACACTCTGCTTCTCGACGATCGAACTTCTCCCCAGCACTCTATCTATGAATATCGCACTTCAAAATGCACACTTCGATCGATTCGACTCGATTCGCTCTTTTGCGCATCACAGACTTCACTTGCGCAATTTTGATACACGCATTCGATGCACTTCAATCTCGAAATAGCCCTCCTTTTATAGAATAAATTTCATGATCAAAACTCTCAAACTTAGTCGATCTGTAACCCTCAAACTACGTCGGCTGCAAAACCCTATGTCTGCGTCGGCCTAGCATTTAACTCTGTCGGCTCAAAGTTAACTCTCGTCCTTCAACCGCCTCACGAGTTCTCGTAGCTTTTCCTATGAAACTACAACATGTCACGATATCGTGACACCTTTGCCTGTCGTACACCTTCTTTTGCTTGTTGTCACGAAATCGTGACACTTTTTGCCTTTGTCTGCCTTGACTGTGTCCTTGTCGCGAAATCGTGACACTTCTATCTTTTGCTGACGTCATCTTCACTCCTGTCACGAAATCGTGACACTTTAGTCTTCATTGCCTTCTTCTCTGCTTTTGTCGTGAAATCATGACACATCTGCTTCTGCTGACGTCATCTTTAACTCTGTCATGAAATCGTGACCCTTTTGTCTTCATGGCCTTCCTCTCAGCTTTTGTCATGAAATCATGACACTTCTCCTATAGAACTTCTTTCTATCATGAAATCGTGAATCTTTCACAATCTCGTATCGCTTTTCTTTAGCCTTCGCAAATCTACAACTTCATCCTTCTTCTATCACTTCGCAAATCGTGACACTTCTCCTATCCTTTTAAATTGACACTTTTCATCCGTACATTTTCTTTCATCCTATCTGAAATCATGACGCTTTCAGCTTCCAAAAGCTTTCCTTGCAACCTGTCATGAAATCGTGACGCTTCTCCTTTTAGACTCTTCCCTTTGCTGCATGTCACGAAATCATGACAGTTCTCACTTCGAGCTTTTCAGCATGTCACGAAATCATGACAGTCCTCAACTTGACCTCTGTAGCATGTCGCAAAAATGCGATAGTCCTCACTTGGAACTTTGCATCATGTCACGAAATCATGACAGTTCCTGAATAACTTTCTCTCTCTTCGATCTTGTCACGAAATCGTGATAGTTCACACTACGGACTCTCTTTTCTGCATTATGTCATGAAATCATGACACCTTTTTGTCCGTACAACTTTCCTGGCAATGTGTCACGAAATCGTGACACTTTTCCTTCTCTGCCTTCCTGCACTTTTTGAGTCGCAAAAATGCGACATGTCACGAAATCGTGACACTTTCCAACTTGCTCTCTTTCTCTGCCAACATGTCACGAAATCGTGATAGTTTTGCCAGCTTCGTCTCTGTCTTCCAGCGTGTCACGAAATCGTGACACTTTTGCTAGAACTTTCTCTCTCCTCAAACATGTCACGAAATCATGATAGTTTTGCCAGCACTTTCTCTCTCCTAAAACATGTCGCGAAATCGCGATAGTTTTTCCAATCGCCTGCATACTTTTTCTTACTTGTCTTTTTCTTGATCTTTTGCAACTGGGCTACTTTGATCTTCTTGGAAACTCACTTTCCAAACTGAAACCTTCATCAAAACACATTCTTTGACATCAAACCAAATTGCTTCAAGACCTTCTTGACATCAATGACAACATCTACACTTAGAGCAAAGGCAATGTACCCAAGGTACCCAAAATTGCCAACAATCTCCCCCTTTGTCATTGATGGCAAACCTTAACTGAAAACACTAGTCAAGAGCCAAAACTGAAACCAACCGATCCAACAACTGAGAATCTGCCTTTGAAGTTTTTGCTCCCCTGACTTGAAGCTCTCTTCTTCACTATGAAGCTCTCCCCCTTACTCATATCTCTCCCCCTTTGTCATCAATGGCAAAGGGTCACCTTTGGGGCTTGGGACTAAGAATGAGCTTCTTAGCTTAGTCCCTCCCCCACCTCCTGATGAGGTGATTTAAAACAAGGGTGGGAGTGAAACTCCCATTAGGCACTCATCATCATCAGTGTCTACAATTTCTTTGTCGGGCCTTCTCTTGAACTCTTTGTCAATGTTTTTGTTCTTGTCACTTTTCTTGTTCTTGTTCTCATCTCTTTTCTTGTCCACACCTTGATCCTTGGACCTGTTTATACCACTGTTCCTATTCCTGTACCTTGGAAGATCAGCTCTGCACTGTCTGGTTGTGTGACCTGCATTGTTGCACTTATAACAAGTAACAATATTATTTCTTTCAGGCATAGTTGTTCTTTGAATCCGCCTGTTCTGACTAACCCAGTTCCTGTTATTTGCCTTGCAAAAAATTGCCTTGTGCCCGAACTGTTGACAAGAGTAGCAATACCCTTGAAAGAAATTACGGCCCCTGAAACTGTCATTTACTCTCTTCACTTGAGTCATGCAATGTACAGCCATGTGACCAAACCTGTGACACGCAAAACATCTGTCGTGAAATTTTCTTTTATTCGACCTCTTGGGTCCCGAAACCTTCTTCTTGGCATTCAGAATTCTGTTTTCTATTTCTGTGCATTTATCACTTACGAACTCATGATCTGAAGTACTTTCTTCATCAGAACTCTCTTCCTTTTGAAATCTCTTGCTAGATTCCCCAACCTGTTCCTTGTGCGGCTCAACAAAACCGAGACCTGTTTTATCTGTTGGTTTTCTTTGACCTTTGATGAGAGACTTAACCTTTTTGGAGCTTTCTTGAAACCTATACAGTTTATCCTTGTATTTTTTAGTTTCCTCTTCCAAAGAAGCCATTTCCTGTTCTAACTCACTATACTCCAGAATCTTAGAATCTAACTCATTCTTGAGTTCTTGTGTCTTAGCCATAGAGATGTCAAGACTTTCTATAAGCTCATCTCTCTCCATACAACATTCATCTAACTTATCCTTGAGTCTAGCATTCTTCTTTCTTTCCTTTTTCAAAACACTAAGAGCATTAGTAAGTTCACATTCAAGATCCTCTATTTGATTGCATTTTGAATTATCAAGGCCTTTTTCAGATTTCTTATCACTAGAGGTGCTACCCTTTTCAAAAACCATACATGCATCTTCATTGTAGTTTTCTGAAGCATCCTCATACATACTAGCAACCAAATCATTATTTTTGCAATTATCCTCAAGGTGCCCAAAATTTCCACATCTAAAACATTTCATGACAATGAATTTATGTTTCGGTTCTTCCTCCTTTTCTGAAATGAACAACATCTCATTTTCATTATCACTAGAAGAGCTTTCACTATCACTTCTAGAACACTTACTTGCTTTGTCTAGGTAGAAGCTCTTTTTGTGTTTGTGAGAATGCCTCTTTTCGTGATTGTTGTACTCATCTTTGCTCTTCCTGTGATGCTTGTGCTTTTAGAATCCTTGCTCTTAGAATCCTGTATATCTTCATCACTTTCATTCTTTGAAACTAGATAGTCAGTAGCATAATGACCAAACTTCCCACAGTTGAAACATCTTATGTTTTTCATGCTCTTGTGCTTTCTGGAAAACTTGCCTTTCTTGTTGTAATATGCCTCTTCATCACTAGAGGACTCATCACTCTCTTGAATCTGTTTGCTCTTTGATTTCTTGGTAGCTTTGAAGGTTGCCTCTTTCTTGACATCAACTTTCACTTGAGTTCTCAGCTCAAATGCTGCAAGTATACTATGGAGCTCATCCTTTTTCAATTTATCTAGATCTTTAGCTTCCTCAATGGCAGAAATATTTTCACTAAATCTATTAGGAAGAGATCTTAAAATCTTATCACACACATCATTTTCAGCAAGTTCAAGACCTAAGTCTTTCATGGAGTTAACAATCTCATCCATACGAAGCATGTAGTCACTGATATTTTCATCATCATTCATTTTGAGTTGTTCAAACATACCTTTAAAGTGTCTCAATTTGGCCTTTCGGACATTTGCATCACCTGTATGAACCACTTGCAGTTGTTTCCACATTTCACTAGCTGTCTTGCAGTGAATCACCTTGGTAAGATCTGCTTTCTGTAAGCCTTTCAGGATTGCATTCATAGCTTTTGAATTGCTGTGATGTAGGAGCCTATCTTCTTTAGTGTATGGACCATTTACAGGGATAGTGTACCCATCTTCAATTACTTCCCATACCTCATTACCAAGTGCCATTAGATAAACCTTCATTCTAGCACTCCACAGACCAAAATCTGATCCATCAAGGATAGGTGTTGCATTGCCACTTGAATAATCCATTGTGTTCTTAATCAGTTCTTCCTTCAAGCTGTTAAACCTTTTCGAAGGAACCCGCTCTGATACCAATTGAAGAACACAAGCTTATACTGAGAGGGGGGTGAACAATATAAGACCACTTTTTACTTTTGCTTCAAAACAGTTTTCAAATCAGTATTATGCAGTGTAAAGATAGCAGTAATCAAAGCAATGCACAAAACACCATCCACAAAAGAGACACAACAATTTACGTGGTTCACCCAAAGCGGGCTACTCCACGGATAAAATTTCTCTCTAAATTTTATCAATTCAACCTCTGGGAAAACCTTTCCCTGTTACAATGTTTATGGGCACCAACCCAAAGGAGATACCTTCCCCTAGCTCTGCTCTGACTGGTGATCCTCTAGAAGACCTCTACCTCCTCTGCCCTTAGCAAGTGGAACTCTATCCATAGAAGACACCTGTCTTCCCTGCTCTGGCTGGAGATCTCTGTCCTCAACTCTATCACCGCAAAGCTGGTCCTCGAATATGCACTAAACATAGTCCTTCGGTCTAGCACATATGTCCTCTATCTCTGGTCTGCACCAAACATAGTCCTTCGGTCTGGCACAAATCTGTCCTCTTATCTCTTTCTGTTATGTTACAGCCGCACTTGGTCGAAACCAACTTTTGCACTGGTCGCGCAAACACAACAACACTCGATCAAATATCAACTTATGCACCTCTGTGCAAACACAACAGCACAATCTTTGCACACTCTGCTTCTCGACGATCGAACTTCTCCCCAGCACTCTATCTATGAATATCGCACTTCGAAATGCACACTTCGATCGATTCGACATGACTGCTCTTTTGCGCACCGTGAACTTCACTTGCGCAATTTCGATACACACATTCGATGCCTTCAATCTCGAAATAGCCCTCCTTTTATAGAATAAATTTCATGATCAAAACTCTCAAACTTAGTCGGCTGTAACCCTCAAACTACGTCGGCTGCAAAACCCTACGTTGCGTCGGCCCAGATTTAACTCTGTCGGCTCAAAGTTAACTCTGTCCTTCAACCGCCTCTGGTTCTGTAGCTTTTCCTGTGAAACTACAACATGTCACGATATCGCGACACCTTTGCCTGCCGTACACCTTCTTTTGCCTACTGTCGTGAAATCGTGACACTTTTTGCCTTTGTCTGCCTTGACTGCGTCCTTGTCGCGAAATCGTGACACTTCTGTCTTTTGCTGACGTCATCTTCACTCCTGTCGTGAAATCGTGACACTTTAGTCTTCATTGCCTTCTTCTCTGCTTTTGTCATGAAATCGTGACACATCTGCTTCTGCTGACGTCATCTTTAACTCTGTCATGAAATCATGACCCTTTTGTCTTCATGGCCTTCCTCTCAACTTTTGTCACAAAATCATGACACTTCTCCTATAACCTGCTTCCAGTTTCTATCATGAAATCGTGACTCTTTCACCATTCGTACGCTTTTCTTTAACCTATCACAAAATCGCTACAACTTCATCCTGCTTCTTCACTTCCATCAAATCGTGACACTTCTCCATCCGTACCTATTTTCATGAAATCGTGACACTTTCTGCATCCGTACATTTTTCTTTCATCCTTCTAAATCGGATCTTAGCTTAAAGCTTTCCTTGCAACCTATCATGAAATCGTGATGCTTCTCCTTTCAGACTCTTCCCTTTCTGCATGTCACGAAATCGTGACAATTCTCACTTCGAGCTTTTCAGCATGTCACGAAATCATGACAGTCCTTAACTTGACCTCTAGCATGTCACAAAAAAGAATCCTCACTTGGAACTTTGCATCATGTCACGAAATCATGACAGTTCTGAATAACTTTCTCTCTCTTCGATCTTGTCACGAAATCGTGATAGTTCACACTACGGACTCTCTTTTCTGCATTATGTCACGAAATCGTGACACCTTTTTGTCCGTACAACTTTCCTGGCAATGTGTCGAAATCGTGACACTTTTCCTTCTCTGCCTTCCTGCACTTTTCGAGTCGCGAAAATGCGACATGTCGCGAAATCGCGACACTTTCCAACTTGCTCTCTTTCTCTGCCAACATGTCGCGAAATCGTGACAGTTTTGCCAGCTTCGTCTCTGTCTTCCAGCGTGTCGCGAAATCGTGACACTTTTGCTAGAACTTTCTCTCTCCTCAAACATGTCACGAAATCATGACAGTTTTGCCAGCACTTTCTCTCTCCTAAAACATGTCGCGAAATCGCGACAATTTTTCCAGCCACCTGCATACTTTTTCTTGTCTTTTTCTTGATCTTTTGCAACTGGGCTACTCTGATCTTCTTGGAAACTCACTTTCCAAACTGAAACCTTCATCAAAACACATTCTTTGACATCAAACCAAATTGCTTCAAGACCTTCTTGACATCAATGACAACATCTACACTTAGAGCAAAGGCAATGTACCCAAGGTACCCAAAATTGCCAACACAACTTTATACTTGCAACAACATCTTATTACTACTTTTTTCAAAAAATGAGTGTTCTAAGAACTGTTATCTCTAAAGCAACAAGATTATACAATAGAAATTATTTGAAACAAGATCAGGTATACCTTTAGAAGGTATTCTTAAAGAATGGTTTTAACAAAAATAATAGCAAATAATAGGGATAGGGGCAGTAAGAATAAATTTTGGAAAGCCTAGGAGGCCTTCAAACCTTGACTTAGTTGGAAAGGGATTTTCCACAAAGTAGGTGCCTCTTTGCCTTCCATGAATATTTGGTAGTCTCCTGTTATCACTTGTCAAGGATCTCCTCTAGCTCTGGTGCAGTGGGTCGGAGTGCAGAGGTTTTATAAGGATGGTATTGCTTCCATTTTTTATTTCTTCTCCCGACATACCAGGAGTTGGATATCCTAGGAAAGTTTTCATCAAATTTACAATTTAAATCCTGGTGATAGAGATACCTATGAGGTAGTTATTGATAGTATTCCATTTTCTATTTGGTACAAACTGCGTAAGTATTTTAAAAAACCCTAGTGGTCATATTGGTGTTGGCTTGGGGAGCTTCTTGTTTTGCAATATAAATATCATCTAGGTTACAAATGGCTCACCCCACAATTTCCAATGGTTGATAAGTTCACTATGAGATGGGACTTAGTCTCTCTTCCCTCCCGATGGAATAAGAGGTTTCAGATTGCTTGGGCTCCTTATATTGAAGCTAAACAAAGTTTTTTTTCTTGGAGCCTCTTACACCAGGGGTTGCCTATTAGCAATAAGCTCAAGCATCTAGGTGTTCATAATCCTATTTGCCCAGTTTATAGACAGGCGAAAGATTTACTGCATGATTTTTGGTTTTGTGATCGGGCTTAGTCGACCTGGGAGTGGCTTCTTGAATGTTTTAGAACTTTTATGCAAGAGGATTTTACCTGGGTGTAAGCTATTTTGGGTGACCCTATTGCTTTTTCCTTAAATTTGGTTGTCATTTGGAATATTTTTAGAATTAGTACCCTGTTTTATCTTTGGAAGTCCCAAAATAGAGCTATTTTTTATCAGCAAGATGTCGGGTGTGTCTTCTCTATTGTTGATAAATATGCTATATTATTTGATTGCTTGTTATAGATTCAAGTACAGGTTGAAAAAGTACATGTGGAGCTACAATACTTACGTATCCTCATGGATAATTGGGGGAATGCACCCTACGCTATGAGTCGTGTGCCTCTTCCCCTTCTAGATCCTGGTTATCGACTCACCGCGAGACCTATCACTGGCCACAACCCTTTGCTACCAGACATTGGTCCCACCCCCCTCCCCTCGTAGCACAACTATGGAGAATCTAGAGTTGGAGGTCCATCTCGCCCGACCTTTGGTTGGGATGTTCAGCCTCCTAAGTAAGATGATGCCCCTAGTTAGGGTGAAATTGTACCAAATGCATAGACTTGTACTATTAGTGGTACTATTGTTGATGGTTGGGGGGCTCGACTTCTTCAACCATTGGATGGACTTATGACCTTATGGAGGAAAACTTCAGGCCTTCCACCTGATAGTGATTTTTCAGCTCCTTTCTTTTTGAATGTATATTTGACACTTTTTTTGTGGTTGTTATATGGCTTTTTGTGGATTGTTTCTGACACTCTTGTTTACTCCTAAAAATAGTGGTTAGTGTGTTGGTTTATGGGGTGTGCTAATCCCACCCACCCTTTTTTTTTATTATTAGACATTATTTTATTAATATAATGGCTTTTTCATCCAAAAATAATAATAGCAAATGTTGTTAACAAGACATATAGGAAAATAATTAAATTCAAAGCAATAAGAGGAACACTAGTCAACTAAAAGCTTTCTTTTATATATATATATTCAAATCAATATCTTATAATATTTTCAAGAGAAGCCAAAATATTTTATCTACTTTTGATTCTCATAGGATCATAAGAAAATGTTAAAAAGGAATATGATGAACCCATATCAAAGTAGGAAAGTATATACTCTCTCATGTTTTATGTAAGATTATACATTGGTGAAACTATGATGCAATATAGATGAAGGGGGTCAACTGAACAACAACCTCCCTTAGCAACAAAATTCATGGTTCACTCACATCCATAGTGTAAGATTTAGCTTTGTTTTGATTTATACACACTATATGACAAGACAACAATTTCCAAGATGGTAACATGACAATTGGTAAGACAACATGATGGTAATTGGTAATATGACAAGATGATAATTGGGAAGACAACACTTACCAATATGATAATTGGATAGATGATGATAGTCAAAATAATAAGAAAATAATTTACAATATGGTAGTCCCCAAATGAAAGAATAATAATATCAAGACAACAATGGCACAAGATGACACTACCACAAGATGAAAACATCCTAAGACGACAAGGGTAAAAGATGATGTGTTGATGTTATATGATGAAAATGCTTCTAAACTGGTGCAACTTCCACTTGAAAGGCACTTCTAATTGTATGGAACAATGCAACTTCCACTTGAACATCACAATGCAACTTCCACTTGAACAACACGATGCAACTTCCACTTGAATGACATGATGCAACTTCCACTTGAACAACACGATGCAAATTCCACTTGAATGACACGATGTAATTTTCACTTGAATGACATTTCATGTTCTTTACTCAAACAATGATCTCAAGGACAACAGGAACGTATGTAGCCTTTTCGAACTACAATATCTGAATGACATTTCACGTTCTTTACTCAAACAATGATCTCAAGGAAGGCAAGAACTTATGTAGCTTTTTTGAACTACAATATCTAGCCAAAGATCTAGAACAACCACTGCTACTTGATATTCTCCTACAATTATACCTAGATCTTGCACAATGCATGCATATACAACATACAATTCCAACAGCACAATGCATTCACCATTTTATTTATTTGCAAAAAATAGATTTGGGTTAAATATGATTTTTTAATATTTATGACTATCAACCACAATTATTTTCATTCCAACTTCATACAGTCATCCCTGCTCTTAGACAACATTCAAACCTCTTTTTCTTCTTTTTTCTATCCTCCTGACAGACTAGTTGTGCCTTTCCTCTTATTCTTCTATTTGTCACCATTTTTCCTTCCTCTCCCTCCTTTTTATGCAAAATATAACAATTACATACGATTAGCAATTACCCTACCTATAAGTGTTTGGATGCTCCTACATCATACTCACTAAGTAAGATAAAATATCCCATGAGCTCCAACTCATGAACATGAATTTCTCTTACAAGTGATTTTCTTTTTTATTCTCTTTTTAACTTGCCTTTCAAAATTAAATGTTTATGGTAAAAAATTATTTTTAAAAATAAAAAAGTATATCATTTTATAATTGTTTATTAGTTTTTTTATTAGGGTAAAAATAAGATTTTGAAAGGGCCTGAACCCTTTTACATCACAAAATTAACCCATCAGCTGCACAATTACCAAGGGCAAGAGCCAAAAATCCCCTAGATATAGGACAAACAATATCCACCTTGAACCCCAATTAGATGCAGTCTTCCATCTTCAACTTTTCTAAGTCCTTATGGACTACCCATGGGAGGACCCATATCCTATCCTCTTCTTTAATCAAATTGGTATGCTCTTTGGTGATGCTTTAGCTTGTGTTCAAGTTAATGGAGCTCTTTCTACCTACTTTCCTCTTCAATGGTCTATCATATAGGGTTGTCCCCTTGCTTATTTTTTGTATGTTTTGGTTGTTAATGATATTGGTTATCTTCTTCATAAGGCTCATTCTGATGGCTTCATTCAAGGTATTAAGATTATTGGGGATAAGCATGCTTTAACTCATATTTTGCTAATGATTCCCTTATTTTTCTTCAAAATACCCAATAAGAGGTGGATACGACTAAGGAGATTTTTCAACTATTTTGTGATGTCTCTGGCTCTCATATCAACGACTCTAAAATTGAAGTCTTCTATACCTCTTCCTCTCCTCATGGATGCAACTCCTCAACTAAGTGGAAGATCATCCCTCATGGTATGATTATGCATTATTTAGGAATTCCCTTTGAGATTAATATCTCTCTTAAGGATATGTGAACTAGGTTATGGAAAGACTTCAAAAAAAATTATTGCTTGGCTAGCTTGATTTCTTTCTATAGTAGGAAGAATTCAAGTTGCAAATAAAATTATGGCAACCTCTCATGTTTATTACTCCTCTTGTTGGATGGCCCTCAAGGTAGCCTATAACAAATTAACTCAAGCCATTCATAATTTTTTATGGACCAAATGGGATGGGGAGGTAGGAAGAATTCAATTTGTAAATAAAATTATGGCAGCCTCTCATGTTTATTACTCCTCTTGTTGGATGGCCCCCAAGGTATCCTATAACAAATTAACTCAATCCATTCATAATTTTTTATGGACCAAATGGTATGGGGAGGTGGGAATGACTGTCATTTCATGGAAGCTTTGTACTCAACCTAAGGCTTTAGGAGGTCTAGGTATTATTGATCCTCTTATCCAGAGCAAAATTTTGGCTGCCAAATGGGTTGCTAGAGCCATCACTGATGATGGAAATTGGAAACACATATTTTGTTATAGAATCTCTCTAGCTACTCACAAAGGTAAATGGAAATAAACCCCATGGGAAGATAAGGTCCTTAATGCGTCTTAATTTAGATTTAAAGGATCTATCTCAGTTACCCAAAACTAGAAATCTTGACAATCAGTTTCTCATTTATTGGCTTGGAAATTTGACTCCTTGGGACATGGTTTGAGGATCGATCTAAATAGTCTGTGGTGGAATAAACTTATACTCCATAATGATAAACCTTTAGCTTTATACAATGCTATTCAAGGTCTAGATTTTTTAAAGAAATATATTAATAGAATTAAATATAACTGGGATCTAGGTAGCTGTTCAATTCTTATTGGAACCAAATATGCAATTATTGTTTCCTTCCCTCTAGGTTCAAAGAATCTTATGGCTTAGTTGTGGCTTCCATCCCTTGTGAGGTCCTTATGAAGTTGGGAACAACTACCCATAATATTTGGAATGATTGGAGATGGCTTAATGGTCATAGAATATCTTCCATTACTTCTAGTTGGTTATACAAAAATCTTATGTCCCCCTTCTTTGGACTCTAAACTCAATGTCAAGTGGCAAGTAAATTTTACCAATGCTCAATGGCAGTTTCTTGCTACTCAAATTTGGAAAGCTCATGTTGAATCTAACACTCAACTTCTTGGATGGTGGATTTTGCATAAAAAAACTTTCAACTGCTGAAAATTTGGCTACGACTTTACACATTCCCCCTCAATGCAATTTTTGTAATGCTTTAGAAACTCTTATTCACTTGTTTTGGTTTTTTGACATGGCTAAACAGTTTTGGGATGTCTTCTACTATTTTCTTTTCCATATTTCACTAGATCTTAGAAGCTTTCTCTACTTGGTTTTTCTCAGTTGGATCAATACCTCAAACTCTAGGATGTTTGCAGACTCATCCTTCTCAAGAACATTTAAAAGTGCAGATGCAAAAAGGTGTTTACTGAATATGCTTCTCCATGGGATATAGTTTTAGCAAACTTGACCTTTGATATTTTGTTACAATGTGGGATGCATTCATTCCCAAGTCTATGGAACTTCCATCTCGAGATGTTATTGATAGACTTCATTAGCTTTCTCATATAATTCAGGATCTTCAAAAGATCGAACATGAAACTAAGAAGACAATTAACAATGATAAACAAGTTTAGGATTTGATTACTTCTATTTCTTCTTTGAAGACTTCAGAAGATATCACAGAAGCCATGCCCAAATATTTTTCAAATAACAGACTCTCCCATAGATGAATGCTGATATCTGGTGTATTGCAGCAAGATATAGCTATAGTCTTTTTGTTGATATTAGCTTCTATTCTTATGTATATTCAGTTATGGATGTTTTACTCTTGATCCACCTTATTTTATTTTTTAGATGGTGGGCAATGCTACCAGAATATTGTAATGTTCATATAATATTGTAATGTTACGGTTAATGATTTAATATAATCTAGTTTTTTATCAAAAAAAAATATAGTTATTTCATAGAATAGAGTTATTTATTAATTATAAAATACTCAAAAAATTTAAAATCATGTTAACATTATGATATTTGAAAACTCGTATTATTATAAAAGTGTGATTATTTTTAAACCATAAAATACTTTTAAAAATAGTTTTGAGGGGTAGGATTTTACTCGACACAACTGAAGGTTATAGTGGTAGTAAGAAATGATGAGGCAATGATAAAATGTTACGATTCACCAATTATACACAAGCAAAAAAAATACTATTAAAAATAAATCCATATTACATTGTAGTATTTTTTTTATTGAAAAATACTTCATATTAATGAATAATAAGAGAATACATCATCATAGCAACACTACAATAGTTTACGAATGAGCAACAAACAATCATATCTAACACTTTTATCAATTCTAATACAGTCCTGAATAATCTCAGACCTAAACAGCTTAAGTTGACTAGAAATGAGCTCAACAACTTTTAAGACTACATATGTCTACTGAAATGACACTGCCTTCGCCCCTGAACATCATTGTCATACCATTCTCGTTCTTGAACATTCCCAAAAAATATGCTTAATTGTTTTACTTTTTCCACAGTTGTAACAAGCATCCGATGCACGCATCCATTTGGCTAGACGAGCCTTACTATGAAAAATGGGATGTATATGATATCTTTGGGATGAAAATAGTTGGTTGTTAATTTAATTGAAGGCCTCCGATAGGTATGCAGTGCAACAAATGCAAAGTCTTCTTCCGATGGAGCAACTGTAGTTTTTAAATATTAATGGAATCCCGTTTGGTGACATTCATCAAATGGGGTTTGAGTTGTTCTTGCAAAAAATGGAAGAAGTGTCTCGCTGGGGTGTGGATGTTCTGGGTTTCTATGCAGCCTGGTTAGTTACATTGTAGTATTTTAACAAAGAATAAATTTTAAAAGTGTATATAACATTTAAAATATTTAAGGTCTGAGGTGTAGACCAATTGGTTTGACAAAACCTTGTAAGGGGGATAGAGGTCCAAGGTTCAAATATCGGGCCTCACCAGTCCCTTTCCTATTGCTTTCAGTGGCGTAAAAGGTTTAAAATGATTGTGGCATGGTGGTTATAAGGGCGGACTACATGTGGTGGATTCAGGGGCGAACAATGCAAAATATTGTAACGACCATAAAAATTGGATAGTTTGCCCAGATTCGTGACGACTATCGATTCCACCATGTAAATTAAAAAAAAATTAATTATTTAATTTTTTTGATGTAAAAAACATTATATTAAAGAAAAAATACATTTTTACAAACCAAAAAAAGAGGCGGATAAACACACCACGTGGCTAATGCCATTGGACAAAAAAAACATCGTCGTCAATCGAGTGGGAATCCAAGCAAACTAATTACAGTTATTCAACACCCCCTTACAGAACGAAACCAACCCCTAAAAGGGTGAATACACAACATAATTAGGCATAGCAAAATAAACTAGAAACCCTAAACTATAGAACTATAACTCTAGGCACCAGGTAGCCTTACATCTGCCCAACGTAAAATTATTAGAATTTTTGGGCTAGATCAATGTCTGTCCAATGCAAAATTATTGGAACTTTTGGGCTAGATGGGTGAAATAGTTTTTCAGGTAAAGTGTCTTCATCTTTTTTCCTTGTTGAGGACTACGAGAACGTCGAAACCACATAGAAGGGGAGATAACTTTAGATTTTGCTTCCTCTAGAGAAACTGTCATTTCCATTGATGATGGCTCTGCATCCAATGATATATCCTCATCGTCGTTAAGATACTCCAACACACTGTAGTTGTTGCCCAACTGAACATCGATCATATGAAGTCGCTTCTCTGGAGCAACATCTTCTTCTACAGATCCCCTTATCGGGTTGTGGGAGCGCCTAACATTAGTTGGAGGAAATGTATTGGAGGACTCTGAAGTAAGCACTACTACAACCCTTTGTTGAGACTGAGGAGCCTCATTGTTGGCAATTTCAGCTACATGATCAACTTTTTCCTTTTCATATCCTTTTTTACCAACTATGAGACATGTGTCGACTTGGACTATGTACCTTTAGAAGCAGCCAAATATGTATTTTTATGCCCTCCCACAGTCATCCAACCATCCTCCTAAGGTTGAGGAGTGGATGCACTCGGTGTGGTGGGGTTTTGCTTGTCCTTGTTATGCGGTATCAAGAGACAGACTTTGATATTGTGTGTTGAGGATTGTTACCGAAAACAAGTGTTGGGAAAATTAATGTAGAGAATTCATTGGCATAACACAGTGTCGCCAACTTGTATGTCAATATTGAGATCTCGAGAAACATCAATCTCAACGCAAACATGTTTTTGAGGGCATGCATGGAAAAATTTGTCTGCCTCCACCAAAATGACATGCCCAAGAGGGGCTGCTATGCAATTGAGAAAGGGCCACAAAGCTAGAGGAAGTCCTGGGAATTCCACCCATGCAAGGACTTTGGTAGATCTTTCCTCATAAACAAAAAATCATGGATCCAAGGAGAAAAAACAAGCAGAGAGCTTCTTATGTACCAAGGGCATGGGTTGTTTTCGCCTTAGCATGGGTTGTTTTCGCAAAACGAAATAGAAAAAATCCTTTTGTAAGGTTTTGAACCATCGTTAGCTTGACTCCATACGGAGTCCAAGCTGTGTTAACCCAAGCCCTAAGGGAAGACTCATTAGGGATGCGTCCAACGAAATACCCGACAAGGGTGAGAGATTCTAAATTATGACATGCAAAATCAACTTTAGGCAAAGAAAGAATTACATTAGGAGAATGAAGGTTACCTTGTGGACCATTCTCAGCACAAACCTGCATAGTTGAATGAGAGGAGCCATTATTGCATGCATTCTCTTCTACGGTGCCAATGTTGTGCATTGGTCCACCAGAGTTGGGGACCATAATGATACTCAAAACCCTAACATCTTCTTTCCTTCCCGTAACTTGCTAGCCTCTAAAATATTTAATTTGAATCGTATCCATACAATTATTTTAGAAAACTTAATAAAATTCAAAATCTATAAATATTTATTATTATAATACCATTAAAGATTTATAATTATTATTATTATATACTAAAATAAACATTTTAATTTTATATAATAATTAAACAAATAGTTATTATCAATGAAAAATTGTATATTCATCATAATACCTTGGAGTGGATATACATTCACCACTTCTAACCACTTTCATATAGATCCGGGATGAATTAGGAACATGTGTGCCCACTGATTTTAAGGCTGGACTTCCCTTTCTATTTTGATGATCTTGAAATTTAAAAGAGAAAATAGGCCTTGATGATCTTGAAATTTAAAAGAGAAAATAGGCCTCTTGTTTGTTAACTAAATTTTGACTGGTTGAGATAAACAAGTTAGGTACATTGGGAGGCAAAACGCTATTGCTGAGCTATTTAAAAAATAAAAAATAAAAAGTACACTATTGCCTTTTGTGACTACTTTTAAAATAATATTAAAGGAGGGAGTTAGCGGCTTTAAAGAAAGCTGCCATCTTTCACTTTGACATTAAAATATATGTATTTTTAGAGAAACTAATTTTATGTTGCAAGTTTAGTTATCAAGTTTGAGTTTGTTTTCCAATTGAACATTTTTGAAGTTCGAAAAAATTAATCATATTTAAAAATTTGAAATAAATTTTTTGAGAAAAATTAAATTTAAATTAAAATAAAACTTAACTTTTAAATTATTTAAATTAAAATTGTATTTAAATTAGTTGAAAGAAGAATTAAATTTAAATTACAATAAAACTTAAATTTTAAATTATTTAAATTAAAATTGTATTTAAATTAGTTGAAAGAGGAATTAAACTTAAATTAAATTTTTTTGATAAGAGAATTAGAATAAAACACATATAAAAATATTACCATAACTTAACCTATTTTCATGGTGGCCCCGAAATTAGAATAAAAGAACATTAAGAGTGAGAGAAGTGTTGAATATGAGCGGAGTGCGTGTGGTGTAAATGAAGCGAAGCCCTACGAGCCACTCGATTACCCATTAGTTAAGGAGATAAGTCAGGCATCTGCCAGGCTATAATTTTTAGTGGAGGATGTGTTGAGTTTAAAGGCATGCGAGTTTGAACGTAGCTATTACGGATGGAAGGAGAATGATGGTGAGATACAAACTTTCGATGCCGATTTTCGATTTGCCGAATTTATGGTTTGTTTGTTGTTTTTCCCTTTTGCATTTCATTCAATTTTTTTTCCACGCTCGAATTTAGGGTTTGTTCGTCGAATTTATTCGTCAAGATTTTAAATTTGATGAATTTCGAATTTTATATTAAAAATTTGACAAATTTGATAACTAAGGTTGCAAGTGTAAGAGAAGGTATATAAGGTTAGCCCATATTAACTAGTGTGGTTGAAGATTTAGTATTTTTGTTACTCATAACTAATTTATAGAGTTTAGTTTATAGATAAAAAATAAATTAATGATTTTAATTGTTTAAGAAATTAAATTTTGATAGCATCTACTAATTCGCTTATTTATGTTGTTGAGAAATTTAAGGTACACATGTACATAAATAAATAAGGAATGGGAGGGTTGTTGTGAGTTATAAAGTAATTATAAAAATTTAGAATATTTTTTTAAAGATCAAATGTTTATTGGACTTTTCTTATTCAATACAAGGTTTGGTGCTTCATTGTGTGAATTATGGCAGCATAAATAAGAACAAGAACATGATTTTGTATATGAAAACTTTTTTCTATATTTTTTAATGGGCTATTTATGAAATGTAAGGAAGAGTTGTATAAAACCTCTTCTTTCTTGATTTCTGTTATTATTTATTTTATTTTATTTAAATATATGTGTGACATTAATAAAGAGTTTATATGTTGATGAGAGTGTTTAAAGTTAGATTAATAATTATGTGTTAGGTGGATCGGACATTAGATAAAAATGTTGACATATCATGTTAGAGGAAGTCAATTTTAAACAATATGAAGATATCTTGATAAAGTGGGAGAGGGATTGGGAGTTTTAGGTTTAAAGAGTTATAATGTTTAAAGTATTGAAAGAGAAGATTGTTCTACCCTTAATGTGGTTTACCGACAAAGACACACTTGCATTATCGGTGATGTGACCTGGGTTCAATATCCACGGTGGATATGTATATGTATAAGAAGTATTTACTCAATAAAAAGAAGAGAAGATTGTTAGTGTTTCGTATATGTATAAGAAGTATTTACTCAATAAAAAAAAGGAAGAGAAGATTGTTAGTGTCAATATTTTCATGAATACTTGAAGAAAATAAGAAAGAGAAGATTGTTAGTGTCAATATTTTCATGAATACTTGAAGAAAATAAGAAAGAGAAGATTGTTAGTGTCAATATTTTCATGGATACTTGAAGAAAATAATATATAATTTTTATCTACACCTTTGGATATATTTGTTTGAAAAAAATTAATTGATTGGGATGTTATACCAGGAAAATGCGTACTAATAAAAAATGTTGTAATTTTTTATTATTTAAAAATAATGTATGTCTAAAGGTACATAACAAAATGTTTCCTATAAGTCAAGGTTTGTAGAACATGAACCTCAAACAAAATTGTCAAAAACCAATTATTATGTATGGTTCAAAATATTTTATCATCTACAAAATATTTTGACACATTTTTAACTAAAAATGTAGTATTTGATTAGTTTATGTTGATGCTTATTTCAAATAAATCTTGAATTATTCATGAATAAAAATGAGGACACCACTTGTTTTCTAAACAAAATGGCCAAAATGTAAATTTTTTAGTAATAAAATTTGTCTAAAGACGTTGATTATATGGAAAGACTATGGATCCTTATCTAAAAAAGTTTTAAGAAAAGGAACTGGATAACTTTATAACTTTATTCTTGCAACAATATCTTATTAGAAATTTATCCAAAAAATTAGTCTTTCATAATCTTTAAAGCAACAATAATCTCCAATAGAGATTATTTGAAACAAGATTAAGTATACCTTAACAAGGTCTTCTTAAAGAATAGTTATAATAAAAAATAATAGCAAATGTTGTTAACAAGACATATAGAAAAATTATCAAATTCAAAGCAATAAGAGGAACATAATCAACTAAAAGTTTTCTTTTAATCAATATTTTCAGAAGACTATGAGAGTTGGAAACATTTTGATTATAATTTTTAGTATTTAATATACAATTTTTTTCTTTTGATTTGTAACCTCTTATGTACATATCATATAATATACAAAATTTTAAATTATCTTTCATATAGATTTTGATTTCAAGCTCACTTGATATAACTTAATGTGGTTTAATTTATAATATTTTTTTTATCTCAATATATTTTTTTAATTCTTTTCTTGTAGGGTTCTTCACGCTCTTACACACTTATGATTCCAAAAAGAGTGGTTTTCTTAAATTACTTTTATTTTCAATTAAAAATAAAGGTGAAGATTTTAACACTTTAAATAGAAGGTTCAAGCTTCAAACACCATACTCCAAAATAGTGGACAAATAATATCTCCATCAAGATCATCCTATATTGCCTATGGTCTTGTGGATGTTATATATGGTCTTGTGGATGTTATAAATTATTTTACTTTATTTACTATTTGTTAAAAATATTGATTATATTATATAGATCATCAAATCATATTACATTTTTGGCCTTTCTAGGCCATCATGCTTTTCATCCATGTTTGACATTAGATACATTAATTTTATCTATCTCAACCATTGTACTAAGAACCAAAATCTCTATCAATAAAAAGGTGTCACAAAACACTAAATCTCTACACATTACGAAGAATTTTATCATCAATATATTGAATATACAAAAGCTCTTCCCTTATTTCGTGTGCCCACCACTTAGGAGGGTGCCCATAAAAAATGAGGTCTCCCTTGTCCAAAGCCCAGTTTTCCATACCATCAACTACCTTATTTTGCTCTCTTGGTACATGGGTGTATATCACCTCTGCAAAACTGCTTTGTATTCATCAAATTTTCTCTACAATCCTTTCAATTCTCCAACTAACATTCCTAATTCTCAATGGGGATTTAATTTAGTTTATCAATAATTAAGATTTTGACTCCACTAGCACTCTATTCAACCCAACCTTGAGATCTCCTGCATCTCTCTCAAAATGCCATATCCCTCAATAATATTGTTGAAAAGTGTACCTAGATTTATTGCAAATATGAATGCCAGGGTACCATTTAGTAGTCTACCTATTCCACTTGCACTAGATGCCCCATTTGTATTTACCTTTCTAAATCCCAATGATGGTCACTACCATTTCTAGGTTCTATTCATCATTTTACATTGTGGTTTGACTCTTCTAGCTCTGTATGTCTAGGGACTAATCTTGAGTCATGCCACTATTTGCTCCTAGTATTGATGTAATTTTTTTAGTAATTTCAATATGAATTGGATAGTCTCCATTATATTGGATATGGTCTTCACCCACATATAATGGATATCTCTAATCTCTTGTTTGAAGATCCTTCTATTTCACTCATTCCATATGTTCCAAGGTAGGATCATCATCCTTGTCCACACTATCTACTCCACATAACCATCTACTCCTTGTTGATTCTTCCATCCTCTCCAGATCTCTTCTATAGACTAACTATTGGTCCAATGCAAACCTAGCAAATATGCCAACATTTTCCACAACTTCATTGTTGTGGGGTATTCTATAAAAAGGTGGTTGAAAGTTTCATTATCCTCCATATATAATATACATCTAAAAGGTTCATAGATTCCATCTTTATTAAGTTATCCCCCATGAGTACCCTTTTGTGGAGTAACCAACTGAAGAACCTAACCTTTGGCCATAAATTCTACATCTAAAGTTGTGTGAATAGATCCCATTTCAAATGAGCGGTGCTAGGGAATAATGCTTTGTATCCCTGAGCTACTATATACACCTCCTTAGTCATACTATTCCATCCAAATAGATCCTCTTCATAGGACTATGATAATGATTCAATTTGTATGATTTGGTCAATCTCTTTTGCTAGTCTCTCTGGAAGTTGGATTGGCCATTATTTCGATAGAATCTAGTATCTTCCAACTTTTGGTCCTCATGTTTGGTCCCTAGAGTATTTTTCTACTTTTATCCATTGCTTTCTATGTAGCTCCTCCATCACTAGGGTCCACTATGGATATTGAATCACTAAAGGTTTATGTCCATCCCACGAGTCTAACCAAAAATCTATATATTTTTTATTATTAACTATCCAAAACAACCTTTATTTGATCATTTTATCTCCTATTTTGAGAACCGATAAAATAGGGGAACCTCTGTTAGACAACTGATATTAGATAATCTCTGCTAGGGTATTGTCATTTGCATATTTTGCTCATATATTTCTAGCCCATAATGCATTGGGACTATTTATCATTCTCCAGTACAATTTTATAGCCAACACCTTGTTATTTTTTACTATAGATCTTAAACCCAGTCTCCCTTCCTATTTCTACATGCATAGAGTGATGTGTGTCATTAATAGCATCATTTAATATTTATGATTTGTCAATCCAGGGCGGTGTCCAAGGCTATATACGAGAGAAGGTTTAAGCAGGTTGGAGATCAACTCATTTAGACAATAGGCTTTTATTGGTGAAACAGGTTTTGTTGGGGGTTTTAGGTCACTTCTAATCCTATTTTGCATGAAATGAAACTAATTACTTGCAAGAATTGAAAACTACTTCTAAGACCTAAAATTGAAACCTAACTATAGTTGCAAGAAATGAAATTGCAGGAATGTAAATGTTGCTGAATTGAAACCTAGTTTACACTTGTAGAATTGAAATGATAGAATTGAAATGTTGCTTGAAAAGGAAACACACATGCTAAAAACAACTATCAGTTCCTGTTGTAGGAGGTTGTCAGGCTTCTACTGCAGTGGTTGACAATAAAATGAAAGTTGCTAAAAGACTTGATAAAAATTGCTAAAACATGAAAAACAAGGGAAAACAAAGGAATCACTGGTCTATGCTACTTAGTCACTGACACACACAATTGCTACATAAAAACATAACTGAAAACATGAAGACATCACATTGATTCAAAATAGGGGTTAGTAATCAACAAGAAATGACAATGGACAAGCATCCTGCTAAATCTGCTGCAGCAAAGTTTATCAGAAGAACCTATCACTAGTTAGCCCTCCTTCTAGGCCTGAAAGTGGCCCTTGCTTCCTGATCCAGAAGAAGGTGGGAAAGTGCTACTAACTACTTAGAATTCACACTCACTCATGAACAGAAGTTGACTAAAAATACTGCACTTTTATTGACTGAAACAATACATTACAATACTACAGGAAAATCCTGCTATTGGCTGCAAATATGTTACAACATCTATTTCCTATTAGCTATCACCTATTAACATCTACTAGCTCAACCAATAAGGGAGATCTATTATTTATACTAACCTATTACATTTCCCTCGTGCTCAATATCAATTGTGTTGTTATTTTACAGTGATTTGCTAATAGTTTTGAAACTGACCTAGTCTAAATTAGGATAGTTTGTGTTGCAGCAACGTTCATTGGTCCTTGGGATGCATCTCCAATGGTGGGAGTGAGTTGGAGGAGGTTATAAATGGTCTTGTACACCTATCTCCATATTCAAATATCCTTTCCCTATCATTTTGGGTGCTATATCCTCCGTTTGGCTAAAACTAGCTTCTTTTCCCCTCATTTCGAAGCTTCTTCGGAATGTTCGGTCGTGCAACTTACTTTATGCTCAGGTGCGATAAAAATGGCCAAAAAAGTGGATAGGATGTCTGCCCTATCCCTCAGAATATGATTCCAATAGGTTTCACATGCTTTGGTTGACAAATTCCAAGCCATGCCATTCATTGGCAACTGGCTGGAATTTGTATGGCTAATTTTTGCATTTTCTAGATTTGTTGCATAGTCATAGGAATTTGGTGCTCTTTTGCAATTCAAACCAATTAGAAAGTGGAAAAAACATTTAAATACCATTATGGAGGGATATACCTTAGCATACATCATTCTACTACTTAAATTACACATTTTATTCACTAAATATTCAAACAGAAATAGTGCAAAAAATGCAAAAAACTATTAAAATAGGGTAATATGCTCCTAAACATTTTAATCATGCAAACACTAATATATAATGCATTCAAACCATCTAAATTAACATAAATAACATAACATAAGGTTTATAAGGCAGTTTATGATAATCCAAAACATGTCATGAATGAGGTAATTCTTGGCCTCATCATTTCCCCCAACCTAATCTAATGCATGCCCTCATGCATTCTGTAGGGCTACAGAGGCACATAGATCCATTTCTTGATTCCAGATCTCCCAAAATAATACATCCCCTGTATAGTATCCTCTGCTCTTCTATAGCTACTTGAGCCAATCCTAGAACTGCTCATCCGATTGAGGATCATTATCAAAATAGTAAGGGATAGGGGTTATGATGGTAGGAAATATGTACCTTAGGCCTATCCATTGATGTTTTAGTGTTAGGATGGCCTGCATTACACCCTCTACTCTTCTTCTAGACCATAATAGGTTGTTTGGTGAGATGGGCTCTCTCTTCTGTAGTGACATTGGTAATTCTACCCACCTGGCCTTACAGGATGATAAAGCATTTGTAAACTATCCTACACAAAACATCTGGAAACCAGTCATGCAATCCTTAATATTGTTTAGGTAAACAACCCTAATTTTTGGTTTGTTCATCATAGTAAAATTTTGACTGGTGGGGATCTTATGATTTGGTTGGATATGTCTTATCAACAGCTCAACTTTCAATTCAATCTCCTTATTCTACCTCTCTTCTTGGTCCCAGTATATTTTATTTTGTAATGTGGACACAAAAGACCTTAATTGAACATCCCCTATGAAAATATGAGGTAGGAACTCCACATCTCCTACCATGAAAAATTTGTGCAGGAACAACTCACACATCAAATTTTTTGTTCTTCTAGGCTATGCAGGTAAGCATCCAAAAATTCCTCAGTAGTGTTCAAGTCATAGGAGAGATTAGAATGAATCCTCATTATCTACCAATGTAGGTACTTCTCCTTAAGGATCAGACTATAAAATCTAGATGGCCTCCTACATTGTACTAAGTATTCTATAGCCTGATAGAGATACTGTACCTTTTCCTATAACCTATTCACTTCTGCAGTTTTAGCTTCAACCTGTTATTCTAATGGTTTTAGTGTTGCAACCTGGGCTTCTAATTTTTGACACTTCAATGCCTAGTATGCAATATCCTCATTATACTTAACCAATGGAACTATTTGTGGGGGCCTAACTATCGGTTGGTTCTTTGGTAACAGATCAAATTGCACCCCAATTTCTGTTGTTTCAATTTTATGCAAATTTGATGGAAAAACTTGTTCAAGGAGCTAGTGCAGAATTGGACTTACTAGTAGTGCAACCTCCTGAACATTTGTGGCCTCCTTCTTAGGTGGTGTTTGTCCTTCCTACTATTGTGGGCTATCAGATGGGTACTCTACATTTTCTAATTCTATTTTGTTCTTTCACTCCATTGTCTGACTTCACCCGCATCTGCTACAACCTCACTTCTGCACTTCTCGTACTACAGTTTCTTTTGTATTTACCTTCTTCATCTAATTCCATTGTAACTCTAGTTCTACAAAATCTTGTGATTTGAAACCCGTGCTTATGATTTTTGTGATTCAAAGCTATAGTGATTACAAGACATGACATTGAATTTCAGAGGTGCTTGAATCAATTCAGAAGGTGGTGCAGAATACGGGAAACCTTTGGTATATTTTGATTGGATGCATGGTAGACTGTTATTCATTGCTTTTCCAAATTTTCAATTTTAGAACGTGCATCTTGGGTGATGGGATTGCTTAGGTGCTGATTACTTGTTGTTGGTTATGGGTTATCTGAATTGGAAGTTTGTTATTGGTGATGACTTGGCTTATTTCATGGAAAGAGAATGTAGATTATCTTGGTTGTCATACCCTCATTTGTCAAGGCATCTTGATCGAATGGCCTGAATATTGTGAAAGAAACTGAGGCACATATTTTCCATAAAAACCTTGATTCAACATCACTCGATTAAATGCAAACATGTGACCTTAGTTACTCGTGCCTTGACCTTACATTGGTGTCAGATGATGTGGCAAAAGAAATAAATTTTCTTATTTCCTTTATGCACATGCCACATGGAAATTCAAATTTCAAATTTCACCATAAAACCTGAATTTCAAATCTACTTTTTCATTTCAAAGTTATTTTTCATTCCGAAGCTCAAACAATTTCTCATTCCAAAGCTTTGCTCATTTCGAAGCTCTACATTTTCTACTATAAAACAAATAGAACAACATTTTTATTCTAGATCTTGGTATCATTCCGAAGCTCTATGAAATATCTAGGTATTCATACCATCAAAACTACACTTATTTCCATGGGTCTACAATTTTTCATCCATTCTCCCTTTTCTGCCCCTCAAACCTACAATTTTTAGAACAACAAGGAATTCCTTTTGTTTTCTTCTAGACAAGTTGGATGTTTTGGGTTTGCCAAACCCTATGAATGTTTCTATGCTAACTAGTGATTTTTATACACTACATACTAAATTCCTACAATGATAAAAAATGCAAGAAACACATACCTGATTTGAACAATTATTTCACACTTTTACAGATGGTTGTTTCTACTGATTACTAGCTGATTTTTCTACAATCAAACAAAATAGGTGCAATCTGATCAGATTTATACAATGGTGGGATAGGAATGGGTAGGTCAATTCAAGGTAAAGCATACCAAAAAACTAGTTTTCATGCCAACCAATTCAGAAGTACCTCCTAGAAGGTTTTCACTTTCTAAATTATTCATTTTTCTCTCTTTTTTTTCATTTTTTTCATCTCTTTTTTCATTTTTTTTCTCTCTTTTCAATTTTTTTAATCTTGGTTGTGCCCATGAAGGAATTTCACAATTTCCCTAAAATTATGCCCATGAAGGAAGTTCACAACCAAGATTTATTCCTCTTTTTATTTTTTTTCTATTTTTTTTCTATTTTCTATATTTTTCTTGAAACTCTTCATTGTTGTACTGAATCTATTGAATCTGTGATGGAAGAGGGAATCTCTTCCATCATGCATATGTCCAAGTTGTCAATTTTTTGCAAGAACTCTTCTTTAGTTAGTGGTGCATGGTATACCCGAAGGTGATGCCCATTCACTACCAACTTCCTCCATGAGTCATCGATGGGAGAAAGATGAACTACCCCATTTTTGAACACTTCTTCAATATGATAAGGTCCAAGCCACCTAGTCTGCAACTTCCTAGGAAAATCCTCATAATGAGAATCAAACAATAAAGCCCAATCTCCTTGCTAAAATTTTCTCTACTGAATGTGGTTGTCATGCCACAGCTTTCGCTGCTCCTGAATCACCTTAGTTTGATGCAATGCATCCAACCGGAGTTCATCCAATGCATTCAACTATAGAATCTTATCCATATGTGCCTATGATAAATCAATTCCAATTTCCAAAGTCGTTCGAAGTGTTAGTAGCTCAAACTCAATAGGCAAAAGAAGCTTCTTACCATAAACTAGTTCGTAAGGTGTGAAACCCGTGGTGGATTTCCATGTAGTGTTATAAGCCCAAACTACTTCAGGTAATTTATCAAGCCAATTTCTCCTATGAGAAGCTACTATTTTAGTTAGGATATTTTCTAACTCCCTATTTGTTACTTCAACCTGACCATTTGCTTGTGGGTGGTAGGGTGATGATTTCCTATGCTTAATCTCATATAATTCAGTAAAAGCTTCAATGACTTTGGATGCAAATTGGGGTCCATGATCTGTGGTAATAGACCGTGGAGCTCCAAACCTCTAAAAAATCTGAGTATACAGGAAATCAACAACCTTCTCTTCATGAGCATGTTTGAAAGCATGCACCTCTGCCCACTTAGTCACATAGTCAGTGCATACCAAGATATGCACCTTTCCTTGAGATGGTGGGTCAATAGGTCCCACAAAATCTAGCCCCCACCTCTCAAATGGTTCTAAAACCACTTGAGGCTGCAATGACATTTCATTTGTGTGGGTGGGTTTCCCCATCCTTTGACATGTATCACAATGTCTGATGTATTTTTTTACATCCTTGTGAAGAGATGGCCAATAATAACCTGCACCTAGAATTTTCCTAATTGTACTTTTTATCGAATAATGTCCACCTGATGGTTCATCATGGCAAGCTCGGAGGACATCATACACCTCATCCTTTCGGATGCACCTACATAAAACATGGTCAGGACTGCATTTAAAAAGTAGACCCTTAATCCATTTGAAAGAGGAACTCTATTTTATTAACTATTTCTTTTGTTTAGGAGTGAAATGTAGAGGAATTCTTCATATTACCAAGTAGTTAGCTATATCTGCAAACCATGGTGATTGGATAGATATAGCAAACAATTGTTCATCAAGAAAAGTGTCCTCAACCAACTCTTTCTCCCCTGTGTTTTGTAACCTTGACAAAAAATCTGCCACTACATTAGCCTTTCCTGGTTTGTTGATTATAGTGATGTCAAATTCCTGCAACAATAGTAACCAGCGTATAATTCTTGCACTTACCATAGGTTTATTCATCAAATATTTAATGGTTGCATGGTCTGTATGGATGAATACTTGATATCCTATGATATAATATCTGAACTTGTTGATAGCATATACTACTACCAAGAATTCTTTCTCAGTAGTGGTATAGTTCTTTTTTGCTCTTATCAGATTCTTGCTAATGTAGTATATGGCATAATGCTCACCATTTTCAATCTACCCTAATGTTGCTCCAATTGTAGTATTGGAAGCATCAGTTTGGATGTGAAATGGTAGCTTCCAATTAGGTCCTCTTAACACAGGTGGGATTGTCAGTTTTTCCTTCAAAGCCTCAAAAGACTCTTGGCATTTTGTAGACCAGGTAAATTCAGAATCTTTAGTCAATAGTGCAAACATGGGGTTGGCTATTGTGCTGAAATTTAGAATAAACCTGTGATAAAAGCCAATATGTCCTAAGAAACTCCTAACATCAGTTTGAGTTTTTGGAGGTGGAAGGTTCTTGATGATCTCAACCTTCTTGGGGTCAACTTTGATCCCATGAGAAGAGATGTGGTGACCAAGAACAATGCCTTCCTCCATCATCATAAAATATTTCTCAAGATTTAAGGATAAATGGTAGGTTTCACAGTGTGTTAAGACCTTATCAAGATGTTCCAATGTAAATTCAAAGGTTTCTCCACACACTATGAAATCATCCATGTAAATCTCTACACTTTCATTAGTTAGATCAGAAAATATTGCTAAAACAACCCACTGAAAAGTTGTTGGGGCATTACATAAACCAAAGGGTAATACCCTGTAAGAAAATGTTCCCCAAGGGCATGTAAAAGTAGTTTTCTCTTGGTCTTCAAGTGCAACCCGAATCTGGTTGTACCCACTAAAACCATCAAGAAAATAGAAATATTTTTTTCTAGCAAGAGTGTCTAACACTTGATCTATAAATGGTAATGGGAAGTGGTCCTTGTGTGTGACTTTGTTTAATTCCCTATAATCTACACACACTCACATTTTCCCATTTTTCTTTGGAACTATAACCAATGGAGAGACCCATCGACTATCAAAAATTGGATAGATGAACCCTACCTCTAAGAGTTTTTCAATCTCTTCTTTGACAATATCTCTCAAGGTAGGATTCAATCTTCTTTGGGGTTGCCTCATAGGTTTAACATCCTCAGTATAAATTCTGTGAGTGCATACATCAGGGTGGATCCCTGACATATCCTTGTAGTCCCAAGCAAAGGCATGAACATGTTTCTATAGAACAACAAATAATTTTGCTTCTTCTCCTTTAGTCAACCAACTATTAATATTCAAGAATTTTCCTGGCTACACTTCAATCTGCTTTGTCCCTAGGAGGACAAATTTTATTCCTTCATACTTGGTTATCAAGGAGTTTAGTGGACAATGGTGTGGTTTGAGAGAATGAAAGACTCTTGTCTCCTTATCAATAGTGATTCCTAGTGGAAGCATGTCTTGCATGGGATAGTGGAAAGAGGAGAGGAGGTGATGGTGCCATCCATGTGGTAGTGTAAAAGAATTATCCTGTAGTGGAGTAGATGACATATTTTTAGAACTTTGGCCCTCATCATTCCATAATAGGTGATGAACAACTACTGGTTCATCTTCCATTCCTTGCTCATGCAGAGCACTCACTAGGATGGTTTCATCCTCAAAAACTTCTCTTTCCTGGGAGTCTATTTCTTCTATGTGTTCCTTTACTACTAAAGTAGCTAGTGTGGAAATGGTCTCTTCTTGCTCTTCATATGAATCAGAAAACCATAACTGACCTGAGAATTTGGTTGAAGGTTTTGCAGGTGGGTAAAGAGAAATCTGCTTTAGGTCAATGCCATTGGAAATTATCATTTCTCCTGACCTACAGTTTATAAATGCAGTTGCAGTTGCAAGCCAAGGTCTTCCCAAGATGATGGGGTAGCCATTTGCTAAATTTTTGGGCTGTAAAACCAGGAAATCTATAGGGTATTCCCAAGAAGAAACTTCTATGGGGATGTCTTCTATGATCCCTTCAGGTTTTGCAACTGACCTATCTACCATTTCTAAAACTGTAGATGTAGGATTTAGATGTTTGAGCTACAATTTTTCCATTGTTTCTTTAGTCATAACATTTATTGCAGCTCCTAAATCAACCAAGACATTTGAAATTGTTATTGACCTTATGGTGACTGTAATAACTGGGCTCCCTAGGTCACTATACTTTGGGGGTACTAGTTTCCCTGATAGGAGATCAACTAGCTTCCCTTCAACTTGAACAGTCTTAGGAAATGATTTCTTCTTTCTACCTGGTCTCTTGATACACAAATCTTGGATAATTTTGTTAATCAAGGGCACATCCTTAATTGCTTGCAATAAGGGAAGTGATATGGTTAACCATTTAAGCTCTTTAACCAGGTCTGATTCAAGATTTTCTGTAGAGTTTTTGAATCTTTCAGGGTATGGAACTATCCTTGAGGAAGGCAAATTCTTTGCTTGTACTTTCTCTATGTTTCCTCCTTCTTTCTCTAGGGCTGGTTTCAGTTGGTCTAGATGAGAAGGTTCTTGTGTTCCATCAAGTTCTTCAATGGTAGGTGGAACCGGTTTAGGTAGAATCTTTCCTGAATGTAATTGGATATTACTGTAGTCAAGAACATGAACTGCAATATTTTCTTTAGATTCAGCCACATAGACAAGGGTTGCCTATCTTGTATTATTTGGGTTAGTCACAGGTTGGGCTGGAAGTGGAGGTTGCTTCACCTATTGTGATGGTTGTTGTTGTGGTTGGTTGGATCTTCCTTGAAAATTTTGATTAGGGGTAGGCAACAAATTTTGAGTTTGACCTTGATATCTTTGCTACCTTGGATAAGGTGGATATTGTTATCCCCAACTTGATCCATAGGACTAGTTTTGCATCCAAGGTGGATTGAATTGATTCCAATATGGATTACTCCACCCATATTGTGACCAATCTTGAGGAGATGTCCAAGTAGGGTGACTCCAAGATTGTTGGGGTGATTTTGAATAACCCCATGGCATATTCCAAGGATTTTATCCCCAATTTGTGGGAAAATGAGGGGTATTTTGATATTGTGAAAAGTTTTCCCCCTATTTTTGCCTAATAAAATTGAGTTCTTCAGTTTGTGTTTCCAAAATATTTTTGAGTTGTGGAAGCAGATGGTATTTATCAGTAGGATGTTCCTTTGTACAGATGCTACAAATAGCTAAAATTGAAGTTTTATTCAAGGGACGGTCTTGCAAAGCATGTTTATTTCTGCATCTTGGGCAGTAAATAGCTAGGGGTTCCATAGATTTTGATTTTGCATTCATCTCCCCTAGAGTTGTATTTAACTGCACAAGAATGTCAGTTTTCATGTTTACCAATTCTTCCATTAGATCTTTCACATCATTGCCATTAGTACTCCACTTTCATCTTCTTTGCCTAGTGTAGGAGTAATTTCTGCATAAGTCCAAAATTTCATCAATGTCAAGGGTATTTACATCCCCTTTACCCATTAAGTCTAATACCTCCTTGGAATCATCTTGTAATCCCCTCAAAAATATAGCCTTACACATTTATGGCTCTACAGGTCCACATATTTTTTGAATAAAGGTAAACCTATCAAGATAATCCTCCAAGGTCTCATCCTCTTCTT
The DNA here is from genome assembly GCA_028583015.1 of Wollemia nobilis. Classification (NCBI taxonomy): domain Eukaryota; kingdom Viridiplantae; phylum Streptophyta; class Pinopsida; order Araucariales; family Araucariaceae; genus Wollemia; species Wollemia nobilis. Next base: position 87,186 of record JAQPPZ010003378.1, read on the forward strand.
GTTTAATTTAGAATAATTCATATTTTTTATTTCTTACCCTACAATATTCTTGGTATTTATCCAAGAATACGCTCTCCATATATTCCCAAGTTTGAATAGATTCTAGTTCTAGACTCATAAACCAACATAGAGTTGCATATTTAAGTGTGGAAGGGAATACTTTAAGCTTCTGATTGTCATTCACATAGTCATAAGTCTGACATACAACCTTAAATTCAAACAAGAATTGATCAAGATCTTCAGATACAACCCCTCAAAAAGTTGGAAGTACTGAAGGTGAGATTGTTTTCATAGGAGAATTCTGCGTAGGATTTAATCGAATGGGATATTCGAAAGTCCTAGAAGGATGAGGATTATCTGCTCGATTGTGGATATTACTATCCCCATATGGATTTTCTGGTAAATCTACCATAATATTGTTCCAAACCTTGGTGTAGATATGTCCAAATTGCCCTGGTGGTATGGTTTCAATAGGAGTAGATGGAGGAGTACTAGTAGATAGTTCCTCTAAAATTTCTTGTTCAAGAGATCCTACACTTCCTGATGATGAAGATGATTGTTTTTGTTTAAGTCTATCAAGAATTTCAAACATAGGCAATTCACCTCCTGAGCATGAAGATCACCTTCCTATGGTAGGCAAAGGGGTAGTTTAGATAAATCTACCTTTTTCATCCCTTAGCCTATTCATTCATGCTTGTATCCAGATGGACTGAAATACAACTTTACCAAAAACTATTACTTGTACCAGTCATTTATCCATATTTCACTCTAAAGTTCACAACTTAGCACACTTAAAAATTATTGGGCTGCTTTCATATTCTAACAACACCTTTCCCTAGCAACGATACCAAAAATGATGCATGTCATTAATAGCATCATTTAATATTTATGATTTGTCAATCCAGGGTGGTGTCCAAGGCTATATACGAAAGAAGGTTTAAGCAGGTTGGAGATCAGCTCATTTAGACAATAGGATTTTATTGGTGAAACAGGTTTTGTTGGGGGTTTTAGGTCACTTCTAATCCTATTTTGCATGAAATGAAACTAATTACTTGCAAGAATTGAAAACTACTTCTAAGACCTAAAATTGAAACCTAACTACAGTTGCAAGAAATGAAATTGCAGGAATGTAAATGTTGTAGAATTGAAACCTAGTTTACACTTAGAATTGAAATGATAGAATTGAAATGTTGCTTGAAAAGGAAACACACATGCTAAAACAACTATCAGTTCCTATTGTAGGAGGTTGTCAGGCTTCTGCTATAGTGGCTGACAATAAAATGAAAGCTACTAAAAGACTTGATAAAAATTGCTAAAACATGAAAAATAGGGGAAAATAGAGGAATCACTGGTCTATGCTACTTAGTCACTAACACACACAATTTCTACATAAAAACATAACTGAAAACATGAAGACATCACATTGATTCAAAACAGGGGTTAGTAATCAACAAGAAATGACAATGGACAAGCATCCTGCTAAATCTGCTACAGCAAAGTTTATCAGAATAAACCTATCACCAGTTAGTCCTCCTTCTAGGCCTGAAAGTGGCCCTTGCTTCCTGATCCAGAAGAAGGTGGGAAAGTGCTACTAACTACTTAGAATTCACACTCACTCATGAACAAAAGTTGACTAAAAAGACTGCACTTTTATTGACTGAAACAATACATTACAATACTATAGGAAAATCTTGCTATTGGTTGCAAATATGTTACAACATCTATTTCCTATTAGCTATCACCTGTTAACATCTACTAGCTCAACCAATAAGGGATATATATTATTTATACTACTCTATTACATTTCCCTCGTGCTCAATATCAGTTGTGTTGTTTTACAGTGATTTGCTAATCAGTTCTAAAACTGACCTAGTCTAAATTAGGATAGTTTGTGTTGCAACAACATTCATTGGTCCTTGGGATGCATCTCCAGTGGTGGGAGTGAGTTGGAGGAGGTTAGAAATGGTCTTTTACACCTATATCCATATTAAAATATCCTTTCCCTATCGTTTTGGGTGCTATATCCTCCGTTTGGCTAAAACTGGCTTCTTTTCCCCTCATTTCGAAGCTTCTTCGAAATGTCCGGTCGTGCAACTTACTTTATGCTCAAGTGCGATAAAAATGGCCAAAAAATTGGATAGGATGTCTGCCCTATCCCTCAGAATATGATTCCAATAGGTTTCACATGCTTTGGTTGACAAATTCCAAGCCATGCCATTCATTGGCAGTTGGCTAGAATTTGTATGGCTAATTTTTGCATTTTCCAGATTTGTTGCACAATCATAGGAATTTGGTGCTCTTTTGCAATTCAAACCAATTAGAAAGTGGAAAAAACATTTAAATACCATTATGGAGGGATATACCTTAGCATACATCATTATTCTACTTAAATTACACATTTTATTCACTAAGTATTCAAACAGAAACAGTGCAAAAAATGCAGAAAACTGTTAAAATAGGGTAATATGCTCCTAAACATTTTAATCATGCAAACACTAATATATAATGCATTCAAACCATATAAATTAACATAAATAACATAACATAAGGTTTATAAGGTAGTTTATGATAATCCAAAACATGTCATGAATGAGGTAATTCCTGGCCTCATCATAGAGTTTCCCACTTTACCAAGGTCCATTTCCTTTCCTCCCTAGCACCCATCTAGAGGAATCTATGACTTATGTGATCAAGCACTCGAATCACTGACTTAAGGATATCCAAAACCAATGACACATAAATGGGGATAGATTGTAACACTAACTTGATTAAGGTAATACACCCTCTTGATGATAGCCATATATTTGTCCATTTGCCAATTTTACCCTTGATTTTATCTATCAACCATACCTAATTATCCTTATTTTGTATACCAATTTTTATTGGGACCCCAAATAGATAACCAGGAGTGAGATTTTCCAAAAACCAAATCTATCCAATACTAGGATCTCCTATCAAGGTAAACAATGAAAGAAAAATACTTTGGATTTACCATTATTTACTGTCTAGTATGTTTCCTTGGTAAAGTAGTTCAAGATTTGCTTTATTCTAGTTACTTATTTAACTATTGCTTTTCCTAACAATGTGGAATCATAAATGAATTATTAATGGATGATTGGGCTGGATCCATTAGTAACTAAAACTCCCTACGGTCCTTAATTATCTTTGTTCTTAGCCAATGTTCTCCTTAGACATTAAAATAGAATAATGAATAGGTATGAGGAGAGGGGATACCCTTTCCTAATACCTCTTGATTCTTAGAATAAATTTGTGAGGCATCCATTGATGATAATTGAGTATGATATCGATGACATCCAACCTTTTGTCTAGTTTGTCTACTCAGAAAACCTAAATTTTCTTATAACCTAGATTAATAAGTGCTAATCCGCTCTATCATAGGCTTTAGATAAGCCTATTTGGATGAACATAATGGGGGATTTATATGCTTCCATAGAATGTATTGCTTCTTAAGCAAGCACTGTATCACCCACTATCTTTCTACCCTCTATGAATCCACATTTTTCAGGGGATATTATTTTATGCAGAAGTGGTTTTAGCCTCTAAGCCATGACCTTGGCGATAATCTTCAATAAAATATTACATAATGCTATTGGTAGGTACCCACTTATATTTTATACTTCCCTTGCCTTTGGTATTAGTGTTATGTAAGTTTTGTTGATTTCCTTCAATATTTCCTTGGATTTTCTAACCTCTTCTACCACCTCCAAAAGATCTTCTTGCACAATGTCCCAAAATTCTTGGTAAAATTCAATAGGGAATCCATCCAAACCTGGAGTTTTCCCCTTTTGCATTTTGAACACTACCTCCTACAATTCTTGCATTGTTACTGATGCACCTAGAATATTGTTTTCTTCTCCTATAGTGAGTGCGGGTATCTCCTATAGCATTTCTTGTTGGACTTTTGGATCCAAGGTCTCATTCATAAATAATTTTTCAAAATAGTTCATTGCTATCGAGTTCATACCCTCCCATGTATGAATAGTCTCCCCTTCTTTATTTTCATATAAGAGATGAAGTTATATGTCCTCTGGGCTAAAAGGGATTCATGGAAGAATCTTGTGTTTTAGTCTCCTCTTAACCACTTGATTCTAGATTTTTGTTTCCACAATAGCTGCTCCCTTTTTTTTTGTGTGGAAAACATCCCAAAAGGGATGCCACTTTCGGGTAAGACCCAAGGAGGTAGGGGTATCCATTCCACCAAAAATTTCCAGGACTCGGACCTGGCCTACCACCTTTGACATACTCAAGGAGCAAACAAACACACAAAACCAATTTAAAAATAAGTAAATAACAACAAAAATAATAAAATAAAATAAAAAACATGCTCATTGAGTGTGTCAAAAACAAAAGCACAACCAAACACGCACAAAAATATAAAAGAAACCACAACACAAACCACATAGAAAAACACAAGAACCACATAACAAAACACAAACATGACAAAAACAACAGAACACTACAAAGACAACAAAAAAAAACATGAAAAATAAACACAACCAAAACCTAAAAAATTAAAAAATAAAATAAAAATAAAAATAAAAAACAACCAACAACAAACAATAAACAAAAACAAAAAACATAGAAAACACTCACACATAAAAACATGAAATAACACAAACAAAGAGAAACCCAAGAACAAGAACGAAAAAAAACACAAGAACAATAAAAAAAAACATAAAAAAAAAAAAAACAACAAAAACTAAAGAACAACAAAAAACAACACAACGAACACAAAAACAAAAAAAATAAAAAAACCCACCCACCTTAAAAAACTAAACAAAAAAAACAAAAAAGAAAAAAGAAAAAAAAAATGAACAAAACAATGACCTATCTAGACCAGAAGACTATTAAGGCAAGAATCAACAGAGGAAACAAAATAAAGAATAGAATTAGCTAGGGAACTAAAAAAATTGAGTGAACCAAAGAGAAGCAAAAAAAAAGAAAAACAAGAAGAAACTAGGTACCTTCGAAACTGGAGCCATCCAAAGAAATGATAGAAAGAAGAGCTTCCCTAATTTGAGAAGCCCACCATATAGGAGGGTGGCCATAACAAGTAAGATCACCTTTGTCCAAAGCCCAATTAGCTAAAGCATCAACATTTTTGTTTTGATCTCTAACCACATGATTGTAATCAACTTTCAAAAATTCCATCTGGATTAACTGAATCTTCTCAATAATTATTTTTATTCTCCAATCCACCTTATGATTCTTAGAACGATACTTCAAGAGATTAATCATAAGTTGAGATTCAGACTCAACTAACACATTTTCCCATCCAACCTTAGTAGCATCCTGAAGGCCTCTGAGGATACCATACCACTCAACAAGGTTATTGGAAAGGATACCCAAATTCTTAGCAAAAGTAAAAACCAGGGAGCCATCTTAAAGTCTACCAATTCCTCCCACACTGGCTTTTCCAGGGTTCCCTCTAGAGGCTCCATCAGTATTTACTTTTCCAAAATCCTTAGGAGGAGGTTGCCATTTTCTATTCCTATCCATATTACTAATACTCACATTCCATTTAATTTGGTTGCCCTTAGAAGGTTTAATCTTCAATCTTTGCATCACTTGATCCCATCTTTGGTGGGACTTTTGGGGGTGATTAAGGAGATGATGGACTGATTCAACTAAGTTGGCTATGGTATTTTGCCAAATATAGTGAATATCCTTCCTATCTTGATTAAAAATTTGGTTGTTCTTTTCATTCCAAATATTCCAAAGAAGAATGGTAGAACCCATCCAAACTAACTGCCTAATAAAATGATCAACACCCTCTTGATTAGGCCAATCCCTCCAAAGTTGTTCAAAACTAAAAAAATTGGACCACTATAAGCCACAAAAAGTGGCCATTCTCCTCCACAGCTCAAAGGCTAAAGTACACTCAATAAAAATATGGTTGATATTTTCTACATTCTCTTCACACATTTCACATCTAAAAGGGCCATGAAAACCACGCTTCATAAGTTGCTCACCAGTAAGCACCCTACAATGCAATAAAATCCAATTAAAGAACCTCACCTTAGGCCAGAGCTTTTGAGCCCACAATCGAGAAAATATGTCAGAAGAATGGTTGGGATTATTATGGCATAAGGTCAAATAACCTTGAGCAACTAAATACTCACCCTTATTAGTGTTGTTCCATCCAAAACAATCTTTTTCATGGGACCAAGAGAGGGATATCATATGAAGGATGCCTTGGATATCTTGTCTTTGCCTTTCTGGGATTTGAATAGGCTAGTCCTCAACAGGTATCCAAAATCTACCAACCTTTGAATTACCAGTATGGTACCGACAACAATTAGCCACCTTTATCCAATTAGCTCGGTGAAGCTCCTCCATCCAAGGCCTCCAATCGAGAAACTGAGTTATCAAAGGCTTGTGACCATCCCAATAATCTGTCCAAAAATTTGCATGTTGACCATTATGAATGATCCAAAATAATTTTTTCTTTATCAAATCCTCACCAGTTTTAAGAACTGTTAAAATGGGAGAACCTTTGGTAGGAAGTTGATAGCAAACAAGGTCTTCAGGACTTTTGTTTTCAGCATATTTAGCATGAAGATTATTGGCCCAAAGAGCATTGGGGTTATGCAACATCCTCCAATATAATTTAGTAGCTAAAGCTTTGTTGTTATTAATTGAAGACCATAATCCTAACCCCCCATTCACTCTTAGGAAGACATAAAGTATCCTATTTCACCAAGGCCCATTTTCTTTTCTCCTTAGTACCACTCCAAAGGAAACGATGATTGATTTGATCCAATTCTCGAAGAACAGCCTTTGGGCTATTCAAAACGGAAGAAACATAAATATGAATAGCTTGAAGGACTGATTTTACCAACGTGATTCTATCCCCATAAGAAAACCACTTGTTGGTCCACTTTCCAATTTTCTTCTTGACTTTGTCCAACAACCAATTTCAATATTTATTTTTTTGCATTTAAATATTTATGGGAATACCTAAATAAGTGATTGGAAGAGAGGTCTTCTTATATCTTAGTTTATACAATACCATGGATTCCTGTAAAGCAGAGCAGTGAAAGAAAATAACTTTAGATTTGTCTTCGTTGATCAACTGCCCAATAGCCTTAGAAAAATAGCTAATGATTTGCTTAATATTAGAAGCTTCCTTAACTATAGCTTTACCTAAAAGAGTAGAGTCATCCACAAATTGAAGATGAGAGATAGGTCTACCTCCATGAGCAATGGTAACTCCCTCAAGGGTTTTGTTTTCCCTCTTTTTGGTTATAGTCCTACCCAAGCATTCAACAAGAATGATGAATAAATAAGGGGATAGCGGGTCACCTTGCCTAATACCTTTGGAAGCTAGGAAATATTGAGAAGGCCTGCCATTGATAAGAACTAAGTAGGAAATTGAAGAGATACATCCCATAATCCAATCCATCCAATCCTTAGAGAAACCAAATTGCCTCAAAACTTTGATAAGGAAGTGCCAATCCACTCTGTCATAAGCTTTGGATAAGTCTAACCGAATGAACATGGAAGGAGAATTTTGCATATCCATGGAATGGATGGCTTCCTGAGCAAGAACTATCTCATCTACTATTTGATGTTCTTCCACATAACCCCCTTGCTTTGGGGAAATAATCTTATGCAAAAGAGGCTTCAACCTTTCTGCCATGATTTTAGTAATGATTTTGAGAAGAACATTACATAAAGCAATAGGTCTAAAAGCTGAGATATGATCAACCTCTTGAGCTTTTGGAACAAGAGTAATATAAGTTTTATTGATAACCTTCAAAATTTCTTTGGATTTCTTGGCTTCTTCCACCACCTTTAATAAATCAACATGAAGGATATCCCAGAACTCTTGGTAGAACTCAATAGGAAAACCATCAGGACCTGGGGTTTTCCCTTTTTGCATTTTAAAAACTACTTGTTGAAGCTCATTGATAGTAATAGGAGCGGTCAAAATAGAGTTCTCCTCAGAAGTTATAAGAGAAGGAATTGCTTGAAGAACATTATATTGATATCTTTGAGCTAGAAGAGATTTGTGGAAGAAATTTGTGTTTCGATCTCCTTCTTTGAGCCATTGAATTCTAGATTTTTACTTCCATAAGATTTCTTCTCTTTTTCCCATTCCTCTAACTGAGTTGTGAGTTTAATTTCATCTACACTTCTCTTCTCTGTGAGGCCATCTAAACAGATTTTCTTATTCAAATTTTCAAGATGAGCAATAACTTCATGTTTTTTTTTTATGAACATCCCCAAACTCTTTCCAGTTCCAAGTCTTGATTTTGGATTTAATGTATTGCAATCTTTTGGAAAAATAGAATATCTTAGTCCCATGCCTAGGTTTACCTTCCTTCCACCATTTTTGCACATGAGGTCTGAAGGAATTGTCTCTAAGCCACATTAATTGAAAAAAAAAAGGAGAGAAAATCACATTGGTTTTCCACATTTCCACCATGACTGGCCAATGATATGAAACAACATTATTAAGAGTCTTCACTTTAGGAATGTGACCATGGATTAAGAAATTTTAGAGAGCAAAAACCTATCCAATCTCTCCATTATAGAATCTAACCTTGCCTTCTGTTAGACCAAGTCATAAGGCCATTATCTGGTTGGATATACACAAGATGAAGGTTTACAATATATTCGCTCATGAGGTCAGTGCTTTTGTCTAAATTTCTATTTCCCCCATTTTCTCATCTAGAGAGAGGATGGTATTGAAATCTCCTCCGATCAAGATCCAAGATTTAGGAAAATGCGAGATAATATGAGTAACATCCTTCCACTGTCTTCTTTTTTCCTACAAAGAAGTCAAAGCATAAACAGTAATGCAGAGCATAATATGGTTGGAATGTCTACTTTGAATAGCTATAGCCAACAAACTCCAACTGCCAACCATATGGTGAATAACTATCTCTTTTGGATCCCAAAGACAAGCAATGCCACCCGAAGTCCCTTGGGAACTGAGGGAAACCACTTTTCCAGCTGGCCAAATTTTATTGGCAATTAAGTCCATATCCTCCATTGACATATTTCTTTCTTGAAGGAAAACAAGATGTGGATGATTTACCTGAATCATTCTTCTAATTTCATTTTGTTTTGAAAGACTTCCTTTGAGTCCTCTAATATTCCAAGTGATGATCTTCATTAATACCAGGTGAAAACACGAGATTCCGGAAACAAAAAGGAAAGTCTAAACAAAATTGCATTAAAAGGAAAGAACACAAATGAATGAACACAAGATATAAAAGCAATATAAAATACGGCCTTTTTTATTGATATTCTTTTCAATTCGTGTTACAATACGTCTCCTTCCTTTTTAGGGGATAGGAGCGTTAGATATTGCTCTCTACAACTTGTTATCAGAACTCCTTCTGCGTGCCCACATATAAAATGGGAGAACCAAAATGTTGTCGCTGCTTGCGTTGGTAATGGTCGATTCCTCGCTGCTCCTTTGATGCTGCAAAATCTGCGTTCAAAGAAACAAACAAAGAATTAGTAGCACCTGTGTATGAAAAATAAAAGATAAATCTAACTATGGATAAAATGAATCTAAATGAAATGAAAACTTGACAAAAGCATAAACATGAAACTAGCTAAAAACTACAAAAGAAATAAAGCGAGAGGGATGCCCGAAGGCAAACCACCCGCGGGTGAAACTTTGCTTCGACACCAATCCGCTTGGGATGGGTCCGAAACCTGATGTGATGTATTGTCGACAAATTGGTAGAATATTGTGGTCAGAAAAGTCGATGTTGGTTCCTGATTCGTGCCCTCAAAAGTCACCCAATAACCTCTCTTTCGATTAAGAGATTATGGATGTTGAAAACACAAATCGCAAGTAAATGAATTATCAGCACTTCGTCGCTCAAAATGCTCTTGCTCGGTATATCTTCTAGGTGAGAAAACTCATCATTTTATAGACCCAAGGGGTCTCTTTGAATTAACATGCAAAAGTGTCTCTTTGCATGAATGCTTTTTGTGCGAAGAGAAGACCTCTTCTTGATCAAGGGCTTCTTAACTTCCTCTGTGCATGTCTTTGTGTGTTTTAAAAAAACTCACTTGCACTCCCATGCAATGAAGGGATAGCTAAGTGGAAAATCTGAGTTGTCTTAAAAATTCTTACTCTCATTCCCATGCAATGAAGGGAAAGTCAATTTGCAGATGTGAGTTGTCAAAAGAACTCACTCGCACTCCTATGTCATGCAGGAAAATCTAAGTGGCAGTTCTGAGTTGTTATATGTCGAGATTTGACTTTCTTCTGGTCAAACCTGATATTTGTCCCACCCCGAAGCGAGCGCTGGCAATCTTCCCTGGGTGAGACGAGTATCAGTTAGCACTCGTCTCTAGGTAGGACGAGTAAAATTCCCACTCGTCCTAGGTGGGACGAATAAGCAATAAAGTGTCTAAAAGGTGCCAAATTGGTTTCTGACTTGCAAAACTACTGTGTGAGTGGTTAGAACCACTGTTTAATTTCTGAGGGCTGCCCTGGGGGCTGTGTGTGTTAGTGCGATCAGTGCTTGTTGTCACATAATCAGATTGGTGTTGTTTTGGTGTCTACACCAGGGCTACAAAATTTTGGAAGGGCATTAATCTTACCTTCCTCTACAAGCTTTTCACCTTCTTGTACCATATGATATTGATTTGTATTGCGACCTACTTTCTGATTAGAATCCATCTTCAATTCTTTTTCCCTGTTTCTTGAATTATTCCAATTGAATCTAAGATGGCTTCTAACTTTGAAGAATGCTTGTACACAGCCAAAATTTTACTAGATGGTTCAACGGAGTCTATATTGGGACCCGCATTATTTGAAATTTTGACATTTGAAATATTGTTTTTCTTATGTAAATTTTATCCTTTTTTTTTCTGTTGAAAACCTTTGATTTTTTGGTTTGTCTCTGAGTTCTTCCCTTCATATTTAATTTTTGTTTCTAAGATTTCAGTTTCCATTATTTCCTCTTCCTCACTTGGGACATCATTTGTGGAAAGGATTTCAAACATATTAGCGAGATGACTTTGATTGATCCTTCATAAGCGGTTTTTTCGAGTGTTCTTCTTCTTAGGTATTTGGAAACCTGCTAAGTTTATATCTTCTTTATTTTAATCAAGAATTTTATTTGGGCAAGCACTGGCCAAATGACCATATTCATGGAAAATTCTACAACGAAAAGGAATGTTCTCATAGTCCACTACTTGCTCCCAAGTGTCTTCTCCAAATTGTAATGTGATCTTTTTAGGTAGGGGTTTGTCAAAATCCATTAAAACACAAATTCGAGCATAAATAATATGTTCAAAATTTTGAGTACAATCAGCAATCATCATAAAAGTTCCTAAAGAGTTTCCAATTGAAGAAAAAATAGTATTATTCCAAAATTCAATAGGGAGGCCAAAGAGTCTAACCCACACGGGAGCTATAGAAGGCATCTCTTCTTCGGCTTTAAATTTAGTATACCAAGGCTTCATGAAAAGCCCTACCCTTCCAAAAAACCAAGGACCCCCTTGAAAAGTTTTCTCTCTATCTTCATTATTAGCAAATAAAATTGGAAAATAACTGTTTGGATAAATAGAGATTTGTAACTCACCTTTAGTTTTCCAGCTTTTTGCAGCCCATAATTTGAAAGCACATAGACTCGAATGAAAACCCACGAATCGACAAATTAGTCCTCTTTTTTCGAAATCTTCAATGCCAGTCTGAATGTTACCCATATCAAGCTTAAAAATAGGAGTTCCATCAGCTGCTTTAAGACATCCTGACTCTGTTTTCCTGGAATCAATATTAGGCATTCTTAGAGGTTTATGGAAAACCCTAATATTGATATTAGCATTGAGCAGAGGCTATCCACCATGAAGGGCATCTCTAAAATTTATTTTTGGTATTGAGTCTTTAAAATTCTTACCCTTGATAGGGGTTTTCACAGTAGAATTACTTTGTGGGTGCACCTTAGCACCAGATTCACTTGAGATATGAGCCATTTTTTGATCAACTTCTTGAAATTTGTTTCGTGATATCTTTAATCCTTGCCCTAGACATCATGGAAAGGTATGGTTTTCACTTTTCTTTTGTGCAACAAATTGGAAGTCGTTGTCACTCAAGTTCACAGTATGATCTGTTGAAAGACAAATTTCTAACCCATATTGTATCCCCTGCAACATTTCCTGCTAAAATATTGAGCATAAACCATAAAAATATTGGCCACTAGGGCCCGAAGGCCCTAAAAACCAACCTCTGGAGCTACTTGCACTCAACCCAGATGAAACCCTTGCATAGCCACTTGCCAAATATATCATTCACACATAGGGATGCGCTAGGATCTGTGGTGCTCCAAATGATATGAAAATTGGTGGAGATGTTCTAGGGTTTTTCAGGCATCTACCCTCAAAATTTTAGCTCAATCCGAGTCCGGATGAGTGAGATATAGTCGAAATGAGTTTTGCAATTTGGGTAGTCCTGCGAAAAATGTCTCTATTTCAAATCCCCCATAGATTTCCTCAATAGCTCCTCCATTATTTCCTATTCCTCCTTTCGGTTTATGAGATCCAATTTTATTTTGTCCCTAGTTTTCAATAACCTCTCATTTATTATCTGATCATTCAAATCATCTAGTCATTCCATAAATTGCTTTTTCTTTTTTTGACATCTCCAAATTACTTCTAATTCCAGTTCTTAATATTATTTTTGATATATTGTAGTTATTTGGCAAAACATAACATTTATGTGCCATGTCTTGATTTTCCTTCCTACCACGATTGTTGCATTTGTGGTCTAAATGATTTTTATCTAAACCACATGAGTTGGAACCAAAAGGGCACTTGTTTTGGATTAGTTTGCATACTTCTATCATTATAGGACAATGATTTGATCCTACATTATTTCAAATTTTGACCTTCAGGATATGTCCATGTATCAAGAGGTTTTCTAATACCAAGAACCTATCCAATATTTCCAACATCCATGTTGGGACTAGTCTCATGTTAGACCAAGTCATCAAACCATTATCATGTTTGATATCTATGATGTGCAGGTGTCCCATGTACTCACTCATGATATATGTACCTCACTCTAGAGCCTAGTTTCCTCCCACATTCTCTTCTAGAGAAAATGGTATTGAAATATCCCCAACAATATCCATGCTTCAAAAAATTATGAAGAGATATAGTCTATATCCCTCCATAGCTTCCTATTTTTAATAGTTATTAGGGTATAAATATTCAGATAGATAATTTATTGTTCATATTGTCTATTTTTTGTTATAGCATCAATCAGTCCTTTGCTACCAACTATGTAGTTTACCACTAACTCTTTAGGGTCACATAATCGGATTGGTGGTGTTTTGGTGTCTACAGATGCCCCTTTTTGGGAAGCGCTGCACATGGTGCAGTGCTGAGCAAAAATATATAACCAAAGCACTAATGATTAGGGTTTCTCAGTAACCTAACCAACTCTTGATGCCCCAAGTATGGAAAGGGCACGCATTTTTGAATCCTTGCTTCTGACGAGCTAAGGAACTTAAATCAAGCATTAACTTAGTTCGGTGAGGTATTACTTGAACTTAGAAATTGATCAGTCATGAATAGGCAAAGGGCGCAACCTTTTGTTGTGGGAACCTTGAGTTCATGATTCACAAATGCCAAGTATATGATCAATTTGTGATGATTGCTTGTTTGCTGCCCCAAGCAGGGGCGCGATTGTCTTTTGCAATGATCCTTTGAATGCGTGTCATTTCCAAGACTCGGGTATAATGGTGTTGATTGGCAACTAAGTGTGACTACCCCCTCAAGCGACAAATCGATGAGGGAATGATCGACATGAGAAAAGCGACGAGTCGCTTGACCCAAGATAACTTGTGCAAGGGTGCCTTTAGATGGTTTACCGCTAAGCATGCTCAAGCAGTTCCCCGACTATTTTGACCTATTTTTTATTTTGTTGGCATTTGTCATTTTTATGTTGTGGTTGTTTTTGATGTTTTTTGTTTTTTTTTTATTATTCGTCCCAGGGGGGGACGAGTGCCAAGATGGTACTCATCCTGGGGTGAGACGAGGGCGCCGCCATGGTACTCGTCCCTGGGTGGGACGAGCGCACCAAAAAGCGCTTGTCCTGGTTAGGGACGATCGACAACAGGCAAAAACTATAAATGGGCGAAAATGATAGGTTGGGCTCATTTGCACTGTTCAGTGATTGCGATTTGGAGCTCTGGGAGGAGGAGGTAGATTTTTGATGCGAAGCGCTGTCGGATTATCCAGCCACCATGAGTGCACGTGACCAGGGTCGTCGAGCGGTGGAGCCGAGGCGAGACCAGTAAGTGCACTATCTCCTCGATTGTGAATTTGAAAAATGCAAATTTGTTTTTATGGTGTTTTTCTTGTGTTTAAACATGAAACCCTAATTAATTAAATTAAAAAGTAAATGAATGAAACTGAATGAAACATGGATGCAAGCTGATGGAAACTTAGATGGAAAACCATAGGATAAATCCAAAATGAAACTTAGAGTAACACTTTTTAGGGTAACCATGGTTAAAAATGTTTTTCTATGTGAATGGTAAAACTTAGGTCGAAACCGTAGGTAAACCATGCCCATATTTTTGTGTTATGTTTATGGAATTAAAAATGGAAAATGAATGAATTTTTTTGGTTGAAATGGTAAACTTAGGTAAAACCGTAAGTAAACCATGTCAAATTTTTATTGGTTTTGATGAAATGAAAGAATTTTTTTTTTTTTTTTTGGGTGAAATGGTAAACTTAGGTAAAACCATAGGTAAACCATGTCAAATTTTTATCATTTTTGATGAAATGATAGGTGAATATTTTTTTTTTTTGGTTGAAATGGTAAACTTAGGTAAAACCGTACGTAAACCATGTCAAATTTTTATGGTTTTTGGATGAAATTAAAGATGCAAAATTGATGAATTTCTTGTTTTGAAATGGTAAACGTAGCTAAAACCATAGGTAAACCATGTCAAATTTTTGTCATTTTTTATGAAAGTAAAGATGCAAAATTGAGGAATTTTTTTTGTTTTGAAATGGTAAACTTAGGTAAAACCGTAGGTAAACCATGTCAAAATTTTTGTCAGTTTTTGATGAAATTAAAGATGCAAAATTGATGAATTTTTTTGTTTTGAAATGGTAAACTTAGGTAAAACCGTAGGTAAACCAGGTCAAATTTTTTGTCAGTTTTTGATGAAATTAAAGATGCAAAATTGATGAATTTTTTTGTTTTGAAATGGTAAACTTAGGTAAAACCATAGGTAAACCATGTCAAATTGTTGTCATTTTTGATGAAAGTAAAGATGCACAATTGAAAATGGATGAATTTTTTTTTTTTTTTGGATGTACATGTGAATGAAAGATGTTACTATACAGTTATGCATTTTTGTACATGTGATGGTAATTTGATGCATGTTTTTTATGTTTGTTATTTTCTATGATGTGCAGGTGGTGAAGAGTCGACATCGAGTACCGACTATTTTTTCTAATGCCTGCGAGGCGTTGACTGATGATGACTGAGAGTGACTTGATGCCTTAGGGCTCAAGCATGTGGCTCGGTTGGATGTAGTTGTGGCGGATCGGGCGTACCTTACAGCTTTGACTGGCTTATGGGATGTTCGGAAGAACACCTTCCATCTTCCGACAGGGGAGATGACTGTCACCTTAGAGGACGTGTATCGGATTCTAAGAATTTTGATAGACGGGGTTCCCATTCGGATGACACCACGAGGCCAGAGGACGGCTGTATTGACGTGGTATTTTGGATACAGAGTGGATGAGGATGGGATGACCTCGTTGGAGAGGGCGGAGTTGGATTGCCATATTGGGGGGATCTTGGTATGGTATTGGTATGCGAGGGGAATGTTGGGAGTGAGGCATGCGGTACTCATGAGCCTCATTTCCAACATGCTCCTGCCAGACTCATTAGGAGCGAGGTTCCCATGGAACCTATTGGAGGTAGTATGGCAGTTGGTGGATTGCCCGATGACAGAGCCGATTATTATGAGATGGGGCCAGATGCTTTTGGCTCAGCTGTACGATGAGTTGTATGAGGTCTGCTGCCGAAGGCGGAAGGGGATTGGGTGTAGTTTCTTGTTGCAGTGCTGGGCCTGGCAGCACATAGCCGTAGAGCGGCCACGAGGGCTACCCTGGACTACCCGAGCTGACATGGTGGACAGGGACATTGGGTATGGTGCTTTATGGTATCGATCTGAGGAGCGGGGGCAGAGTCGGCGGTTCGCAGGAGATGTGGACCATTACAGAGATGTATTGGCACGACTGACTCCAAGTGATGTGGTATGGAGGCCATATCGGGATTGTCCCGCATGGCCAGAGGCTGATGAGTGGCTTCGGCGGGTTCGAAGGGGGAGATGGGTGATTGGACGGCATGGGACAGAGCAGGAGTACTTCCATTACCTCCGAGTGACGCGATAGTTTGGGGTACGCTAGGGGTTGCCTGGGGAGCCCGTAGCCTACCGACGCCGGAGTGATGAGAGGACCCTAGCTGCACCGATCCTCGAGCCGCTGGGGGAGGAGTCAGATACAGTACTAGACATTCCAGACATGGATGACGTCAGAGTGACTGCCGAGTACCAGGAGTGGTGGACGCTACGACGGTGGCGAGGTGAGGGACCATTGGGAGGAGCGGAGGCAGCGAGAGGCGGAGAGGGTGCAGAGGCACCAGCAGAGGGTTTGGGAGCTCCTGTGGATGTGGAGATGGTAGAGGTGGCAGAGGCAGGAGATGACATTGATGAGGAGGAGCAACTAGAGATGTAGGATGTTCCAGAGTAGGCTGATGCTCCAGAGAGGCCGATGTAGCCGACCGGGCAGGTGGAGACAGAGGCGGGGTTGCATGCTGAGGTAGCGCGACTGACAGGAGAGCTTGCAGAGATGACGTAGGAGAGGGATCGCCTACGGACACAGTTGGTAGGGCAGGAGAGCACAGGGGCTGCGGCTCACCAACAGGTGGGGGATACGGATGCTGCACGGGAGAGGGATCTCCTACGGGTGCAGCTAGCACAGCGCGATGATGCCATCGCGTACTACCATAGGCGGGAGGCCGAGTGGAGGCTACGAGAGGCAGATTTGGGGCAACGAGAGGTAGCTTGGGGGTGGCATCGATCGAAGATGGAGGGTGAGATTATCCGCCTGGGTGGGCGAATACCAGAGCCTCCGGTCAGTGGCTCGTCGCACAGGACGAGAGATAGCGGGACGGAGCAGTCGACATCATCCCGACGTAGGCGACGAGAGGAGGGAGGAGCGAGTGGTCGGGATGCAGGGGTGAGCAGTCGCCCTGAGAGGTCTCAGAGGACGGATACCGTAGGGGGTAGCTCTCGTCGCACCGATCCTACGTGATCATGGTGGCCGACGCCCTAGGCTGGGGGTTTTTGAGATTTTGGATGATGGGAGTGAGGTCCGAGGACCAGGCACTGTAGCCTGCGGGCAATTTTTGGTTATGATATATATATAGATGATTCTTTTTGGTGTTTATCATTTTTCATGATTTATTATTATGTGCATGTTTTTACATTGATGTATGCATATGCGATTATGAATGCGATGATTCTAATTTGTATGATGTATGCATATGGAATGAATGAAATGAATTGTTGATGATTTGTCGATGCACCATAGACTAGACAAAATTTGGATTGGACTTGCTAATAATGGGATAACTTTGTGGAATGCTTGTGCATGTGGAAACTTTGTTTTTGTATTTTGTCTATTTTTTGATGGTGATGTATGGAATAAAATGTATCGGTTGTTTGAAAATGTAGTTAAGCTTTTCTGAGATGTAGATATTTTTAACTAACTAGCCAAGACTGTTCATTTATCTCACAAGACTTCTGAACAAGGTCTAAATCCGACTTGAATTTAACCAAGTTATTTCACATCCCTGTGTGTGCAATTGAGTTCATTTATGTGTTATTCATCAGGATACCGCCAGTGCCAGATGGGCTTTCAACCGAACTTGTATTGAGGATCACCTAATTAGCTCCACTAACTCCTTTATTGTATTTAGTCAGATTAGTCTACGATGTTATCTAGGATACCATAAGCTAGCTCATCCACATGCAAACATTGATCTGCACACAAGTTAATGTGACAGATATATCGTCATGCGGGAGGTTTACCACCAGTGACCAATAGGCTATCAACCAAACCGGTACTGAAGCTTGCCTCATGACCTGTCGAAATGCTGAGAATTCCAGGGATTCAAGTTCGACTCCCTTCTTTTCTTCAATTGTATTGGGATACTTGCTCTTTATAGTGATAAAATCACTGTTTATTTTTATGATAGTACTCTTTGTTTTTTTTTTTTTTTTGAGCAAGGGATTTGAATATGGAGTGACGAGAATCACTATTGTTTGTGCCTTTTGATGTGTGCACTGTAGGATGTCAAATTTTAGTGTTTTGACGTTTTGCAAATTTTTGATGTTTTTGCAACTTTTGAGAACTTGGGATTCATGGGGAATTGGGTAGGGAGGATGCTTGTCCTTTTGCCAACTCTCAGCATTTCTAGGGTCAATTGCATAGGGGGATAAGCAAGATAGTCGTTTCGCTTATGGTAACCGGGATTACGGTGCAGGTTTCATCTTTCCTTCACACAACTTAGGAATTATTTTATGTGTGTTAATTTGTGTTGGGATGCTACGTACCAAGGTGGGATCCAAGTAAAACTTTCCCATGTAAAATCTGCTTAATTGTGTACAGTTTTTGGCTAGAAATTTAAAGACATCTGAATGACGAAAACCCTATATACATTAGGCGACAACTGACGATGCTAAAATAAAAGGGTGATATGCTGGATGTAGGTGTTTATGAAAATGGATCTGAGGTGGAAATGATGGAATTGCCAAGTAATGACAGCCTATGGTGCTTTTGACTTGTATGACCTAGCGAAGTATGCAATGTATGGATGCAATGCTTAATGCAACCTATATTTTTGTATTTTGATTTTTATGAGAATGCATGGAATGGAAATGCAAATGTTTTTGTGATTTTGTTTTTTTTTTTTTTTTTGAGAATGCATGGAATTGAAATGCAATTGTTTTTGTGATTTTGTTTTTTATGAGAATGCATGGAATTGAAATGCAATTGTTTTTGTGATTTTGATTTTTGTGTTGTTTTTGTTGATTTTTGAATATTTATGTTGACCAAGCAATTATGGTAACGCTTGGAGCTTTTGGGTTGACCAAGCGATTGTGATAATCCTTGGAGCTTTTGGGTTGACCAAGCGATTGTGGTAATCCTTGGAGCTTTTGGGTTGACCAAGCGATTGTGATAATCCTTGGAGCTTTTGGGTTGACCAAGCGATTGTGGTAATCCTTGGAGCCTTTTGGGTTGACCAAGCGATTGTGGTAATCCTTGGAGCTTTTGGGTTGACCAAGCGATTGTGGTAATCCTTGGAGCTTTTTGTTGGACTATGGCTCTCTAGCTGTGGAATGACCTCAAATGAATGATGTTCAAGGGTTATGTTTCCTTGATTCCTTCAAGAGAGGCAAGCCGGTATGTTTCGGGTCCTATTTTACTATCAATGATGTAAGGACCTAACCAGTTTTCTGCAAACTTGTCCCGTAGATGGGACGACAAATTAGAATTCTGTTGGTTCTCTTTTAAGACCAAGTCACCAACCTAAAATTCCCTAAGATGGACTTTCATGTTGTATGCTTTCTTAAGTCGCTCTTGATAGATACGTAAATGCTCGAGAGCATTAACGCGTCGTTCGTCGAGCAACATCAGTTGATCTAACCGAGCTTGCTACGCAGTGTCATCATCGATGAACTCTTGCATTGAAATGCGCAGGGAAGGAATTTCCAACTCAAAAGGCATGACTACCTCGGAGCCATACACCAGCAAAAATGGAGTTGCCCCAGTGGGCGTCCGAATGCTGGTGCGATAAGCCCATAGGGCAAGCGGGATCTGAATGTGCCAGTCTTTATGATTGTCCGCAACTGTCTTTTTAAGAATGGCGACTAGCATTTTGTTTGACGCCTCTGCTTGCCCATTTGCCTGCGGATAATAGGGTGTTGAAAAGCTATGTTGAATCTTGTACTTTGTGGTCAAAGCACGCACATATTTATTCTTGAATGGTGTCCCATTATCCGAGACTATTTTGGATGGAATACCAAAATGACATATGATGTTATGCAAAATAAACTCCGCAATGCGGGCTCCAGTCGTAGTGGTCAACGGAATTGCTTCCACCCATTTGGTAAAGTACTCTGTGGTCATTAAAATAAACGTGTGATGACCAGACGACGCAGGGGAGATCTTTCCAATTAGATCAAAGCCCCACTACGAAAAAGGCCAAACCGATTGAATCGACTGTAAGGCCTGAGAAGGTACGTGTGTCAAATTAGCATGGTGTTGACACTTCACGCACTTCTTCACATATGCGCAACAATCTCGCTCTAAAGATGGCCAATAATAACCCATGCGAAGAATGCGCTTTGCGATGGCCATACCGCTGAAGTGGCCACCACATGTACCATCGTGAGCTTGGGTGATCGCCCAAGCGGACTCTTGTTGGTCCAAACAACGAAGGAGGATTCCTTCATAATTTTGACGATACAAAATGTCTCCTAACAAGACATGCTTTGCCACTTTCTGTTTGAATGATCTTTTCGTGGCTTGTGTCAATCCAAGTGGGAGATTACCTAGCTTGAGGTAATCCCGAATGGGTGTATACCAGTCTTGCTGATCAGAAACCTCGATAGTATGAACGACCAATCCCTCTTGAAGTCTATCCCGAACAAAAGCTGAGCAGGAAAGAACTTGTAAAAACAACGTGGTGTTGCTAGTAAGAGGAGTCGGGGAGAACAAGGACCCCCAGTTGGCTTGAATCAAACAATCTCGAATTCGAGAGAACTTATCCGGAGATGGTTCAATCTGAATCATGTGGATTCCTGGCGTCAGATCAGAGCTTGCACGCTCCATCGTAGATTGCGATAATGTTTTAACCTGAATGGTTGTCATTTCACTAGAAGGGTCTTGCGGGATAAGTGACCCCAAGGAGGCCATAGTATCCGCAAAATGATTTGATGATCGAGGGAGTGCCTCGATGTCATACCATTCAAGTTGTGCCAAGAATTTATCCACAAGGGCTTTATAAGACTTCAAAACTGGACATTTACATTGGTATATCCCCTTTACTTGATTGACAATTAACAGCGAATCACCAAAGATGTTCAATCGTTTAATGTTCATGGTGATTGTTGTCTGAAGACCTATGAGCAAGGCTTCGTATTCTACGTTATTGTTGGTGCACGGGAAGTCTAATTTAAATGACAAGGGCATTGGAGCACCTTGCGGAGTGAAGAATACAATTCCCGCACCACCCCCTTGCTCACATTTAGAACCATCGAAGAATAGGGTTATGTCAACTCGTGACTCGGGCTCATCGAGAATCTGGCGACTACGAAACATGGAAGACCCCATCATCGGGTAGTTCAAAAGTCGGAGGCTGATCGTCTTCAAGAGGAGCCTCAGCTAGTTGATCGGCGATGACTTGACCTTTTATAGATTTTTGTCCAATGAACTCTATGTCAAACTCCGTCAACAACATGATCCATTTCGTCGTGCGGCTACTATGATAAGTACGACTCATCATGTATCGCAATGGATTCTCCTTAGACACAACATACGTCTTATTACTAAGCATGTAGTGGCATAGCTTTTTGGTAGCAAACACCACTGCCAAGCAAAGTTTTTCAACATATGCATAGTTAAGTTCATAACTGACCAGGGTGCGGCTAAGATAGTATGTAGCCTGTTCTCTGTGAAGTTCATTTTTCTGGGACAACATGGCGCCCAGTGCCACCTCAGTGGCTGAGATGTATAAATAGAATGACACTCCTGGTCTGGGTGGTGCCAATACTGGCGGAAAAGCCAAGTACTATTTAATGTCGTCAAAGGCTGACTGGCACTCGTCATCCCAATGAAATGTGACCCCCTTATGCAATAATTTATTCATGGGTCGGCATTTGTCAGATAACTACGCTATGAAGCGCTTGATCGACGCAACCTTTCCCTGCAGACTCTTGAGCTGCTTGATGGTGGTTGGGGGACGCATTTCAAGGATTGCCTTGACTTTGTTTGGATCAACCTCAATTCCTCGTTTGGAGACTATGAAACCCAAGAGCTTTCCGGAGGTGACGCCAAAGACGCACTTCTTGGGGTTTAGTCTGACTTTATGCTCAATGAGGCGATCAAGGACCTTACTCAAGTCACCGATGTGATCTGGGCGCAAAAGAGATTTGGCCAACAAATCATCCATGTAATCTTCCAAAGTTTTGTGCATGTAATCATGAAAGATGTACGTCATGGCACGTTGGTAGGTGGCTCTGGAATTTTTAAGGCCAAAAGGCATGACCTTATAGCAAAATGTCCCCCAAGGCGTTGTGAATGCCATTTTTAGTTGGTCCTCAGGATTAATACGAATCTGATTGTATCCTGAGAAACCATCCATAAGGGAAAGCATTTCGTGGCCCGTTGTAGCGTCTACCAACGCGTCGATGCTCGACAAAGGAAAATCATCCTTAGGACTCGCTTTGTTAAGATCTCAAAAATCAGTGCATATGCGAATCCTCCCATCGGGCTTCTTGATGGGAACCATGTTAGACAACCATGGCGGATAATCCACACAGATGACAAACTGGGCATCCAACAACTTTTGTAACTCATATTTTACCATTAAGGCCACTTGTTGGATGCATCTTGCGTAGTTTTTGCTTTACTGGCTTGATTGTCGGATCAAGCGTTAAATTGTGCGTGACTAGTCGTGGGTCTAGTCCCGGCATATCCTTGTATGACCATGCAAAAACCTCCTTCTTTTCCTTAAGAAGGGCAACATAATCGGCTCGCTCTTCGGGGGAAAGACTTACCCCAGCTTGAGAATCCGTGGATTCATTGGATCTGTGCCGATGTCTACATCAGTCGTTGCTTCAAGCGACATATGGGATCCGTCTTCCAACTGGTGTGGAATTGGGATCAGATGGATATCGTTTGCTGAATTAAGATCATCATTAGGAACGTCAAGTTCCTCTTCAGCATGGAAGACATCCTGAGTCTGTCTTGGAGTGAAATGAAACATCCCACCGCAAGGCCAATACTCTGATGGAGATGGTGGTGTGTCAGCGTGATCCCAATCAATAGCTTCTATGTCTAGATGCAATAATCGTGTTGGATTGGCTGGATCATGGATGGGGGCGGTCAAGTCAATGGAGACCATGTTGATGAAATGATTGTAATCTCCATTACCGCAAATGTGACAACTTTGACATTCTGGATGTTCTTGGTGCTTTGGATCTGGCTCTGTAGGCACTGGCACAAAGGGATCAGCCCTATGCGCGGACCTGCAAACAGGGTCTGCCCTAGGCACTGATGGTTTGATAGGGTCTCCAGGCGAAAGATGCTCGTTGTATGCCTGGAGTGGCGGGTGCAGTAATTGCTATAACTGCGCCAGGTTGAAATGCCTCCTAGGTCTTGGATCTATGTGTAAGTGTTCAAACATGTCATCTATGTCCAAAGGATTTTGTTGTTGTTGAGGTAACCTATGCTCACTGGGATCATTCAATGGGAACATCCTCAAGAAGCTTCCCTGATCGTCATTCATTTGATATTCATGCGAATGATCGTACTCCGACTCATCTTCAGAAGACCCTTCGTGGTCTTGTCCATCTTCCCCTTGTGGGTGAGTCCATGAGGTTTCTCCTTGTTCGGCCGTAGGGAAAGGGTTGTTGAGGTCAACAAGGTTATTTGTTTGCAATGGGAAATAATCCCCCAATGTATAAGTTGTATTTGGATTGGCATAT
This sequence comes from Wollemia nobilis, assembly GCA_028583015.1. Classification (NCBI taxonomy): domain Eukaryota; kingdom Viridiplantae; phylum Streptophyta; class Pinopsida; order Araucariales; family Araucariaceae; genus Wollemia; species Wollemia nobilis. The sequence goes on from JAQPPZ010003378.1 coordinate 110,987, forward strand.
GGATCTGATGCCAACCCATCCTTGTTGCCTATCCCTAGGCCTTGCATGTTTTCGACCAAGATGTCGAGGGGCAAAGGGTGATTAAACCCTACTCCTGACTTGTCATAAGGCATTTGGTATCTTGGTTGACACAAAACACGCATTCCTTGTTCATACCGGCCTAACCCGTATCCATGCCAATTGCATTGGCTAAGATATCGTAATGCGAAGTCTGGGTTAGCCAGATAGTTGACATCTTCCACAAAGGGATCTTCATCTTCTTCTTCTTTTCGAGAAGGTTCAACGCCATGATCTAGGCCCCCAAAAATAAAGTTTGTCTGATTAGGTGGGTAGCCTAAAGGAACCACGGAGCCTATGGGGAGTCGAGGTCTTCCCATGTCTTGCATAGACTGAAGTGTGGGCGTTGCAACAACATTGCGCACTATGTACTCCCCCATGCCTGTGTTAGACATCTCAACAGTAATCGTTGGCGATTGAGGGGAAGTGAATGGGAGTTCTCCTTGAGTCCACTCCATGTGGGGTGAACTAGGCGTCTCAACTTCCATTCTATTAGGCGTCTCTTCTGTAGAGATGTTGGAGACTAAAGGTGGTTCCATTTCCAGGGGCTTCTTTCCTTTGTCCGTTGGAGTGGCCACCGTAGGTGGCGTCGTTGTGGGAGGACTGGATGAAGAAGATGATCCCGCCTGAGAATTTGATTGATTTGGTGATGAAGATTCTTGCTTAGTCGGACCCCGTTTAGATGGATTTAACTGGAAATCCACGTGCGTTGAAGGAAGGGTCGACTGCGGCATGATTTGCACTGAGTTGCAATACTTAAAAGGTTCCAAATCTACGGGGACCACGTGCACTTGTCCTTCAAATGTATATTTCAAACATTGATGAGCAATTGAAGGGACACACTTCATATCCCGGATCCAAGGCCGCCCAAGCAAGATATTGTAAGCCATCTCACCTTCTAAAATGTGGCACAACGTATGAATGGTCTTTTGTCCCACTTGTATGGGCAGGACAATTGTGCCAACTGTCGAGCATATCGTATCATTAAATGCTCGAAGGGTATAAGTGGAAGGTGCAATGTGAGAGGTCGGTAGTTTCAAATGTTTCAGTGCAGCGGTTGTAATAAGGTTATTGGACGAACCAGTGTCTATCAACACCCGTTTGTATGGAGTCCCGTTGACCCGCGCAATAACGTGCAGGGGTGGATCCGTTACATCTCCAGTCACTATTTTTAGCTCATCTTCCCTGAAGGTAATGACTGGTTTAGTACACTGTTTGACATGCCCCACAAAATTGTTGAACGAATCCGCTTCGTGGGGTTGCAATTCAATTGCCTTTAATATCTCCATAAGAGCTTCCCGATGGGGCGCTGATTGTTGAATAAGCTCATAAATGGAGAGCCTAGCCGATGTGGTCCATAGACTTTGGGTAAGTCTAGTTCGAATCGTGGCCACTGGTCTAGGTGGGGGCAACTGTGTAGGATTTGGTTGATGTTGTGACGTGGATGAAGCTTCCCTAGTGGCTGTCGTGGGGACAACTCCTGGGTGTCTCTTGTTTCTTGTCACAATGCTAATCATCCCAACATACCCCTCCATGGGGTAACTCTGTTGCACTTCATTGACATGCAGAGGTTTTGTTTGTGCATCATGTGTGGGTAAAGGATCTTTGAAAACACCCATTTGTTGGTTGTTGGGTGCGATGGGGTTATCCACTACCAATGTGTGATTATCAATGAGATCTTGCACTAAACCTTTAAACGACCAACAGACATTAAGGTCATGCCCTTTCCTTCTATGGAATCTACAGAAAATATCCTCTCTATACCCTTTAGGCTTTGGCGCATTAGGATCAATTGTTGGAATATCTGGCAGATTAATCAAGTTTGCCGCTGACAAACGGTCAAACAAGGAATCCCTAGACTCAGTGTATGGTGTAAATTGTCGCTTGGGGCGATGCTGCTGATTTTGATCCTGCTTCTTGTTATCTTTCTCATAATTATTGTGAGGCACCGCCTGATAGTTAGCCTTTGAAGGTTGTGTTGCTTGGGCAGGCGTAGGGGCATTAATAGCAACTTGATTGACCGCGACGGGTTTTGTTGCGTATTCCCTATTTTGGTGCTCTTGTTCCACTCTTTTTTCTTAGGCTTGGCAATTTTGCCATCCTGTATCTTGATCTCTTCGATACGTCTAGCTTGCGCTGGAGCTTCTTCCAAAGTGGCGTATTGTTGTAGCTGCAATAGCACAGAGATCGATCGCAAACAACTCTTTGCGAACATTTGAGTTAAGTCGGACATAGGAGGGAGGTAGGACAACTTTGAAAGCACCGTCCTCCACCGATTCCCATATGCTACCATAGACTCCTCCTCATACTGTTTGAGGCTAGCTAGATCACTGAGTGACGCCTTTTTCTTTGTATTGAAAGCAAAACGTTCTAGGAACGCGTCCACTAGTTGATCCAAGTTGTAGATGCTATGCTTTGGTAGATGGGTAAACCAATCCGAGGCAGACCCTGCGAATGTGGTTATGAATGTTCTCAATAGCAATGCATCATTGTCTTGTATACCAAAGCACTGACTCAAAAATCGAGTCACATGTTCTTGAGCATCCTCATCCCCTTTAAAGAGTGCCAACTGGGGCAGCTTGAAATGTTCGGGGTATGGAGGTGCTGGCACTGATGGATGTATCGGATGACTACGGAGTTGGCGTAAGGTAGGCTTTTGAGGCCCACCAGTCTTAAGTTCCATATTCTCCAAGCATTCTAACAACACTTTGTAGGCATCGGAGGATATAATTTCCTCCTCCTTAGTTTGTTCCCGTTGTGGGTTGCGGGGAACTTGAGGCCTTTGAATGACTAAATGGGTAGCATCCCTTCTGCCTTGATAGGGCGTTTCAGCCCGCTCTTCTTCTTGGTAATAATCCTCATAATCTTCTTGAGGAGTGTTTGGCCTAGGCCTGTAAACATGGATGGGTGCCCGCGGAGGATGCCCATCATGGTCACGGGGAATGGCCTCCCGCTCAGGTCTAAGAGGTCTTGGAGGCGGTGCTTGCTGAAGTCGCGGAGACCTGTCTCGCACTAAGGGGTTGTGCCTCACATACATCTCAGATTGTTGTGCACGAGGAACTGGGGCCCTCTCAGGCGCATGGTTGTGAAGCAATTCAGTTGTCTGACGTTGAATGCGCTCTTGATCAAGGCGACACAAATGTTCTAATTCCTGTTGTTCTTGCTTAAGCCGCATGATGTGTGCTTGGCGGGCGGCTAGTTGTGCAAATGCCAAGTTACTTTGTTCTATTGTCTCTTGTTTAATAGGCCTAGATGTCTCTCCTACATATCTATTTCGATCATAGTGCTCTGAGACTCCTATATGTTGCTTCCCTCTGTCGAGGTTGGCCGCATTGACTTGAAACTCTGGTCTCAATAAGCGATCTGGATATAATGCAGGTGCAGACGTGCATCATTTTGGCACTGGATACTGGCCTGGAGGAATGTAGTGATCCTCCTCTCTCTCTCTGTGATATGCATAAAAAGTGCGGGCAGAATTGTCTTGCCCTGTCGGGAGAACTTGTTGTTCTGGATATGGTCTACTATGTCCGACATTAATTGGGGGTAAATTAGGAACCACAAAATCATATGGTTCTTCCTTTTGGACCCTTTGTTGTTCCATAGCAGTACACAATGCTTCATCACTAGGCCACCCAAAATGAACTTCCAAAGGAGGCCTCGTGTTTAGACCAGGTGGTATATATAAGTTATTTTCTTGAAAAGATTCTTGTTGCTCATGAGTTCCCCTTAGAGAGGGGGTTCTAAAGTCTCGTCTATTGAAGGCCTGACTTGGAGAGCCACTCCTTGAGGCACCTCTAGAACCATGTTCTATGACTGTATGGGTTGGAGTGCCCCTCACGGAGGGGCCTCTAGAGCCATGTTCTGCATGGTGTGAACTAACTGGTGTACCTCACCGGTGAGGCGGGATGACTAAGTCTTCAAGGCTATATCGGAGACGATTTGTCTCTCTTGGTGCATGTTCTACAGCTTCTGCCCGTGATTGGGCTTGGCTACGAGTATTCACCATGGTAATGCTAACCTAAAAATGCAAAAGTTCTTTTTGTGATTTTCTTTTTATGATTTTTTTTGTCTAAACAGAAAATAGCATACACACTCACAAGCAATGATTATCTCTTTTAAAGATTAATAGTGTGCCCTAAATCTGGTTTAGTGTGTTTTTGTTGTTTGTTTTTGTGTTTTTGAAAATTTTTGTGAAACGTTTAAATGCAAGTATGAAGGCTCTTATGACTCCCAATATGGTCGCCCCTTCAATATACCATTGCCGGACCGATATACCAACCTCTCTATATACCCGCCCTTACGTGAGGGAGACTATAGGTACGTGAGAGCAGATGATACGTGGAACATAGGCGGTACGGAAGGGGAATCGCTCTGTTTATGACACCTACCATAGAAGACTTATCCTCGCGTGTTGGGAATCACCCCAAGCTACACTCGGTCAGCTTTCGTCAGGATTTACGTCTAGCAACAGTCGCGATCGAGGTAATGGATGCAATATCTCAAGCCAAAGTGATAATGGAATCCACCTTTGGTCTTGCTCAAGGGTTGGGGTTTTACGACCAACGCCTTGGTTTAAAATACCACGTGATGTGTGGGGTTCGTTTTAATTTTGCAAAATTGAAACAGGCAAACGAAAAGAAATCTTTCCCTAAGCCATACAAACTGAAAACCAGAAAACAGAAAAACAGAAATTTGACAGAAGCTGTAAAAACCCCTACCTCTTCTCTGCCTAATCGGATGTTTCTGATTTGCTCTGAAAATTTGCACAGATCTATAATCGTCCCTGGGTGAGGCGAATAACAGAACCGTAATCGTCACAGGGTGGAACGAATAGTTTATTCGTCCCGGGGTGAGACGAATACCAATTCTGTAATCGTCACTTGCAGAGATGAATAACAGTCTGATGTTGAAAAATAGGTACCTGTAAAAAAAACAAGCAATTTTAGATCAGTAAGTTAACCTAAAAAAAAATAGAGGACAGAGGTCCCACCGTGATCGCCATTGAAAACACGAGATTTCGGAAACAAAAAGGAAAGACTAAACAAAATTGTATTAAAAGGAAAGAACACAAATGAATGAACACAAGATATAAAAGCAATATAAACTATGGCCTTTTTTATTGATATTCTTTTCAATTCGTGTTACAATGCGTCTCCTTCCTTTTTAGGGGATAGGAGCGTTAGATATTGATCTCTACAACTTGTTTCAGAATTCCTTCTTCCGCGTGCCCACATATAAAATGGGCGAACCAAAACGTTGTCGTCGCTTGCGTTGGTAAAGGTCGATTCCTCGCTGCTCCTCCAATGCTGCAAATCTGCGTTCAAAGAAACAAACAAAGAATCAATAGCACCTATGTATGAAAAATAAAAGATAAATCTAACTATGGCTAAAATGAATCTAAATGAAATGAAAACTTGACAAAAGCATAAACATGAAACTAGCTAAATACTATAAAAGAAATAAAGCGGGGGGTGCCCGAAGGCAAACCACCCGCGGGTGAAACTTTGCTTCGACACCAATCCGCTTAGGATGGGTCCGAAACCTGATGTGATGTGTTGTCGACAAATTGGTAGAATATTGTGGTCAAAAGAATGGGGTGTTGGTTCTTGATTCGTGCCTTCAAAAGTCACCCAATAACCTCTCTTTCGATTAAGAGATTATGGATGTTGAAAACACAAATCGCAAGTAAATGAATTAGCAGCACTTCGTCGCTCAAAATGCTCCTGCTCGGTATCTCTTTTGGGTGAGGAAACTCACCATTTTATAGACCCAAGGGGTCTCTTTGAATTAACATGCAAAAGTGTTTCTTTGCATGAATGCTTTTTGTGTGAAGAGAAGACTTCTTCTTGATCAAGGGATTCTTAACTGTCTCTGTGCATGTCTTTGTGTGTTTTAGAAAAGCTCACTTGCACTCCCATGCAATGAAGGGATAGCTAAGTGGCAAATCTGAGTTGTCTTAAAAAGCTTACTCTCATTCCCATGCAGTGAAGGGAAAGTCAATTGGCAGATATGAGTTGTCAAAAGAACTCACTCGCACTCCTATGTCATGCAGGAAAAGCTAAGTGGCAGTTCTGAGTTGTTATATGTCGAGATTTGACTTTTTGCCGGTCAAACTTGACATTCGTCCCACCCCGAAGCGAGCGCTGGTAATCGTCCCTGGGTGAGACGAGTATCAGTCAGCACTCGTCCCTGGGTAGGACGAGTAAAACCTGCACTCGTCCCTGGGTGGGACGAATAAGCAATAAAGTGTCTAAAAGGTGCCAAATTGGTTTTTGACTTGCAAAACTGCTGTGTGAGTGGTTAGAACCACTGTTTAACCTCTGAGGGCTGCCCTGGGGGCTGTGTGTGTTAGTGCGATCAGTGCTTGTTGTCACATAATCGGATTGGTGCTGTTTTGGTGTCTACACCAGGGCTACAAAATTTGGGAAGGGCATTAATCTTACCTTCCTCTACAAGCTTCACCTTCTTTTACCATATGATATTGATTTGTATTGCGACCTACTTTTTGATTAGAATCCATCTTCAATTCTTTTTCCCTGTTTCTTGAATTATTCCAATTGAATCTAAGATGGCTTCTAACTTTGAAGAATGCTTGTACACAGCCAAAATTTTACTAGATGGTTCAATGGAGTCTATATTGGGACCTGCATTATTTGAAATTTTGACATTTGAAATATGTTTTTCTTATGTAAATTTTCTCCTTTTTTTTCTGTTGAAAACCTTTGATTTTTTGGTTTGTCTCTGAGTTCTTCCCTTCATATTTAAATTTTGTTTCTAAGATTTCAGTTTCCATTATTTCCTCTTCCTCACTTGGGACATCCTTTGTGGAAAGGATTTCAAACATATTAGCAGATGACTTTGATTGATCCTTCATAACTGGTTTTTTCTTAGTTTTCTTCTTCTTAGGCATTTGGAAACCTGCTGAGTTTATATTTTCTTTATTTTAATCAAGAATTTTATTTGGGCAAGCACTGGCCAAATGACCATATTCATGGCAAATTCTACAACGAAAAGGAATGTTATCATAGTCCACTACTTGCTCCCAAGTGTCTTCCCCAAATTGTAATGTGATCTTTTTAGGTAGGGGTTTGTCAAAATCCATTAAAACACAAATTCGAGCATAAATAATATGTTCAAAATTTTGAGTACAATCAACAATCATAATAAAAGTTCCTAAAGAGTTTCCAATTGAAGAAAAAATAGTATTATTCCAAAATTCAATAGGGAGGCCAAAGAGTCTAACCCACACGGGAGCTATAGAAGGCATCTCTTCTTCGGCTTTAAATTTAGTATACCAAGGCTTCATGAAAATCCCTACCCTTCCAAAAAACCAAGGACCCCCTTGAAAAGTTTTCTCTCTATCTTCATTATTAGCAAATAAAACAGGAAAATAACCGTTTGGATAAATAGAGATTTGTAACTCACCTTTAGTTTTCCAGCTTTTTACAGCCCATAATTTGAAAGCACATAGACTCGAATGAAAACCCACGAATCGACAAATTAGTCCTCTTTTTTCGAAATCTTCAATGCCAGTCTGAATGTTACCCATATCAAGCTTAAAAATAGGAGTTCCATCAGCTGCTTTAAGACATCCTGACTCTGTTTTCCTGGAATCAATCTTAGGCATTCTTAGAGGTTTATGGAAAACCCTAATATTGATATTAGCATTGAGCAGAGGCTATCCACCATGAAGGGCATCTCTAAAATTTATTTTTGGTATTGAGTCTTCAAAATTCTTACCCTTGATAGGGGTTTTCATAGTAGAATTACTTTGTGGGTGCACCTTAGCACCAAATTCACTTGAGATATGAGCCATTTTTTGATCAACTTCTTGAAATTTGTTTCGTGATCTCTTTAATCCTTGCCCTAGACACCGTGGAAAGGTATGGTTTTCACTTTTCTTTTGTGCAACAAATTGGAAGTCGTTGTCACTCAAGTTCACAGTATGATCTGTTGAAAGACAAATTTCTAACCGATATTGTATCCCCTGCAACATTTCCTGCTAAAATATTGAGCATAAACCATAAAAATATTGGCCACTAGGGCCCGAAGGCCCTAAAAACCAACCTTTGGAGCTGCTTGCACTCAACCCAGATGAAACCCTTGCATAGCCACTTGCCAAATATATTGTTCACACATAGGGATGTTCTAGGATCTATGGTTATCCAAATGATATGAAAATTGGTGGAGATGTTCTAAGGTTTTTTAGGCATCTACCCTCAAAATTTCATCTCAATCCAAGTTCGGATGAGTGAGATATAGTCGAAATGAGTTTTGCAATTTGGGTAGTCCTGTGAAAAATGTCTCTATTTCAAATCCCCCATAGATTTCCTCAATAGCTCCTCCATTATTTCCTATTCCTCCTTTCGGTTTATGAGATCCAATTTTATTTTGCCCTAGTTTTCAATAACCTCTCATTTATTATCTGATCATTCAAATCATCTAGTCATTCCATAAATTGCTTTTTCTTTTTTTGACATCTCCAAATTCCTTCTAATTCCAGTTCTTAATATTATTTTTGATATATTGTAGTTATTTGGCAAAACATAACATTTATGTGCCATGTCTTGATTTTCCTTCCTACCATGATTGTTGCATTTGTGGTCTAAATGATTTTTCTCTAAACCACATGAGTTGGAACCAAAAGGGCACTTGTTTTGGATTAGTTTGCATACTTCTATCATTATAGGACAATGATTTGATCCTGCATTATTTCAAATTTTGACCTTCAGGATATGTCCATGTATCAAGAGGTTTTCTAATACCAAGAACCTATCCAATATTTCCAACATCCATGTTGGGACTAGTCTCATGTTAGACCAAGTCATCAAACCATTATCATGTTTGATATCTATGATGTGCAGGTGTCCCATGTACTCACTCATGATATATGTACCTCACTCTAGAGCCTAGTTTCCTCCCACATTCTCTTCTAGAGAAAATGGTATTGAAATATCCCCAACAATATCCATGCTTCAAAAAATTATGAAGAGATATAGTCTATATCCCTCCATAGCTTCCTATTTTTAATAGTTATCAGGGTATAAATATTCAGATAGATAATTTATTGTTCATATTGTCTATTTTTTGTTATAGCATCAATCAGTCCTTTGCTACCAACTATGTAGTTTACCACTAACTCTTTAGGGTCCCAAAAGTATGTTACTCCCCTTGTAGCTCCTTGGGCACTCAAGGATATTGCTTTATTGGGTTGCCATATCCTTCTTTTTATTATATCCATTTCCTCAAAATATACCTTTGTCTCTTGAAGGAAGACCTTTTGTAGCTAGTTTATTTGAATAATTCTTTATATATAATTTTGTTTAGAATGACTTCCTTTCAATCCTCCAATATTCCATGTGAGGAAGGTAAGGTTTGTAATCACTTTTTCTAGATACTAATGATCTAACTGCCTAAGATTGGTATTATTTACATCCTCTTTTGTTTGAGTCTAAAACTTCTTAGCAAATAGGGTTTTCATGCTTATTTCTCCTCTCATCATCACACCATCATCATATGGTTTTCCCATGTTTTGACTCCTCCATATGCCCACAGACCCTTGTCAATTTCTCTTGTTTATCATGTGCATGTCCTTTGTACTCGCTTCACCTCAACTCATCTATATTATTTTTAATTTATAATAAATTTTATTTTTTAATATATAATAATAACAATGTATTTATTAATTAAATTATTTAATAAATATTTGTTCATAAGTTTAGAGCAGTCAATAAGGTTTTAAGAGTTTCACACCCTTCCACACGATAGGTGAACTTTAAAATGTTCATGAGTGAAAAGTTTTACATCTTAAATTAAGATTCAAATCTCATAGATAAACCTTAACATTTTTTTCAATGAGCTATATGGGATTGAAGCGGGCCTCATTATTACATCATGACCATATAGTGATACAATATATTACATCAAGACCATATAGTGGTATTATAATAGCTTGGCAATTAAACATTATAGCTTGGCAATATTTGAGCTTTAGTGTTCTTGAAAATTGAAGAATCTAATCAGTTCAACTAATGCCATTTGATAGATAAACATTAAATTATTAATTTTTTAACTTAAAAAAAAACTAGCTTTAAATTTTACCAAACAATATATACATAATTGTTAATCTATATTTATATACTTGCAATATAATACAAATTAAACTCTTATTAATTTTATATTACCAATTAAAATATATATCCTTCAAGTTTGATTTATATGGAGTCATTGAAAATCATGAAGCTCAATCAAGGTTTAAATAATAAAATAAAAGATGCACTACATTGACAAGTTAGACATGAAAAAAAAAATATATATATATATATATATATATATAGTTCCAGGATCATAGGCTACATTATTATATTCTTCAATTATGCACAAATGATTTTTTTCTGACTTGCTTTTAATGATTTTTTTTGTCTTTTCAAAATTAAATGTTCATATGTTCAACAATTTTTTTTTTTTCAAAATTTCATATTTATATAATTTATAATTATTTTTTAAAATGTTTATAATATTTTTTTAAAGTTTAAGATTATTATATCATAAAAGAGTTAACTTAAGAATTCAAAGCATATTCAAGATCAATTGCAAAGGTTATATATGGTTTGAGTTAAATACTTTAGAATTAATAATGATATTAAATTTTTTATAATTGTTAAGAAATTTTTTAATATTAATAGGTTTGATTTTATTTTTTAAATGAAAAAAAAGATAATATATTATTTTAATTATAGAATATTTTATAATTTAATATCTGAATTAATTAGTGTAGATACCTAAAAGTCACATATGTTCGTCCATAGATACTTGTATATCTTCATAGACACTTTTAGATTTGCAAAGGCCATCATAGGCCATCGTAGGTAATCGTAGGCCATCGTAGGCCATCGTAGGCCGCCATAGGCCATCATAGGCCATCATAGTTATCCGTAGGTGCAAAACCTACAAAACTATGTAAAATGCATCCAAAATGCCTTCTATTCGCAAGAAGGCCACATACTAGCTTCCCAAGGCCATTTAAGCCCTTTCCTATGCCTAATTAGGACCCCCATGGTACCATTCCATAGCTAATTAGGATTCTAATTTGCAAGTGACTTTCACTTAAAGTGCACTTTATCATTAAATTGGGTTTAATTAGGGTTAAGAATCAAATTAGCCCTAAACATGTCCTCACACATGTGTGCACCCCAAATTAGTTAGGATATTTTCTAGAATACCTAACCCAAACCTTGTCTAACCTAGGGATTAGCCAACTAGAGTTAATACTAATTCTAGATCACACATGTGTGAGGATAGGATATTTCTCTTAGGGTATATGAGAGGATGACTAGACATGCCACCTCACAAACCCTAACTTGACCACAATAGGACTTGACTCTAGGGTCTATTACACCTAACTACCCCCCCTGATCTTGGTTTTCACCTATAAATAGTGGACCAAATTCCTCATTTGTATCTCTCATTCACTTTCAGTCAACATTTATAGACTCTGCAAAAATTTTACTAGAAGCCTTTCTAACAATTCTACATCCAACAGATAGCAACAAACGCCCTTTGGAACCTATCCATACAGAAACCTTTCAACAACAACTCAGTTCATAGGCCTACCTACAAACTTGGGATCTAGTTTGCATGTCACCATGTGAACCAATCCTACAACAAATTCATAGCATTAGATTAGGTATATATCAGTTTTAAGTAGTTTTTATAGCATTTCCATCAACTTTCATCATATTTTACTTTATATTTGAGTCAATTTATCTTCATAACTACAGGGCTTGACCAAGGCAGGCCCTCAAACACACTAACTCCTTTGTGTAGGCCTATAGTAGGTTCAAAAGGACAACATCAAACATCATTCAAGTAGATTACCGATGGCATATGCACACAGAAGCCCACCTTCATTGAGGGCACCAAAGAAACATTAGCAAATGCTCCCAAGTTCATGTGGAAAAGGGGATAAGATCTCTCAAAGAGAAGGCTCATTTTGTTACCCTATTTCAGATTAATAAAATAGCATTTAGTAGAAATAAATGTGTTATTCCACATGTTACATTATGGCATGCCCGGTGGGACCACCACAACAGTTGTTTTGGAATAGTTTTTTTTGGCTAATCTTACTCGATTTACAATTTTATTTTCCTATTTCAGGTACTCTGAAAACAAAAAAAAACCAAAACATCCCTGACATACACTTCAGGTTTTCATAATAGGAATTTCAAACCTCTAAACCTAGTTTGCACCCTGACCTGTGAACTGGCAGTCCAATTCGCATGTCACCCTACAAACTCTGCTAAACTGCTTCATAACAACCTAAAATTGCAGAGGTTTATAGTAGAGACATCAAGAAGTCCATCTGACACCATAGGAGTCAGGTATTTCCCTTAGGACCTCATGTTTTCATAATTTCTTTGTGAAGAAGTTTCCCTCTCAAATGCATCAATCTTTTTTGTGAAATTTCCTTTCAAACACATCGATTAAGGTTTTTTTTGTCATTTCAAAATCAGTTAACTCAAATCATTTTAATCTCCTTTTTGTTATTTATATTCAAGTTACATTCCTTTTTTAAGCCATTAAAGTATGTTTCCATTTATTTCCAACTTTTGTAAATCACTTTCAAATTGTCTTTCCATGCATTAGATAATTTTTTAAAATCTCTTTCCAAATTTGTATTTAGATCAGACTTTTCCCTTTCTCTTATCAAAAAGGCATTCCAAATTTCTTTTCAAATTTACATTTAGAATAGGTTTTTAAATTCCTTTCATGTTATTTACATTCTTTTTTCAAAAAGCATTTCAAGCCTCTTTTTAAATTTGCATTTAGAATAAGGTTTTAAATCTCTTTCATGTCATTTTGCAATTTCTTTTCAAAGTCATTTCAAATTCTTTCACATTTCCATTTAGGATATATTTTGCAATATCTTTTCAAAGTCATTTCAGTTTTATTTCACATTTGCATTTAGGATATAAATTTTGCAAATCTCTTTTCAAAAAGTCATTTCAAATTTCTTTCACCTTTGCACTTAGGATATAATTTGAAATCTCTTTTCAACGCACTTAAAATAGATTTTTCAATCTCTTTTGCAAAACATCTAGACTAGACTTTACAATCTCTTTCGAAAGCATTTTAAAATCTCTTTCACACTTGCACCTAGATTAGATTTGTAAATCTCTTTCCACATCACACTAGATTAGGGTTTCATTTCAAGTCTAACACACATAGATAATTGTCAAATCTCTTTTTCATGCACCTTGGTCTTGTTTTCTCTCATGCTTCATAGAGTAAATTTTCATTTTTGAAAAGGCTTCTAAGCTTAGTTTCATTTTGAAAAAGCACATAGATCTAGTTTCATTTCAAAAACGCATCTAGGGATAGTTTAATTTCTAAAAAAGCATCTAGTTAGTTGTTTTTGCTTTCACCTTAGTGGTAAAAAACACACCATCACACACTCACGTGGCATACACATTGGTGAGATTAGACTTCATCCCAAATCCATCACTCAAGACTGGTGATGTTGGAATTCATCTCCTTCCACTAGCTGGTCCCCTAGACACCATAGTAGCCCCCAGGAGGGGTTTTCTGGACTTCATCACCAGATAATCCCCTACTCTTGAGACTCATTTTACATAATTCATCACCGAAAGGGACCTTCGAAGTAGGATAGGGTTAGACACATTTGTTCATAAAGCTCACATAATTAGTGAACAAGTAACTATTGTTCTTGAATAAGAACACCTGAGGGTGAAGTGAAAGCATGGGTATACTGGTAGAAAGTCTTAGACAGTACCACCTCTTCTCGTGAGAGTATTTTGGACTTATTAGCACATTTTGAGTTCCACCCCATTGGGTTACCATTTTATTGCACCTTTCCATTCATGTCGCCACTTGCCTATTGAGACACTATTCTATTATGTGCACCCTTGGGTGTTGCAGGAGGTTTCATGCCGATGACACTCTTGTTATTTTTAGAATTTCACCCCACTTCCTGTGATACTTTCTAGAGGTATACTTCAACATCAAAACACACAAAAACAAATAAACATTAAATTTTTTGTACTTAGAACTGATTCCAATTACACTTCATTTTATGTGCTCACATAACTGGTTTCAGCACATTCACTTATTAGCAGCCCATCTATTGGTTATATGCAGCCTATCATTTTTAGTTTTCTATAAGATTCACTCTTTGATTCTAGTTTGCATAGCACTATGTGAACTGGTTTTCCATAGTCTCAATTCGCATAGTGGCATGTGAAATCTATCCTGAGACATAGGAAATTTCCAAATTTCATAGGGTTACTAAACAACCTTGCACATAACACACCTAAAACTTTAGATTTCTATTTTTGGAAAATTTGAGCACCTAATTGCACTACACAACACCATGCCTATTATTACTTGTAGTCAAGAGCGTGAGCAAGCACACCTTGAGGAGGAGGCTTCTCATGCCACCTCCAGTCAGTCCACCCCTCCTCTTTCCTCCACAAATGAAGCATCCACACTCACCCTTGACCTTCTTGCTGGTTTTGAGTCACTTCTCATAGGCACTATGTTTCATAGCAAGACTTTTATCTCGAGAAGTATACTTGCCACCTCATATAATGAAGATCATTTGTTTCTTCCTCGCTCGCCCTCACCTAATCCACCTTCCATGTTTTGTGACCATGTCATATATACTACTTTGGGACATCCATCCCCCTTCTTCACTATAGATGAGGAAACTCCACCTACCTCGCCCACCTTTGCACATCCTTTCTTTTAGAATCTATCTCATTCTCTTTTTGCAAATGATTCTTTCTTACTCAATCATTCACGTCCTAAAGTTGCATCATTCACCCCTATTGTAGGGATGATATCATATCCCTCATCTTCCACCCCAAGAACTCAAGTGCCCTCATCATAATTCCCTCAACATCAATCTTCGTTGCATCAACAATACACCTCACCTCCATCATCACATAAACACACTCCTCAAGCATTGCAACAACCATTTTATCAACAATTATTCCTCCCATATTTTGATGTTGCATCACAATTGCCTTCTCAATCACATAAATTTAAATACCAACAACATCAGCAAGTCCCATTGCCACAATATATTTTGGAAACATTCACCACACCGTTCTCTCAGGCTTATACCTTTGATATCTATCCTTCCTCATTGTCATTGCCTCCACCTACACTCCCCTTACGGGATGTATGGTATGCCATCTTCTATTCCACCTCAACCTTCATCTATTTCCACTTTCTTACTCCCTCCAAATCCACCATTTTGGATCCCATATTCTACTCTCCCCTCCACCTATGATTCATGCTACCCATTTTATTGTGCTAATATCCCATGTTATTATGTTCAACCTGACATTTATATTCATCACTCGTCTAGTTAGGCACATGTACCATATTTTAGCACATCATATTGCCCACCCCTTGCACCATCTATCTAGAAACCACTACCTCCACCACAGTATTTTGTGCCTACCTTTTTCACAATACCTCCTTCTTGGCCGTCATCCCCCATCATGCAACCATTACAATAGACCCATATACAACAAAACCCTATACAATAACCACACACCTCACAACCATAATATTTTTATTTCCAATAGATGCCTACTCCATAACAAAGTATCTCATCTACTTAGATATATTATGCCATTCAATGATTGAACCTACAAGAGCATCTATAGTACATTACCACTTCACAGTGGGAAGAAAAATAGCTCCAATATCCCCTCCACTCTCAATATATGACTACCTTATCATAGTTTATCGTACCTCCATCACTTGAGATTCAACTTTTAAAAGATAAAGTTAAGATGCTAAATCTTCGTACAACTGGTTATGGGCCCAAAAAACCCACATACAATGAGCCAGTTCACCCGTTAGTTCATATCCCTCCTTACCTATATTGCTTCAATATTTTGAAGTTTGATAAGTATAAAGGTAAAGAGGACCCTCAAGAACATGTCATTAACTATCGCTTTACCTATTACTAGCTCCATAGCAATGATCCACTCATGTTGCATATCTTCACCCTCTTCCTTGGAGGACAAGCTCTTGACTGGTACAATATGCTCCCACACCATAGCTTGTTCATATTTTAACAATTGGCCAATTCATTTTTGGAACACTTCTCCATAAATATCAAGAAGAAAATAAAATTTTTGGATGTCTATGCCTTACGATAGGTTGACGATGAACCAGTCATAGATTTTGTGTCACGATGGATATAGGTCATCCATGGCCTAGCTCACCTCCCATATATTGATATGGTCACATTATTTTCCAAGAGCTACCACAAACATATCTCCACACCCCTATAACTTCATCAAAGACACACATTCGATGAAGCCATCTCTCAATCCAAGGTCATTAAGGACATCAAAGTCCAATCTGGCAAGATTAAGCTTAGATAAAAACCATCTTACAAATCCAAATTTTGCTTCAATAAAAATACACCAAATCAACCATTTACCATACCACTACAAACTAACCAAGTGACAACATCTTCTTCAGCTTATTCATCCATATCGCAACCTTCTCCTCCATAGTAGCAGTTGTTTTAGACTAATGCACCCTTCCACCTAAATAACAAAAAACTCATAGTATTAATCCATAGCTTCCACAATGCAATTTAAATCCACTCTCTAAGCCCTTTACAACTCTATTTTAGAGATTATATGATGTGGGTCATACTACCTTAATGGAAATTCAACCTATTGACCCAAATCAACCCAAGCCTCAAGGGTATATTGAGTAGACCTTATGCGCATACCATTGACAATGTGACCATGATGTAGAATATTATTGCTCATTCCATGATCTTGTCCAAGACCTCATTGATCAGGGTACCATTCAGGTGTCAAACCCCCTCACAACTCAAAATCAAAATTTAGGTATCTATCAGATTCCATTACCTAAACACAGGGGATGAATCCCCAAGGAGCTTAGTCTAATCCCTAAGAGCAACCCATATAGGTTAACAACATTCATCATGATCCCCCTTCACGTGGTGTAGTTGGCATGATAAAACTTACCACTCGTACTCAATGCTATCCACCATGCCAGGATGCATCGATGGTTTCACCTCCAGTACCTTTTACTTTCCCACAATCCCCTACAACATCACATGTTGCACCACGCCTACCACAAAATATCATCACCATCCATGGTAGCCTCACAAATCAGTTACATAACACCCCAACCAGGCTATCCATATTCTATCTCTTACAATAATCTAAACCCCATCGTGATACATTGAACGATATACTTCAATCCATCAACCTCAAAATCCATGATAAAAATATTTTTTTGAATTTCATAGGGAACATTCCTCAATGCATGTAGCCCTCCATTAGCTTTCATGACCATGAGATTATCGAACTCGTGGTGAAGGATCTGATCCACCCCTCCATATCTAGACAACCATCAATGACATCACCTACAAGCATGCCCTCATTAATATCAGTTCATCCATTAGTAACATCTCTACAGCTTCTCTACATCACCTTCACATTCCACCTACTCACTTTGCCACTCCATCACTCGACCTTCATGCTTTCAATGGTTCCATGTAACCCACAGTAGCTTCCATCATCCTACTTGTCCATGTAGGTATATAAACCATCTCCATTTTATTCCACAGCATCCAGGGCAAGATGCAATACAATATCTTGCTTGGGCATCCGTGGATCAGAGACATGCAATACGTTCCTTCCACCTTACATCACTATCTCAATTATGTCTATGATGGACTCGTCCACTATGTTCCTACTGATATGAACCCCTTCAAATTTTGTAATATTATGGACCTTACGCTAGGACCCTTATCATCCTCTACTTAGATTCTTCCCATTCCTTCACATCATTTAAAAAATACTTATACATTTTTTCCTACACCTACCTCATCACCGTATCAATCATTAGGGACACACACATTTTCCTACATCTGTGTCCACACTATCTTCATCCTATATCATGGAATCTCATCCTACTTCCATACCTTTCTCACCACCTTCCTTGTGGTCTCCCCCTCCTTCTCAGGTATATTCTTCCATGAATCCACCTCCCACACCTGTGCCTTTTTTGCCACCCTCCTCATGGTCTCCTGTTGCATCTCACACATCTTCTTCTATAGAGCATCCTCTCCTTATTACTACTCAAATATCCCCACTCCCTTTCTATCATTGACCTTGGTAATTTACATCCTCTCACAGCTTGACACTAGTGCTTACTCACTCCACCTTGTAATTCCCACATGTAGATCATCCTATCCCATCTACTGTATCTGAATGTCACGATTGGAAAAAATGAGCCTCTCACCTTGATGATTAGTTATTGCATTCTTATACTACCACTATTCAGGATTCTTATATTTCATCTTCATATTTTTATTTGAACTCACCACCCTATTCCCCATATCGTACATCACCCCAAATCTCCTTTTTTATGACAAACTCTGGCTTAGGTGAATACAATGTTCATGACGCTCATGTGGGCCCTCCTCCAATCTAATATACATGTGATTTTGGTCACCCTTTAGCTTATATACTAACCATTGGTAGTATTGTATGACTAGGTCCCCCTGATAATCATACTAATTTTGTTTATGAAGGCCTAGACTCATCGCTCCTAGCCACTATGCCCCCACCGCTGTAGTCTAGTTTTTGTTGCATTCTAGACCATATGTCCAACCCTCAATTCATATTATGCTATCTTTAGCATTTTTATTGGCATGGATTTGGATTAGGATGCTATGAACAAGGGTTACGAACACCTATCAACCCCCATGTTCAATTACCCATAGACAAGTTCGGTCTGGTTTATCATCCCATAACTGTTCATATGCTTGAAGATGAACTTCAAGATCTTTCTATACATCCCACACCAATATCTACATGCTCATTGGAAGAACATATTGACATGGATATCCTAGATGAGAGTCCATATCCTCATTCTACCATCACCATTCCATGCACATTCTTCCAAGAAATACCTTTTTTGATACCACATATACCTATTGTATTGATGAGCTAGTCGACAAATTTGTTACCCTGTCCCTCACAACTCCTTGTCCAAATTGCAACACTTCACTTCCTCTCCCATTGCCAATGCATGAATTCATACCATTGCCTAGTAAATGATAAAATTACCGATCCATTACTCGATCTTGCTCTCCACCTGTGGTTCTACGTTTGTCATTAAATCTACCACGATGATCACACACTTACGAGTCATCATATTCAGACTCATCATCCTCTGCAACCTCCATTGCCTTTTTTAGTATGGTCAATGTGGATTTGTTCTCACTACTTAGATACACATCTCGTTCAAGTCATGATAAAATACCAAGCCCTAACTTCATTGAATTTACTCACATTTCCATTACACCTTTATCACAAGATTTATTGCTATCACCACCTATCTTGCATTCTGCTAATTCACCTTCATCATCTACCCCACCTCATATCCCATTAGTTCATCACACTAATATATATTTAGATGACTTCTATCTTATTCCAATATTGGAAAAACTTTAAGATGGTTCCCACATGCTTGTGGAAGATACCATCGATGTTGATATTGGTAACAACCCCAACAATCCACATATTGTTAAACTTGCCACAAACCTCTCCTTAGAAGAATACATCCTTTTTACCACCTTACTTAATGAATACATCAGTTTATTCACTTCATCTTACATGGATATGCCTGGAATCGATCCTTCTCTAGTGGTTCACAACCTCACTCTTGGTAGCGATGCCAAATCCATCAAATATAAATTGCAACCCATGCATCCTACTATCACTTTGATGGTCAAATCTGAGCTCCAGAAGCTCCTTGATGTAAATTTCATTGAACCCATTGACTACTCGAAATGGGTTTCCAATATGGTACCGATACCTAAACCCTTCAATGAAGTTCGCATCTACACCAATTTTTGTGATTTGAACAAAGCTTATCCCAAGGAAAACTTCCCCCTCCAAAATATCGATACACTCATCGATTCTATCACATGCTATGAAATGATCTCCCTCATGGATGACTTTTCTAGTTGCAATCAAATTAAGATTAACCCCATCGATCAACACAAAATATCTTTAAAAACCTCCTAAGGGAATTTTTGTTATAAGGTCATGCCCTTTGGCCTTAAAAATACTAGGGCAATTTACCAGCATACCATGACTTGTATCTTTCATGACTACATGCATAAAATCATGGAAAATTATGTCGATGACCTCATCACTAAATCCAAAGAACGTTCATAATATTTTGTAAATCTGCACAAGATCTTTGATCACCTTCTAGAACATAATGTCTACCTTAATCCAAAGAAGTGTGTCTTTGGTGTTACTTTTGGTAATATCCTGAGATTCATTGTCTCTCAACGAGACATTAAAGTAGACCTCAATAAAGTCAAAGCTATCATCGAGATGCCCCCACCCACAAATATCAAGCAACTATGCAGTCTATAGGGAAATATTCAATCCATTCATCATTTTATTTTCTAGTTATCTGAGAAGTGTAAACCATTTAACCATATTTTACAAAAATGAATCATCTTCAAATGGGATGCAAACTGTCAGTAAACCTTTGGTTCAATCAAAGCCTATCTCACGTCATCACCAGTTCTATCTCCACCACACCCATAAATACCATTCCTCTTGTATATTTTTGCTACAGATTTTGCACTTGGTATATTATTAGCCCAAAATAATACTCTCAACCAATTAGTCGTAAGTTGGTCAGCTACGAAACCTGATAGACTTACATGGAAAAGTTATGCCTGGCTATAGTCTTTGTGACACAAAATCTATGTCACTATATGCTTAACCACAACATATTTTTCATTGCTTGTGATAATCCACTATGATATATGTTGAACAACAGTTATCATAACTCTCGTACCACTAAATGGGTTATGCTTCTTACTGAATTTGACCTTGAGTTCATTTCCCTAAGTCCATCAAGGGATAGGTCATCACTGACCAACTAGCTGAGGCTCCACTACCTGACACCCAACCACTTCTTATTTATCTTCCTGATGACTCCGTATTTCACATCACAAAAGTTGAGGAGTATGTCACACCCGAAGAACCAGCTGACTTAACAGTCTTCTTTGATGACTCTCAATGCACTCACGCTAGGGGTGTTGGAATTGTATTCTTCACACCTGATGGGGAACCTCTCCCATTTTCCTTCAAATTAGGCTTTCCATGCACAAATAACAATGCAAAATACAAAGCTCTAATTCTTCGTTTAAATCAAGTGCTCTCCATGAAAATTAAACGCCTTAAAATCATCGATGATTCTTTTCTTTTTGTCAATCAAGTTAAGGATATTTAGCAATGTTGATGCCCAGTACTCCAGCAATACAAACAAATCACCCAAGAACTCCTCGCCCAACTTGAGTGGTATAATATCAAAGCTGCTCCCCGCTCATCAAACCATTTCGTAAACACAATGGCTTCCTTGGGATCGTTAATACCACAAAACTCCCTTTCTGACACAACATACGTGTCTATTCATACTTGTTGTGGCCATTCCAAAAACTAGCCCCAATAATTGGGGACCCACTTTTTAATTTTTGTGTTTGGGTGTTTTTGTTTCATTTTGAGTGTCTAGTGGATTGGTTAGGTTCCTCTTTGTTTTTTTGGTGTTTTGATTAATTTTAATGTTTTGGATTAAATCAATTCAAACATTTAAAATCAATTAAATCAAATTTAATATAAAAGAGAAAACAAGTAAAATAAAAAATAAATAAATAAAGCTTTTTGAATTAAAAAAAATAAAACAAGTTTATATATATTCTATATATAAACAAATAAAAAAAATTAAAAAGTGAAAAGACTATATATAATATATATATATATATAATAAAATTAAAAACAATAAAAGTATAAATAAAAAGAAAAGTAGTGAATGAAGTCATGGTGCTTCATTCACCACGTTTTAGTTCATTTTTTAAAATAGTTTAAATTTAATGTTTTTTTTTTCTTTTTCTTTTTATTTCTTTTTTTTAAAGTAGTTTAACTTTATGCTTTTAATATAGTTTATTTTGTTATTTTGTTTTTAATAAAAAAACTAACTCAAGCTTTTTTGATGCATGTACAGGTAGATGGAAAACGTCAAAAGCTTCTTTAAACGTTTTTAGTATATTATTTTATTAGTATTTTTTTTTTCTTTGAAATGTTAAGAGTTAATTCATGTGTGTTATATGCAGGTAAGGTGGAAGGAGAATAAAGGAAAGGAAAGAAAGACATTATGGAAAGCCAACTAAGGGTTTTGAGAAAAAAAAATGAAAACAAGAAAAAGAAAACCAAACAACAGCGTTGGAAGGAGAAACCAAGGGTTTGGAAACCTAAAATGAATGGTCATGAGAGAAGACTTTAAAAACTAGATGGATGCACAGAAAACGAGCTGGATATTTCGGGGATTTTTTCGGAGGAGGAAGGCATACCATTGGGCCGATTTTCACCATTTGGATACCAACTTTGGGCATTTTTTTTTCTAAATTGTAATGGAATACTGAATATCTTTTTGCATCAATTAATTGGAAATATCTCAAGTTTTATGCATTTTTTTATGGTTAACTTGATTTCGTTTTCAGTTTATTGCACCCTTTTCCTTTGAAGCTCGCACTGTATTAGATGTTGATTGCACGAGGTCGGGTCACTCTAATACTGTTTTTATGCATAATAATAATGCTTGTAGGGTCTGTGGAGAAATTCGGGGTTGCAGCATTTATTTTTATATATTTATTTTTTTATTTTTCTTTCTTTTTGCTAATTTTTTTTTTAATTTTCAGAGATTAAAATAAAAAATAAAATGATAAAAATAATTACATGGCTATGAAGAGTGATGTAAAATTTACCATACGCAATAGATTCGGATTCATTCCGAGGTAATTTCAATTTTATACAAATTTTTGAAAATGGTTGTTTGATGCAGATTTTACAATTTCGAAATTTCATTTTTTCACATTTTGGAGTCAAATCAGAATTTTTTGGCTTCATATTTTTTACTTGCAAGCATAAAATAAAATTTCCTTCATAAAAATTTCAATTTCATCGAAGGGGGTTAATTTTATGGCATTTCATAAGCTATTTTTTTGGGGGCCATAAGTGCACCTATCTTTATAAAAATTTTAATTTCATTAAAGAAAGGTGATTTTATATGTTACATTAAAAGACTATTGTTTTAACACATTAAATTATTATTCTTTATGAAAATTATTTCATTAAAGAAAGATAATTAAATGACATTTTAAAGCCTATATTTCAAGGCTATAAATTATTATCTTTTTGTGAAAATTGATTTCACCAAAGAGGAATAATTTATTATTCATATCAAAGGCTATATTTATCTTCATAAAAATAAGCTACATTTAAGGAGCCTATTCATCATTTCAGATTCACATTTATAGATAGAGTTTAATCTTTACTTTCATGTTTAAAAAAGGATTTAATGCAAGGTAAAGCTTGATTAAAACCCACTTAATAAGGAAGATAAAATCTACCTTAAAATCCTCAAGATAAAAAGAAGGCATTACATTGTGGTCATATGAGGACCAATTCACATTTATTTTTATTTGTATTTCATGAACAATCATTAAAGTAGCATGGTAAAATAAACCAACACATGCCCCTTGTTTACAGTTACTTGCAATCACTAAGGTGTTCCTAGCATTGAATTGATACATCTTTATTGAGATTACTAATACACATATGCAAATGCTAATATAGCGGAGACCTTGGAGAAGTCGTTTATTTAACTTCTTTGCAAGAGAGGGTTTTGGGATTCAAACCCTAAGGGAGAGTGCAATTTCACAATTGGGTGAAATTAACACTCAACAATATTTTAACATAATCTGCTATCTCATATTCACATATTGCGGATAATGATGACATACATGTCATCCACACCGAACCACATAATCCTTGGTTTTTCCAAATTAAGGATTATATCAAGTTGGGATTTTTGCCTTGTGACCTACCACATGCTCATCACCGAGCATTCAAACTGAGAGTAATTCATTACATATTATTGGGGGACATCCTATACCATTGTAGTCATGATGGTATTCTTTTGCATTACCTAGAACTGCACAAAGCTCAATGAGTAGTCCAAGAAACCCATGATGGCACTTGTGGTGGCCACTTTAGTGGCATGGCCATCACTAAACATATTTTATGCATGGGCTACTATTGGATCAAAATAGAGCATGACTGTTGTGAGTACATCAAATGATGCATCAAGTGCCAACAACATGCTTACCTCACAAACTTACCTTCACAGGCACTCCAACCTATTCAATCTATGTGGCCTTTCTCCCAATGGGACCTATATCTTATCAAACAAATTTTTTCTGCTTCTTCAAGAAACCATAATTTCATTATCACCACCAAAAAATATTTTACAAAGTGGGTCAAAGCTATCCCACTTGTTCAAACCACAAGAGACAAAATCATGATATTCATCACTGATCACATCATATGTCACCTTGTAATCCCTTCAAAAATCATCTTGGAAAACAACACTCCATTCAAGAACAAACTATTCACACCTTGTGCACCAAATTTCATATTCATCATAGCTTCTCTACCCCACACTACCCATAGGGTAATGGCCAGGCTGAAGCTACTAACAAAACTATTTGCACTATACTTCACAAAACCATTGCATAATCAAATTCCATTAGCCTTGTGGGCCTATCGTACGAGTATCCGCACTCCCACTAGGGCAACACCCTTTTCTTTGGTCTATGGCACCGAAGCCATTGTACCTCTGGAACTTAAAATACCATCCTTACGTATCTTCATGCAAGATTTCATCTAAGATGACACTGCTCGTCAAGCTCACCTAGACCAACTCACACTCTTGGATGAGTGTCACATCCATGCCATCGAGCACACATACATTTATCAAGATCATATTCGCCATGCCTACAATAGTAAGGTACACTAGCACAAGTTTTCGATTTATGACCTGGTCCTCAAATAGAATCAATAGATCACTAGTCAACCCCACCAACAATGAGATAAGTTTACTCCCAATTGGCTAGGCCCATACATCGTCACACAAATTTTTTTCTAGTGCCTATCAATTGGTAAATCTTGAAGGACTCTCCAAGCCTGAACCCATCAAAATTATCCACTTACGTGCATTCAATACCTAGCCTACCTAGGTACACATCACCACAGATTGCACATACTGTCATCATTATATTGTATATATCATCTCACTCATAAATTCTCAACCCTTATTGCACTAAAAACAAAGTTTTCACTTTCTATTACACAAATGTTTCACTTTCTATTACACAAAATAAATACTCTTTTTTTTATGTCATTTTATGCTATTGGTATCTATTGGTTTTGTAGGTCTCCCATCGCCAACTATAACATCTATTGCAAAGATATGTTATTCTAGATCTACACTTCTAGCTTACCACTCCCCCATCATGTAGGACCTTCCAACACTGCCTCTAGTACCGATCACCCTAGCCAATATTGTAATACCACTCGATCATGTTCATGTACGTCATTAATCCTTATCATCACATTTAGATCACTACACTTCACCCTAGCCACTCACTCGATCATAGGGATTTCTCCTATTCTCCTTGCTCTGGTGATAGTCAAATATCATTGTTCTCTTTTGAAGATAAGAAGTAACACTCTCACCCACAATACCCTCATGCACGGTGATCATCCCCCCTCAATTAGTTGATGCGATATATCCTTATCTACCATCTTCATCAACTCAATGACCTTCACTAGGCTACTTTTCTCATAAAAGGGGAAACTCACCTATTCGCAAACACCCCTCAGGCCTACCTCCACCCCTACCAAATGGAATGTCACCTTACGACCAATCCCTCCATTAGCATGCTTCCCAGGATACCCCTCCATGTGCTCACCCATATTAGCCACATTGTTCCCTATAGTCGTACCTTGCACCATCTATTCTACAGATGCTCCCATCCCCACTCCATGGTATTCTACTTCAGTTGGCTCCACCACCACCAATTCACCAATTTAAATTTCCCCCTCCTTCTTCTCATGCATTCTCATCTTCATGCTCATATTCTAACCCTATTTTTACACTGGAATCCCACTCCCCACCTGACTTGATTCCATTGCCCCCTCCCATCGAAATCCAACACATCCTCTCTCGACTTGACAACCTCGAGTTATACTTGAGTCATTATTGATGTCATTATACTATGGATCTTATTCCCTCACCTTCTTCCATTCTAGTCCCTCACTCTTACATGCAACCTCCACTAAACCCTATGTCCATGATTCAACCACTCGTGCCCACCCCACATGCCTCGTACTCATTGCCACCTGAGCCATATATATCCCATGCATGTTTGTTCAACACCACTTTCTCAGGTGTTCCACCAATTTCTCGATATAGGCCTCCTTTTACTACCTAAGATCCACCCCATCGACCCATTGCACCCTAAGTTGTGAAACTACAGAGAGAACCAATTTTACATTTATCATCGATAATCAGGGTATGATATCGACACGTGCTACACTTTTGAAAGACTTTTCCATGACATGTTGTTTGATGAGTATCATCCATCATATGAGAACACCATTTCCTCTACCCACATTCCAAGCACTGCCCCTCCTCCTATACCTCACCCCACACCTCACAATGTCCAACAACTATCTTGCTATACTAATTATTAGAACCCTAGCCACATCACTGTGCCATCTAGTCATTCACTACCTGATCCTTACCAATTTACATGTTCTTAAGCTACTTTTCTCTTTCACTCTCTTTTCTTTCTCTCCTCTTTACCTGTTATCTAGTATTTTTGTATGGTCACGCTTCGAGCGACTACATACCTATGATAATTCTATATTTTCTTCCTTTTCTTCTTGTATTCTTCTCTTCTTTGTTTTTCTCATTCCTCTTTTTTGCCTTTCTTCATTCTCATTTTTATCCACGTCTCTTTTAGTTTCATGCTTTCCTTGTTCTCCATTATCATGTGCATTTTCCCATTTACATACCTCTCTCAAGTTTGTTACACCTCCCACATGTTGGGGCAACCCTTACCACTAATTATTCTTATCATCTCTTCCAATATACATTTCTCCTGAAATGGCTTCCAAAATAATCTTGTTGAGTTTCACAAATTTCCTCTTGCAAATATTTTTCCTTGCATGTTACACCTCTCATACTGCCTCCATTGTATACATGTATCACTCTTCGTTTTACGTCTATATTATGTTTATATATTCTCCCTATAGAAATGTGATCATGACAGGATTAATGTACACACTTGTTAGCATCACCTCTTGGTTGTCCACTCCCATTCTTAGTATTACAGAGGATATGATGTTTTGCATTATTTTGACCACTCATTAGTTAGGTCAATCAAACATCACCTTTAGTTGACAAGTTCTTATGCTTCTTACAACTTTCTTTGGTTGGTTTAATTTCTTTCAGGGACCATTCACACATGTTATATTTTTAAGAAAATTTTGAGTCTAGGGAATATAACAACTTGCGTAGATATTTTCATCAAATGAATGGTTTCCCCTACTCATCCTATCATTTGTGTTATCAAAATACATTCTAGAGATAAACAAAGGGATAAACATAAGCAAAAATCACAAAAAATGGGTAGAAAATAAAAGACAATGTCCATATTCCTAAAAAAATGGTAAGATAAAAGAGTAGCATAAAAATAAAATAGTGAACGAGGGGTAGAAAACAAAAGGAAAAGCCTCCAAGAAACACTACTATTATGCTTGATCTCCTTTGGTCCTTAGAATTAACATAACATCACGGGATAATTTCCATCGCTAGCTATAGGATCTAAGCACCTGCCTGCTAGTGGAATAGTCTTCCAAGTGATGACACATCTGTCACATTAGCGACCTTTTGTATAGATCATTGCACACTTGTGGATGAGCTAGATATTTTGGCTACGTTTGCAATGGGTTAGTCATACCTCCCTCAAAATGGACAAATGAACATCACTCATCACACACACTAGTCCTTGATAGAATTTAACCCAGTCCAGTTAGTTATGAGTTGTAGATGAATATTTCTCAGTTCCTCATGAAGTTTGATTGCTATAACTATGATTTTCAAGATTATCTCCTAATCCCTATGCCATCCTACATCCCTAAGATAATAGAATGAATCACATTGCCATCAATTCTGCTATGATATAAGTGCTTTCTCTATGCATTTCATCATACACATACATGCACCATTGCATCTATTCTACAATCATATCATTCTACATTACACATTATCCTACATTTTACCACATGCATATATATTCATCCATCATACATTCACCTATCACTATTCTACATTCATGCATACACATAATAAGAAATCACACATTCATTCAAATCAAATCATGACACATGTATATAGAGCCACAAAAAAAAAGTATGTATATATATTACGATAAAAAATGCCCTCAAGCTACAAAATGGAATACATCCATAGAAAATCGTAGCCCTATTAATCACTATAATTTTAGCCACTCCCCTCATGAGCCACGATCACCTACTCCACCCTGTGCACCTCTAATACCCTATTTGACTCTAGAGTTACCTTTGCCACCTATATCGCTATAGCTATTGTCATCCTATCCAACCTTGGGGTAGCTCCCTCTACGTGAGACATCGTTGGTATTGCCATCCTTGGATCCCTTAATACTATTAATGGAGCGCTCCATTGAATTTGTTGTGAATGCATCTGTGTCCATGATTGTGATCTCAGTATCAACCGATACCTACCATAATCTAGAATTGCATGCCCAAAAAAAATGAAGGTAACCTCACAATGCATACTCATAGATCCCTCCTCTATGTATAGCCTCAACACATCCTCGTTTGCTCACTATAAATGATCCACCTTCTCTCGTAAATCAACCACCTTAGCCCCCACACCTACTACCTCTACCAATAACTACTTAGGTGCAAACCTCACACAATCGACCTCATCTCATACCTACGACCACCTCTCTATCTCAATGCATAGCTCTACCACCTCTACCTCATACATTGTTCAAACTACATCTCTATCCATCTACACCTACTACATCATGGAAACCTCCACCTTTAATCTCTCCCCATCAACTATAGTCTCCATAACTTGGCGATGTAAATCCTCTACAATATTAGTATACCTCGCATGCTCCACCTTGAGATGTCTACACAACACCTCTTTGAATCCTCATTCTCTATGCAGCTCGCCTACCACTAACCTCTCCTCTAACTCTTGGTGCTTCTCCCTCCATTTTTCCAAATCTTGGGCCCAATTTGCCTCACTCTCATGTAATATCCCCTCTAGATATTGTACTCTCTCCCTCAATATCAATAGCTCCTTCTATGCATCCATCCTCTTGTATATCAAAGGGTATGTCCAACATATCCCCAATGTCATCCTCATCCATCGTCGCCATGTCTCCATGCAGAGATCATCCTAATGCACTACTTGCCATGCCACCACCATCCTCCTCCATAGGCACTACATCATCCAAGGGCTAACCTTCATTGTTGGCTTGTTGATCTGACGACCTCACTATAAGAATTTCTGATCCATCATATCAATGTTGTCTTTGTCATCGAAGAGGTTCCTCTATCTCATCCTTTGATACTGCATCTAGCTCTGGTCCAACTCCCCTTTGTACCTATCCCATTGTTGTATGCAACCCCACCATTGGCTGCACCTAGCCATCAATCACTCCAACTCCTAGCTCCCACCTCTGTGTGGCCCACCATGCATCATACTCAGGAGTAGTCCCTACGTCATCCACATCTGGAATCACCATCAGTGGATCCCTCTCACCACTCAAAGGAGGTACTACAAGTCACTTTCCTCGAAAACCCTACCTCCTCCATATCATAACAAGTGCACTCGATCTACCCTATTGCAATTTGAACTATCACATGATCCTACTAAAGGGAAAGAACTCTACCTACCATGTATATCGCCCTACCACCCATCACCCTTGGTGGATCACTCCCAACTGCTCAACATCCTTCTCCCACATTACCCCACCTTTCAAGAGCCTCTACTGAATATGCTTAAGCTCCAAATTACCTTTCTATCTCATCCAAAACATGCAATCATCCTCATGTCCCATATTCACACCTCTCTTCATATCTATCCACTATTTCAAGGTGTAAGATATAAAATCACCCATCAACTCATGGTCACTATATGGCAACAACAATGGTTGCTCTATCACAATATGCTCCCATGCCCAAACCTATAGCAAGGGGCTCCAACTCAAGCCAGTCCATGCCACTTGCACTACATCATGCAACTCCCTGTATACCTATGTTAACAATGCGGGTGCCCATGTAAACACTACCTCATGCTCTACCATATTGCACACTACATCCATCATATTCAAGGAGAACTTTACTCCTGAAGTATCCGATAGAGCATATGTAGATATCATAAGCATCACTGCACAATGACAATCAGACAACATCTTCTTGTACCAATAATACTCAGTCTATTCCATTCTCAAATTGTACCTCTCCCACTTCTCACCAAATATGTGCTACATTACCTCCTACATACCATCTGCGGCTACTCCCACTGGAATGCCCTATATTGGTAATTTTTATATGCGGTATATGTCCTCCAACGTGATAGTCATCTCACTTGTGGGAAAGTGAAAGGTGTTCCTATTTGGATCCCACCTCTCACACAATGCTAATATATATGCCTTTTTGGTATGAATTCTCAACACAACCCATACTCGCTTCATCCACACTCTCCCCATCCACTCTACATCTGCCTGCATCATTACATACCTTACCCAAGACTGCTCGTAGCAACCACACACGATACCTCGACCCAATATTCTTCTTCAATTTTCATTCAAAAATATCACACAAACTTTTATCAGTTTCATATACATATCAATTCCTTTACCCCATCTCATATAGGAATTCATCACATATAAACTTCACAAAACACTCCTCATACAAACTTCAAAAAAAATCTAGTTCACATGTTGCCATGCAAACCAGGTTTTCATACCACCATGCAAACTTAGCAAAAATCACATTTTCAGGCACCCATTAGGCCCTTTCATGGCAAAAATTTTGTTTACATGATAAAACAACACTTTTATAGCACACAAAACATGTGATCCATAAACATGCACTTCAAAGTACGTACTTCTAAAATATGCCAACACACAACAAAACAACAAACAAATTACATTTTTGGTTACCCATTTCACCCTTTCATGGTGAAAGTTCAAATACATTTTAAAAATATTACACCATTTACAATTCATGACAAAGTCAAACCATGCAAACATACACCTCATGACACGCAATTCCAAGACTTTCCAACACATCACAAAATGAAAAACAAATTACATTTTTAGACATCTATTTTGAACTTTTATAGTAAAAATGCAATCATGTTTCCAAAATAGTACACCACTCATGCAAAAAAATTACAATAAACCTTTAACACACGACATACGCCATGCAGTTAAACTAGTCAAAATACTGGTCAAACCAAAAAATAGCCAACATTTTTGGATACCAATTTAGCCACCTTGACAGTTTGTGCACACATTTCAATCATTTATCACATGCAAACATCCATACACACTCAAACTCCTTTACCAAACTTTTTAAACATTTTTGCAATTCAAAATCAAAACTAGTTTGAGTCTCGGGTACTTACCAATGGGGTCCCATGTTGACCACTAGTGCTCACTTGCCCTCTCACCATATTCGCACTACCTTCGGATCTCGCAAGCACTTCATCTCAATGATTCTTCCCCACTCTTCTCTCCTTGCAACTTATCACAACACAAATGAAGCTTTGTATGCTTGAAAAGAGTCTTATATGCCCAAAAACCCTAGTTTGCATGTCACCATGTGAACCCCAGTCCAGTTCACATGCTACCATGAAAAATCTAGTCTAGTTCACATTTTGCCATGCGAACTCTAGTCTAGTTTGCATGCCATGATGTAAACCAGACCTCCTAACACCATTTTCATTTTTTCTTCACTCTTGCTACTTCATCTCCCTTTCACACCACTGTTTGTCTAATCTTCTCACCTTTTATCACCATTTTATTTTATCAATAGACTCATCACCACATCACCACATGTCATTTGTATCATTGTTGATTTCTTGCTTGAGGGGGTATTTACAAAAACTTTTGCTAAAGATTATATCAAGATAGTAACAAACTCAATTCCAATTAGATATTTTCCAAGTCACGAGTGTCACGCACGCTATCAGACATGTCTCGCTTTCATTATGTATATCGACGATGGTCATATATTGAATGTTACACTTGATTTATCCACACCACTCAGTTCAAATGATTTAATGAATATCATCATGCACTCATAAATCAATCAAAAGTAAAAATTTGAATAGATTGTTGATCTATACGTAATTGGACCATCTTGCATTGGTCGCATAAGTAAAGCAATCTTAAGTTGCCCTCACAAAATACCAAGTACGATATTGCAAATATTATACTAAATTGGTAAATCATTAGTTTCACCATCATATTTCATACACATTCAATAATTCACATTCATCCACCCATGCATTCTTTGTCTTATCAAACATCTCACCACCTTCTTCCATCATATTTTTGCACTAAATTGTGTTTCACACAACATAGTACAAAAAGAGGCAAATGCAGACACCTAAAAGTTGCATATGCTCACTCGTAGATACTTGTCGATCTGCATAGACACTTGTAGGTTTGCATAGGCTATTGTAGGTCATCATAGGCCATCGTAGGCCATCGTAGGTCATCATAGACTATTGTAGGCTATTGTAGGCCATCATAAGCCATCGTAGGCTACCACAGGCCATCGTAGGCCACCATAGTTATCTGTAGGTGCAAAACCTACAAAACTATACAAAATACATCCAAAATGTCTTCTATTCACAAGAAGGCCATTTACTAGCTCCCTAAGGCCACTTAAGTCCTATCCTATGCCTAATTAGGATCCCATGTAAAGCAATCTTAAGTTGCCCTCACAAAATATTGTACTAAATTGGTAAATCATTAGTTTCACCATCATATTTCATACACATTCAATCATTCACATTCATCCACCCATGCATTATTTTTCTTCTCAAAAATATCACCACCTTCTTCTATCATATTTTTATACTAAATTATGTTTCATACAACATAGTACAAAAAGGGGCAAATGGAGACACCTAAAAGTTGCATATGCTCACTCGTAGATACTTGTAGATCTGCATAGACACTTGTAGGTTTGCATAGGATATTATAGGTCATCGTAGGCCATATTAGTCCATCGTAGGCCATAATATACTATCATAGGCTATTGTAGGCCATCATAGGCCATCGTATGCTGCCATAGGCCATTGTAGACCACCATAGTTATCCATAGGTTTAAAACCTACAAAACAATGAAAAATGCATCCAAAACATCTTCTATTCACAAGAAGGCCATATACTAGCTCCCTTAGGCCACTTAAGTCCTATCATATACCTAATTAGGACCCCATGGGACCATTCCCTACATAAAACCTAATTAAGCTAATTAGGATTCTAATTTGCAAGTGAATTTCACTTAAAGTGCACTTTATAATTAATTTGGGTTTAATTAGGGTTAAGAATAAAATTAGTCCTAAATATATCCTCACACATGTGTGCACCCCAAATTAGTTAGGATATTTTCTAGAATACCTAACCCAACCCTTATCTAACCTAGGTATTAGCCAACTAGAGTTAACCCTAACCCTAGCTCACACATGTGTGAGGATAGGATATTTCTCTTAGGGCATATGAGAGGATGACTAGACATGCCACCTCACAAACCCTAACTTGACCACAATAGGACTTGAATCTATGGTATAGTACACCTAACTACCCCCTGATATTGGTTTTACATATAAATAGTGGACCAAATCCCTCATTTGTCTCTCTCTCTCTCACTTTCATTCAACATACCCAGAATCTACCAAAATTGTACCAAAAGCCTTTTTGAAAATTCTACATCCAACAGATAGTGAATAAAACCCTATGGAAATTTTCTAGATAGAAATATTTCAACAACAGTCAACATTAGCTTAGTTCGTAGGCCAACCTGCAAACCTAGTATCCAGTTTGTATGCCGCCATGTGAAGTAGCCCTACAATTAATTCATAGTATTATATCAGGTGTATATAATTTTAAGTAGTTTTTATAGCATATCCATCAACTTTCATCATCTTTTACTTTATATTTGAGTAAATTTATCTTCATAACTACAGGGCTTGAACAAGGCAGACCCCCAAACATACTAACTTCTTTTTATAGGCCCAGAGCAAGTTCAAAAGGACAACATAAAACATCATTTAAGTAGACTACTAGTGGCACATGCACATAGAAGTCCACCTTCATTGAGGGCACCAAAGAAACATTAGAAAATACTCCCAACTTCATGTGGAAAAGGGGATAATATCTCTCTCAAAGAGAAGACTCATCTTGTAACCCTATTTTAGATTAATAAAATAGCATTTAGTAGAAAGAAAGGTGTTATTCCGTGTATTACATGAATAACACAAGCTTATAATGAGAGGGGGGGTGAATAGTATAGCACCCTATTTTTATTTTCTTTTCAAAACAATATCAATTAGTGTCCTTAATTGCAATAACCAAATATAGCAGTGTGCATTAATTACATAGATAGCAATAGTAAACAAGTGCACAAATCACCACACACAATTGAGACACAAGATTTAACGTGGTTCCCCCAATGTGGGGTACTCCACAAGATAATCTCCTTATAATATTTCACACATAAATAAGGATCCTTATCCCAATACAAATTATTACTTTGATTTGCTCAAAACTAGGCAATACACTGATCTTATCAGGTAGGCAATCCACTAATATACTTCAACAAGATCACCAAGAACTTGTCCAAAATTTATCTAGCAAGCTCACTAAAAAATTGCCCAAAATATTCTCTAGCAAGCTCACTAAGAACTTGCCCAAAATTGCTTCAGCAAGCTCACTAAGAACTTGCCCAAAATATGCTATAGCAAGCTCACTAAGAACTTACCCAAAATCTGCTCAACAAGCTCACCAAGAACTTGCTCAAGATCTACTCAACAAGCTCACCAATAACTTGCTCAAAATCTTCTCAACAAGCTCACGAAGAACTTGCTCAAAATATGCAAAACAAGGTCACCAAGAAATTGCTCAATTATGCTCAACAAGTTCACTAAGAACTTGCTCAAAATCTGCTCAACAAGCTCACTAAGAACTTGCTCAAATATTGTCCCAAATATGTCCACAAATCTGTCCCAAAAGCCTTCTCAAAGGCTCAATCAATCATACACAAAAAATGCCATAAATCTGTCCCAAAAGCCTTCTCAAAGGCTCAATCAATCATGCTCAAGTAGCACTCAAATCTCATCCATAAATCTATGAAGGCAAGGCTCAATGATGAACTCAACAATGAATGTCAATGCACTCTACAATGGATGACAACAATGATCCACAATGATCTCAACTCAAATCAATCTCAACTCAACTCAAGTCAATCTTAACTCAACTCAAATCTTATAGAAGCATAAAGAGAATTGTTAGAGACTCAATATGTTCTAATCTCAAAGATCAATCTCAACCCAAATCAGAATTATAAAATTGTTTGTTTCATGGGACTTGAACAATCACCTCACACAATCACTTTACTAGGCTCAATCAACTCAACTCAACCAATCACCACAAGGTACAACTCTTTCTCACAAAACCCTAGTCCAAGCATGTATCAACCAACTCAAATGTTTCCAACAATGCTTAACCACAAATTCACATAACAATGATACTCATGTTCTTTTCTAACTCAATTTCTTTGCATAACCAATGGGCTTCAACAACTATGATTATAATACAAGGTTTAGACACAACTTCTCAAAATAGAAAACCTTGAAGCATTCAACCAACCACTTTCAAAAAGGAAACCACAATCAATCCTTTTCTCTCCAATGATATTTTAGAAATCGCCCACCATAAACAAAGTCAATGGAGAATATTGTTCATACCTTTTGATGCCTTATTGGATGTCCACTAAATCTGCCACACTCAAAAAACTTCTTTTTCAACTTTCAACAAGGGTTAGAGATCATGATTAATATCACAACAATAATATCTAAATAACACCTTATCACTCCTACTCAATAATATACAACATGTCCTCTCATGAAAGAATTAATCACCTTTGAAAAAGAACAAAACAACCTTCACTTTTGAACCCTTTTAAAAAATTAGAAATATCTCTTTAAAAACACCTTATTTCTCCCTCTAATCAAGTTAATCAAATAGCCCTCGAAATAATCTTTCCAACGATATATAATATGATATACTTTCAAAAGGAGAAACACCAAAAATATCTCTTTTTCTAAACATGCATCACAACCCTTATTCCTCCTAGGGCAACTTTAGACAAAATAAAATATATTAAAAAGTTATTAACTTGCCTCTGTCCCTGACGTGATTCGATCTCGTGACATTTCCTTGCTCAGCAATTTAACCATAGCCACCCTGCCACACACCCTCACATATCCAAAGGGACATGAACAAAAACTTATATCATAAACTTCTACACCCTTCGAAAAACTTAACAACACTTCGAGCGCTTCAACAAAGCAAATAACCATGGCGGGACTTGATCGCAGGACCTCTTGCGTAACACACAGCACATGAAACGCTAGGCCAAATATGCCTATGCATATTATTAAACTCCACGAATGATTTTTCAATAGACCAAAGTCACACTTCTCTCTCTTTTTGCAATTCGTTCCCCAATCGAAGGCATTCGAAAAATAAGCACTAGGGATCTTATGAAGTCTAAGATTTTTTTGGCATATATATACCTTTCCTTTTTCTTTAGATGTCGACACTATAAATTAATATAGCCTTTCCTCCTTTCTTTAGTCTGTGCTATAATTAATATATTTAATTTTAAAATTAAAATTTAAATTTTAAATAATTTAAAATTTAAACTAAATATTTAAAAATAAATATATCCATCACCAGGGCACCTTTTTCGACGAAACAAAAAGCCAATTTGGGTTTTAAGAAAAACCTATTTCAAATCTACCATCTATGGTTTTAAATAAAACCTTTTATTTTTCTTGCCTTGGTTTTCACAAAAATCCTTTATATATCCATGCTCTCCAAAATATCATAAATGCTTATTTATGAAATGCTTTGGCCACCAAAACTCAATGTGATCCATGTGACATCAATGACAACATAAAATAACTCAAATTGCCAACAATATCCCCCTTTTGTCATTGATGGCAACACCTCTAATGCAAAAACCACAATCACTGCAAAAACCATCTCTGAGAATCAAAGCTGCTCCCCCTAACTCAATACTCTCTATAGAGGCTGCTCCCCCTAACTCAATGCTCTCTTTTGAGGTTGATCCCCTAACTCAATGCTCTCTTTGGAGGCTGCCACCCCTAACTCAATGCTCTCCCCCTTACTCAAATCTCTCCCCCTTTGACATAAATTGCGAAAGGGACACATATGGGGCTAAAAGATATAATTCTTAAGCTTAGCCCCCTCACCACATTCTCTCTTGAGGTGATTAATTTTGGGATGGGAGTAATTTTACTCCCATATTACATGTTTTCTTTCCTCTGTCAACTTCCTTCCATATTTTTTTGATATCCTTCTCTTGATGAATTACTTGATCTTCTTGTCTTGAACTTGTTTGACCTTCTTTTCTTGAACTTGTTTGACCTTCTTGTCTTGAACCTGTTTGGAATTGAGTCCTACACCATTTTGCAATATGTTCAAAGTTATTGCAATTAAAACACTTTATATGGTAGCCTTTGGATGGTGCCCATATCCTGAATTCTTTCTTGAAATAATTTCCATATCCATTCCTTTCTTGAACCCTGTATTGTGAAGTTTTGTTTTCATGACCATTATGACCATGACTTCTGATTTGTGTAGCTCTAAAACCAAAACCATGTTGCTAATTTTCTTTGCACTGAGAAGCTCTATGAACAATACTGTTGCATAAGAAGCAATGTCCCTGAAAACCATACCTTCTTCCTTTGAAGTTTCTTCTAGAAAAATTAAACTTCTTTGATCCATGGATCCTACAGTGTATAGCCTTGTGTCCAAATCCATTACAAGAAAAACAATGTCCTTGAAAAGCCCTTTGTTCATGCCTTGGTTCCTCATACCTTTCTTGACCATTATCCTTATGATCATTTTCAACTTGTGCATTGCATACTTGAACCTTATTTGTAGTATCTAAATCCTCTTCCTTAGTTTCTTCCTTGCTTTCTTCTTCAAGTATTTCTTTTCCTTTTGAACTTGATTCACCTATCTCAAAAAAATATACAAACTACATATTTGGAGCCATAGGAACTTTGGAAATTTCTTTATAACACTTAGGTGCTTCCTTGCTTTCATATTTTAGAACTTCCTTTCCTTTTGAGTGTGATTCCCCAAACCTAAAATATGAGACTTTTGGTGCTTTGGGACCTTCCTCTTCTTTCTCTTCATTGGCATCCATCTTTATTGTCTCTGAAATACATGTTTCCTTCTTAGTGAAAATATCTTGACCTTTTGAGTCATGTTATGGATCAAAATTCTCAAGTATGGAACATATCAATTCTTTTAGATTCCCCTTAACCTCTTGTAGTTGCTCATGGATATCATTGAAGTCTTCCTTTAGATCAACTAAGACATTTGTCTGTCTTACAATGTTCTCTTGCTTAAATTCTTCTGTTTGGAGTGAATGTTCTTCTTCTACTTCTTTTATCCCATAGAAAAACCCTTCTTCATATTCACTGTCACTAAGATCATTATAATATTCTATAGCAAACAAAATTTCATGATTTATTTGACCATGCCTATTTTCTTTATGGGTCATCTCATCTTCACTATCACTAAATCCATTGCAATATCCTGATCTGTGATCTCTTTGACCACACACAAAGCACTGTTCTCTTTCACCCTCTATTCCTAGGAATAGATTTTCTTCCTTTTCATCATCTAACTTGTCTCTATCACTATGATCTGATCTATCACTGGCTTATACAATGTAGAAAGTTTTTTTTGTCTTACAAAAAAATTTCTTCTTCTCATACTTGCTTTGCTTGAATCTGTCATCTTTTTCATGCTTATGCTTTCCATATTCTTTTCCTCTGTGACCCTATTTTTCATCATCACTATTTTCTTCATGTGGAAACTTGTGTGCATAGTGACTTAAATCACCACACTTGTAGGATTTGACTTTCTTCATATCCCTGGAATTTCTTAAGTTCTTTTTCCTTTTGATGAAGTTAGCTTCCTCATCATTATATGAATCTCTATTTGTCTCTAGAAATTTCCCTTTCTTTTTCTCTGAAGCCTTGAATGCAATCTCTTTTATTGGAACCTGATGCTTACTCACCCTCATCTCATAAGCTATGAGATTTCCTTGTAGTTCTTCCATTGTTAGATTGTTGATATTCATTGTTTCTTCTATTGCTGAAACGTTTACATCATAATTCATGGGAAGTGATGTCAAAACCTTTTGAGTAACTTCTGATTCTTTCATCTCAAATACTAGGCCTCTCATGGTGTTAGTAATATCATCAAATCGAAATAAAAAATTTTCAATATCTTCAGAATCTTCCATTTTCAATTCCTCAAATATTTTTCTATGAGTTTGTAGTTTTGCCAACTTTACCTTGGAATCCCCTTCATAAGTATTTTGCAACTTGGTCCACATTTCATTAGCTGAATTACATACCATGACCTTTGCAAAATATTTTTCACGTAGACCACTCAAAATACAATTCATTTCCCTTGCATTGATCTCAACCAATTTCATGATAGTATTATCTACCTCAGGATCACCTTCAATCTTATACTCTTTTTCAACCATCTGCCATACCTCATATCCTTGTGATATCAAGTAGTTCTTAATTATAACGCTCTAGAAAGCATAATTGTTACCTTCAAATAGTGGAGCCTTCTTTGTAGATAATCCATTCTATGAAGACATCTATGTTCTTGTAGAATCTACCCTCAAGCTATTAGCCTTTACGAAGGAACCTACTCCAATACCAATTGAAGAATACAATATTATACTGAGAGGGGGGGTGAACATTATAGCACCCTATTTTTACTTTATTTCAAAACCAATATCAATTAGTATCCTTAATTGTAGTAACCAAATATAGCAGTGTGCATTAATGACATAGATAGCAATAGTAAACAAGTACACAAATCACCACACATAATTGAGACACAAGATTTAACGTGGTTCCCCCAATGTGGGGTACTACACAAGATAATCTCCTTATAATATTTCACACAGAAATAAGGATCCTTATCCCAATACAAATTATTACTTTGATCTGATCAAAGCTAGAAAATACACTAATATGCTCAGGTAGGCAATCCACTAATATGCTTCAGCAAGATCACCAAGAACTTGCCCAAAATTGCTCTAGCAAGCTCACTAAGAACTTGCCCAAAATCTGCTCTAGCAATCTCAATAATAACTTTCCCAAAACCGCTTCAACAAGCTCACCAAGAACTTGCCCAAAATATGCTCTAGCAAGCTCACTAAGAAATTGCCCAAAATCTACTCAACAAGCTCACCAAGAACTTGCTCAAGATCTGCTCAACAAGCTCACCAAGAACTTGCTCAAAATCTGCTCAACAAGCTCACTAAAAACTTGCTCAAAATCTGTTGAACAAGCTCACCAAGAACTTGCTCAAATATTCTCAACAAGCTCACTAAGAACTTGCTCAAAATCTGCTCAACAAGCTCACTAAGAACTTGCTCAAATACTATCCCAAATATGTCCACAAATCTGTCCCAAAAGCCTTCTCAAAGGCTCAATCAATCATACACAAAAATTGCCACAAATCTATCCACAAATCTCTCCTAAAAGCCTTCTCAAAGGCTCAACCAATCATGCTCAAGTAGCACTCAAATCTCATCCACAAATCTATGAAGGTAAGGCTCAATGATGAACTCAACAATGAATGGCAATGCACTCTACAATGGATGACAATAATGATTCATAATGATCTCAAATAAAATCAATCTCAACTCAAATCAAGTCAATCTTAACTCAACTCAAATCTTATAGAAGCATAAAGAGAATTTTTAGAGACTTAATATGTTCTAATCTCAAATCTCAATCTCAACCCAAATCAGAATTATAGAATTGTTTGTTTCGTGGGACTTGAACAATCACCTCACACAATAACTTTACTAGGCTCAATCAACTCAACTCAACCAATCACCACAAGGGACAACTCTTTCTCACAAAATCCTAGTCCAAGCATGTATCAACCAACTCAATTATTTCCAATAATGCTTAACCACAAATTCACATAACAATGATGCTCATGTTCTTTTCTAACTCAAGTTCTTTGCATAACCAATGGGTTTCAACAACTATGCTTATAATACAAGGTTTAAACACAACTTATCAAACTAGAAAACCTTTAAGAATTCAACCAACCACTTTCGAAAGGAAACCACAATCAATCCTTTTCTCTCCAATGATATTTCAGAAATCACCCACCATAAACAAAGTCAATGGAGAATATTGCTCATAACTTTTGATGACTTATTGGATGTCCACTAAATCTGCCACACTCAAAAAACTTATTTTTCAAATTTCAACAAGGGTTAGAGATCATTATTAATATCACAACAATAATATCTAAATAACACCTTATCACTCCTACTCAATAAGATTCAACATGTCCCCTCATGAAATAATTAATCACCTTTGAAAAAGAACAAAACAACCTTCACTTTTGAACTCTTTTACAAAAATAGAAATATATCTTTACATACACCTTATTTATCCCTTAAAGCAAGTTAATCAAATAGCCCTCGAAATAAGCTTTCCAACGATATATAATATGATATACTTTGAAAAGGAGAAACACCAAAAATCTCTCTTTTTCTAAACATGCATCACAACCCTTATTCCTCCTAGGGCAACTTTAGGCAAAATAAAATATATTAAAAAAATATTAACTTGCCTTTGTCCTTGACAGGATTCAATCTCATGACGTCTCCTTGCTCGGCTCTTTAACCACAGCCACCCTACCTTTGGGCCATACGCCCTCACGTGTCCAAAGGGACACGAACAAAAACTTATATCATAAAATTCTACACCCTTCAAAAAACTTAACAACGCTTCGAGCGCTTCAACAAAGCAAATAACCACGGCGGGACTCAATCGCAATACCTCCTGCGTAACACACAATGCATGAACCGCTAGGCCAAATATGCCTATGTGTCTTATTAAACTCCACAAACAATTTTTCAATAGACCAAAGTCACACTTCTCTCTCTTTTAGCAATTCATTCCCCAATCGAAGGATTCGAAAAATAAGCGTTAGAGGTATGATGAAGTCTAAACCCTTTTGTTGGCTTATATATATGCCTTTCCTCTTTCTTTAGACGTCAACACTATAAATTAATATAGCCTTTCCTCCTTTCTTTAGTCGGCGCTATAATTAATATATTTAATTTTAAAATTTAAATTTAAATTTTAAATAATTTAAAATTTAAACTAATTATTTAAAAATAAATATCTCCATCACCGAGGCACATTTTTCGACGAAACAAAAATCAAATTTGGGTTTTAAGAAAAACCCATTTCAAATTTG
The DNA here is from genome assembly GCA_028583015.1 of Wollemia nobilis. Lineage (NCBI taxonomy): Eukaryota > Viridiplantae > Streptophyta > Pinopsida > Araucariales > Araucariaceae > Wollemia > Wollemia nobilis. The sequence continues at coordinate 153,729 of JAQPPZ010003378.1, forward strand.
TCATCAATGGTTTTAAATAAAACCTTTTATTTTTTTTTTTTTATTTGTGGAAAACATCCCAAAAGGGATGCCACTTTCGGGTAAGACCCAAGGAGGCAGGGGTATCCATTCCGCCAAAAACGCCCAGGACTCGGACCTGGCCTACCACCTTTGACATACTCAAGGAGCAAACAAACACACAAAACCAAATTAAAAAAAGTAAATAACAACAAAAATAATAAAATAAAATAAAAAACATGCTCCTTGAGTGTGTCAAAACCAAAAGCACAACCAAACACGCACAATAAGATAAAAGAAACCACAACACAAACCACATAGAAAAACACAAGAACCACATAACAAAACACAAACAAGACAAAAACAACAGAACACTACAAAGACATAACCCAAAAAAACATGAAAAATAAACACAACCAAAACCTAAAAAATAAAATAAATAAAAATAAAAATAAAAACAACCAACAACAGACAATAAACAAAAACAAAAAACATAGAAAACACTCACACATAAAAAAATGAAATAACACAAACAAAGAGAAACCCAAGAACAAGAACGAAAAAAACACAAGAACAATAACAAAAAACATAAAAAAAAACAAAACAACAAAAACACAAGAACAACAAAAAACAACACAAAGAACACAAAAACAAAACAAAACAAAAGAACCCACCCACCTTAAAAAACTAAACAAAAAAACAAAGAAGACAAAAGAAAAAAAAATGAACAAAACAATGACCTATCTAGACCAGAAGACTATTAATGCAAGAATCAACAGAGGAAACAAAATAAAGAATAGAATGAGCTAGGGAACTAAAAAAACTGAATGAACCAAAGAGAAACAAAAAAAAAAACAAGAAGAAACTAGGTACCTTCATAACTGGAGCCATCCAAAGAAATGATAGAAAGAAGAGCTTCCCTAATTTGAGAAGCCCACCATATAGGAGGGTGGCCATAACAAGTAAGATCACCTTTGTCCAAAGCCCAATTAGCTAAAGCATCAACACTCTTGTTTTGATCTCTCGACCACATGATTGTAATCAACTTTCAAAAATCCCATCCTGGATTAACCGAATCTTCTCAATAATTCTTTTTATTCTCCAATCCACCTTATGATTCTTAGAAGGAGTCTTCAAGAGATTAATCATAAGTTGAGAGTCGACTCAACTAACACCTTTTCCCATCCAACCTTAGTAGCCTCCTGAAGGCCTCTAAGGATACCATACCCCTCAAGAAGGTTATTGGAAAGAATACCCAAATTCTCAAGCAAAAGTAAAAACCAGGGAGCCATCTGAAAGTCTACCAATTCCTCCCACACTCGGCTTTTCCAGGGTTCCCTCTAGAGGCTCCATCGAGATTGACTTTTCCAAAATCCTTAGGAGGAGGTTGCCAATTTCTAGTCCTATCCATCTTACTAATACTCACATTCCCTTTAAGTTGGTTGCCCTTAGAAGGTTTAATCTTCAATCTTTGCATCACTTGATCCCATCTTTGGTGGGAGTTTTGGGGGTGATTAAGGAGTTGATGGACTGATTCAACTAAGTTGGCTATGGTCTTTTGCCAAATATAGTGAATATCCTTCCTATCTTGATTAAAAATTTGGTTGTTCCTTTCATTCCAAATATTCCAAAGAAGAATGGTAGAACCCATCCAAACTAACTCGCCTAATAAAATGATCAACACCCTCTTGATTAGGCCAATCCCTCCAAAGCTGTTCAAAAGTGAAAAAATTGGACCACTGTAAGCCAAGTAAAGTTGCCATTCTCCTCCATAGCTCGGAGGCTAAAGTACACTCAATAAAAATATGGTTGATATTTTCTACATTCTCTTCACACATTTCACATCTAAAAGGGCCATGAAAACCACGCTTCATAAGTTGCTCACCAAGAAGCACCCTACGATGCAATAAAAGCCAATTAAAGAACCTCACCTTAGGCCAGAGCTTTTGAGCCCACAATTGAGAAAATATGTCGAAGAATGGTTGGGATTATTATGGCATAAGGTCAAATAACCTTGAGCAACCGAATACTCACCCTTAGTAGTGTTGTTCCATCCAAAACAATCTTTTTCATGGGACCAAGAGAGGGATCTCATATGAAGGATGCCTTGGATATCTTGTCTTTGCCTTTCTGGGATTTGAATAGGCCAGCCCTCAATAGGGATCCAATATCTACCAACCTTTGAATTACTAGTATAGTATCAATAGTAATTAGCCACCTTTATCCAATTAGCTCGGTGAAGCTCCTCCATCCAAGGCCTCCAATCGGGAAACCGAGTTATCAAAGGCTTGTGACCATCCCAAGAATCTGTCCAAAAATTTGCATGTTGACCATTATGAATGATCCAAAATAATTTTTTCTTTATCAAATCCTCACCAGCCTTAAGAACTCGCTAAAATGGGAGAACCTTTGGTAGGAAGTTGATAGCGAACAAGGTCTTCAAGACTTTTGTTCTCAAGATATTTAGCACGGAGATTATTGGCCCAAAGAGCATTGGGGTTATGCAACATCCTCCAATATAATTTAGCAGCTAAAGCTTTGTTGTTATTAATTGAAGACCGGAATCCTAACCCCCCTTCACTCTTAGGAAGACATAAAGTATCCCATTTCACCAAGGCCCATTTTCTTTTCTCCTTAGTACCACTCCAAAGGAAACGATGACTCGATTTGATCCAATTCTCGAAGAACAACCTTTGGGATATTCAAAACGGAAGAAACATAAATAGGAATAGCTTGAAGGACTGATTTTACCAAGGTGATTCTACCCCTAGAAGAAAGCCACTTGTTGGTCCACTTTCCAATTTTCTTCTTGACTTTGTCCAACAACCAATTCCAATATTTATTTTTTTGCCTTTGAATATTTATGGGAATACCTAAATAAGTGATTGGAAGAGAGGTCTTCTTATATCTTAATTTATCCAAGACCATGGATTCCTGTCTAGCAGAGCAGTGAAAGAAAATAACTTTAGATTTGTCTTCATTGATCAACCGCCCAATAGCCTTAGAAAAATAGCTAATGATTTGCTTAATATTAGAAGCTTCCTTAACCGTAGCTTTACCTAAAAGGGTAGAGTCATCCACAAATTGAAGATGAGAGATAGGTCTAGCTCCATGAGCAATGGTAACTCCCTCAAGGGTTTTGTTTTCCCTCTTTTTGGTTATAGTCCTACCCAAGCATTCAACAAGAATGATGAATAAATAAGGGGATAGCGGGTCACCTTGCCTAATACCTCTGGAAGCCGGGAAAGACCGAGAAGGCCTGCCATTGATAAGAACTAAGTAGGAAACCGAAGAGATACATCCCATAATCCAATCCATCCAATCCTTAGAGAAACCAAATTGCCTCAAAACTTTGATAAGGAAGTGCCAATCCACTCGTCATAAGCTTTGGATAAGTCTAACCGGATGAACATAGAAGGAGAATTTTGCATATCCATGGAATGGATGGCTTCCCGAGCAAGAACTATCTCATCTACTATTTGACGTCCTTCCACATATCCCCCTTGCTCGGGGAAATAATCTTATGCAAAAGAGGCTTCAACCTTTCTCGCCATGATTTTAGTAATAATTTTGAGAAGAACATTACATAAAGCAATAGGTCTAAAAGCTGAGATATGATCAACCTCTTGAGCTTTTGGAACAAGAGTAATATAAGTTTTATTGATAACCTTCAAAATTTCTTTGGATTTCCCGGCTTCTTCCACCACCTCTAATAAATCAACATGAAGGATATCCCGTAACTCTTGGTAGAACTCAATAGGAAAACCATCGAGACCTGGGGTTTTCCCTTTTTGCATTTTAAAAACTACTTGTTGAAGCTCATTGATAGTAACAGGAGCAATCAAAATAGAGTTCTCCTCGAAGTGATAAGAGAAGGGATTGCTTGAAGAACATTTTGTTGTGAAGCCGAGTCAAGAGGAGTAGCAAGAAAAATATTGGAAAAGTAATCAACAACAATAGAGTTCATGCCATCCCAAGTATAAACAACATCTCCGTAATCTGATTTTAAGGAAGAAATAAAGTTGTGAGATCTTCGAGCTAGAAGAGATTTGTGGAAGAAATTTGTGTTTCGATCTCCTTCTTTGAGCCATTGAATTCTAGATTTTTGCTTCCATAAGATTTCTTCTCTTTTTTCCCATTCCTCTAACCGAGTTGTGAGTTTAATTTCATCTCGCACTTCTCTTCTCTCGTGAGGCCATCTAAACGGATTTTCTTATTCAAATTTTCAAGATGAGCAATAACTTCATGTTTTTTTTTATGAACATCCCCAAACTCTTTCCAGCTCCAAGTCTTGATTTTGGATTTAATGTATTGCAGTCTTTTGGCAAAATAGAACATCTTAGTCCCATGCCTAGGTTTACCTTCCTTCCACCATTGTTGCACACGAGGTCCGAAGGAAATGTCTCTAAGCCACATTAATTGAAAACGAAAAGGAGAGAAACTCACATTGGTTTTCCACATTTCCACCATGACCGGCCAATGATCCGAACCAACATTATTAAGAGTCTTCACTTTAGGAATGTGACCATGGATTAAGAAATTTTCAGAGAGCAAAAACCTATCCAATCTCTCCATTATACAAGCTAAGCCTTGCCTTCTCGTTAGACCAAGTCATAAGGCCATTATCTCAAGTTGGATATCCACAAGATGGAGGTTTGCAATATATTCGCTCATGAGGTCAAGTACTTTTGTCCAAATTTCTATTTCCCCCATTTTCTCATCCAGAGAGAGGATGGTATTGAAATCTCCTCCGATCAAGATCCAAGCTTTAGGAAAATGAGAGATAATATGAGTAATATCCTTCCACTGCCTTCTTTTTTCCTCCAAAGAAGTCGGGGCATAAACAATAATGCAGAGCATAATCTGGTTGGAATGTCTACTTTGAATAGCTATAGCCAACAAACCCCAACCGCCAACCATATGGTGAATAACTACCTCTTTTGGGTCCCAAAGACAAGCAATGCCACCCGAAGTCCCTTGGGAACCGAGGGAAACCACTTTTCCAACTGGCCAAATTTTACCGACAATTAAGTCCATATCCTCCATTGACATCTTTGTTTCTTGAAGGAAAACAAGATGTGGATGATTTATCCGAATCATTCTTCTAATTTCATTTTGTTTTGAAAGACTCCCTTTGAGTCCTCTAATATTCCAAGTGATGATCTTCATTAATACCAGGGCTAAAAATGTTGGGAAGGGCATTAATCTTACCTTCCTCTACAAGCTTTTCACCTTCTTTTACCATATGATATTGATTGGTCTTGCGACCTACTTTTTGATTAGAATCCATCTTCAAATTTTTTTTCCCTGTTTCTTGACTTATTCCAATTGAATCTGAGATGGCTTCTAACCTTGAAGAATGCTCATACACAACCAAAATTTTACTAGATGGTTCAATGGAGTCTATATTGGGACCTGCATTATTTGAAGTTTTGACATTTGAAATATTGTTTTTCTTGTGTAAATTTTCTCCTCTTTTTTTCTCGTTGAAAACCTTTGATTTGTTGGTTTGTCTCTCGAGTTCTTTCCTTCATATTTAAATTGTGTTTCTAAGATTTCAGTTTCCATTATTTCCTCTTCCTCACTTGGGACATCATTTGTGGAAAGGATTTCAAACATATTAGCAAATGACTTTGATTGATCCTTCATTACTGGTTTTTTTTAGTGTTCTTCTTCTTAGGTATTTGGAAACCCGTTGAGTTTATATCTTCTTTCTTTTGATCAGGAATTTTATTTGGGCAAGCACTGGCCAAATGACCATATTCATGGCAAATTCTACAATGAAAAGGAATGTTCTCATAGTCCACTACTTGCTCCCAAGTGTCTTCCCCAAATTGTAATGTGATATTTTTAGGTAGGGGTTTGTCAAAATCCATTAAAACACAAATTCGAGCATAAATAATATGTTCAAAATTTTGAGTACAATCAGCAATCATCATAAAAGTTCCTAAAGAGTTTCCAATTGAAGAAAAAATAGTAGGATTCCAAAATTCAATAGGGAGGCCAAAGAGTCTAACCCACACGGGAGCTATAGAAGGCATCTCTTCTTCGGCTTTAAATTTAGTATGCCAGGGCTTCATGAAAAGCCCCGCCCTTCCAAAAACCAAGGACCCCCTTGAAAAGTTTTCTCTCTATCTTCATTATTAGCAAATAAAACAAGAAAATAACCATTTGGATAAATAGAGATTTGTAACTCACCTTTAGTTTTCCAGCTTTTTGCAGCCCAGACTTTGAAAGCAGATAGACTCGGACTAAAACCCATGAACCGACAAATTAGTCCTCTTTTTTCCAAATCTTCAATGCCATCCGAATGTTACCCATATCAAGCTTAACAATAGGAGTTCCATCACCGCTTTAAGACATCCCAACTCATTTTCCCAGGATTAATCTTAGGCATTCTTAGAGGTTTATGAGAAGCCCTAATATTGATATTAGCATTGGGCCGAGGCTGTCCACCATGAAGGGCATCCCTAAAATTCATTTTTGGGACCGAGTCTTCAAAATTCTTACCCTTGACAGGGGTTTTCATAGTAGAATTATTTTGTGGGTGCACCTTAGCACCAGCTTCACTTGAGATATGAGCCATTTTTTGATCAACTCGCTTGAAACTTATTTCGTGGTCTCTTTAATCCTTGCCCTAGACGCCGTGGAAAGGTATGGTTTTCACTTTTCTTTTGTGCAGCAAATTGGAAGCCGTTGTCACTCAAGTTCACAATATGATCTGTTGAAAGACAAATTTCTAACCCATATTGTATCCCCTGCAACATTTCCTGCTAAAATATTGAGCATAAACCACAAAAATATTGGCCGCTAGGGCCCGAAGGCCCTAAAACCAACCTCTGGAGCCGCTTGCACTCAACCCGGATGAAACCCTCGCATAGCCGCTTGCCAAATATATCGTTCACACATAGGGATGCGCTAGGATCTGTGTTGCTCCAAATGATATGAAAATTGGTGGAGACGTTCTAGGGTTTTTCAGGCATCTACCCTCAAAATTTCAGCTCAATCCGAGTTCGGATGAGTGAGATATGGCCGAAACGAGTTCGGTAGTTTGGGCAGTCCTACGAAAAACGTCTCTACCATTCAGCTCTATTAAAGTTAAATTGAAATTTAATATAAAATGAAATGAAACCTTTTATTTTGCCTGCCTTGATTTTCACAAAAACCTTGTATATATCCATGCTCTCCAAAATATCATAAATGCTTATTTATGAAATGCTTTGGCCACCAAAACTCAATGTGATCCATGTGACATCAATGATCAATGTGACATCAATGACAACATAAAATAACTCAAATTGCCAACATTACAATTAGCTAATGAGGTTTTGATTCAATGGTTAGGATATATGGATGCTATAGTCCATACCAAGGTTTAAATCTCTGCAACACCAAAAAGGTTATATAATGTAATGTGACTAAGTTGATGTAAAAAGCAAAGGGTAACCCTTTCAAAATCATATTTAATAAAAAAACCTAGGTTTATTATGGTTGTATTATTCTATAAAAATATGTATTACATAAAATAAAGTTATATTTCAAATATAGATATTCAAAGTTTTTAAGATACAAGTTGTATTATGATAATATTATATTGTGTTATTCAAATGGATTTTATTATTAGAAAAATGTAAATTACATATTAAAGGTATGAGTTCAATTGGTTAAATATCTTGATTTTTAAAGAGAAGACTAATTTGAAAGCTTACAAAATAAAGGGTGTAATATAAGTGAGTTATTTTTGTCTTGTGAGAGATAGCAGTATATCTTTGGGTTTTCATTCAAGAGATCCAAGTTTAAACCTCGATACAAGGGGATTGGAAACCCTTTCAAAAACTCATGATTTACCCTAAAATTTTAACCCGAAAGGGATAGGCCGATTGGTAGTGATTTGCTTGTTGGTGGGCTGCCCTAGTTCGATTCTTTGTACAATAAAGGTCCATTAAATTTATATTTACCCAATAGGCTAATATTTATAAAGGTTTCTCTATGAAAAAAATAATTTTTTTATATTATATAAAATATATTTTTTAATATTAAAAAGTACTCAAGAGAGAGCTTTTTAAATGTAGAAAGGTATTTATATAAAAGGATTAATAGAATATATTTTTAAAAATAAAAAAATATGTGGATAAACATTCTATGTGGCCAACACCAGCAAAAAAAAAAACCACCATCATTAAAACAATATAGGAAACCAAGAAACTAACTAACAGCTAATCAAAACCGCCTTACAAAATTGACAAGCAAACACTATCAACTAGCTGATATAATGGAATGATTACATACTCAAAATGGTGGTTGAGCATATGCCACAAGAGAAAAAGCAAAAATATGGGAATACCTACAATGATGAAGATCCATTATGCAGGTTTAGCCACCACTGGGACCAAATCCCACCCAACATTATCATCAAGAGACTTTGGCATTGAACCCCATACTTGCTCAAAAGAAGTATCGAGAACATATTCCTAGACGCAAGTAAATGGATCCTCATTAGCAAAAAACAATGTAGAACCCAAATTTTCCTAGGCATCAAGTCAACGAGCCAGGGGAGAGAGGATCAGTTAGGCTACCAAGGCCAACTTTGTAAGGAGGGGGACCTTGAGCTATGGTAGGAGTGCAATTTGTGGCCGAGCGACGATGTTGCCTGGAATTGGACTATATTCGAGGATAATATTGCTCAGGAGAAACCCGATGATGAGGAATAATGTAAGAAACTTTAGGTTAGGCGTAGTCTATTGAAATCATGAGTTAGTCTTATTTTAGCTAATAAGCAATTTATGCAAAATTATAAAATATGGGTTTTATGAGCTCATTTTGGATTTAGTCTTTAGGACTAGCTTTCCCAATATCTTCTATAGGGATATTGAAAGTTAGGAAAATAAGAGGTTATCCCTCGAATGAGCATTTTGGATAAAGCTTATCTTCCAAATATGGAAATTGGTTGCTCTTCAAGAGAAATTGGTTGTAAGATGGGCCTATTTAAGACTTGCATTTCAATGCAATTGCTAGCTTCATTTGGATCCACATCAGTGGTATCAGAGCATAGGAGTTGTAGAGGTTTTGGGTGCCCTTCCGACCTCATGTTGCTTGTTTAGTTTTTGTTAATTATCGACCAATAAGATCCTGCCTTGAAGCTCTAGTTGTAGTCAGTCCTAGTTTGCTTTTGGAATTCCAGTTCCCTTGGATTGAATTTAGAATTGTCTAAAGTTAGAATATTTTCTATTGTGAGGAAATTATTATGAGTAGAATAGTGAAATTAGGGTGAGGTTATACATTCAAACCATCCTTCATCACTATAGGATCATCCGCAAGAGGAACGAGCTGTGGAGGAGGACCCCTTAAGCCATATTCCTATGCCTACTTCATCAACAAAGGAGAAGTGGCCCACAAATGATCTTCTACACCAGAAGATCACTAGTAGGGTTTGATCCTTCCCTTGAAGATCCTTTCATTTTACTATAAATATGATGGCTTTGCTTTCTATGCTAAAAAAATTTCTTCTATTTTGTTAGCTAACAATTTTTCTTTGGAAAGCTTTTTGTTACTAATTTAATTAGGTTCTTGTTGGGTTCCCATTGTTTTATTTGAAAAGGCTTTCTTAAGCCATTATATATATATATATATATATATATATATATATATATATATTATAAAGTTTTTATTTTGCATTAAAAATAATTTTCTATTTTAAAAAATAAAAAGTAGCTGGTACTCCTACAACAGACGATCAATATTTACTGCTTCCTAGGAGACTTTTACGTTGACCTAGATGACATATTATCACCTTTCAATGACTTTACATCACCCTCAAGCAACATGATGTCACCATTAGGTTACTTGTGAGAGGTAAGTGTGGAGATAAAACGATAAATTGCATTCTAACAATAATCATAAGGTTACATTGATTAAATAAACATTCAAATAACCATTTGAGAGAAAAAGGGGGGAAAGGAGAAATTGGGGGAAAAGAAGGTTAACGTGAATTCTCTTGCCGCCCAAATGCTGTCGTCCACTGCCGTCCAGGTAAGGTAAAAGGTAAGTTACCTTTACCCAAGGTAAAATAAATTTTTAACCTTTTACTAATGGTAATTTTCCAACATTCTCCCCCTTAAAGTTGAGAGGACTGACTATATAGTCTCTCAGCTTTATAAATTGAGCTTTAGCCATGCCTTTGGTGAAGATGTCTGCTAGATTATCCAAAGTGCAACAATATTGAAGCTCAACTGTCTGTTGTTCCACCATATCTCTTATGAAGTGATACTTCATATCAAAATGTTTTGACCTTTTGTGGTGGATCGGATTATATGCCAACTGTATGGCACTGATATTATCACAATTCAGTTTGGTTGGACCAATTTGTTTTTCGCCAATCTCTTCAAGGATTTTCCTCAACCAGAGGATTTGAGTACTAGCATGAGTAATGGCTATATACTCAGCTTCTGTAGATGATAATGCTACAACAGATTGCTTCTTGGAACTCCAAGTTATTAGTCCTGAACCTAGACTAAAACAGCTTCCTGATGTAGATTTTTTGTCATCTATATTACTGCCCCAATCGTTGTCACTATAACCAATTAACTTCACAGAGTTAGACTTGTGGTAATGGATTCCAAAATCCAATGTACCTTTTACATATCGTAAAATTCGTTTGGTTGCTTGAAGATGCAGCTCGGATGGGCATGCCATAAACCGTGATACAAGAGAAACAACATACTGTAAATCTGGCCTAGTGTTGGTGAGAAACATTAAACTCCCAACCATGCTTCTGAAATTGGTCAAGTCAACTTTTGGTGCTCCATCTTCTTTGCTTAGCTGGATTCCATGTCCGGTTGGTGTTGCAGCTGATTTGCACTGCTGCATAGCAAATTTCTTGATCATGTCATGAGCATATTTCGTTGACATATGAAGATCCCATTCTTTGATTGATGTACTTCCATTCCTAGGAAGTATCTCATTAATCCGAGATCCTTCATCTCAAACTGATTCATCATGGAGTTTTTGAACTCCATATTCATTTTATTATTACTACCCATAAATATTAGATCATCCACATATAAACAAACTATGAGGATATCTACTCCATTCTTCAGGTAGTATAGCGTTGGTTCACTCTTGCTTTTTGTGAAACCATATTTGCTGAAATAGCTGTCAATTCGTGAGTACCATGCTCGTGGTGCTTGCTTGAGGCCATAAAGTGCTTTTTTCAATTTATAAACAAGATTCTCTTTTCCTGGTTCTTGGAAACCTTGAGGTTGTTGAACATACACCTCTTCTGTCAGGTATCCATTTAAAAATGCACTTTTCACATCCATGTGTTGAATTTTCCATCCTTTATGGGCTGCCAAGGAAAGAACAGTTCTGATTGTTTCTTGTCGAGCAATTGGAGCAAAGGTTTCCTCATAATCTATTCCATATTTCTGAGTAAAACCCTTAGCTACTAATCTTGCCTTGTGTCTTTCAATGCTTCCATCAGCATTGAATTTGGTCTTATAGACCCATTTACATCCAACACATTTTTTTCCCTTGGGAAGCTTCACAAGCTCCCAAGTATCATTCTTTTTAATTGAGGATATTTCCTCTTCCATGGCATCTTGCCATATACTTTCAATACAAGCTTTTTCATAGCTAGATGGTTCTAGCTGTGCAGCAGCCAACAAAGCATAATTGACTACATCACCCCTTGGTTCATGAGACTCATCATCCCCTGACATTTGAAGATTTTCAAGTCTTGACAAAATGTCGTCCATCTCACTAGCTTGACTCCTAGTGTATCTTTGTTGGAAATTCCTATCCAACATTTGAGAAGATGGATGACTCTGTAGTATGCGCTTTCCTCTATTTGTCTCTTTCCTTTGAGAAACTGGATCTATCTCCATCGGACTTGGAGCGCTTACAGATCTATGAAATCATTTTGGAGAATTTGGGGGTGCCAACAAAGAAGTCCTTCTTGGACTTGGTGTACCACTTGATGTACTTGATGAAGTTTCCTGATGTGGAATTTGTGGAGGAGGACTTTTTCCACTGCTTTTCTTAGGTTGTACCAATGTGGGAGGTACTAATGTGGAACTGTCTGAATTAGAGTCAAAATCAACAAATTTTTTATGACCCCATTCTCCCCCTTCATCAAAAATTACATCCCTGGAGATAATGATTTTATGTGTCGTGGGATTGTACAATCTATACCCTTTGGTTGAATCACAATACCCTACAAAAACACATGCTTGACTCTTTGGATCAAGCTTCTTTCTCTTTTCCTCAGGAATGTGTGCATAAGCTAAAGAACCAAATACTCTGAAATGTTTGACATTGGGTTTCTTACCGTACCATCCTTCATAAGGAGTGATACCATCTAAACTAGAAGTCGGACTTCTATTTAGAATATATGCACTAGTTCTCACTGCATCTGCCCAATAGCTGTTTGTGAGATGCTTTGCCTGAAGCATTGTGCGTGCCATTTCAACAAGGGTGCGGTTCTTTCTCTCGGCCACACCGTTCTGCTGTGGGGTATAGGCAGTGGTGAACTGCCTTTTTATCCCATTTTGCTTACAATAATGTAAAAATTCATTTGAGGAGTACTCTCCTCCTTTATCAGTGCGAAGACATTTGACATAGTAGTCACTTTGCTTTTCTACATTATTTTTGAAGTCTATGAAGCAATCAAATGCTTCATCTTTGTGTTTCAGAAAATAGAGCCAACACATTCTAGAATAATCATCTATGAATGTTAGAAAATAAGAATTGTTTCCAAGGCTTTTTGTTTGCATTGGACCACAGATGTCCGAATGTACTAGCTGAAGAGGATAGCTTGCTCTCCACGCTCGGCCTCTTGGAAACTTCGTTCTGGAGTGCTTTCCCAAAGCACATGCTTCGCATACCTTCTTATGTTCTGGAATTTTTGGTAGTCCTGTCACCATAGCTTGTGATGTTAACATTTTCAAGCTAGCGGAATTGAGGTGACCATATCTCAAGTGCCACAATTCACTCGGATTTGTAATAGCAAGGTTGGCAAGTTGAGCTCCCCCTGGCTCACCAAATTTTAGAGGGAACAACCTATTCTTTGTCATAGGTACTTCTGTGATGACCCGGTTACAATTGTTTTTATCAAAGATTGTACATTTTCTTTCATCAAAAACTAATTTGTAATGCTTCTCCATCATTTGGCCAACACTCAACAAATTGTGTTGTAGCTGTGGAGTATAGTATATGTCATTCACATTTTTAAGGCCTTCTTTTGTTGGAACTTCCATAGCTCCTATGCCTTCAACTTGCAAGGATTTATTATCCCCTAACTTAACATGAGATTTGTAATTTGAATCTAATGTAGCAAAGAGATTTTCTTTGCCACTCATGTGGTTGGAGCAACCAGTATCTAAAATCCATGTATCATTTAGATTTTGATCTGGCTGTCCATAAGAGAGAAAAAGGTTTGGTGGACCTTCTTCTTCTCCGTAGAATGAGCCATATTGACTGCTTTGATCTTTTGAAGTCTTTGACCAGCAGTCACGAGCGAAGTGGCCTTGTTTCCCACAATTGAAACAAGTTGTTTTAGTCTTGTTACTTCCTCGTCCTTGATTTCCATGGCCTGCATTGCCGCTTTGGTTCTGATTGGCTCCTCTATTTTGATTTCCACCTCTGTGTTGATTTCCTCCTCTGTAGGAGTTGCTTTGTCCTTTGCCTCTTTGTTGTTGTCCTCTGCCTCGGCCTTGTCCTTGTCCTCGTCTTGCAGTTTCATTCGAAGTGAAAGCTTTGTCATCACCTCCATAGCTTGTTGAAGGTGGTCCTTGAAGTCGCTCTTCATGTGATGTTAATGATCCAATCAAACTATCAAATGTAAGAGTAGAAAGGTCTTTGGATTCTTCAATTATGATTGCAATGTGATTCCACTTAGGAAGAAGTGTTCGCAACACTTTCTTCACAATTGTTTCATTTTTTGTGTCATCACCTAAAGTTTGCATCATATCAACTACTGCTTTGACTCGTACACAGTAGTCTCCGACTCTTTCATTTTCCTTCATTCTAAGATTTTCAAAATCTCTTTTCAAGGTCTGAAGCCTGACTTGCTTTACTTTATCACTTCCTTGGAATCCTTCTTTCAAGGCATTCCATGCATCTGTAGCAGTTAAGTAAGATGCAATTCTAGGAAAGATACTTGGATCTAATGTTGATTGAAGATGGTATAAGGCAAAAGAATTATTTTTCTGTGCATCTTTGTAGATCTTCTTATCATTTGCACTTAAAGTAGTCCAATCTGTTGGAGCAATGTAACCGTCTTCAATAATATCCCATAGTCCTTTTTCGATGAGTAATGTCCTCATCTTGATGGACCAGTACTCATAATTATCCCCACTGAATTCGGGAATTGGTAGATTATTATGTGATCCCATTATTATCTACTAAAACAAGAAACCTCTCTTATATAGTCTTATTTCAAAAAAGACTTTACAAACTATCAAGCCTTGCTTGATTTACAATCATAAACAACTCACTCTTGTTGTTCAGCAATTACAAAATTGTCAGCGACTTGTTCATCATCGTCACTGATCAATATTATTTCAGGAGAAGGAGTTTGTAGGATTTCAACTGAATTACTATAATGAGTATATTCTGATCCTTGTGGAGCAATTGCCACTGTGTCGGATTGTTCAAACCTGCTGCCAAAGGAGTTATCTTCTGAATCTGCTTCGTATCCTAGATCAAGATTTCTCTGGTGTGCAATAACAACGTTTTGCAACTGTGAAAAAACTGTATTAAGTCCTAGTGTTTTCACGTGCCTATCAAAGTTTTCAGCGTTTGTTCTCAGTAACAACTTGCAGAGGGCATGATAACATCCTTCCGATCTTATCATTTAAGAAAATTTCCCAGAAATTTTCTTTTACAAAGATTTCCTCTTAGGAAATAATAATGAAAAAATTTTAACTTTCAAAGTTTTTTTTTTTTAAAAAAAACTTTTACAATTATTTCCTCTTAGGAAATTTCTATTATCAACTTTGAAAAAAAAATTTAACTTGTACAGATATTTCCTCTTAGGAAATTACAAAAAAATTTTTAAAATTTAAACTATTTCCTTATAGTTTTTTTTTTTTTTTATTTTATAACTATTGACCCCGCCGAGGATCGATCCTGCGACCTCGCGGGCGTCAAGACAGTAGGTAGCCGCTGTGCTACCGGGCAGATCCGGGAGCTAAGCGAGCTCCCTGCCCAATGGCCTTCACTAAATCACGCGAGGCTAAAAAAAATTGACCCCGTCGAGGATCGAACGTTCGACCTCGCGGGAGTCAAGGCTAAGGGTAGCCGCTATGCTACCGGGCTGATCCGGGAGCTATGCGGGCTCCCTGGCCTATAGCCTTCGCGTCGAGCGCGAAGCTAGTATTGGCTTCGCGCTTCGGCGTGAAGCTTTTAATTTCTTGGGACTTTAGTCCCACATCGCCCGTGAGGCGATGTTCTTGCTCTTTAAAAAGAGCAAAGCAC
Organism: Wollemia nobilis; assembly: GCA_028583015.1. Classification (NCBI taxonomy): domain Eukaryota; kingdom Viridiplantae; phylum Streptophyta; class Pinopsida; order Araucariales; family Araucariaceae; genus Wollemia; species Wollemia nobilis. Next base: position 169,200 of record JAQPPZ010003378.1, read on the forward strand.
GTATAGTGCTTTGATTGCCTGCGGGCAATCGCTTACAATGCAGAACACTTTTTGCCTCGGATCGCCACGTCGCCATGCCTCGGGTCGCGTGCCAGGTCACACGTCGACACGCCTCGGGTCGCGCGCCAGGTCACACGTCGCCGTGCCATGCCACGCCACGTCAACTAGCCTCGGGCCGCGTGCAGGTCACTTGTCGCCATGCCACGTCACCAGTGCCTCGGGCTACGTGCAGGATGCCAGCCACGTCAATAGTGCCTCGAGAATCATGCCGATCTGTTGCTCCTACGGGCCGCCTCGTCCAGCTCCACCAACGCCTCGAGAATCATGCCGATCTGCTCCTGCGGGCCGCCTCGAGATCCGTGCCACCTCGGCTCCTACGGGCTGCCTCGGGATCCGTGCCGCCTCGAACTGCGGGCCCCATCGCCTCGGGATTCGGGCCGGTCTCGGCTCTCCGCTCTGATACCAAATGTGAGAGGTAAGTGTGGAGATAAAACGATAAATTGCATTCTAACAATAATCATAAGGTTACATTGATTAAATAAACATTCAAATAACCATTTGAGAGAAAAAGGGGGGAAAGGAGAAATTGGGGGAAAAGAAGGTTAACGTGAATTCTCTTGCCGCCCAAATGCTGTCGTCCACTGCCGTCCAGGTAAGGTAAAAGGTAAGTTACCTTTACCCAAGGTAAAATAAATTTTTAACCTTTTACTAATGGTAATTTTCCAACATTACTTTCGGTTGCATTTGTGACCTTTCACATGATAGTCGCATAGATCCAACACAAGCCAAAACCAGTCGGTGATAGGTTATCATCAGCTCAACCTCTAAAAATTTGTGGGACCAGCTTGCTCTACACCTGTAAACAATCCAAGGCCATAGAAAATAGGAGAAACCAACATAAAAATTGAGTTCCTAATACATAAAACTCAATGTAAAATTCCATGTCCTAATCCTATTCATCGAGAAGATTCCCTGACATGGATTCTAGCACACTCTTGATTGGTGCATAGATCCTGAGGTATGCAAATTTGAACCCTTATTGGAAGATCTCAACCAATCACAAGCTTTCATGAATGGTGAATCACGAGGCAACACGTAGCAAATTTTTAATATCCAGATCCAACAATTTTGCACGTGACACATGATATTGATCAATGATGGCTTGGATGGGCGTTTGTGTTTTGGCAAGATTGCATGGGAAATATTTATCCCACATTCTCCAGGTAAAAGGCTTTGCATCCTTTTAAATATGGAAACATCACCCTAAATAAAAAACCAGTGCACATTGGCTAGCATGGTTGGCTAGTGGTAAGGTCGCACCCTATTGCACTTAGTTGACCGACTTCTCCTTAGACCAGTTGACCGTAGTTGATCATGCAACTTCATTGTTGAACAACGTTGAAAAGGAGTTAAAATTTTTGTAAGGGGTAAATTTCATTTTTATTTGCAAAAGGGAGATTAATTAATTTTATTTTACAAAGGAGAAATTAATTAATTAATTTTCTAAATTAAATAAATAATTTTGTGCTTAGTATTTACATTTTGCCCTTCCAAGCATTGTAAAATTGTAATTAAACATTTTATTTTTGTAATTATTTGGGTAAAAAGCATAAAATTCTTATAAACCCTTTAGTTCCTTTTTTAAAATCATATTTTTGGCTTACATAAGGTCTCAAATGGTTACTGATTTGGTAGAGCAAATAGCTGTAATACCTATAGTAGTTAGCATTTTGACCAATAAGGTCACAAATATTGCTACCCCTAGTGAAGCTAAATACCATTGCTCATAAGCAAAATGTGAGGTCAAAATTTATGAAAGGTCCTATGATCTCAAGGTCCTAAATAGCTAGATCCTTGACATGGACATGTGGTTTTCTTATAGTGAAATTCCCAAGGATGAGCAAGTCCCATTTTCTAAGTTAAAACTATTTGGTATAACCAAAGTTTTAATCATGGACCACCAAAGAAATCAAGATCCCATTTATACTTGGGATGGTTTGGTGGACATATTGAAGGATAATTTCTATCCTTCAAGTTATGGAAAAGATCTTGTCTTAAAATGGCTTCTTTTAAAACAAGGATACAACATGAGTGTCCAAGAGTACATCTTCAAGTTTAACAAATTTAGGATTTTATCTGGTATACAAGATTCTATTGAAGCCCCAATAACTAAATTCAATAGTGGATTGTAGGAACCACTTTTTAGAGAGTTTAAATATACCCCTATTAAAAAATTGAATGCATTGTTTAATCAAGGACAACTTGTAAATGAGAAGCTTGCAGCTCAATCGAGAAGATCTCGATATTTGCCATCTAGAGGAAATACCAAGGGAAAAAATCAACAACAAAAAAAGGTTAAAAAACTTCTTCTACTTATTCTCTGTATCCATCTTCATCTACTTCCTCTTCCTCTTCTTATTCATCCAAAAAAAATATTTCTTGTAAAGCTCCATTGGTTTGTACTTTTTGTAATAAGAAAGGTCATCTTAGGCATCAATGTTATAAGTTGTAAAATTTGAAGAAGAAATCCCTGGTTGTAAAGCCTCCAAATGAGGACCCAAAAGATGGTCCCATTGAGGCTATGCAAGAAGAAAGGACTTATAAGGAACTAAAGGGTCAATTGAAAAATTTAACCCTTATGAATTCTTCTTTAGGTGATCATAAAAGCTTGTTCATCACAACGGCTCACCTAACTCATGAGTTGATTGTATAATCAACAAAAAATCACAAAAAAAAATTAATTGTGAGGCCCATTGTAAAACAATTGAAGTTTCCTATGAGTCCTCATCCTCATCCTTATTATTTAGGATGGAAGGACAATGGGATCTCATCCAAAATTACACACACTTACATAGTCTCATGTGCGTTTGGTCCAAAATTTATGTGTAAGGTTGTGTGTGATGTTAATCTTATATATTGTTGTGGATTGTTGCTTTGGAGGACCTATCAATATGATAGAAGGGCTATCCATTATGGTTTCAAAAATACTTACACTTTACACTTAAATAACAAAAATAAAAATGTACACAACACACCACCAATTTGGTATTAAGTTATAGAAAAGCATGCAAAGTGGTAAATCAAGAAAATGAATTGACACTCATTTTCATAAGGCCAACAAATGAAGAGATACAAGCATCAATTAATAAGCACAAAAGGTAATTTTCACTTTATAAATTGTTGCAATCATATTCCAAAATGTTTAAAGATCCCAAAAGGCTCCCTCTTGAATGTCATATTAATCATAGCATATAAATTGTTCTTGTAACACCTATTCCTAATGCTTCAATGTATAGGCAATCTATTGTGCAAATGGAAGAGAATAAAAGGTAAATCCAAGACTTGTTATCTAAAGGATTTATTACGCCCAGTACTTCTCCTTGTGCATCTCCAATTTTGCTTGTACTAAAAAAGGATGGTACTTGGAAGCTATGTATTGATTTCAAGGCACTGAATAAGATAACAATCAAGAATATATATCCACTTCCAAGAATCGATGATCTTTTGGATCAACTTCAAGGAGCTAAATTCTTTTCCAAGATTGATCTAAAAAGTGGATACCATCAAGTCAGAATTCAGGCTAAAGACACATGGAAGACTGCATTTAAGACCAAGTTGGGACTCTTTGAGTGGCTTGTTATACCTTTTGGTCTTATAAATGCTCCAACAATATTCATGAGGTTGAAGAATGAAGTGTTCAAAGATAGTTTGGACACATTTGTGATCATCTACTTGGATTTTTATTATCCTACTTGGAAGAGTCACTTAGAGCACTAAGAAAAGGATCTTCAAACTATTCAAAAGAACCATTTGTTTATCAACTTACCTAAGTATTATTTTTACCAATATTCCATCTCCTACCTTGGATTTGTAATAGATGAAAAAGATATACAAGTAGATCCAACCAAAGTTGAAGTCCTTCTCAAATGACCTGTTACTACTTCCATCACTGAGTTAAGGATTTTTCTTGGACTTCCAAATTTCTATTGCAAGTTTATTGAAATATATTCCACTATTGTCGCTCCCTTGCATCACTTAACCAAAGCCAAATTTGAGTTTCAATGTACAAATGATCAAGCTCATGCATTGGAGAAATTGAAACACAAACTATGTATAACACCTATCCTAGTCCTTCTAGACCTTACCCAACCTTTTAACATAGAGATAGATGCATCGTAGTTTTTCCTTGGAGTTATACTAAAGTAGAATGATCATCCATTGGCCTATCATTATAAGACATTTGCAACTGCCAAGAAGAACTATTCCACTTATTATGAAGAGTTGTATTCTTTGGTGTAAGCTATCAAGTATTGGAGGCATTATCTTTTGGGAAGGGAAACAATTGTACATGTTGATCACATGCCCCTTAAGTTTCTTCAATCACAAAACAAGATTGAATAAGCTCATCACATGAAGTGGGCATCTTACTTGCAATAATTTCACTTGGTGATAAAATATAAGAAAGGGTAATGTAACACAGTGGAATATTATTTGAGTCATCTTCTAGCAACTCAAGCCTTGATAATTGTGACCACTTCCTCTACAAACATGGCCAACATAGTATCTTGTTGATCCAAATTTTTTTAAGGTTTACCAAAAAAATCTTGCATCCTTCCTCATCAAATCTAAGTCCTCTGCAGGATTTCTACATAAAGGAAGGATTGCTCTACAAATTGGATAAAATTTATGTACCTCAAGAGAATCAAAACTATCTTCTAAAAGAGGCCAATTCTACACTCTATGGGAGACACTTTGGAAAACAAAAGACTATTCATCATATAGAATGGTTCTTCTACTAGCCTCATATGTAGCGATATGTTCTTTGATTTTTGAGGTAATGGTAGTTTGTAGATGTTCAAATTCATCTAATAGGAAATTGGGACTCAACATTCTATTGTCCATTCCTTATTGTCCTTGGGAAAGCATTTCCATGGACTTGTTGAGCAATTTTCCAATAATAGTTTGACAACGTGATTGTGTCTTTATAGTTGTGGATAGATTCAACAATATGGCTAAGTTCATTCCTTGTCACAAAATCAGTTCTATACCTGAATTAGCTCAAATATTCTTCGACATAGTATGGAATTTTTTTGGTCTTTCCAGTAGAATTGTTTCTAATAGAGACTCACAATGTTTGGGGCACTTTTGGAAATATTTGTGGAATATTTTAGGAGTATCTCTTAGCTTATCCATTTCTTATAATCCTAATTTAGATGGACATATGGAAGGAGTTAACCTCACACTTGTGCAAAGTTTAAGGATCTATCACCACTCTAGTCCAACTAAGCGGGTTTTGATCCTCACCTATATAGAGCATGCATACAACAGAGCACTTCATAGCTCCACCAGAAACTCCCCTTTTGAAGTTTATCTTGGATTCCAACCCTTGGCTTCATATGAGTTACCTTTATCTTTGTCCTCTCTAGCTACCAAGTACATTCAGAAAGAGCAAGATAAGACTAAATGATTCATTCAATATTTGCAAATCCTTTAGTCAAAGGTGATTAATATTCTGTAGAAGAATCAACAACAAAATCAAGTAATGTATAAGCACCGTATCCCTCATCATTTTCAAGTTGGAGATAAAGTTTGGATTTACTTGGATAAGCAATATTTTTTAAAAAAGGCACATAGCAAGATCAAACCACTTGGCTATGGGTCTTATACCATCCTCCAATAGGTTTCTAAGAATACCTTCCATATTCATCTTTTGGTATATCTTAGCATTCATGACATCATTAATATGGATCTCCTCAAGCCATACCATAATTCTACCTTGGAATCATCTCCTCCCATTAGTCATCTGATCAATGTGGTATTATATGTTCAACTTCCACTCGATGTTGACATAATTTTTGATACAAAGACTCAACAAAATCAACAAGGATCTACTACTTCATACCTGTTGAGTGGTATTTTAACCCAATTGTGAAAGTACACTCTTCCTTGGGATTTGGGTTCCAAATCCCCTCTTGCAAAGAAGTCAAACAAACGACTTCTCCAAGGTCTCCTCTATATTAGCATTTGCATATGTGTATTAGTAATCTCAAATAAAGATATTCAATTTAAATGCTTGGAACACCTTAGTGATTGCAAGTAATCGTAAACAAGCGGCAATGTTGGTTTATTTTACCATGAAACTTTAGTGATTGTTCATTGAACCAAAATATAGCAAATGTGAGTTGGCCCTCATATGACCATGATGTAGTGCTCCAATTACCCCTCTTTCGTAAAATTAGAATTTTTATGAAGAGAGGGTAATTTTAGGCTCAAAAAATGAAAATTTTTGAAATGCCATAAAACATAACTCCTTCAATGAAATTGGAATTTTCATGAAGGGAATGTCATCATAGGCTTATGAATGAAACATGAAGCTGAAAAAATGAAATTCGGTTCAAAAATGGAAATTTTCTATTTTCAAAATTTTCAAAATCTGTAATAAAACAACTTCAATGATTTTTTTAAAAATACTAAACAACTCCGAAAATGAAATTTCAAAGTGCATATTGGAAGTATGAAGCATAACCTATGCAATGGTGAAATTATTTTTGGATTTTGAATTTTGAATTTTTTTTAATGTTTATTTTAATGCCTGAAAATTAAAAAAAAGTTAAAATTTCTAGAAAATAAAATGCGAGAAAAGTTGAAAGAAAATGCAGAAAACTAAAAATAAAATGCATTCAGTATAATGCTATCCTATTTCGACAAAATCGAAGATGTGAGGTTTCCATGCATGCAACCTAACCTATTGGACTTGCAAAACAAGCACAATCCGGATAAGCTAAGTGTTGGCTCCTAGGGTTTTAAATAAGGTTTTCAGATTTAAACATTCACATGAAACAACCAAGAAAACTTGCATAAACTCCATTTACAAGTCTAAAATCTGAAAAGGGGAAAAATAGACATTTAATATTGCATGCAGAAAATGACTCCTTCTTTCTTGTCCATAAGATGCAACTTTATGAAATTTTATGTATTAAAAATTTGTCATTTTACAATAACAGAAATTTTTGGTTTTCCCAAACCAGTCCATGGAAGAAAACGACTCGAACAAGTCCAGAATGGCCCTCTTGCCTTCAAATCTGCAACTCTGCTCACAGTAGTTTCCAACCCCTCAAAACATCCTTGCCTGGCGTATTTAAAATTTTCAGGAAGCTTTTCATTTCATTTTCCAATGGCTGTTCGTTTCATTTTCCAATGGCTATTCGTTTCACCTTCCCTTGTGCATGCATGTGTTTTGGTTTCCAAAAAGGCTTTTCATTTCTATTTTGTGGCCCTTCGTTTCATTCCCATGGTTTGGCTTCCTCTATTTGGTTTTCTTCACTTTTCGTTTGATTTAAAAAAAAAACGTTTCCTTTTCTCCACATGGGCATGCGTCCGTTTCCTTCCGTGTGTAACGACCATCTTAAATTATTTCAAATCATTAAATATTCCTTATGTAACGTTTTGTCTTATTCATTGGATTTTGTCCTTATGTCCACGTCACTATACAGTCTTCAGTTTCACTATCTTGGTGTTCATCACTAATATCAGACGCACTGTCAACTACTCTGTTCCCTTGGCAAAAATTGGACATGTCGCGAAATCGTGACACTTCTTGTTTCTCTACCTGCCTGCCCCTTTTGAGTCGTGAAAATGTAACATGTCGCGATATCACGACACTTTTGCCTCCTTGCTCTCTTTTGTTGCTTTTAGCCACGAGAATGTAACATGTCGCGATATCATGACACTTTTCTCTTTTTGTTTGGCCACGAAAATGCAACATGTTGCGATATCATGACACTTTTCTTTCTTCTCTTTTGGCCACAAAAATGCAACATGTCGCGATATCGCGACACTTTTTCTCTTTTGGCCATGACAATGCAACATGTCGCGATATCGTGACACTTTTTCTCTTTTGTCTTTGACAATGCAACATGTCGTGATAACGCGACACTTTTTCTCTTTTGGCCGCGACAATGCAACATGTCGCGATATCGCGACACTTTTTCCCTTTTGGCTGCGACAATGCAACATGTCTCGATATCGCGACACTTTTTCCCTTTTGGTCGTGACAATGCAACATGTCGCGATATCATGACACTTTTTCCCTTTTGGCCACGACAATGCAACATGTCGCGATATGGCGACACTTTTTCTCTTTTGGCCGCAACAATGCAACATGTCACGATATCGCGACACTTTTGCTTTCTTCTCTTTTCTTCTAGCCATGAAAATGCAACATGTCGTGATATAATGACACTTTTCTTCCTTGCTTTTTCTCTTTGCTTTGAACCACGAAAATGCAACATGTTGCGATATCATGACACTTTTTCTTCCTTGCCTTTTCTCTTTGCTTTGGACCGTGAAAATGCAACATGTCGCGATATCATGACACTTTTTCTCCTTGCGATGTTTTGCTTTTTCTTTAATCTTTAGCATATGGGCCACTTCGGTCTTCTTGGAAAACATGTAAAAAGGTGGGTCCCCAATTTTGGGTTACGTTGTGGAGCAACCACAACAAATGGTGACTCTACTGGGAAATGCTCTTAAGCATTTCGGTGAGAACTCAACCTGAGCACCTTCAAAACTCAAACACAAGTGTCAGAAAATATCCCAAGAATGAAACTAGATGAGAAATACATGAAGCATTAGAATTATTAAGCATCAGCTCGGTGTGTGCAATGTGCTTCATTCCCTATCGTTTGAAACTCGTTCAACTTTCCATTATCATTTTCACTTATGATACATGCGTATGAGAAGTTATGGATGATTCCTGTAGGGTTTAACGTATGGTGAATATTCTAGAGATATAACAAGATTTGCAAAGGCTCAAACTTTCTAGTACAATGAACAAACATATTAAAACTGTCAAATCCTCTTAGGACCAAATATGAGTATATTGAATTAATTTACTAGATCCCAAAGTTGGTTATGTGTCACTATCATTTTGAACCCATGTGCAAGTGTAAGTGAAATCAGAGCTTTGGGAAATAAGATTCCCAACCTAAGCAAGATGGGAATTTAACCCTATCCTTACTACTCTGATCCGGAGTTCATTACCTCATCTTGAAAAAAATGATTTAACCTGTTGTGGATGAAACTGTCGAGGCTAGCTCTGTCCGTTTGAGCGATCAATGGTCTTGCTTTTAGACAAGACATGTTGCCACGCATGAGCATACTCTACTGCCAATCAGGCGTCTATAGCCCCGATGGAGATCAACCCCATAATCCAAGATTTGACTTTACTTTTTATTTCTTGAACCTTGGGGATGACTACCCATCCTTGAAAGGGACATGTAGTACGATCCTTCCAATCCAATATCAATGATGCAATAAAAGTAGGATGAAAAATATTTTCTTTGGAACTTCAATTTCTTGAGTGTAGATCACGCTTTTAATTTCTTAAAGCGTTATGGAGGCAAAATAGAAGCTTTGGGGAATTAGATTCTCAATCTAAGCGAGATGAGAATTAGACCCTATCCTTACTACTCCATGAAGATCAAATCAGAGCTTTGGGGAATTGGATCCTCAACCTAAGTTCGATGGGGATTTAACCCTATCCTTACTACTATGATTTTAGGCTTTAAGAACTATAGGAGTGGTAAAAACCACTGTTTTAAGGATTATGTTGCATGATAGGACAAACACGAAATACTCCTTTCGCCTCACCTTTTCTTCCAAGTATGATTTTGACCATTTTTCTCAAGATACTCTTTAATATGTGTAGAACGTGTTTGGTTCAAGATAGTTCGGGCATCAGTTCCCAACCTTAGGATCTTTTAAATATATGTTATATAATAACCCTAAGAGGATTCGACACCTTTTCAATGATTGTATTTGAAATGTAGATGCAACTGAGATGAAACATATATGCAATGTGGAATGTAACATGAGATATGGATGAATGCATTGCTCTTTTTGAAATGCGGATGGAGTATATCACCTACTTTGCCATAATTTGTAAAACTGACAACTTCATGCATCACAAGTTCCAACCAATATTCTTTAATGTGTTTGTGATACTCATGGAGCTTTCTGCAATACAATTTTGATGTTTCATATTCTCTTAGTCTTAGTCAACATTCATAAGGACATAGGCTGACATCTTGCTCTTTTTTTTTTTTTCAAGACAAACCAAAGTGTCCAAAGGACCAACACACAAAACTTAAAACCAAAATGAGATCCAATCCAAAACCAAAACATGAAAACCAAAAGTATATACAAATGTACAATATAATACAAGATGGTGCAAAGTTTGGATTATCATTTTCCTGGATCCCAAACCTGATTAGAATTCTTTAAAAGACATATGACGTGATACGCATACCAAGTTTTGTAGGAATCCAACAAAAACAAGATCAAACCAAAGAAAAAAACAAACTTCCACTTGCTCCTCTCACCATACCAATTTGATTTAGTTTCATTAATAATCCTATGGTGGAGTTTCAAGTTTTCAAATTCATTAGACAATGATTGATATTCAATTCCTTTATGTCCATTCTTTAATATGTCCATTCCGCACTTTGATTCATGGTGTAGAAATAAGCTTTCATTTTCATTCAATAAAGCCATAACATTTGAATCAAACCATTCATTAGGTAAACCTTCATTCGAATTTTGCATGGTGAAACCAAAAAGGTGAGATTTTACCTTTGGCATGTTTTCATTTGACCTTACTTGAAGAGGATTTGAAAATTCCTCTTTTCTCTCATGACATTCATCATCATGTAGCACTTGTTCTTTCTCCATGACTTGTTTATCAAAGGCACCAAACTTAGGTACCCAATTGAAAATATGTCCATCCCTTTCAAACCATAAGTCTTGTCTATCTAGGGGTGGGTTAACTAACACATTTCCATGATCAATCACTTGGGTTGTTTTGGGTAACATGAGATTTTCAATTGGATCATCAATGATATCAAACCTAAATGATTTAGGTTTTGTAATTTTCTCATTTTGAAATGGCCTAATCATTGTAGCACAAGTAAGTGGATCAAGATTTTCAATTTCTTTTCCTTCAAAGAAATCTAAAGCAAGTGAATCTCTTTCTTGATTCATGGTTGTAGAATCCTTATCATGCTCCAAAATTTTATGAGATTCGAATTCCTCTTCCAAAATTTTCTCAAATTGTACAGGATTTATAATATCCTCATGTGAGGAAGCAATTGAGTTATCTTGCATATTAATTGACACAACAAGTTTGTTAGAAGATTCAGATTGATAATATTCTTCCCATTTCTTCCATGAATCATAGTAATCATATTCCAATTTCAAGTTGTGATGCTCAAGTACTTCTTCTTCATCTTCTAATTCATCAGCATGTTTCTCACCCAATTCATCTTCACCTTCCTTAGATGGTCCAATTATTTCCAAAAGTGGGTTATCTCTTGAATTCAAATTGGTAAAGCTATCATAATCCAAATTTTTAACCCATGATTCAATTTTATCACAATTTGGAAGGTGTGGATCCTCTTGGTCATCACTTTCGAGAACATCATCCAAAGTGTCTTTCGAGAACAAGTGGTGAAATTCGATTATGTCTTCAACTTCATTTGTTGATTTTATTTCAAATTCATTTTCAGCCACTTGTGATGGCTTAGGAGCTTCTATAATGGGATCGATTTTTGAATTCCGTGTCATATAGTTGCTCCAATCCTTTGCAAGTACATCTGACCAAATCATATCCACATAAGTTCGTTCATCCAAATCCTCCTTTTTGGGTAATGATTATAGATATTTATTTTCCAAAACAAGATGGTGATCATTTTATTCCACCTTCTTGTTATCCATCCATAGAATTTCTTCTCCAAAAACTTCATGCTCTTCAAAATTTTTTGAATAGGTATTTACTTCAACGTGAGTCACCTCAAAATCTCTTGTATCGCTTGAAGAAGCATAACACGAAACATCATTAAGATCGGCATTATGAATTTTCTTCCTAGGATGATTTGGATGCATACATTGACATACTCATTTTTGTGGTGGAACATGCCTACATACCTTCTTAACCACTTTCTTTTGCTCTTTTACTTTCGATACGAACTCTTTGGGCTGAGTGGTAGAAGTAGTAGGATTAGTTGGATTGATATCCATGTACAAAGCTTGAACATTTATTGCAATGGTTCCATGAGTGACCACATGATTCTCTAATTGAGGCATAGTTGGATGGATGGAAGTACTTGTATAAGCACATGTGGGAGCATAAGTTGGTATGGTAGGATAAAGTTGACTGTAGGGAAAAAAATTTGATATAAAATTTTGTTGTGCCCACGCTTGATTTACCATCGAGGTTTGATTGCAAGCCCCTAGTTGTCCTACCATAGTTGATTGCTCAATTCCACACTTGTTGATCTACAATCATAGCTTCTGTGTAGGCCGATGCAAGATTAGCAACCAAGGGATTCATCCTAACAAATATGGAAAACAATGGATCCAATGCTTGAAAGTATATTTGAAGAGAACCACTTTCCTCAATAGTATAGGGAGAAATTAATCTCGCATAAAGCTTTCAAAAACTCATGTTGAAACTTCTCACTGGCTCATTAGGTTCTCTTTTGCAAGAATTAAATTGTTGATATATCGTGAGAGGATCAATGAGCAACCTAAATTGATTGATAAACTCATATTTCAATTGAGTCCAAGATGTAATAGAACCAGTGGGTAAATTTATGTACCAATCATATGCCACCTCATCTAGGGTTCCAGGAAACATTCTACATGCCACATCCTCATGTTTGACATTCCATCTAACTAGGATATCCACATAGGCTTGAATATGTTCCTCGGCTAATGTTGGACCATTGTGTTTAAATTTGGGCAAATGTTTTTCTACGTTCTTGGGTAAATCATGAGAATCTCCACTAATGTTCAAAGGATTAACATGTATCCCATACCACATTCCTGCAGTTGTAGCCATTAATGAAACTCAAATAATAACTTCAAAACCAATTTGTTAGTCATGAATAAAATAAGGAACCATGAAAAAACAATATCCTACAAATGTAAATTAGTTTCTGATTCACCAGATCGCATATGCACAAGTGAAGAGCATACTACTAGTGTTGTAGGCTTTCTGATTCACAAGATCGCATTACACGCAAGTGAAGAGTATAATACCGACAACAACTACATTTTAGACAAAATAATTCCTTACAAATAAGCATGAAATGACTAGCAAATATCAAACATGTAACGTATGAATAATCATGTTAGCATCAACCAAGAGATGTATCCATTAAAATCAAATGAAAGTAATTGCATGGAGACAACCTCGTTAGTCAAGACCAAAAATTTTCAAAATCAAATCAAAACACATTATTCCTGTATGAACAATCAAAAGCATTAGAACAATGCATAGCAATTCATGTCCTCATTTTAACACTACAAGGTTGTATTGTTAAAATAGGGCTAAAGATAATAATCAATAGGGCATGAAATATTCAAAATTTAAATCCCTATAGCATTTAAATCACACTAAAATAAACCAATTCAGGCCCTCCTTCTAGCGCCAAAATGTTGAGTGGTATTTTCACCCAATTGTGAAAGGACACTCTTCCTTAGGATTTGGGTTCCAAATCCCCTCTTGCAAAGAAGTTAAAAAAATAAATTCTCCAAGGTCTCCACTATATTAGCATTTGCATATGTGTATTAGTAATCTCAAATAAAGAAATTCAATTTAAATGTTTGGAACACCTTAGTGATTGCATGTAACTATAAACAATGGGCAATGTTGGTTTATTTTACCATGAAAATTTAGTGATTGTTCATTGAACCAAAATATAGCAAATGTGAGTTGGCCCTCATATGACCACGATGTAGTGCTCCAATTACCCATCTTTCGTAAAATTAGAATGTTTATGAAGAGAGGGTAATTTTAGGCTCAAAAAATGGAAATTTGTGAAATGCCATAAAACATAACTCCTTCAATGAAATTGGAATTTTCATGAAGGGAATGTCATCATTGGCTTATGAATGAAACATGAAACTGAAAAAATGAAATTCGGTCCAAAAATGGAAATTTTCTATTTTCAAAATTTTCAAAATCTATAATAAAACAACAACTTCAATGATTTTTTTAAAAATACTAAACAACTCCGAAAATGAAATTTCAAAGTGCGTATTGGAAGTATGAAACATAACCTATGCAATGGTGAAATTATTTTTGGATTTTGAATTTTTTTTTTTTAATGTTTATTTTAATGCCTAAAAATAAAATAAAAAAAGTTAAAATTTCTGGAAAATAAAATGCAGAAAAAGTTGAAAGAAAATGCAAAAAACTAAAAATAAAATGCATTCAGTATGATGCTATCCTATTTCGAAAAAACCGAATATGTGAGGTTTCCATGCATGCAACCTAACCTATTGGACTTGCAAAACAAGCACAATCCGGATAAGCTAAGTGCTGGCTCCTAGGGTTTTAAATGAGGTTTTTAGATTTAAACATTCACATGAAGCAACCAAGAAAACTTGCATAAACTCCATTTAAAAGCCTAAAATCTGAAAAGGGGAAAAATAGACATTTAATCTTGCATGCAGGAAATGACTCCTTCTTTCTTGTCCATAAGATGCAACTTTCTGAAATTTTCTGTACTAAAAATTTATCATTTTACAATAACAAAAATTTTTGGTTTTCCCAAACCAGTCAATGGAAGAAAATGACTCGAATAGGTCCAGAATGGCCCTCTTGCCTTCAAATCTACAACTCTGCTCACAGCAGTTTCCAACACCTCAAAACAGTAGGATTCCAAAATTCAATAGGGAGGCCAAAGAGTCTAACCCACACGGGAGCTATAGAACGCATCTCTTCTTCGGCTTTAAATTTAGTATGCCAGGGCTTCATGAAAAGCCCTGCCCTTTCAAAAAACCAAGGACCCCCTTGAAAATTTTTCTCTCTATCTTCATTATTAGCAAATAAAACAAGAAAATAACCATTTGGATAAATAGAGATTTGTAACTCACCTTTAGTTTTCTAGCTTTTTGCAGCCCGGACTTTGAAAGCGAGATAGACTCGAACGAAAACCCACGAACCGACAAATTAGTCCCCTTTTTTCCAAATCTTCAATGCCGAACTGAATGTTACCCATATCAAGCTTAACAATAGGAGTTCCATCAACTGCTTTAAGACATCTTGACTCCATTTTCCCGGGATCAATCTTAGGCATTCTTAGAGGTTTATGAGAAGCCCTAATATTGATATTAGCATTGGGATGAGGTCGTCCACCATGAAGGGCATCCCTAAAATTTATTTTTGGGACCGAGTCTTTAAAATTCTTACCCTTCATAGGGGTTTTCATAGTAGAATTATTTTGTGGGTGCACCTTAGCATCAGATTCACTTGAGATATGAGCCATTTTTTGATCAACTGCTTGAAACTTATTTCGTGGTCTCTTTAATCCTTGCCCTAGACACCGTGGAAAGGTATGGTTTTCACTTTTCTTTTGTGTAGCAAATTGGAAGCCGTTGTCACTCAAGTTCACAGTATGATCTATTGAAAGACAAATTTCTAACCCATATTGTATCCCCTGCAACATTTCCTGCTAAAATATTGAGCATAAACCACAAAAATATTGGCCGCTAGGGCCCGAAGGCCCTAAAAACCAACCTCTGGAGCTGCTTGCACTCAACCCAAATGAAACCCTCGCATAGCCACTTGCCAAATATATCATTCACACATAGGGATGTGCTAGGATCTGTGTTGCTCCAAATGATATGAAAATTGTTGGAGACATTCTAGGGTTTTTCAGGCATCTACCCTCAAAATTTTAGCTCAATCCGAGTTCGTATGAGTGAGATATGTCCGAAACGAGTTCGGTAGTTTGGGAAGTCCTATGAAAAACGTCTCTATCATTCAGCTCTATTAAAGTTAAATTGAAATTTAATATAAAATGAAATGAAACCTTTTATTTTGCCTGCCTTGGTTTTCACAAAAACCTTGTATATATCCATGCTCTCCAAAATATCATAAATGCTTATTTATGAAATGCTTTGGCCACCAAAACTCAATGTGATCTATGTGACATCAATGATCAATGTGACATCAATGACAACATAAAATAACTCAAATTGCCAACATTACAATTAGCTAATGAGGTTTTGATTCAATGGTTAGGATATATGGATGCTATAGTCCATACCAAGGTTTAAATCTCTGCAACACCAAAAAGGTTATATAATGTAATGTGACTAAGTTGATGTAAAAAACAAAGGGTAACCCTTTCAAAATCCTATTTAATAAAAAAACCTAGGTTTATTATGGTTGTATTATTCTATAAAAATATGTATTACATAAAATAAAGTTATATTTCAAATATAGATATTCAAAGTTTTTAAGATACAAGTTGTATTATGATAATATTATATTGTGTTATTCAAATGGATTTTATTATTAGAAAAATGTAAATTACATATTAAAGGTATGAGTTCAATTGGTTAAATATCTTGATTTTTAAAGAGAAGACTAATTTGAAAGCTTACAAAATAAAGGGTGTAATATAAGTGAGTTATTTTTGTCTTGTGAGAGATAGCAGTATATCTTTGGGTTTTCATTCAAGAGATCCAAGTTTAAACCTCGATACAAGGGGATTGGAAACCCTTTCAAAAACTCATGATTTACCCTAAAATTTTAACCCGAAAGGCATAGGCCGATTGGTAGTGATTTGCTTGTTGGTGGGCTACCCTAGTTCGATTCTTTGTACAATAAAGGTCCATTAAATTTATCTTTACCCAATAGGCTAATATTTATAAAGGTTTCTCTGTGAAAAAAATAATTTTTTTATATTATATAAAATATATTTTTTAATATTAAAAAGTACTCAAGAGAGAGCTTTTTAAATGTAGAAAGGTATTTATATAAAAGGATTAATAGAATATATTTTTAAAAATAAAAAAATATGTGGATAAACATTCTACGTGGCCAACACCAGCAAAAAAAAAACCACCATCATTAAAACAATATAGGAAACCAAGAAACTAAATAACAACTAATCAAAACCGCCTTACAAAACTGACAAGCAAACACTATCAACTAGCTGATATAATGGAATGATTACATACTCAAAATGGTGGTTGAGCATATGCCACAAGAGAAAAAGCAAAAAGAGGGGAATCCCTGCAATGATGAAGATCCATTATGCAAGTTTAGCCACCACTGGGACCAAATCCCACCCAACATTATCATCAAGAGACTTTGGCATTGAACCCCATACTTGCTCAAAAGAAGTATCGAGAACATATTCCTAGACACGAGTAAATGGATCCTCATTAGCAAAAAACAATGTAGAACCCAAATTTTCCTAGGCATCAAGTCAATGAGCCAGAGGAGAGAGGATCAGTTAGGCTACCAAGGCCAACTTTGTAAGGAGGGGGACCTTGAGCTATGGTAGGAGTGCAATTTGTGGCCGAGCGACGATGTTGCCTGGAATTGGACTATATTCGAGGATAATATTGCTCAAGAGAAACCTTATGATGAGGAATAATGTAAGAAAATTTAGGTTAGGCTTAGTCTATTGAAATCATGAGTTAGTATTATTTTAGCTAATAAGCAATTTATGCAAAATTGTAAAATATGGGTTTTATGAGCTCATGTTGGATTTAGTCTTTAGGACTAGTTTTCCCAATATCTTCTAGAGGGATATTGAAAGTTATGAAAATAAGAGGTTATCCCTCGAATGAGCATTTTGGATAAAGCTTATCTTCCAAATATGGAAATTGGTTGCTCTTCAAGAGAAATTGGTTGTAAGATGGGCCTATTTAAGACTTGCATTTCAATGCAATTGCTAGCTTCATTTGGATCCACATCAGTGGTATCATAGAATAGGAGTTGTAGAGGTTTTGGGTGCCCTTTCGACCTCATGTTGCTTATTTAGTTTTTGTTAATTACCGACCAATAAGATCCTGCCTTGAAGCTTTAGTTGTAGTCAGTCCTAGTTTGCTTTTGGAATTCCAGTTCCCTTGGATTGAATTTAGAATTGTCTAAAGTTAGAAGATTTTCTATTGTGAGGAAATTATTATGAGTAGAATAGTGAAATTAGGGTGAGGTTATACATTCAAACCATCCTTCATCACTATAGAATCATCCGCAAGAGGAATGAGCTGTGGAGGAGGACCCCTTGAGCCATATTCCTCCGCCTACTTCATCAACAAAGGAGAAGTGGCCCACAAATGATCTTCTACACCAAAAGATCACTAGTAGGTTTTGATCCTTCCCTTGAAGATCCTTTCATTTTACTATAAATATGATGGCTTTGCTTTCTATGCTAACAAAATTTCTTCTATTTTGTTAGCTAACAATTGTTCTTTGAAAAGCTTTTTGTTACTAATTTTATTGGGTTCTTGTTGGGTTCCCATTGTTTTATTTGAAAAGGCTTTCTTAAGCCATATATATATATATATATATATATATATTATTATATATATATATATATATATAAAGTTTTTATTTTGCATTAAAAATAATTTTCTATTTTAAAAAAGAAAAAGTAGCTGGTACTCTTACAACAGGCGATCAATATTTACTGCTTCCTAGGAGACTTTTACGTTGCCCTAGATGACATATTATCACCTTTCAATGACTTTACATCACCCTCAAGAAACATCATGTCACCATTAGGTGACTTTCGGTTGCATTTGTGACCTTTCACATGATAGTCGCATAGATCCAACACAAGCCAAAACCAGTCGGTGATAGGTTATCATCAGCTCAACCTCTAAAAATTTGTGGGACCAGCTTGCTCTACACCTGTAAACAATCCAAGGCCATAGAAAATAGGAGAAACCAACATAAAAATTGAGTTCCTAATATAGAAAACTCAATGTAAAATTCCATGTCCTAATCCTATTCATCGAGAAGATTCCCTGACATGGATTCTAGCACACTCTTGATTGGTGCATAGATCCTGAGGTATGCAAATTTGAACCCTTATTGGAAGATCACAACCAATCACAAGCTTTCATGAATGGTGAATCACGAGGCAACATGTAGCAAATTTTTAATATCCAGATCCAACAATTTTGCATGTGACACATGATATTGATCAATGATGGCTTGGATGTGCATTTGTGTTTTGGCAAGATTGCATGGGAAATATTTATCCCACATTCTCCAGGTAAAAGGCTTTGCATCCTTTTAAATATGGAAACCTCACCCTAAATAAAAAACCAGTGCACATTGGCTAGCATGGTTGGCTAGTGGTAAGGTCGCACCCTATTGCACTTAGTTGACCGACTTCTCCTTGGACCAGTTGACCGTAGTTGATCATGCAACTTCATTGTTGAACAACGTTGAAAAGGAGTTAAAATTTTTGTAAGGGGTAAATTTCATTTTTATTTGCAAAAGGGAGATTAATTAATTTTATTTTACAAAGGAGAAATTAATTAATTAATTTTCTAAATTAAATAAATAATTTTGTGCCTAGTCTTTACATTTTATCCTTCCAAGCATTGTAAAATTGTAATTAAACATTTTATTTTTGTAATTATTTGGGCAAAAAGCATAAAATTATTATAACCCCTTTAGTTCCTTTTTTTAAATCATATTTTTTGCTTACATAAGGTCTCAAATGGTTACTGATTTGGTAGAGCAAATAGTTGTAATACCCATAGTAGTTAGCATTTTGACCAATAAGGTCACAAATATTGCTACCCCTAGTGAAGCTAAATACCATTGCTCATAAGCAAAATGTGAGGTCAAAATTTATGAAAGGTCCTATGATCTCAAGGTCCTAAATAGCTAGATCCTTGACATGGACATGTGGTTTTCTTATAGTGAAATTCCCAAGGATGAGCAAGTCCCATTTGCTAAGTTAAAACTATTTGGTATAACCAAAGTTTTGATCATGGACCACCAAGGAAATCAAGATCCCATTTATACTTGGGATGGTTTGGTGGACGTATTGAAGGATAATTTCTATCCTTCAAGTTATGGAAAAGATCTTGTCTTAAAATGGCTTCTTTTAAAACAAGGATACAACATGAGTGTCCAAGAGTACATCTTCAAGTTTAACAAATTTAGGATTTTATCTGGTATACAAGACTCTATTGAAGCCCCAATCACTAAATTCAATAGTGGATTGTAGGAACCACTTTTTAGAGAGTTTAAATATACCCCTATTAAAAAATTGAATGCATTGTTTAATCAAGGACAACTTGTAAATGAGAAGCTTGCAGCTCAATCGAGAAGATCTCGATCTTTGCCATCTAGAGGAAATACCAAGGGAAAAAATCAACAACCAAAAAAGGTTAAAAAACTTCTTGTACTTCTTCTCTGTATCCATATTCATCTACTTCCTCTTCCTCTTCTTATTCATCCAAAAAAATACTTCTTGTAAAGCTCCATTTGTTTGTGCTTTTTGTAATAAGAAAGGCCATCTTTGGCAACAAAGTTATAAGTTGTAAATTTTGAAGAAGAAATCCCTGGTTGTAAAGCCTCCAAATGAGGACACAAAATATGTTCCCATTGAGGCTATGCAAGAAGAAAGGACTTATAAGGAACTAAAGGGTCAATTGAAAAATTTAACCCTTATGAATTCTTCTTTAGGTGATCATAAAAGCTTGTTCATCACAACGACTCACCTAACTCATGAGTTGATTGTATAATCAACAAAAAATCACAAAAAAATTAATTGTGATGCCCATTGTAAAACAATTGAAGTTTCCTATGAGTCCTCATCCTCATCCTTATTCTTTAGGATGGAAGGACAATGGGATCTCATCCAAAATTACACACACTTACATAGTCTCATGTGCGTTTGGTCCAAAATTTATGTATAAGGTTGTGTGTGATGTTAATCTTATATATTGTTGTGGATTGTTGCTTTGGAGGACCTATCAATATGATAGAAGGGCTATCCATTATGGTTTCAAAAATACTTACACTTTACACTTAAATAAAAAAAATAAAAATGTACACAACACACCACCAATTTGGTATTAAGTTATAGAAAAGCATGCAAAGTGGTAAATCAAGAAAAGGAATTGACACTCATTTTCATAAGGCCAACAAATGAAGAGATACAAGCATCAATTAATAAGCACAAAAGGTAATTTTCACTTTATAAATTATTGCAATCATATTCCAATATGTTTAAAGATCCCAAAAGGCTCCCTCTTGAATGCCATATCAATCATAGCATATAAATTGTTCTTGTAACACCTATTCCTAATGCTTCAATGTATAGGCAATCTATTGTGCAAATGGAAGAGAATAAAAGGTAAATCCAAGACTTGTTATCTAAAGGATTTATTACGCCCAGTACTTCTCCTTGTGCATCTCCAATTTTGCTTGTACTAAAAAAGGATGGTACTTGGAAGCTATGTATTGATTTCAAGGCACTGAATAAGATAACAATCAAGAATATATATCCACTTCCAAGAATCGATGATCTTTTGGATCAACTTCAAGGAGTTAAATTCTTTTCCAAGATTGATCTAAAAAGTGGATACCATTAAGTCAAAATTCATACTAAAGATACATGGAAGACTGCATTTAATACCAAGTTGGGACTCTTTGAGTGGCTTGTTATACCTTTTGGTCTTATAAATGCTCCAACAATATTCATGAGGTTGAAGAATGAAGTGTTCAAAGATAGTTTGGACACATTTGTGATCATCTAATTGGATTTTTATTATCCTTCTTGGAAGAGTCACTTAGAGCACTAAGAAAAGGATCTTCAAACTATTCAAAAGGACCATTTGTTTATCAACTCACCTAAGTATTATTTTTATCAATATTCCATCTCCTACCTTGGATTTGTAATAGATGAAAAAGATATACAAGTAGATCCAACCAAAGTTGAAGTCCTTCTCAAATGACCTGTTACTACTTCCATCATCGAGTTAAGGATTTTTCTTGGACTTCCAAATTTCTATTGCAATTTCATTGAAATATATTCCACTATTGTCGCTCCCTTGCATCACTTAACCAAAGCCAAATTTGAGTTTCAATGGACAAAGGATCAAGCTCATGCATTTGAGAAATTGAAACACAAACTATGTATAACACGTATCCTAGTCCTTCTAGACCTTACCCAACATTTTAACATAGAGATAGATGCATCGTAGTTTTTCCTTGGAGTTATACTAAAGTAGAATGATCATCCAATGGCCTATCATTATAAGACATTTGCAGCTGCCAAGAAGAACTATTCCACTTATTATGAAGAGTTGTATTCTTTGGTGTAAGCTATCAAGTATTGGAGGCATTATCTTTTGGGAAAGGAAAAAATTGTACATGTTGATCACATGCCCCTTAAGTTTCTTCAATCACAAAACAAGATTGAATAAGCTCATCACATGAAGTGGGCATCTTACTTGCAATAATTTCACTTGGTGATAAAATATAAGAAAGGGTAATGTAACACAGTGGAATATTATTTGAGTCATCCTCTAGCAACTCAAGCCTTGATAATTGTGACCACTTCCTCTAAAAACATGGCAAACATAGTATCTTGTTGATCCAAATTTTTTTAAGGTTTACCAAAAAAATCTTGCATCCTTCCTCATCAAATCTAAGTCCTCTGCAGGATTTCTACATAAAGGAAGGATTGCTCTACAAATTGGATAAAATTTATGTACCTCAAGAGAATCAAAACTATCTTCTAAAAGAGGCCAATTCTACACTCTATGGGAGACACTTTGGAAAACAAAAGACTATTCATCATATAGAATGGTTCTTCTACTAGCCTCATATGTAGCGATATGTTCTTTGATTTTTGAGGTAATGGTAGTTTGTAGATGTTCAAATTCATCTAATAGGAAATTGGGACTCAACATTCTATTGTCCATTCCTTATTGTCCTTGGGAAAGCATTTCCATGGACTTGTTGAGCAATTTTCCAATAATAGTTTGACAACGTGATTGTGTCTTTATAGTTGTGGATAGATTCAACAATATGGCTAAGTTCATTCCTTGTCACAAAATCAGTTCTATACCTGAATTAGCTCAAATATTCTTCGACATAGTATGGAATTTTTTTGGTCTTTCCAGTAGAATTGTTTCTAATAGAGACTCACAATGTTTGGGGCACTTTTGGAAATATTTGTGGAATATTTTAGGAGTATCTCTTAGCTTATCCATTTCTTATAATCCTAATTTAGATGGACATATGGAAGGAGTTAACCGCACACTTGTGCAAAGTTTGAGGATCTATCACCACTCTAGTCCAACTAAGTGGGATTTGAGCCTCACCCATATAGAGCATGCATACAACAGAGCAGTTCATAGCTCCACCAGAAACTCCCCTTTTGAAGTTTATCTTGGATTCCAACCCTTGGCTTCATATGAGTTACCTTTATCTTTGTCCTCTCTAGCTACCAAGTACATTCAGAAAGAGCAAGATAAGACTAAATGATTCATTCAATATTTGCAAATCCTTTAGTCAAAGGTGATTAATATTCTATAGAATAATCAACAACAACAAAATCAAGTAATGTATAAGCACCGTATCCCTCATCATTTTCAAGTTGGAGATAAAGTTTGGATTTACTTGGATAAGCAATATTTTTAAAAAAGGCACATAGCAAGATCAAACCACTTCGCTATGGGTCTTATACCATACTCCAATAGGTTTCTAAGAATACCTTCCATATTCATATTTTGGTATATCTTAGCATTCATGACATCATTAATATGGATATCCTCAAGCCATACCATAATTCTACCTTGGAATCAGCTCCTCCCATTAGTCATCTGATCAATGTGGTATTATATGTTCAAATTCCACTCGATGTTGACATAATTTTTGATACAAAGACTCAACAAAATCAACAAGGATCTACTACTTCATACACTGTTGAGTGGTATTTTAACCCAATTGTGAAAGTACACTCTTCCTTGGGATTTGGGTTCCAAATCCCCTCTTGCAAAGAAGTCAAACAAACAACTTCTCCAAGGTCTCCTCTATATTAGCATTTGCATATGTGTATTAGTAATCTCAAATAAAGATATTCAATTTAAATGCATGGAACACCTTAGTGATTGCAAGTAACTGTAAACAAGGGGCAATGTTAGTTTATTTTACCATGAAACTTTAGTGATTGTTCATTGAACCAAAATATAGCAAATGTGAGTTGGCCCTCATATGACCACGATGTAGTGCTCCAATTACCCCTCTTTCATAAAATTAGAATTTTTATGAAGAGAGGGTAATTTTAGGCTCAAAAAATGGAAATTTGTGAAATGCCATAAAACATAACTCCTTCAATGAAATTGGAATTTTCATGAAGGGAATGTCATCATAGGCTTATGAATGAAACATGAAGCTGAAAAAATGAAATTCGGTCCAAAAATGGAAATTTTCTATTTTCAAAATTTTCAAAATCTGTAATAAAACAACTTCAATGATTTTTTTAAAAATACTAAACAACTCCAAAAATGAAATTTCAAAGTGTGTATTGGAAGTATGAAGCATAACCTATGCAATGGTGAAATTATTTTTGGATTTTGAATTTTTTTTTTTAATGTTTATTTTAATGCCTAAAAATTAAAAAAAAAGTTAAAATTTCTAGAAAATAAAATGCAGAAAAAGTTGAAAGAAAATGCAGAAAACTAAAAATAAAATGCATTCAGTATGATGCTATCCTATTTCGACAAAATCAAAGATGTGAGGTTTCCATGCATGCAACCTAACCTATTGGACTTGCAAAACAAGCACAATCCGGATAAGCTAAGTGCTGGCTCCTAGGGTTTTAAATAAGGTTTTCAGATTTAAACATTTGCATGAAGCAACCAAGAAAACTTGCATAAACTCCATTTACAAGCCTAAAATTTGAAAAGGGGAAAAATAGACATTTAATCTTGCATGCAGAAAATGACTCCTTTCTTGTCCATAAGATGCAACTTTATGAAATTTTATGTATTAAAAATTTGTCATTTTACAATAACAGAAATTTTTGGTTTTCCCAAACCAGTCCATGGAAGAAAACGACTCGAACAAGTCCAGAATATCCCTCTTGCCTTCAAATCTGCAACTCTGCTCACGGCAGTTTCCAACCCCTCAAAACATCCTTGCCTGGCGTATTTAAAATTTTCAAGAAGCTTTTTGTTTCATTTTCCAATGGTTGTTCGTTTCATTTTCCAATGGCTATTTGTTTCACCTTCCCTTGTGCATGCATGTGTTTTGGTTTCCAAAAAGGCTTTTCATTTCTATTTTGTGGCCCTTCATTTCATTCCCATGGTTTGGCTTCCTCTATTTGGTTTTCTTCACTTTTCGTTTGATTTCAAAAAAAAAAACGTTTCCTTTTCTCCACATGGGCATGCGTCTGTTTCCTTCCGTGTGTAATGACCATCTTAAATGATTTCAAATCATTAAATATTCCTTATGTAACGTTTTGTCTTATTCATTGGATTTTGTCCTTATGTCCATGTCACTATACAGTCTTCAGTTTCACTATCCTGGTGTTCATCACTAATATCAGACGCACTGTCAACTACTCTGTTCCCTTGGCAAAAATCGGACATGTCACGAAATCGTGACACTTCTTGTTTCTCTACCTGCCTGCCCCTTTTGAGTCGTGAAAATGTAACATGTCGCGATATCACAACACTTTTGCCTTCTTTCTCTCTTTTGTTGCTTTTAGCCGCGAGAATGTAACATGTCACAATATCGTGACACTTTTGCCTTCTTGTTCTTTCTCTTCTCGTTTGGCCATGAAAATGCAACATGTCGCGATATCGCGACACTTTTTCTTTCTTCTCTTTTGGCCGCAAAAATGAAACATGTCGTGATATCGCGACACTTTTCTCTTTTCGTTTGGCCGCGAAAATGCAACATGTCGTGATATCGCGACACTTTTCTTTCTTCTCTTTTGGCCGCAAAAATGCAACATGTCGCGATATTGCGACACTTTTTCTCTTTTGGCCGCGACAATGCAACATGTCGTGATATCACGACACTTTTTCTCTTTTGGCCGTGATAATGCAACATGTCGCGATATCGCGACACTCTTTTATTTTGGCCGCGAAAATGCAACATGTCGCGATATCGCGACACTTTTCTTCCTTGCTTTTTCTCTTTGCTTTGAACCACAAAAATGCCACATGTCGCGATATCGCAAAACTTTTTCTTCCTTGCCTTTTCTCTTTGCTTTGGACCATGAAAATGCAACATGTCGCGATATCGCGAAACTTTTTCTCCTTGCGATGTTTTGCTTTTTCTTTGATCTTTAGCATATGGGCCACTTCGGTCTTCTTGGAAAACATGCAAAAGGGTGGGTCCCCAATTTTGGGGTATGTTGTGGAGTAGCCACAACAATACCTTGTAGCCCGTCAAGGCTAGTTTCCACATTAGGCTCATTGGATTTTTGCTGATCATATGTCATGACTTCCTTTATTTGCTAAGAGCATTGAAGTCCAATGCTTATGTTTTTGGGAGATATGATGAGGAATAATGTAAGCAACTTTAGGTTAGGCTTAGTCTATTGAAATTAGGACTTAGTCTTATTTTTGGCTAATAAGCAATTTGTGCAAAATTATAAAATATGGGCTTTATGAGCTCATGTTGGATTTAGTATTTAGGACTAGTTTTCCCAATATCTTCTAAAGGGATATTGGAAGTTAGGAATATAAGATGCTATCCCTTGAATGAGAATTTTAGATAAATCTTATCTTTCCAATTTGGGATTGGTTGCTCAATCCAAGGAATGGTTGTTCATTTCAAGGGAAATTGGTTGTAATATGGGCATATTTAAGTCTTGCATTTCAATGCAATTGTTAGCTTTATTTGGATCTACATCACCTGGTTGACTGTGCACTAAGCATTCCCCTAATGATCAATCAGCTCTTGAAGATGATAGAGCTCCATAGCCACCTTAATGGCCTAAACCACAATCTAAAAATACACAGACAAAATAATATTAGATTTCTCAAAAGGAAATATGTGAAGAGAAGAACACTTACCAAAGATACATTCATTTTTACCTTTCCATATGGTGTATAGAGCTACACAAAACAAGTTCCACTATTAAAATAAAATATTCAACAAGTATGGGGGGTCTCCCAAAATGATATGCTTCCACTCAAACATGGTACAAGAATAGGGTCTAAAAAGGGGAAAAAGCGACTCGTAAAGGGAATGAGCATGAGCATAGACCCAAAAAAATATGGATAAAGTCCTTATACTGAAGATAGAAAGGGAAAGAAGGGTTAGGGATGAATAAATGCAAGATACACTCCCCAATAGGAAGCCCTTGGTGAAGAAGACTCCAAGAAAAATAAGAAATCTTGGGCTCCAAGAAAGAAGCCTAGGTGGTTTGGAACCTACGCATCTAAATAGGTCAAGTGGAAGAGATATTCTACCATTGATTGAGATTATCAATCATGGGGAGACAAGGAGAGATAAAACCATATCCCAAATAAGCCTTGTAATTTCATAGAGGAGTGTATAGATACCATTTCTAGTCCTTCCACCAATGTCACTATGAAAACACAAATATTTTGTGAAACATGGAGTTAGGGAAAGAAACCTTGACAGTCTCAAAAGTATCCTTTTCAGAGTGCCTAAGCCTGAATTTAACTCTAAAGTCATCCCAAGGGAGCCAATCCCTAGTAGGATGAGATAAGAAATCAATGATGCACTACACACCTTTGTAAAAAACTCTAAGTGCATGAACCTAGGGTACTTGCACAAGTGGAGAACCATAGTAGGTGATGATAGATGACCAAAAAATATTCATCTGGTTGATGGAGAGGCCATGCCAGAAGCTCTGGCTATTTTATCTCAACCAAGGCTTAACACTTTTCCAAGCTTTTCAAATGGTCTTGATGGTGAAGTATCTTGTCACTTTGATAGACATAGAAGAAATAAGGAGGGAAGGGAAGCCCATAACCCTCCAACTATTACAACCAAAAGGGGAACCTTTACAGATACAATGATGGATGAGAATCTTCCAGGTCTCATTTCTTACAAGCACTCTGGCTTTTATGGAGTCAATAATACTCCAAGGCAACACAGAGTGCCCAACATTGACTTTGGGTATTGAGGATGCCAAGCTCACCATGGATTTTAGGGAGTCAATAATACTCCAAGGCAACACATTGGAATCCCAAACCATTACTGGAGGAGGACCATAAAAAGTCCCGTAGAAGCTTATCAAGATTCTTATAGTAATTTTTGGACAAGACCCAACATGAAGAATAATAAACATAGTTGGTCATAAGGACTTTTGAGCAAATTTGGAATTTACCAGCAAGGGAGAGCTTCTTGGTGGACCAGTAGGTAAGTTTCTATTCCATCTTGTTAATGATATACTTTCACAACTCTGACCTTGAACTGTTAAGGGTAAAAGGAATTCCTAAAAAGTGAAATATTTCCCTGTCTTGGATGATCTTACACTGATATTTACTAAGCCATTGGGGCATCATATCAGGATATTTCTTGTAGCATTGAGTCTTTCTTCATTCAATGGAGGATATAGAAGCTAAAAAAAAAGTGTCAAGATAGGAAAGTACCTGTTGAATAACACCTTCATCCTCAATAAGTGTGAGAAAAGATTCATCAACAAAATGACCGTTGATCAACTAATACTTGCATTTGGGGAGAGAAATTACTTGAATAGAACCTTGAGCGGCATGGTGAGCTTGTAAATAGGTAAACCCCTCAATAGTGAGGACATATAGGGACGGTTCCAATGGGAAGCCCTATCGAATGGAACAAAAGAGCCTAATGACTGAGGATTTGTGCTTGTTAATAGATAAAATAGCCAAAAGCCTCAATGAATAACATCTTAACAAAGCTAAAGCAGGGCCCAAAACCAAGATATTTAAGCATGGCCATAATGAAAAACCAATCAATATTATCATAGGCTTTCTCAAAGTCAATTTTGATGAACAAGGATCATTGGTTGGAATTGCAAGCCCACTCCATGCCTTCCTAGACAACAATAATTTTGTTAAGGATGAACCTACCCCAAATGAATTCAGTTTTCTTTGAGCACACGATGATGGGAAGGATATGGTAGATGTGCAAATCCAAGGATTTGATGATGATATTATAAGAAATATTAAGGAGAGTAATAGGCCTCCAATTTTTTATGATTTTTGAATCGCCAACCTTGGAGATAAATTTAATAATTCCCTGATTAATAATAGGGTCTAGAGAACCCCTAGAGAAGACCTCCTGATAAAATTTAAGAAGATCAAGCCTAACAGTATCCCAAAGGGACTTGTAGAATTCATAAGGAAGCCAACAAGACTAGGGGATTTATTGTTCATCATATACGAAATAGCTTCCTCTAGATCCTTCAAAGAGAGGGTCTTTTCAACAAGTAGCTCTTTGAGACTCAAAAAGATGCACTAGGACAATAGAGAGGAAAGAGTTAAGAGCCTGTTCATGTTGAGGGGAATGGGTCTAAGTCGTGAACATAGTCTGTTAATGTTCTTCCAAAGTGGAGAGAATATGAGGAATATAAAAAACATGCTCTCTGTTAATATTAAGAGATTTAATACCCAAATTTTGATTATGAGGATGCAGGTGCTAGAAGAACTCCTTGGTTACGTTATCACCATTTTTAAGCTAGTGTAACCTTACCTTGATATACATCCCTCTAGAATCATAGTGCTTCAACATCAGAAGTTGGTGTTTGATAGTCATGAGGTGCCTCTAAAGTTCCTTATTGAAAGGATTGGACTGTAGTTGAGTTACTTTAACTCCCGCTTGAGAGCAACATTGGAGTGACAACGAAGATTGGCAATATTACACATTAGCAAGTGTAGTAAGTTGGCAATGCACTAGATAGCAATGTTCCACCTATCAATCCAGCCAAAGGTCCCTTTCGATTTAGGGATAAGTTCTATATTTTATGACATAAGATCTTAACATGGGGTGGTATAAAATAGAAGTATTAAGATAGAATTACAACTAAGAAAGAGGAGGGAGTTAGAAGAAACCATGATGGAAAAGGAAATGGGAGAATGGTCAAAAAAATAGAGCTTAGGGTGGATAGAGAAAAAGGAGAGAGAGGATGAGGGCTGCTTAAAGGAGAAAATATCCAAATCTGTGAGTATGGCTTTGTCCAATATTTTTAGCACACGAATCTTGCCCTGTTGGTTGTTATACCACATGAACTAGGCATTAAAATGGAACAAAAAGGGTAAGAAGAAACTATTGAGATTATAGAGCCCTAAATTTTTTTCATGAAAATCCATGCTTATCTTTCTCTAACAACCCACTATATGGTAAGAAGACCAACCTTGTCATGTGGAAATTAAATCATATTGAAGTCCCCGTAGAGCAACCAAACAACAGGGGGAGAGAGCATCATGCACCACCAAAGTGCATAATGATCACTAGCATCATTAGGCACATAGATGTTGAGCACACCAAGGAGATGACCATCAATCTACATCACAATCTAGATGACATGAGTTGAAGGGTCACATCCCTAAGAAGCCAACTTGGAATGGTATATTTCTGAAAGGTATATGACTACCCCTCCTTTCGCTATGTCATGCATAGTATCAAAGGTGTGGCCTTGGTACCAAAGAAAAGAGCAAGTAATTGATAAAATGAAGTTAGTGACTTTGACATCGTAAAGGCATAAAATATCAATATTATCGAATTTGATCTTGAAGTCATCCAGACCCTGACACACAAGGTACTTGCACACAGGTTTTATGAAATCCTTGAAATTCGAAGACATGCACTTCATGAGACAATCAAGGAGCATATTTTCTTCAATGACCTTAGAGTCCTCGAAATCCACCAAATATTCAAAGGCGTCCATGAGAAACCTATTACGGTTTTATAAAAAAAATTTCTATCTTCGCTTTTCTAGAGGGACACTCGAGGACTCCCTAGCTGGACTACGACAGCGACGAGGGTTCCATGAAGGAACTTCACTAGAGGAACTAGGAGGAGAGATAAAACATCTAGTTGAGGGGATAAACTTCAACATAGTTGAAGATTGAGCCATATCGTAGCCTTGAGGAGTCAAGGAGTCTTTTTGGGTATAAATATAATAGGTACCTATAGAAGGAGAAACAAAAGTTCCCTTTGTAGTAGTTGCATGAGAGCTCCCTAGTTGAGAGCTTGATTGAGATTCCTTTTTACCAGCTCCCGTAGAAGGTTGTGATAAATTGCCTTTACCATTTTTCTTGTTGATAAACCTCCATTCCTCCCCTCCATGAGTAGGAGGAGCAAATTGAATTGTGATCGAAGGTGTTGATGCTTCTACTAGAGCTCTATTTTTTAACCAACTCTCCATAAGAGGGTAATATTTTATCTTGTGAGTTGCAGACTAACAATAGTAAAAAGTGTTGAGAAGATTTATATAGACCACCTGTTGTTGAAAATGGGTCTCACTAACCTGAATATCAATAGAGTCCTTGAGATCCTTTGAGAGATCAATTTCAATGCAGATGCATTTGTGTGGTCGCACAACATAGAATTTTTATGGCTCTATGCACACATACTTACCAATAGGCATGACAAGTTATGGTAGGAAGGACCAAAGGGACAAGGGGAGACCTAAGAATTCTATCTAAATAAGGACATGTAAGGAGACATCGATAGAGATTATAAAATTATGGTGTCAGAGTTGATGAATTAAAAGGGTATTTCTAATATACTAATGACCTTTGCTCATAATCACAGTGACATGTGGTTTGACAAATTGGAAATGAAATACGCCTTTAGTAAGGTTTTGAATGTGATCAAATTTTATGCCATATGGCTACCAGACTTGCTAAATTCATTGACGAATTATCGAGTCACTTGGAATCCTCCCTAGAAAATACCCAATGAGGGTGTGACTCTCAAGCCAATCGTAGGCTTAATAAAAATCTTACATGTGCAGGACTATATCTGACATAGAGGAATTACATCATGGAAAACACTCGGGATAAACTTCCTAGGTCTGTTGACTGGTGCCATGGCTCTTCGTAGTTGCAACTTCATTAAATAGTGAAGCGATGGCCTGAGAGGTGGCCATAACAACGAGAGAAGTCCCCTACCTTAGGTGGAGTTAATACACAAAATTGTGCACTAAGAGCATTGATAACCCTAACGGTATGACAGTTGAAGAAAGAACAATCATATGACAACAACATGAGACTAAAAAACCCTAAGTTGCAAAACAAACAAAAAAAGAATGTGTGAGTTGTTGTAGAGTTGTTATTTCTAAGGCTCATGTTGTATAATGGTTATATTATATTGCACTACTACAAATAACATTAAAAGTATAGTTATATCATAAAATAGAGATATTTCTTAGTTATAAAATACTCAAAAAATTTAAGACTTGACAAGTCATATTATTATAAAAGTGTAATTATTTTTAAACCATATAATACTTCTAAAAATGGACCCACAATTTTTTTTTGAGAAAAAGGTAAAAAAATTATTTAAAAAAATCAAGCTATACATTTACTTTTGATAACCTGCTTCTTGGCAAGGCTCAAAATACGACTTAGCTCTGTTTCTTTGACTATCCAACTTCTAGATGTTCCAGTTCTTGCTAGAAGACCCCTTAGCTTTCATCAACTCCTTCGAGCACATTTCCTATCTAGAAGACCACTTAGTTCTTGCTAGAAGACCCCTTAGCTTCCATCAGCTCCTTCGAACCCATTTCCTATCCATATGGTATATGATCCCCTCCCACATATGAATCATTTTATTCCTCTAGATATTCGTAATGGTTCTTTTTGTGTTCCATTCACCCTTTTCTTTTGAATCCTTGGACTTCATCCTGAATCTACAAATACATGTTCCTATTCTTATCATTCCCTTCTTAGTTCCCATATTGTAGTTGCATGCACAATCTCTAAAAGTTTTCTAATTAGAGTTCTCCAAAATTTTTCCTATGGTCTAAAAATAAACCCACGTTACACAACAATATTTTAACAAATAATATTATTATAAAAATATATGACATTAAGAAAAATTTAAATTACATCCATATAATTATGTAAAAAAAAACTAATAAAATTCATTTTTATAAATAATTATAATATCATGACATAACTTATTAAAACACAATTATAATAATAATCTACTACAAAATATAATAAATATTTTAATTTTATATAATGAGTTAAACAAATATTTATATCTATATATATTCATAATAATAAGGAGTGGATACACATGGACCACCTCCTTCTAACTACTTTCACATATATCCGGGATGAATTAGGAACATGTGTGCCAAAAATATGAGCCCACTGATTGGACTTCTTTCTAGAATTTAAAATAGGCCTCTTGTTAACTAAATGTTCACTAATTGAGAAAAACATGGAAGGTACATTAGAAATATAAAAAAATAAAATCTCACAGGCAAAACGGTTATTGCTAAGCCATTTAAAAATAAATAAAAATTAAAAATTACACCTGACTACTTTTTAAATAATGTCAAAGAGAGCCTTTTGTGACTATTAAATAATTTCAAAAGGAGAGAGTTAGGCGGCCTTTTAAATAAAGCTTAAAGCTTCCATCTTTGACCTGACACTACTCTATATATTTATAGAGATATTAATTTTATGTTGAAGGAAAAGTATCTAAGGTGAGCCCATGATGACAACGTCAACCACAGGTTGTTGAGAATTATTATTTTTTATTAATTTTGTTGTAGAGAAATGTTTAATAGATTTTAGTATATTGGGTAAAAACAAGGTAACAAAGAAAATTGGATTATTTTTTTTAATAATTGCTAACAATTTTTATATTTTAGAAAAATTTAGGTAATACATGGGCATAAATATCTTAATAAGAATTATTAAAAGAAAGGAATAAGGAATGGAAGGGTATTAAAAGAAAGGAATAAGGAATGGAAGGGTAGTTGTGGGTTATAAAGAAACTAGAAAGGTAAGGAATTAATAATGATTTTCTCTTTTATTGAATTAATTTTTGTTAATACCTCACAATAAGGTTTGGTGGTTCATTGCGTGTAATTATGGCAGAATAAATGCAAACATGATCTTATATGAAACTGTGTTCTATCTTATATGGATGGTCATTGATGGGCTATTTGATAAATCTAAGGAAGAGTTGTATAAGACCCCTTCCTTTTTGTTATTATTTATTTTATTTTATTTAAATATGTGTATAGGATTAGTAAAAAGTTGATATGTTGATAAGAGTGTTTAAAGATAGATTAGTGATTATATGTCAGTTTGTGGATTTGACAGGGGATAAAGATGTTGATATGTTACGAAGGAAGTTACTTTTAGACAATATTTATTGAAGAAATTATTTTGACAAAGTAGTTTATGCGTCGATGAGAGTGTTTAAAGATGGATTAGTAATGATGCGGCAGTGAGTAGATTTGACAGTGTTGATAAATCACTAAACAATATGTATCAAAGAAGTTATCTTGATAAAGTGGGAAAGTGATTGAAAGTATGAAAAGTCGCTCAACAATATTTATCAAAGAATTTATCTTGATAAAGTGGGAAAGTGATTGAAAGTATGTTTGTTGGAGCATACTTGGGTTTAGATATAAACTTCAAAGTATTGAACGAGAAGAGTGTTTAAATATGGATTAGCGATGATGTGTCACTTAGTGGATTTGACAGCGTTAATAAGTCACTAAACAATATATGTCAAAGAAGTTATCTTGATAAAGTGGGAAAGTGATTGAAAGTATGTTTGTTGGAGAATACTTGGGTTTAGAGAGTTATGAACTTCAAAGTATTGAACGAGAAGATTGTCTTTTTTTATGTACTGAAAGAGAAGATTGTCAATGTCATTATCTTGGTGACTACTTGGATAAAATAATATATTTTTACTATCTATACATTTGAATATATTTGTTTGAAAAAAGGCAAGTACTTATTTTGGATGTTATGTGAGGAGAATGTGTATTTATAAAAAAATGTTACGATTTTTTATTATCTAAAATAATATGTATTTAAAGGTACATACCAAAATGTTTCTTATAAGTCAAGGTTTGTAGAATATGAACCTCAAACAACTTTGTCAAAAATCAATTATTATGCATGGTTCAAAATATTTTATAGTCTATAAAATATTTTGACACATTTTTCACTTAAAATGTAGTATTTGATTACTTTATGTTGATGCTTATTTTAAATAAATCTTGAATTATTTATAAATAAAAAAGAGGATACAACTTCTTTTCTAAACAAAATGGCCAAAATGTGGACTTTCAATAATAAAAATTTCTTAAAGGTATTGACTATATGGAAAGACTATGGATCCTTATATAAATAAGTCTCAATAAAAGGAACTGAACAATTTTATACTTGCAACAACATCTTATTAGTATTTTATCAAAAAAAAAGAGTGTTCTAAGAACCATTACTCTAAAGAAACACGAATCTCCAATAGAGATTATTTGAAAGAAGACTAAGTATACCTTAACAAGATCTTCTTAAAGAATGGTTATAATAAAAAATAATAGCAAATGTTGTTAACAAGATATAGAAAAATAATCAAACTCAAAGCAATAAGAGGAACATAGTGAACTAAAAGCTTTCTTTTAGTCAACATTTTGATAAGATTCCAAGAGTTGACACCGTCAATAGTAAACTACTTTAAAGACTTTTATAAAGATCCAAACAAAGGAAATATAGCATAGACAATTAAACTAGTTCCAAATCTGCCCAAGATGATTATTAAAGAACAAAAAAGCTTTGTTCTCAAAAATCACCAAGGAGTTGCATTCAATAGTCAAATCAATCTAGAAAAGGAAAAATTTGGGTTTAGATGGATGAACAATTGATTTTTATTTGAATTTTTTATGAACTGTTGGAGGATATTTTAAAAGTGGTAGAAGAATCAAGGATTAAGGGACAATTTCTAGGATCCATAAACTCCACTTTCTTGGCTTTGATTCTAAAAAAGGATAATCCAAAAATTTTCAGGGATTATATACCTATCTCTTTATGTAATACCCTCTACAAAATCATCTCAAATATTATAGCTAAGAGAATTAAAGGTATCTTCTCAGATAATTTTTTAGAACGATTTGGGTTTTTAAGTAAAATGTAGATTCATGAAGCAATAGCAGTAGCCCAAGAAGAACTACATTCAATAAATACAAGGAGATAATAAGCTATGGTAATAAAATTAGATCTAGCAAAAGTTTTCGATAAAGTAAATTGGTTATACATCAGGCCAAGCCTAATTCAAATTGAATGTAGCATTTTCTTTATGAATTAGATGATGGGATGTATCAATTCAGCAATTCATCCTCCTCCTCTCCTTTTTATTTTGGCAGAAGAAGGTTTGAGTAGAATGATTAGGGAACATATAAGACAGGAAATGATCAATGGTATCAAAATTGGTAACTCTTTGAAGGTAACCCATTTGCTCTTTGTAGATGATGTTTTACTTTTAGAAACGAGACATTGAAGGAAGCCTCAAAGTATAAAGAAGTTTTGGATTTATATTGTATGGCTACAAGAATGAAAATAAATCTACAAAAAATAGAAATAGCCTCTAATAGGTTTTGGCTAGGGCAAACAGAAGTAGTAATGAGAAATTTTGGTTTCAACAACACAGCGATAGTCTCAAGACAATAATGGTACAAGATGACACCACCATAAAATGATAGTATCCCAAGATGGCTATGACCTATATTTCCATGTTGAATGCCAAAAACAAGGTCACCTTAGAGTTCAATTCCCTCTCCTAATAAAAGAGGTGAAGAAATATGGGTTTCTTATGAAGAAAGACCCTATTCCCGACTATCAGGGTCAAGCTTTCCATAAAAATAACTAGGGTGACAAAGGTAAGCAAGAAATTTCTTAATCCTAGGTGGAGAATCAAAGTAAGGACTCTTTTGACCAGGTGCAGTTATTTTTGCTAAACCTAATCCTTTTCAAACTTTAAATGACCTTAATACTAGTGACGGGGAAGATGTTTTCCTGGAATACCCTAATTCATTTCCCAAATTAGCAGAGGCTTTAGGCCCCATTAGTGATCCACCTTAGTCTCCTTATATATTGGGTCCTTTGTGCCCACCCAAACCCATTGCCCCTCCTTCCCATTCCAATTTAAGGGTCTCTCATTTCCATCATCTCAATGGATCTTCGAACCCTAATGAAGTCCTTCTTCCTTAGGTTGAGTTTGTTAAATTTTAGAAGATTAGATCCACTTCCCCTATTTTAGAAGAAATTTCAAGCCCTTCCAAACAGGATTCAAACCCTCATGGTGATTCTCTTTCTCAGTTTAAAACTATCCAAAATATTAGCTCCACCTCCCCTGTTTTAGCTGAGATTTCAAGCCCATTAAAATAGGTCAGATCCACCTCCCTGGTTTTAGAAAAGCTTTCAAGCCCTCCCAATAAGTTCAAATACACCTCCCTTGTGTTAGAAGAGCTTTTAAACTTTCCCAAATAGGTCACTATAAATTAGCAAAAAATTGTTGCTGATGTGGGCAGTGATAAAAAGAGGGGTATATCTTCCAATCAAGAGAAAATGTGCAAAGAAAGTGAATGTGACATAGTGAATGACTTCTAGTATACCATTCTATCATCACTTCCAAATATCTCAAACATTGACCCTCCAAGTGATGAAGGAAACCGAACCAAACCTCCACTCTAGGGTAGGGAAGGAGAATAGAAGTCTTCTTCCAAAAATATCAGATGAAGATCCTCTCATGGAATGTGAGAGGTCTCAATGGATTAACCAAACAACGGTTGGTTATATCTATGAGAAAAGAAATCAAACCTAGCATCTTTCTTCTTCAAGAAACCAAAATTTTGTTGCACGTGGGAATAGGAGAAAATAAACTTAAGAAAATATATTGAAATGCGCTTTGAAAATCATCGGTTACATTGCTTAAATACTATAGGCTTAACAACCTTAGAAGAAATTAAGGGAAGTTAGGAAATGAAAGAAAATAGGGAGGAAAGATAGAAGGGAATTTGGTGTCAACTGCCTCATCGCCCATGCCGTCCAATCTGTCCAGTCAGTTGTCGTCCAAGTCAATCTTCCTGCCCAGTCAGCTGCCGTCCAAGGAAGTAAAAGGGTAAGGTCCAAAGCTTACCATTGTAAACAAATTTTTACCCCTTTTCACTGTGTCATTTTCCAACATTCTCCCCCTTAAAGTTGAGAGGCCTGACTATACAGTCTCTCAGCTTTATATATTGAGCTTTAGCTATACCTTTGGTGAAGATGTCAGCAATATTATCCAAAGTATTACAATATTGAAGCTCAACTATCTGCTGTTCCACCATATCTCGAATGAAGTGATACTTCATATCGAAATGTTTTGATCTACTGTGGTGGACTGGATTATATGCCAACTGAATGGCACTTATGTTATCACAATATAGTCATGTTGGACCACTTTGACTTTCTCCAATCTCTTCAAGAACTTTTCTTAACCATAGGGCCTGAGTACTAGCATGAGTGATGGCTATATACTCAGCCTCAGTTGATGACAATGCTACAACAGTTTGTTTCTTGGAACTCCATGTAATTAGTCCTGATCCTAGACTAAAACAATTTCCTGATGTAGATTTCCTGTCATCTATGTTGCTGCCCCAATCACTGTCACTGAAGCCAACTAAATTCACAGAATTACATTTTTGGTAATGGATTCCAAAATCCAATGTACCTTTTACATATCTTAATATCCTTTTAGTTGCTTGTAGATGCAGTTCAGAAGGACTAGCCATAAATCTTGAAACTAGAGAAACAACATATTGAATATCTGGCCTAGTGTTGGTGAGAAACATCAGACTCCCAACCATGCTTTTGTAAGTGGTCATGTCAACCTTTGATGCTCCATCTTCCTTGCTCAATTGGATCCCATGTCCAGTTGGAGTTGCAACTGATTTGCATTGCTCCATGGCAAATTTCTTTATCATGTCTCGAGCATACTTGTGTTGACATATGAAGATCCCTTTATTTGATTGATGCACTTCCATGCCTAGGAAGTATCGCATTAAACCAAGATCTTTCATCTCGAACTGTTTCATCATGGAGTTTTTGAACTCCATATTCATTTTATTATTACTACCCATAAATATTAGATCATCCACATACAAACAAACTATGAGAATGTCTACTCCATGCTTTAGGTAGTACAGAGTTGGTTCACTTTTGCTTCTTGTGAATCCATACTCACTAAAATAGCCATCAATACGTGAGTACCAGGCTCTTGGTGCTTGCTTGAGGCCATAAAGTGCTTTCTTTAATTTGTAAACAAGGTTCTCTTTACCCTGTTCTTGAAAACCTTGAGGTTGTTGAACATACACCTCTTCTGTCAAGTATCCATTTAGAAAAGCACTCTTTACATCCATGTGTTGAACATTCCATCCTTTATGAGCTGCTAAGGAAAGAACCGATCTGATTGTCTCTTGTCGTGCAACAGGAGCAAAGGTTTCCTCATAGTCAATGCCAAATTTTTGAGTAAAACCCTTTGCTACTAGTCTCGCCTTATGCCTCTCAATGCTTCCATCAGCATTGTACTTGGTCTTGTAGACCCATTTACATCCAACACATTTTTTTCCTTTTGGTAGTTGTACTAGCTCCCAAGTATCATTATTGTTTATAGAGGTTATTTCCTCTTTCATGGCTTCTTGCCATATATTTTGAGTACATGCCTTCTCATAGCTAGCTGGTTCTAGCTGTGTACTAGCCAATAAGGCATAATTAACTACATCTCCCATAGGATCATGGGAATCATCATCTCCATACAATTGTAAATTTTCAAGTTGTTGCAAAACTGAATTCATCTCACTAGCTTGACTTCTAGTGAATCTTCTCTGGAAATTCTGATCCAGCATTTGAAAGGATGGATGATGTTGTAATGTTCTTCTGCCTCTTGATGGAGAGTCTCTGTCGATGTCCATCGGTGAAGAACTTACTGATCTCTGTGGAGAAGGACTTAAAGTATTTGTTGAAGTACTTGATGTAGCTCTTCTGAATGGGTTTGGAGGGGGTGGTGTGCCTTTGCTTTGCTTTGGAGATACCTGTTGTACCTGTGAAGAACTTACATCGTGGGATTCATCATCAACAAAAATTCTTTGATGACCCCATTCTCCCCCTTCATCAAAAATTACATCCCTAGAGATTACAACTTTATGAGTTTTGGGATTGTAGAGTCTATATCCTTTTGTAGACTCACAATATCCTACAAATATACAAGCTTGAATTTTTGGATCAAGCTTCTTTCTTTTCTCGTCAGGAATGTGTACATATGCTAAAGAACCAAACACTTTGAAATGCTTTACATTAGGTTTCTTTCCGTACCATGCCTCGTAAGGAGTGACACCATCTAAACTAGAAGTTGGACTTCTATTTAGAATATATACACTGGTTCTTACAGCCTCTGCCCAATACATATAAGTGAGATGCTTTGTCTGGAGCATTGATCTCGCCATCTCAACTATGGTGCGATTTTTTCTCTCTGCCACACCATTTTGTTGTGGGGTATAGGCAGTGGTAAATTGCCTTTTGATCCCACTATCTTTACAATATTTCAAAAAAGCTTTTGAGGAGTATTCACCTCCTCGATCTGTCCTAAGACATTTTACATAGTTCCCACTTTGATTCTCTACATTATTTCTAAAATCTATGAAGCAATCAAAAGCTTCATTTTTGTGTTTCAGAAAGTAAATCCAGCACATTCTAGAGAAATCATCTATGAAAGTGAGAAAATAAAAACTGTTTCCGAGACTTTGTGTTTGCATTGGACCACAAATGTCCGAATGTACTAACTGTAGTGGATAGTTGGCTCTCCACGCTTGTCCTGTCAAAAACTTTGATCTTGAGTGCTTTCCCAAAGCACATCCTTCACAGACTTCTTTTTGATCATGGATTTTGGGAAGTCCTGTCACCATAGCTTGATTAGTTAACAATTTCAAGCTAGCGGAATTGAGGTGACCATATCGCAAGTGCCAAAGGACACTTGGATTTGTTATGGCTACATTTGCAAGTTGAGCTCCTCCTGGCTCATTAAACTTGAGAGGAAATAATCTGTTCTTGGTCATGGGGACCTGTGTGATGACACGATTACAATTATTTTTATCAAAAATGATACATTGTCCTTCATCAAATACAAGTTTGTAATTATTCTCCATCATTTGCCCAACGCTTAGTAAATTGTGTTGGAGCTTTGGAGTGTAGTAGATGTCATGCACATTTTTTAGTCCTTCTTTAGTTGGAACCTCCATGGCTCCAATTCCCTCTACTTGCAATGTTTTATCATCCCCTAATTTGATTTGGGATTTATAAGTGGAATCGAGAGTAGCAAATAAATGTTCGTTACCACTCATATGGTTGGAACAACCAGTATCTAGAATCCATGTGTCAGATAGATTCTGTTCTGATTGGCCATATGTCAGAAAAATATTAGAAGCATCATCTTCTTCTCCATAATTACCATATTGATTGTTGTTGCCTTGTGAAGATTTTGACCAGCAATCACGAGCGAAGTGACCTGGTTTGCCACAATTGAAACATGTTGTTTTGGACTTGTCACTTCCTCGCCCTTGATTTCCACTTTGTCCTTGATTTGCACCTCGATTCTGATTTCCACCTCTTTGTTGATTACCTCCTCTGTATGAGTTGCCTCCTCTATTGGAATTGCCTCCTCGGTTTTGGTTGCCTCCTCTATTTTGGTTGCCTCCTCTGTAGTTGCCTCTACCTCTACCTCTTTGTTTTCCTCTTCCTTGACCTCTTCCCCGTCCTCTTGCATTATTTTCATTGGAAGTGAAGGCCTTATCATCGCCTCCATAGCTTGTTGAAGGAGTTTCAGGAAACCTCTCTTCATGTGACATTAACGATCCGATTAGTGCATCGAATGTTAAAAGGGAAAGATCTTTAGATTCTTCTATTATGATGGCAATGTGATTCCATTTTTGTGTAAGTGTTCTCAACACTTTTGTTACAATTGTCTCAGGCTTGATTTCTTCGCCTAATGTACTCATTTTATCTACAAGTGCTTTTACTCTAACACAATAATCACCTACTTTTTCATCATCTTTCATCCGGAGATTCTCAAAATCTCGCTTCAATGTTTGAAGCCTTACCTGCTGGACTTGATTACTACCTTGAAATCCATCACTCAATGCTTTCCATGCGGCTTGTGCAGTTGTACAAGCAGCAATTCTAGGAAATATGCTTTTCTCCAATGCAGCTTGGAGATGAGAAAGAGCAGATGAGTTGCTCTTCTTCTCTTCTTTTCGAGTCTTTTTGTCTGCTGCACTGAGTGTGGACCAGTCTGTGGGTTCCGTATAACCTTCCTCTATGATGTCCCACAATCCTCTTCCTATGAGTAAGGTCTTCATATTTATAGACCAGTACTCATAGTCATAACCGGTAAATTCTGGGATGGGTAAACTATTGTGTGAAGCCATAGTTACCAAAAAACTTTTTATTTCACGGTTACAAAAAATACTTTGCTGAATGAAAGAAAGAAGAAGAAGAAAGAAGGAAGGGTTTACAAATTTAAGTCAAATCTGACTTGTTCTACCCTATCATTGACTGCTTGCTCCTCTTGATGTGGGGATGCTACCTCTTGATTTGCAAAATTATCTGCCACTTCTTCTTCGTCGTCACTTATTGGTATGATTTCTGGTGATGGTGGTTCTAGGATTTCCACTGAATTGTTGTAGTGTGAGTACTCTGATTCTTGTTGCGCTCCTTGGATGGATTTTGATTGTTCAAATTGACTTCTAAATGAATTATCTTCAAAATCTGCTTCGTATCCTGAGTCGGGATGTCTTTGATGTGTGATTACAGCATTTTGGAGTTGACTAAATACAATATTGAGTCCATAACCCCTTACCTTTTCATCAAACCTATCTGCACTTTCTCTTGCTAGAATTGCACATAAGGCATGATAACACCCATTGGGTCTAATCATCAATGCCTTTTACAAAATTAAGCCTCTTAGGCTTTATTACAACACTGTTCTTCAGTTTATGATTCCTTGAATCAAGTAAAACAAACTTTCTTTGTTACAATAATTGCCTCTTAGGCAATGTTCTTTTGTTCTCTCTTTTCCCCTCTTTTATTTTATTTTATTTATATATATATATATATAAACTTATATCTTTTATTTAATAAAAAAAATATAATTGCCTTTTAAAAAAAAAACAATTATTTATAATTTTATTAAATAAAATAAAGTGATTTTAAATATAATATAAAAAAAAAATTCCTTAAAAAAAATATATCAAAAATTGACTCCACAGGAATCGAACCCGCGACTCCTATCTGCTAGGCTAAGCTTCCTAGCCAACTCGGCCACAACCGTCGATGAAACCGAACAGCAATAACACTTATACAGCCTGATCAATTCAGAATTTCAAAAAAAAATATTATTACTCCGTCGCCGGGATTCGAACCCGCGACCTGCAGGGGGTGAAAGATTTAGCGCTGGCTCCACGAGCCAGTCGAGCTACGCGGCTCGACGAGAAGGCAAGGGAAGCTTGCCTTCCTTATGCCCTTCTCGGCCGCCCAAAGGAAAAATTTTTTTTTGGGACTTTAGTCCCACATCTATCCCGTAGAGAACAGTGAAGGTGTTTAAAACCTTCAATGGGCGAATAGTTACTCGATTGCCTTCGGGAAATCGGGACCGCCCTTTTTGCCTCCTTCAAACCTCTCGCCTTGCGCCATGTTGCCCATCGTCTGTGCTTGCCACTTGTCTTGTCGTCTGTCTTCCTTCTGCCACGTAGTCCGAGCTCTGTCTGCTGTCTGCCACGTTGCCTGTGTCTGCCTTGCTGTGTCTTCGCCACGTGGCGCCTTCCGGT
This sequence comes from Wollemia nobilis, assembly GCA_028583015.1. Taxonomy (NCBI): domain Eukaryota; kingdom Viridiplantae; phylum Streptophyta; class Pinopsida; order Araucariales; family Araucariaceae; genus Wollemia; species Wollemia nobilis. The sequence continues at coordinate 212,840 of JAQPPZ010003378.1, forward strand.
TGGTTGTTACTTTTGAGTCTTCTCCTCCTCGCGTGTTGTGTGCTTGGGCCTACTCGGGTCCTCTCGACCTCGCCTCAACTTGCGATCCCTGGGTTCGCTCGGGGCTGTTCGGGTCCTCTCGACCTCGCCTCGATTCGACCTCACCTTGGTTCACGTGCGGGCTTCCTCCGACCTCGATCCACGGGCCCTCTTCGACCTCGCTCTGATACCAGATATTGCACGTGGGAATAGGAGAAAATAAACTTAAGAAAATATATTGAAATGCGCTTTGAAAATCATCGGTTACATTGCTTAAATACTATAGGCTTAACAACCTTAGAAGAAATTAAGGGAAGTTAGGAAATGAAAGAAAATAGGGAGGAAAGATAGAAGGGAATTTGGTGTCAACTGCCTCGCCGCCCATGCCATCCAATCTGTCCAGTCAGCTGCCGTCCAAGTCAATCTTCCTGCCCAGTCAGCTGTCGTCCAAGGAAGTAAAAGGGTAAGGTCCAAAGCTTACCGTTGTAAACAAATTTTTACCCCTTTTCACTGTGTCATTTTCCAACAAACTTATAGGGAGAACAACAAAAGTATTGGTAAGATGATTTGGAAGATCAGTGATTTTATTTATAGCCTAGCTTAGGGCACTTATGGTGGCCTCCTATGTATGTGGGATCTAGAACAATTGAAGGTAGGCTCATATCTATCTCAAAAATAGTTATTAATATTATTTTTCATAACAAATATACTAGGCATCAGTGGATCCTATCCAACATTTACGCGTCCAACAATCTGTCTGGTCGGTGTGACCTTTGGAATACTTTAACTCAAATGAGAAGCCATTTTTAAAGTAAACCATGGATACTTTTGGGTGACTTTAACACTCCCCTCCATCCATTAGACAAGAGAGGGGGAGCTCCTATCATAATTAGGTATTTTGAAGATTTTTTAGAATTTGTTGATGGTAACGAGTTAATGGATATGCAACTAAAGAGCTCAAAGTATACATGGAGTAACAGGAGATATGGCAACCAACTAATCCAACTAAGGTTTGATAGATTTTTGCTTTCTAAGGAAGCTATACAATTTTTTGGAGATGTCAATTTACAATCACTCCCTAGAATTGGTTCGAACCACAATCCTTTAGTCCTTGATTATTTCCAACAAACGACTCCTTTAAAACCATCTTTTAGGTTTGAAACGATGTGGATTCAGCATCCAAAATTCATAAACCACATTTTTGACTGGTGGAAAGTGAAATTCCTAGGGTCCTGGTTAACTCAACTAGCTAGAAAACTATGATCCATTAAACACAAGCTAAAATTTTAGAACAAAGAAATATATGGAGATATTTTCAGGAGTAAGAAGCAAATATATGAACAACTGGGCATCATTGAAAATCACTTTCAAAATGGGGGCATTGATCTTGATTTAATACGGGAACAAAAGAACCTTCTTGTTGAGTATCATAACATTCTATCCAAAGAAGAGACTTTTTGGAGGTAAAAATCATGTGCTTTGTGGTTGAAGGAAGGGCACTCTAACACGAAATATTTCCATGCATCAACACTCAGACACATGAGCATCAACAAAATCAGGGAACTTTCAAGAAATGATGGATAAAAAACAATCGACATCAAAGAAATTAGGTTTGAATTCATTTCCTATTTTGAAAATATTTTGGGTCCTAGCCCACCACGCTCCATCCAATTTTGCAATGTGTAGACACGGAAAATTGACCCACTTTGAGTGGGAAATATTCCTTAGTACCCCTAAGAGGCCCTCAACCCTTGCCAAGAGCAAAGGAAGACCTCTTTGCCTTCCTTTTTTAATTTGTTTACCTTTTAGCAAAATCATGCCCCATATTTACAAGGCACGACTTTGCACCAGCGATATCACGCCTCGTTAGGACGGGGCACGACTTCGCTATTTAACCTAGTTTTTAAATTTATTTTATTTTATTATTTTTTAGCCTGCTTAGACCCAGGTTTAAACCCTCTCGTGTGTTTTGGTATTGGTTGTGAGTTTATTTGTGCCCGATTTCTTCCTCCAAGTTTATCTATAAAAGGAAAGATGTTTTTGCTTAATCATAACAAGAATAAGTGCAAGTGTGATATGCAAATTTTTGTGCGATCGTTATACAAATTGATTAAGCTCAAAATTTATAGTTCATTCTTATTTATTTTCTCTACTGCAAGCTAACCCCCGAAGTGTAAATTTAGGATTGATCTTCTATTGCATGGATTGTATTGATTTAGGTGTGTGATTTGGTGGATCCGTGGTGTAGCTTGGAGAGACAGAGTGCCCATATAGATACTTGGCTCCCTTATGCCTACTTCTGCCATGTCCGTTAGGATTTGATAACTTTGTTGTCTGCATTTATTTCATATTCTGTATTCACTTCTTATTTTTCTTTAGTCTGCAATGAAATAATGCCTAGAATTAGTGAGGCGTGACTTCGCCTGCCCTAATTAAGGAAAATTTATTCACATAAGCGAAATCGCACCCCGTCCAAACAGGGCATGAATTCGATGCTATGTTATCGTGCCCACTTCAGGCGAGGCCTGATTTTTCCCTAGGGCACACCGGGGGCAATTTCCATATTCTACTTTCACTCTTGCATTCCATTATGTTTCTAGATTATACTGTTGTACTTTTCTTTATATTTTCTATTGTTGTCTTTCTGATTTATGATTAATTCTCCAAAGGTCAATTTCTGCTTTTGTATTGAAATATCATCTAAAATGACCTAGGGGGCTTGACTGCTGCTATATTTATCACACAACGACCTATGCAAGCCCCCTAATACTAATTATATTTTTTAGTGTTTCATGAGAGATCTTACAGAATCATGAATTCTTGATATCCTTGGACAAGAGGTAGAAAAAGCTAAATCAACCACTGGTCTAGATAAGTGTTCTACCAATTCCATTGGTTGAAAATCTAGTTTTATTATTGATTCTTAGGCATCTAAAATAAAAGGACATTTATCTTAGATCTAGGGATAATTTCTATGTAATTGTCTAGTGAAACTTTGTTTTAAAGGTTTTATAAAATAAAACCTTAAGTTAGGGAGCATTCAAAATAAAGAATCATTCCAGGATAGCTCTTGTATGCCTGCATTCTATTTTTAGCTATCTTATTCTATTTTTTCCATTGCCCTTTATATTTTATAGTTAATATCTAGAAAGGCCAAACTTAGGTGATTGCCTAAAACTGAATACATCAAAAAATATTGAATATCCCGAGGACTTGGAGCAAGTCCTTAAACCATTTCTAGTGAACCCTTCCCCCTAGCATCGAGTGTAGAGCACAACATACCCCCGTGGTTCACCCCATAAAAGGTTCCTTCCTTACGGATCCAATATTTTGTTTAGGAATTGTACGTGGTGGGGCAATTTTACCCTTGTACATATTTGGTGAACCCGACATGAACACCTCCTTTTTCTTTTTAAACAATAAGAAATATCATTAAAATTGTTGCCAAATATTTAAAAAAGATAATTTCTTTGTGTGTAAGTGCATAGGTTTCTTTTGGTCTTAGTTCTTCTTCTTGTCTTTCTCCTTTTTCCTCCATGGATTTTGACCTTGAGGGAGGACAAAGACTCCTTAGGTTTGATGATATTTTTTATGAGAATGATCAAATTGATAGAGAAAATCATAACCTAGAAGAAGATACTAACAATCATCTTGATCCTATCCAAGATCCTAATGGGAATATCATATTTAATTCTTTTGATCATATATGGACTTTCTATAAGTATCATAAACATGCTTTGGATATGGCCTTAGAAGAAGAAGCATTACTTGAAAAGATATCCCACCTCATAATCCTTTGAGTGAATATTTGAATCATAGCTATCAAACTTATCAACCTACTTATGCCACTACCATGACCACCAACATTTGAATGAGTTCAAAAATTCATCAACTAGTAGTGGCACTTAAATTGATTTTCAATTTCCTCTTCCATCCTCTAATATCAACATTATTTCTTCTATTCTCCACCACAAGTAAATATTCCATTCTCACAAGGCACCACCTATAACAAAAACCTTCACATGTCCAACCTAATCCAATAGAATAAGGGAAACATATGTAATAATTCAAAAATACAAAATTTGACAAGTGTTGTGAATCAATTGGTTTCAAGAATGGATATGATTCAACCATCAAGGTTTACATACAACTATAAGGAAATGTGTAGTCAGCCATTGGATCTTATTATTGCTACTAGACCTTATCCTAAATATTTTTCCATACCAGAATTGCCAATATATAAAGGGATCGAAGATCCAATAGAGCATTTGATAAGGTTCAGAATAGCTTGTCATGATCTTGTTTATGATGATATGCTTTTATTGAAAACATCTCCAAAGAGTCTTGCTGAAGTGGCATTAGAATGGTATTATCGATTACCCAACTATTCTTTGAAAATATTTGAGAAAACTATAGAGATGTTTGTGTTGAGTGTATATTTTGCCCAATTGCAAAATACCACCACATGCAGAGTATTGAATAGAAAACTCTCTCTTGAAAAGAAACCAAATGACAAACATTCAACTTCTCCAAGGTTCTGGTAAAATATCTAAAATATTACAATAATGCCAGAAATAATTCAATAATGCATGTGACCATAAACAAGGGGCCTTTGTTGGTTCTAAACAATGCTTAGTGATTGAAAGATCTAACTAAAAAGCAAATGTAAAATAAAAGCAGTTCATTTTTAGGTTTTTTTAAATTGGTGCTACCCTGAATCCCTGTTAGTAAAGTATTTTATCTTCATTTAAAAGGTTTCAAATGATAAAATGTGGAATTGTCCACCTCATTTTAATGCCCGTGCCTTTAAGATGAAGTAAATTTTAGATAGTGGGTTCATTTTATCTTCCTTATGTTGATGCCACTACCCTAATAGTGGTTAGTAGAAGTTAGCATGTTAGCAATGTTAGCAAAGTTAGCTTTCATTTCTTATCTTAACTTAATGTGAAATTGTAGGTTAGTATCCCTCCTAAACCATGTGTTTTATCTGAAAGTTTAGATTAATGAATTTTGGAGGTGCAAAAATTCTGGAAAATGACCAGAATGGAAACAACTTGAAAGCTTAACAATTCTGGAAATGGACTAGAATAGAAATGAAACTAAAAGGAAATTAGCAAAAATTCTGGAAAAGGACCAGAATGGAAATAAAAGAAAATGAAATTATGGATGGACCAGAATGGAATGATTGAGTGCTTGAAATAAAATGAACTTAAAAAAAAAAATAAAAAAATGCAAATTTGGTTAGCTGAAAAAGTCAAATTCTAAATTAGTTTAGCAAGCTCCTCCTTGCAAAATCCCAAGTTATGAGGTAATCATAAAACAACCTGAATTAATGGACCTGCAACATAAGCACAATACCATTAAATCAAGTGCGAGACTCAAAGGAAACATAGAGAAACTGCATCATCTTGACCTTCACCTATTGCAACCCATTTCATGGCATAAGACAATGGCTAGAAGTCACTAAAATGCAGAAATGATAAGACACTAAAAACGTTAGTTTTATGATAAAAACCCTCCTTTTGATTTTGCTCACAAAAGTTTGCTACTCTTTCAAAATTTGAAAAAAATGCTCTTTCTTATTGCTTTTCGGAATGTTACATCATTTCCAGTCCCCCCTCTAAAAAGGTAGGATAACAAGGTATAAATAATGCTTGGAAGTCCTTTCGCTTCAGCTTCTTTCACAATAAAAATAATGAATGGATATAAGAAAATAATCCATCATCATTTTATGTGATTTAATACAATAAAAATAACACTTCTAAACATTTTTTTTAAACAATAATAAAACCAAAAAAAACATAGCCTTGCATGACTCCTTATGTCTCCCCTTTCTCTTATCACATAAGCATTCTACCCAAGAACACCCCTTTGCATCCATCAAAAACGAATGATAAAAACATTTAACTATACCTTATAACCCCTACGATTTTAAACCTCCTTTAAAACATTGAATGTAATCAAACCACATTCACATAGATTAAAATAAGGTAGACCAATCTTATTCAGCGAAATTTCATTGTTGCTCTTCGAAACCAAGACCCGATGGTGTCTTTCCAAAGCCATACCAACGTGCCCAAGGATTGGGATGGCATCCCCCATCTTGGGCACTTTGGTTTCCATATAACCAAGCGATGCCATCATGCTACCTACGCAGCCATAGCACTGTCAAACTTACATCGTCATGGTGCTTCCATCGATGCAGCCATGGCGTTGTCAATCTCAGGTCGCCATGGTGCTACCATCGATCTACGCAACCATGACAATATTACTATGCGGAGCTCTTTACTCTCCTATTAAAACTACCATTATGTTATCGATCTCCTTACTCTCGCACTCACACTGCAATTACACCAACGTAATGAAATAGACACAACATAAAAAACTCTCTATCCTTGCTCGATGGCATGCCTCTTTCTTTCAACCATTTCATTATCAAATTCGGCGTCTTATGTGTTGTTTCGATGTCAAATTAGGGTTTGCCTTATGTGTTGTCCTCCTAAAATTCTAACGCTATCTTTGGACCGCTTCTTCCTTGCCGACGTTGCTCCACGAAGTCTCACGCTGCCATAGCATCGAACGTTTTCGGAATAGCCACCATCGCCTTCTCCTGCAATCAAACGCAATATGATTAAACATTACCTTACCCTAAATATTATTATCACATCCTTTGTAAAGTATATTATAATAATATTATTATATACAATATAATAATATTATTATAATAATAACATTTTAGAACATTATAATATAATCATAATAATATTACTATTATGTACCTAATATAATTAATGCAATTATATTAGGTAGATAATAGCATATTATTTTCTATCTCAATTTCTTTGTACCTTTTGCATTCTCTTATTGTTTTAGGTAATGTTTTGGTCAGGCCTTGCTTTGTTAAACACATTCCATCACATTAGACAATATGAAGAACATTAAACTCTATTTATCAAAATGGATTTTAATTAATCTAGAAGCATTAATGCCTAGATTAATTAATCATTTAAATATCAAATAACCAAAGCAATTAAAATCATTAAAATAAAATGGTCAAACATCACTATTCTTATAAGCCAAAGAAAACCAAAAACCTTTAATACCAAAACATGACAAGTGGGTCCCCAAGAAGTTTGGGGTGGTTGTGGAAACTCCACAACAAATGGTGACTCTACTAGGAAATGCTCCTGAGCATTTCGGTGAGAACCCAAAAAGAAAATCTGAAAACACACTCCAAACCAAGAAGCAGCAAGCATCAACAAATGCATGAATAATGTCAATAGACTCATAAGAACAACAAAATATTAGAATCATGCAATATTAGCTCTGTGTGTGTGAAGCACTCCACACCTTATTGTTTGCAACTTTTCCGCATTGCATCACCAATTTTACCTGACTAGAATTATTGCAATGAATATGGAGGGCTTTGAGGGTAAAAATTTTTATAGCATGGGCAGCACATTCTATGGTGGCTTGAGAAAACACCTCAAAAATGTCTAACCATATTAGGATCAAATGTGTGTGCGATGAATTCATTGACCAGATCTAGGGCTTGGTTATGAGCCATCATCATCAAGGACCAGTGTGTGCAAGTGGACCTTAGAGCTTTGGGGAATCGGATTCTCAACCAAGGTGTGATGAGAATATAACCCTATCCTTTATTGCTCTCATATTTGACCAAAATAATTAAACCGATTATGGATGAGGTCATCAGACTAATCTATCCTCATGGCGGACATAAATCTCAACCTTACGGGAGTCATGTCACCAGGCATGAGTGTACTCCACTGCCAGTCAAGCGTCTATAGCCCCGGTGGAGGTTAACCCCATAGTCCAATCCTCTTTGCTTGGCTTTGCTCTATATATTTTTTTTAAAGAATTTTGGGGATGACTACCCATCCTTCTGAGGGGGCAAGTAGTATGATCCTTACAATTCAATTTAGAGTTTTGGGGAATCGGATTCTCAACCAAGGTGTGATGAGAATTTGACCCTATCCTTACTACTCTGATTTGTAAATCATGCTAGTGGTGATAACCACTATTTTATGAGCATAAATATTGTAGTGGTAAAAACCACTATTCATGGACTATGTGCAGGGCGGGATAGACCAAAATTACCTTTTTGCCTCACATCCCCATACAAGTATGGTTTCATATTATTTTACCCAAGATGTTGGACATGGAAAGAAATGTGATAGACCCAAGGCAACTTCGGCAACAGTTTCCAAACCTAAGATCTTCTTAGTGTTCTTTGTGCCTTTGATCCCAAGATAATTGGACATCACTTTCAGTGTTTGGGTTTAGCATATGGAGGTGGATTGGTCATGATGTTTATGTAATAAGAATGTGCCCTTGAGACATGGGTGGATGATATGCAAAATCAAAGACTTCATGCTTCATGAGCTGCAACCAATATTCACATGTTCAAGCCTTTTTGCCATATGATTCCAATGTTTCACATCCTTTTAGTCTTGGTTGACATTCGTATACACATAGGCTGACCTCTTACTCCTACAATAAAATCCAAAACTGGACAACCTTGACATACTAAAAACTCCTAAAATCAAAGAAACAAGATCAAATAAATAGGAAATAAAACTGACAAGACAAACAATCAAACAAGCTGATTAGTGTACATATAATACAATGACTCTACCCTTAGGCCTGAAAATAATGCTTTAAATGAAGGCCATTGATGGGTAAGGCCAAATATTTTCCATCCAAGGTTTTTAATCTGAAACTATTTTCACCTAGGACTTCGGATATTAGATAGGGTCCCAGCCACAAGCAATCAAACTTTTCATGTTCTCCTTTTTTCTCATGCCTTTTATCCCACAACAAAACTAAATCTGAAACTTTAAAGACCTTAATTTTGGACCGTTTATCAAACCACCTTTTGATTATGTCTTGATGTTTGCTGAAATGAAGCATGGCTTCCTCCCTCTTCTCATCAAGATGCATTAATTGGGTTAATTTGGTTTCAAGTTTATTATCAGTCCCAATATAGTCTTTTATAAAATGTAAAGTTTGCAACTTCATATTAGTGGGAAAAATAGGGTCTTGCCCATAGACTAAGTGATAAGGATATGTCCCAATTGACTCCTTGCTTCTGGTCCTATCTGCCCAAAGGGTAAATTTTAACTTACTATGCCAATCTCTAGGGTTCTTTTCAAGTAATTTTTTGATTATGCATAATAAATTTTTATTTGATGATTCTGCCAAACCATTGCCTTGGGGGTAATAATTGGAAGAGAATTTTAGACTCACCTTATTTTCGTACGCCCAATTTGCAAATTCTAAAGAGGAAAAGGCAGAACCGTTGTCACTTACTATGGAGTTAGGCATTCCAAAATGAGTGACTATGTTTTCCTCTAGAAATCTAATCACAACCTCGGAGGTGGCATTCTTAGTAGGTATAGCCTCTATCCACCTTGTGCAGTAATCAGTAGTGGTGAGGATGAACTTATGGGAATCGGACGAGTTAGGATTTATCACCCCAACAAAGTCTAATCCCCATTGTGCAAATGGTCTCGTCTCTACCATTGACTGCAATGACATTGCTGCATTTTGCTCTCTGTTGGCTACCACTTGGCATATGTGACATGTTCTTACATGTGCATGTGCGTCTTTAAACAAGTGGGGCCAATAATACCCAACTCTAATAATCTGGTGTGTTGTCACGTTTGTTGACCCATGTCTAGTTCCATACTTACCATGGAAGTCTTTGAGTACTTGGGTTGCTTCCTCTTGAGTAATGCAATGAAGGAAAATTCCTTCGTGATTCTTCCTGTACAACACACCAGATTTAATCCAAAATCTAGCTGATTTTAAATGCAGTGCCCTACACTGAGTGGAATTCAAATGAGAAGGGCACTTACCATACAACAAAAAATATACAATATCTACGTACCATTCCTCTGTAGTGATATCATTAACCTCGTAGTTTTGGCACGTTATTGAAGGGTCAATTTCTGTGATAGCCTTGACCAAACCTTGTCCACGCACTATCTTCATGGGCTTTATCTCTAAGTCAAATTCTTGAAGGGTGGAAAGCCATTTCCCCCTTCTTTCACCTAGCTCACTCTGTAAGAACATGGACTTTACTACAGGGTCAGGAACTATAGCAAAAACTTTACTATGCACAATGTAATGCCTGAATTTTTTAACAGTTTTAAACAAGGCATACATTTGCTTGTCTAGGATAGAATACCTCAGTTTCACGTCCTTCAAAGGAGAAATCAGAAAGGCTATAGTATTTTCAATGTTGTCTTCACTTTTTCGAGTTAACACACTTGCAAAAGAATGATCTGAAGCAAATGTGTAAACATAAAATGGTTTAGCATAGTCTGGACTAATGAGAACAGGGGCTTTGGAAATAGCATCCTTGATGCTTGTGAAGGCATCCCTATTCTCACTGGTCCACTTTATCTGAACATATTTTTTCAGCATATCATTTAGGGGCTTGGCGATCTTGGCAAAACCTGAAATGAATTTTCTCACAAAGTTAATCTTACCGAAAAAGGACCTAAGCTCCTTTTTGCTATTGGGATGAGGAATATCCCGGATAGCGGCTATCCACTCTAGGTCTATAGCAATCCCATATTTTGAAATGACATGTCCTAATAGCTTACCCTCTGTTACCCCAAAGATGCACTTTTTTGGATTTAGGGAAATTCCATGTTCCCTGCACCTTTGGAGCACTTTCCTCAAGTCTCTAACATGATCTTCCCTCTTCTTGGAGAAGATAGGAATATCATCCACATAGAAAATAATGCACTTACCAATGAGCCCCTTGAATGCAAAATCCATGGCTCTTTGGAAAGTGGCTCCAACGTTCAACAAACCAAATGACATCCTCCGATAGGCAAATGTTCCCCACTTCGTGGTGAAGGCCGTCTTCATCCTGTCATTTGGATGTATGAGAATTTGATTATATCCTGAGTATCCATCCAAGAATGACATCATTTCAGACCCATTTACCTTTTGGAGTATCTCGTCAATGGTGGGTAATGGGTAATTGTCTTTTTGGCAAGTTTTGTTCAGATTTCTAAAATCTATGCACAACCGAATCTCTCCACTCTTCTTCCTAACAGGGACAAGATTAGCCACCCATGTGGAATGCCTAACAGGGAAGATGATTTTGGCTTCCATCAGCCTCTTCACTTCCTTCTCTATCAGGGGCTCTAGGATTGGGTTAACCGTTCTTTGCCTCTATCTAAAAGGCTTGGAATCAGGCTTCAGAGGAATAGTATGCATGATTACATTCTGGTCATAAGTTTTCAGCTCTTCATAGCTCCAAGCTATGCAATCAATGTATTCTCCTAAAACCTGAGCTATTGACTCCTTCTCTCATTGTGTGCATGCCTTTGCAATGAACACTTCACATGGATCTACTGCACTCCCCAAATTGACTGAATTGCATGATTCCTTGGGGGATGGTATTTTTTTATTTTTTTTTCTTTTGATATCCAATATCAAACAACTTTTCTAGAGAGGCCCTATCACTTGGCATCTCGTTCCATACTCCGGTTGTTCCTACTTCTACTTGCCTCCTCTCTTCTTCGTCTATAACCTGATTTTCAAATATACCAGAATTAGTGACAAAACTAAAAATGTGTCTATCACTATCAAAGACCTGTAAATTCATGACATTGTCTGGTATGGAGGGGCAAGGCACTAACTCTATGGAATTTTTTTACATTTTTTATGGTCAGCAGGCGAAAGCATGCTGGCCGCTACGGCTAACGAATCAGCAATTTTATTATTTTTTCTTGAGATGAGGGAAATATTGAAAGCATCAAACTCATTAATTAATTCCCTCACTCTGGTTTTATAGAGGTTCAACCTCTTGTCTCTACAGGTATACTGCTCCTTGACCTATTTGACTACTAACTCTGAGTCTCCCGATGCCTTAAGGTATTTTACCTTTTCTCTTAGGGCCAACTGAAGTCCAAAAATTAGGGCTTCATACTCCGCCACATTATTGGTGGCCAGGAATTGTAATCTGTAGGCAACAAGCAAAGGCTTACTACCAGGACATGTGAGCTCTACCCCAGCTCCCGCACCTTGTTTTGATTTGGACCCATCAAACTTTAGGGTCCACACCCTCTTGTTTTCTTTCGAAGTACAATGGTAAAGATTATCGTTTTGGGACCCTTCGGCTATGTCCTCTATGTCAAAATTGTAAACCCCTAATTATGTTTTAGTAAACTGAATCTCATTGGGTTTATTATACTCTGTAATCATCTCCCTAAGTCTGGGCTCTCTGTCTACCCGAATTTGGTTTGCAACTCCTCTCCATGGCAACCACATATGGGAGGAATCAGTCACCACATAACCATTGAGATTTCTGCTCCAATCCCTGCCCAAAACCATGCCATACTTGGCAGCAATATTTAGCACAAGGATATCCATGTAATGTTGGACCCTAGGCTCTGAGTTGATCTGAACTAGGACATATTTTACAACACCTACTACATCCACCATAGATCTGTCCAATTGGACCACTTTGCTATTCGAATGAACAAGCTTAAGTCCTAGATTTTGGCTTATCTCAAGAGGCATGATGTTGGTCGAGGCACCAGAATCAATCAAACAATTGTGTAAATTCTTTCCTGTGATCCTAACAGTTATGAGAAAAGGGGGTACCTCTGGTTTCTCTTTCCTCATAGCAAGTTGGGGTTCTATAGATTTAACCTCATGAATTTGACTCGGGGAATTCAATCTCTTCCCCACGATTTTATCCTGCCCCAACAATTGAGAGACCTCATACATTGAGATATTGGCCTTGGTCCTTTTCATGTCTTCTTCCAAGTCATAAGTGGATGTTCCAGGATTTGACACTTTTGGCATTGTCCTAGGTGCTTCCAAAAATGGAGGTGGTGGATTCACATCACCTTTTGTATCGGGAGGAACTAAAGAGTTGTTTGGGGGAGTAGAGGAGGTTTTGGGATCCTTAGAACTCCTAGTAAAATACTTGTGATTAGCTTTCCCAAAATGTCTAGCGGCTTGGGCTTCCAAGGCTTCATCCTCTTTCTCTCCTAACACATTCATATCTTCCTCCATATCATCATTTTCTAAATAATGAATGACTTCAGACACCAAAGCGTCTGACTTTCTATGGCAATAGTGATGCATTTCCTCATCACATGACTCTGACTCATCACAATCCCCTAACGCATCAGCCTGATTGGCTACCGGATTGGGTACACGCCCATTGTTAGGCTATGTATTGTACGGTCCTATTCTCCTATGGTCGTGGTTTCGATTGGGCATGGGATTTTGGGTAACTTGTTTTTGTAACCAAATGATGTCATTGCCCTATTTGATGGTCATTCTCTTGAGCTCTTCCAGCTCAGAATTGGATCCTTGTGGTTGGGGCATGACAGCCCTAGATCCACTGACATTTTTGATATTAGCAACCTCTGGATTAGGCACTAAGGTTTGACTCTAGGTGTTTTGGGTCCACCATGGACCCTTGGCCTAAAGAGGTGCAACCATGGGATATGCATTTGAGGTTTGAGTACTACTCGCCTCAAATACTGGTAAGGTTATCTGATTAGCAACCATCATTTGTGGAGTGGGTGGAATGGCAACACTAGGGTATGTCAAAAAATATGGAAGCATGGGAGCGAATGGGTATGACTGATGATATGGCAAAGCATTCATCATGGGCATCTGAGGTGTCACAACTTGATTCATCATGGAAAATTTATTGTAAGGGCCATATTGCCCTAACATGGGAAATTGAGGCATAGTGCCACCTTGCGGTGTCATTTGTTGCTCAATAGTCATGGCTTCAACATAGGCTAAGGCCAACATTGTAACTTGAGGATTTCTCCTGGTAAACATGGTTGTCATCGGGTCTAAGGCTACGAGGTATAATTGCAATGCCACAACAACATCTATTGCAAAATGACGAGTCATGTTTGTGTAAAGCTTTTGGAATATGGCATTAAATGTTTTGATAGGTTCATTAGGATACCTCTTGCATGACACGAATTGGTTATACATGATGGTAGGATCTAGCAATGACCTAAATTGATTAACAAAGGTAGCTTCCAACTGGGCCCAAGATGTAATGGACCCTGCAGGAAGATTCTTGTACCATTCATGAGCCATTTGGTCAAAGCTATTAGGGAAGAGTCGACAAGCGACGTCTTCATGACTGACTCCCTGCCTAATCATATGGTCCTTGTAAATTTGAACGTGCTCTTCAGCTGAAATGGGACCATCATGGACAAACTTAGGGATAGACCTCTCAAGGTGCCTAGGTATGTCATGGACATCCCTAGGTATACTTAATGGAGAACTTTGGGTACCAAACCAGGGAACTGGTTGTTGTTGCTGCTATTTTTGGGCCATATTAACCAAAGGTAATGACCCTACTAAAGCAGTTGACACACTCGAGATGACGGAGATGGGTACACTTGATGTAGCTCTTACGGTGGAACTAATGGGTGCACACCCACTAAAGGTATTCAGATTCAGAGGTCTGAGAGCTAGCCTTTCCAAATATTGGCAAAGCGTCTCTAAACCTAATGTATCAGAAGGCTCGAACGAGATTTTGATCTCCTGGATTTTGTATCTCGGTTTCCTAGGTTTGGGAGAAAGACTTTGAAAAATGGTTTCCTCAGTGGTTTTAGACCTAGTAGCAATGCGTCTAGGTGGGTCCAGCTTGGGAAACTTAAATCTATTCTATTAAGGCTTCTCACAAACTAGTCAAGAGTAACATGTTGCACCTGCAAACACAATACTGTTGAACCAAAACTGACCACGTTAGCATTAGCAAAAAACTAAATCACAAAGCATAAAAGAAGGCCCTCCTTCTAGCACCAAATATGTTGAGTGTATATTTTTCCCAATTGCAAAATACCACCACATGTAGAGTATTGAATAGAAAACTCTCTCTTGAAAAGAAACCAAATGACAAACATTCAACTTCTCCAAGGTTCTGGTAAAATATCTAAAATATTACAATAATGCCAAAAATAATTCAATAATGCATGTGACCATAAACAAGGGGCCTTTGTTGGTTCTAAACAATGCTTAGTGATTGAAAGATCTAACTAAAAAGCAAATGTAAAATAAAAGCAGTTCTTTTTAGGGTTTTTTAAATTGGTGCTACCCTGAATCCTTGTTAGTAAAGTATTTTATCTTCATTTAAAAGGTTTCAAATGATAAAATGTGGAATTTTCCACCTCATTTTAATGCCCGTGCCTTTAAGATGAAGTAAATTTTAGATAGTGGGTTCATTTTATCTTCCTTGTGTTGATGCCACTACCCTAATAGTGGTTAGTAGAAGTTAGCATGTTAGCAATGTTAGCAAAGTTAGCTTTCATTTCTTATCTTAACTTAATGTGAAATTGTAGGTTAGTATCCCTCCTAAACCATGTGTTTTATCTGAAAGTTTAGATTAATGAATTTTGGAGGTGCAACAATTCTGGAAAATGACCAGAATGGAAACAACTTGAAAGCTTAACAATTCTGGAAATGGACCAGAATAGAAATGAAACTAAAAGGAAATTAGCAAAAATTCTGGAAAAGGACCAGAATGGAAATAAAAGAAAATGAAATTCTGGATGGACCAGAATGGAATGATTGAGTGCTTGAAATAAAATGAACTTAAAAAATAAATAAATAAATAAAAATGCAAATTTGGTTAGCTGAAAAAGTCAAATTCTGAATTAGTTTAGCAAGCTCCTCCCTACAAAATCCCAAGTTATGAGGTAATCATAAAACAACCTGAATTAATGGACCTGCAACATAAGCACAATACCATTAAATCAAGTGTGAGACTCAAAGGAAACATAGAGAAACTGCATCATCTTGACCTTCACCTATTGCAACCCATTTCATGGCATAAGACAATGGCTAGAAGTCACTAAAATGCAGAAATGATAAGACACTAAAAACGTTAGTTTTATGATAAAAACCCTCCTTTTGATTTTGCTCACAAAAGTTTGCTACTCTTTCAAAATTTGAAAAAAAATGCTCTTTCTTATTGCTTTTCGGAATGTTACATCATTTCCAGCCCCCCTCTAAAAAGGTAGGATAGCAAGTATAGGTATAAATAATGCTTAGAAGTCCTTTCGCTTCAACTTCTTTCACAATCAAAATAATGAATGGATATAAGAAAATAATCCATCATCATTTTATCGTGATTTAATACAATAAAAATAACACTTCTAAACATTTTTTTTTAAACAATAATAAAACCAAAAAAAACATAGCCTTGCATGACTCCTTATGTCTCCCCTTTCTCTTATCACATAAGCATTCTACCCAAGAACACCCCTTTGCATCCATAAAAAACGAATGATAAAAACATTTAACTATACCTTATAACCCCTACGATTTTTAAACCTCCTTTAAAACATTGAATGTAATCAAACCACATTCACATAGATTAAAATAAGGTAGGCCAATCTTATTCAGTGAAATTTTGATGTTGCTCTTCGAAACCTAGACCCGATGGTATCTTTCCAAAGCCATACCAACGTGCCCAAGGATTGGGATGGCATCCCCCATCCTGGGCACTTTGGTTTCCATATAACCAAGCGATGCCATCATGCTACCTACGCAGCCATAGCGCTGTCAAACTTACGTCATCATGGTGCTACCATCGACACAACCATGGTGCTATTAGTATCATGTCACCATGGTGCTACCATCGATCTATGCATCCATGGTGTTGTTACTCTGTCGAGCTCTTTACTCTCCTGTTAAAATTGCCATTATGCTGTCGAGCTCCTTACTCTCACACTCACGCTGCAATTACACCAGCGTAATGAAATAGACGCAACACAAAAAACTCTCCATGCTTTCGAGGTAGGTATTTAACTCCATTGATTAGGGTTATGGGTTGCCCTAATAATGCTTCTCTGTCCTTGCTCGATGGCATGCCTCTATATTTCAACCATTTCACTATCAAATTCGACATCTTACGTGTTGTTTCGATGTCAAATTAGGGTTTGCCTTATGTGTTGTCCTCCTAAAACCCTAACGTTGTCTTTGGACCACTTCTTCCTTGTCGGCGTTACTCCACGAAGTCTCACACTGCCATAGCATCGAACGTTTTTGAAATAGCCACCATCGCCTTCTCCTGCAATCAAACGCAATATGATTAAACATTACCTTACCCTAAATATTATTATCACATCCTTTGTAAAGTATATTATAATAATATTATTATATACAATATAATAATATTATTATAATAATAACATTTTAGAACATTATAATATAATCATAATAATATTACTATTATGTACCTAATATAATTAATGCAATTATATTAGGTAGATAATAGCATATTATTTTCTATCTCAATTTCTTTGTACCTTTTGCATTCTCTTATTGTTTTAGGTAATGTTTTGGTCAGGCCTTGCTTTGTTAAACACATTCCATCACATTAGACAGTATGAAGAACATTAAACTCTATTTATCAAAATGGATTTTAATTAATCTAGAAGCATTAATGCCTAGATTAATTAATCATTTAAATATCAAATAACCAAAGCAATTAAAATCATTAAAATAAAACGGTCAAACATCACTATTCTTATAAGCCAAAGAAAACCAAAAACCTTTAATACCAAAACATGACAAGTGGGTCCCCAAGAAGTTTGGGGTGGTTGTGGAAACTCCACAACATTTTGTTCATTAGTTTAGTGCTTATATTGAAAAGGAAGTAACAATGAGAGATTTATATGATTTAAAGCAAAGTAAAGAGGAAAGTTTTTTAGAATTCTTAAGTCGTTGGAGGAGTTGAGTTGGCCGATTAAGACAACCTGTGTCTCAGAAAGATATGCTTGATATATTTACAAAAAAATTACAAGAATAGTTATCTTATGATTTAAAAACTACTACAATCACATATTTAGATCAAGCAATTGAGTTAGCAAGAAAAGTGGAACAAGCTTTCATCAAGAGAGCTCAAATCAAGATTAAAGAAGATACACCCACTAAGTCTTAATCTAAGAATAAACATATAGGAGGTAATATTGATAGTAGGTCTGTTAGTAATATCAATAACAACCTACAGAAGATTGTGCTTCAGAAGCCTCCTCAAAGGGATTTCACAAGATTCAATATCCCTATGGAAGCAATTTTAAAACAACTGCTAGATGCTAAGGCAATAGAACTGCCTCCAGTAAAATAGCCGAATACTACAACTCATTGGTATAAAGCATATCAACATTGTGCATATCATAGAGTAGGAGGACATTGGACTAATTTTTTTAAAACATTGAAACATGTGGTTCAAGACTTAATTGATACCGATCGCATTGACACAAGTTGTTTTCAGTCTTCTAATTGCTAGTCAAATCAGACTAGAACAATATAAGCCAATCAAGTATCTTATAACAATGTACTATATCAATATTATAATATCATATTTGGGATGATAACAACTACTTCAAGAAAAATAGTACAAAATATGGATGAGTCGCTAAAAATTCCACTCTTAGAACTTTTACAGAATTCTCAAGACCATAAAGAAGATATGATAAATATTTTGGAACAACATCCATTACCCCCAGATATATCTTCGGATGACATGACACAAGTTATAGGCTCTCTCCGAAATCATCGTTTAACATGTTTAGATGATGATATGACTTATTTAGGAGTATAAGAATATTCTTTGCTATATATCACTGCTTACATTGGTGATACTCTCATTAAGAGGGTTATGGTTGATAATGGTTCTTTACTAAATGTTTGTACACATTGTTTCTTTCAAAATTTTGGATTGAAGAAAGAAAATTTAATTACATCCAGTGACATCATTAAGACTTTTAGTAAATATTCTCAGGAAGCTTGTGGCACTATATTAGTCCCCCTTAGGGTTGGACCAAAAATTTTAAATACAATATTTTATGTGGTGTCTTGTTCTGCATCTTTTAATATCCTTATTGGATGACCTTGGATTCATGTAATGGAGGCTATCCCTTCTACCTTTCATCAATGCATAAAATTTGAATTTGAAAATCAAATCATTTATATTATGGGTGATCCTCATCCATTCAAAATTTTCTCACCAAAAAATCTTGCTCAAATTAATTCATCACGGTATCCCTCCAAAAATATTTCTACAAATGTTTCATCACAAGATCTAGATGACTCTTCTTGTTTAGATCTTCTCTTTAAGGAATATCATCAAATTTTAGAATTAAGTGTTAAGGATGAGGATCCACCCTCTCCTAAAGTATTAACCCCAAAGTCATATGTCATAGATGAGACTTTATCTCATAATGACATTATAGTGACCTCGGGAACGCACGCATCGACCCTTTTAACCCTACTTGCAATGTTATTAAAATACCGAAGATGAAATGGAAGACAAGAAGAAAAAGCATATAACACGAAATAACAAAGATAGATCTCTTTATTTATATTGAAGCTTGGTTACATGTTAGTCCCTCTTAGGGATACCCATTTTGATACAATAAGTTACAAATAGGTAAAGAGTGCCCCTTTCACGAAGAGGTGGTGCACTTATAAAAAGTTTCCTGGTTTCGCACACAAAAATGTATGCGGGCTTATAGATGCCTCCTTCTCCAGGTCTGTTTCCTAGAGGTATCCCTTTTTCTCTCATATGTTTTAAACTTCATTCGATGAACCTATGGCCCTACAAGAAATGAAAAAACAACACATGCTTAGGTGTCCGAGATTGCCTCCCCAGATGAGGTTGTGTTGGTCACAAATCTGCCTAAGTACAATATTTCATCACTTGTGCACCCTAGACTCGGCCAACATTGAAAGGCCAAGGGAAAAATAAAATTCCTTCGAACCGATCTCTAGAGAGGGTTGGCTCCCTTACTAAATTCTACACTGTTTGAAGACTAGGGATGCAGGAAAGAAATTGAAAAATAACTGAAAGAAAGGGAAATATAGCCACAGGTCGAAGTGTAGAATTTGGGGCAGACTAACAAAAATTCCACCAAGTTTTATAACAACATATAATAAAAGGAAAGCAGCAGAATTTAACTCACACCTTTGTAGAGATAACCCTCGAATCGTATTTCAAAATCTACTCACTAACCAGCAACGTTTGAATTCATAATACAAAATTCAAAACTTAACAGCAAGAGCATGAGCATAAATAGAAATGATTTAAAAAAATAAGGAAATCACACACATAAGAATGCTTGAAAATTTTAGAAGCCAAGTCTCTTCTATTGATGCAGAGAACTTAGAGAGTTTTCTTGCAAAATATCTAACCTCTCTTTACAATAAGAATTTGATTAGTATTTATAGAGGTTTTTGCCTCTTTCATTAAATACATGTGGAGGCAAAGTGTCGGCCACTCAACCACCAATAGCAACAAATTTCTCCTCGACCACAACAATGAACCAATGAGCAAATGCCAAATAAAATAACTTCTAATTTTATCACATGGCATATCAAGCTTCAGCACAAATCATCGGTCTAGTTTCAATATCCATGGTGGCGCCTTGGAAATGCATGCCCACGAAGTGGTCGATGCCTCGAAAATGAACAATATTGCACTGGAATCAAGAGCACATGCTTAAATTTGGTAGCTTCAGCGATCATATCACCTCAAGAATTATCTTTATCAATATTAATATCTTTTCAAGGAAGATTTGCACCAAACTTCACCCAAAATTACATCCATAGGAAAAAGTGTTCAATGTGTGAAAACACTTAAAAAGAAAAAACAATTTTTGAACAAAGATTACAACAAAATTCCAATGTGGCACCAATGATTACAACGAAATGTCAATGTGGCACACTACAAAAAAATTCCAATGTGGCAAAAATGCCAACATTTTTGGTGGCTCATGGGGTATTCATCTCACCTGAATGTAATCGATTCCAAGCCTTTATTCATTGGGTACAGAGTTCCCACTTGCAGCTGCATTTGATGGTTAGCTACTTGTATTAGCTTCGTCTTGCTTTTTGAGATGTGCTACGGTGGATTCATATATCGCAACTGATTCAGCCCATCCATCTATGGTTATCGCCTCCCGAGCTTTGAGAGTACCCACAAGATATCAAAAAGTCTCAACCTTTTCTATATCAAGAAGTTTGGCCCTTTGACTAAGCTCCAATAATCCAAATTCAATGCGAATGAACTCTCTCATTAATGGTAACACATGCTCTTCGGTGATGGGCTCCTCCAAATTATCAATATCTGAAGTATCCATCATGAAAATAGCCCATAATGTATCCAGGTCTTTCTTTGCTAGAATATTTCCTTGATCATCAACAAAACTAGGAAAACCATTATCTGCAAGTGTTTCAAAATAAACCAATGAAATACGTCTTTCATGCTCAAAGGTCTCTTGCAAATGACGAGCTTCTTTAATCAGATTCATCTTGGAGAAATAACTACGTAGTGTGATTTTAGCACTCGCCCAAGCATGGGCTATATCACTCATTGGATGCATCTTGAGATTTATTTGAGTCATTGCTTGGATCTTCATGGCCATTTCCAATTTTAGCTCTAAATATTGCTCCATGTTGTCTATTATAGGTCCACCATATGAAACAACTGCCTAAACATCCTGAAGTAACAAGAGCACTAATGTAACCTTGGTCGCAATTTTCTTACAATTAGTCAACATATGACTGTGAGCTTCCTTAATATTGTCCTTGGTGAGGGACACAGAGTGCATTGATTTTGCTACCAATTGATTCTACAAGTTCTAAAGCTGATCCTGCAGAGCTTGAATTTTCAGTTGTGCTTCCTGCTCGACTGCCTGAAACTGTGTAGTTATCTGCTTGCTCTCCGCTATGTCACTTTCCAAATGTATCACCTATTGCTGCCACTGTTGAGATTCAAATTGTGCTGCATCAGATTTAGCCTGTTGTTCCTCTAAGGCTTCCTTGAGCTTTTTGATTTTCTCTTCAGCCTGAATGAGAAGATCCTTGTAATGTTATGCCTGCGATACATGGAACTTGATGTCTCTTGTATGGTGCCCATGTGCTCAACTGGATGCTTCTTTGTGAGGTCCTCAGTGACAGCTTGGTATGAATAGTCACTAGATGTCATTTCTCTTTGAGGTTTCTAAACCCGAGGAATCATGGTCACCATGTGCTTCTCCATTGCTATGGGATCAAAAGTCACTTTCTTTACTAGTTGTGCCATGGCTAGTGAATCCTTTCTCTTACGATTCTTCCACCACCTAGATGAACTTTGTTGTGCCTTGCTAAGTTTTTTTGCTATTGAGCGCTCAGGTAGCAACTCTATCTCAGAGACTAGTGGCTCCTCCATGGAAAAAATTTGGGAAGAGAGAAAAATAGCTTGTTGGGGATTGGATTCAACCATAGGAATGGAAGTGGAGGGGATATCAGCTACACTTACTCGAAGAGGTGCTTGCGTTCTTATGGAAGAATGTGAAGGTATGGAAGATGAAACAGAGGGTAATGGAAGGGTAAATGGATTTGGGGCAGATGAAAATGAACTGAAGGCAAAAGAAAAGGATGGAATGGGTGAAACTGAAGAAGCACTAGTGACCTGTGACTATGGGACAGAAGTGGGAATGGGAGAGGTGGATGTGATGGGAGGTGAAGTAGACATAGGAACTGTGGATGAAAAAACAGTGGTCACCAAATGCTTATTAATGAGAGAAGAAGGAAAATGTATACCTATGGGCTCCTCTTCTTTTGTGCTTATGATCATTTGAGTCGATCGTAAACATTTTTGTATCACAATATTTTCTTCTCCTTTAGATTGTTCCTTCCCCATGTGCAGATCAACCGATGTCACCGTTTAATCAGAGTGTGTTGGCTCAATTGCTTGTGATGAAGACTGTTTTATGCTCAGAGTAGAATGTGCTCCACTCCTAGGTTTCTTCGCTATGTGAGGGAAAGGAATTTCCATGGATGCACTCCTTTTATTTTGTAGAAATTGCTCTTTCTCTTCCTCTTCAATAACAATCCTCTCTTTTTCCAATACCTCCACTTGTCCGATCATTTCTTGTTCTTTACCTGGACTACTAATACTTTTAGGCACCAAATCAGCAAAGGAGAGGGGCTGATACTTCTCATAATTATCATCATAAATATTTGAAAAAGAATCATCTATAGCCATCGAATATTTTGTTTTGAGCTTATTTTTATGAACTCTCATGATCCACCAATTGGCAATCTTTTCATCAGACCAATTAGGCAATTTGGTCTTCATTTGCTCAAAAAAACCTTCAGGAGGAACCTGTTCTGAGTGATTGGCAAGATCATATTCAACCTCCATTTCATAAAAATCATGCCAAGGAGGAAGTGACATCATATTCTCTACATGCCATTCAATGTCATGCCCTTCAAGATTGTTCCTTTGTCGCACAATATCTTCTCTAGGGCAACAATGAAATGTTTTTGCCTTGATGAAACTGGAAAAAATACCCAAAGGATCATACTTCCATCATTGGGGGAGCTCAACCAATCCATGATCATAGAGTGTCTCAGCAATCAGTTCATTCTGCCCACACTGAGTAACTATGATATCACCAAACTTGAAAGGCATAACACATGTATTTTTTTTTCTATTACCTGACCCATAGGTATCATTTATAAAATCACTTTGTCGGGCTACTTCCAAGGCAAAAAGATGTTTAGTTGTAAAATATGGTAGCAAAAAAGGTTTACCAGTAAAACCATACACTCTAACTACCACACCTTGGGTTAGTAAGAAAACATCACCTTTTTTTTGATCAACCACTTCTGCTTGTAGGGCCCGAGGCACTCTGTTGCATACTCCATACATTATCTCCAAAGCAGGCCCTAAAAACATTCTGTTGAAGTTATAATAGGACTCGTTCTTGGACAAACTTTGAGTCCATGAGTATATTGGTAATGCTTTTCCTGCTTCATCTGTCTTGTTTATTGCTACAAAAGCAAAATGAGAGTGCATATGGTAGAAAAAATACCATGTCAAGAGGGAACAATGCCTAAAGGTAAGATCTCCATTTTGTACCTTTCTCAATTGTGAATGTATCCTCATTTCTAAGAAACTTTCCCAATCAAAGAAAATTGAATTTGGAGTTGTTGTCACGGCAGTTGGAGCATAAAACCCTGGATGTGAAATGAATTGCACCAACGATGCTTGCCACTTTTGTACTGCAAAATCTGAAGATAATCCTGTTAGCCATGCTATCATTGAATACAAATCTGGGCTCTTGAAACTTTTCAATGGTGTCGGCATTTTTGGCAACTCTCCCAATCATGGGGTCTTTAATAACTAGCTCTCCATGAACTACCACATCTAAATGGTAGGTTGATACCTCTCCTCCTCCTCCTTAAAACTGAATTTTTTTAATGTAGTAGAAGATGAAAGTTGTGCACCGCAAGCAAACGCATCTTGTATGGAACTAGCCGAGATACTAAACAATACTTCTCCGTGGGCATTTTGGACAGTTCTTGCAGCAATGTTGTAGCATTGTGTGATTGCCCAGATCAGCTCAGGACATGGATGCATAGGTGTACACAAGTACCAGGAGAGATAAGAATGAAATGCTATAGTATGGGGACTCCCAGCAGACATATGTTGTGCAACAAACTCAGCATCTAGACATAGTCTTTCTACTCCCTTGTTGGTGATATTGCAATCTTTAATATGTCCCAAGCAATCATCATAAGGTTTTAGTTCCATATCTTCAACCTTTTCTTCTCGAGATCTTCGTGGCTTCTTCACGATCTCAGGCCTTTTTTGTACATTCACCTTCTTGGCCTCTATAGCTTTCCTCCCCATCTTCAGCTTCCTTTGAATATGCAGCAACGAACAACAAACCCTAGAGCAAAAGGGATTCACAAGACTTCGATATAGGAACCCTACAAATGCTTTGATTGAAAACAAAAGGATGGGCCTCCTTTTTATAAATTTCCATACACATCCGTTGGAAAGCTTTATAATTTCATGGGCACCGCATGCATTCCAATGATGCTTTTATTTCTTTTTTATTTTTTATG
Organism: Wollemia nobilis; assembly: GCA_028583015.1. Classification (NCBI taxonomy): domain Eukaryota; kingdom Viridiplantae; phylum Streptophyta; class Pinopsida; order Araucariales; family Araucariaceae; genus Wollemia; species Wollemia nobilis. The sequence goes on from JAQPPZ010003378.1 coordinate 237,794, forward strand.
CTTCTTACCACTTCTTGAAATGCGAGAAGTGGTAGTGTTTTTTTTTTTTTAGAAAGTGTAATGAGTGAGCGGACTGAGAAATGGTAATGAGCAGAATTTATGGATAGTGTAGCATGGAGATGGGGAGTGCATGGGAAAAAAGACGAGCAAGAGGATTTGAATGCATAATGGTTTTTCTTATTTTAGTATCATTGGTTTTTTTTTTTTTTTGAAATGGCCGAAATGGTTTATTCGGGGGACAGAATGGGAATTTCGGGACCTGAAATAGTGTTTTCGGGCGTTCGAAATGAGTATTTCGGAAGGATAACGAAGACTGCGGACGGGGAGTGGTGGAAGACATGTATATTGGCGGGTCCGAAAGGGCTTTTCCGGGACCCGAAATAGTGTTTTCGGGGACCCGAAAAGGCTATTTCGGGGGGAATATGAAGAAATTTCGGGCATGCATGAGCACGTTAAATTTTTATTGTTTTTTTTTTTAAATAATGGAAGGGGGACCCGAAAAGGGTATTTGGGGCGGGAGAAAAACAAGGTCGGGAAGCATGCAATTTTTTATTAATTATATATATATATATATATATATATATTTGGTTGACTAGTCAAAGGGCGAGAGGGAAGGGTTTCGGGATCCCGAGAACACTATTTTGGGATCCGAAAAGGGCGTTTTGGGCATGAAGGAACGGGAGGGACAGAATGAAGTTTTTATAATATTTTATTTGAAGTTCGAAATGGGTATTTCGGAGGCCCGAAAAAGGAATTTCGGGTTATGTATTTTCTTATTTTTAAAAAGAAAGGGTTTGAGAGGGAAAATTCAAATTTCGGAATTTGAATTTAAGAGATTTTTTTTTTTTATTTCGGGGTGGGAGAAAGACGAGGTCGGGAAGCATGCAACCTTTTTTATTTTATATATATATATATATATATATATATATATATATATATTGGTTGACTAGTGAAAGGGTGAGAGGGAAGGGTTTCGGGAACCCGAGAACACTATTTCGGGATCCGAAAAGGGCGTTTCGGGCATGAAGGAACGGGAGGGACAGAATGAAGTTTTTATAATATTTTATTTGAAGTCCGAAATGGGTATTTCGGAGGCCCAAAAAAGGAATTTCGGGTTATGTCTTTTCTTATTTAAAAAAAAGGGTTTGGGAGGGAAAATTCAAATTTATTTATTTATTTATTTTTTTTACACCTCGAGAACCTTGGACCCCCTAAACACCTCATCCAACTTGATTTTTTTGGTTTTCAAGTTTTTAAAGAACTCCCTAGTTAAGCATAACCTTCCTAGAGTAGTACTCGGATGGGTGACCTCCTGGGAAGTCTCGAGCTCTGCACACTTTTTCATTTTTTTTTTTTACTGATAATAGGCCTTCAAATGAAGACCATTAACTGGAATTAATAGTGCATGACCATCCATATCTTGCAAATAAAAATAATTAAATTGATTGGCACCTATGATTTGAAATGGATCTTCCCATATTGCCTCGAACTTGTGATGTTTGCCAGGCTTTGATTTATTTTCATTCCACTTCAATACAATATTGCCAACCTTAAAAGTCCTTTTAGAGACCTTTTTACTGAACCATTTCTTTGTCATCTCAACATGTTCTATAAAATCCTGGTATGACTTCTCTCGTTCTTCTTCCAACTGTAAAAGTTGAGCTAATCTCATGTTCATAGAATCAGATTCATCATCCTCATCATCAATCAAATGCCAAGTCTAGAGGGCCGGTAATTCAATATGAATTGGAAAAATCACTTCTTTACCATATACCAATGAATAAGAGGATGTCTTGATAGATTTTTTCACCGAGATGCGATCAGCCCACAATGCTTGATTCAAAAGTAGGTGCCAGCTCCACTTATTGTCACCAAGGGTCCTCTTCAAAATTCGAAGCAAATTCTTGTTTGTAGATTCGGCCAAGCCATTCCCCTACGGATAATAATTAGATGAAGTTTTCAAATAAATTATGTACTTACCCACAAATTCACCGATTTTGGCACCTATGAAAGGAGTTCCATTATCTCGTTATAATCGCATCCCGGGATACCAAAGCGAGTGATCAACCCCTCAAGAAAAGTGATGACCATGGCTTGATCTGCCTTTTTAGTTGGAATTGCTTCAGTCCATCTAGTGAAATAGTCGATTGCAGTCAAGATGTACTTGTGACCAGCAGATGAGTTAGGATCAATGACCCCGATAAAGTCTAGGCCCCATTGTTGAAATGGTACTTCTACTTGAATCGGGTGAAGAGGTAATGATGCATTCCTGGTTCTACCGATGTATCTTTGGCACTTATCACATTTTTGACTAACTTTGAATGCGTCTACAAAAAGAGTAGGCCAAAAATAGCCTACTCGAATAATATTTAATGCCATGGGTCTACCTGCATAATGACCTCCTGATAATACATAATGGAATTCTTCTAAAATTTTCTCCTTCTCTGATTCTTTGACACATCTAAGAAGAACCCCATCAATATTCTTATGAAACAAGCCATTTGGTAGCAAGACATACTTGAGAGCTTGTAGTCTAAATATTCTTCTCTGTGAGGCATTCAGATGTGAAGGACATTTCCTAGAATAAAAATATTCAATCAACTCTTCTATCCAATCTTGATCCACTATAGAATGATTGTCAAAATTACAATTATCTACTACATCCTCATACTCATGAATTGTGGATCCAGAGGAAGCATTCTTTGCAAGCTCTTGGCACAATGCTCGACCTCGAACAATTTTTGTTGGTCGGATCTCAACATCAAATTCCTAAATTTTAGAAACCCAACCAACTCTCCTATCTCCAAGTTCTCCTTGTATGATTTAATTTCGGACATATGGATGAACAACATAAACTATTTTTTTACTCTGTGAAACAAAGTTCCGAAACTTCTTTAGAGATTTCATTACCGCATACACTTGTTTCTCAATGAAGTTATACTTCTCTTGATGTGGTTGGATGACTTGGCTTAGGAAAGCAATCAGACATTCATTTTCATCATCTCCCTTTTGTGTAAGCACCGTTGCATAAGCTTCTTGTTCACCAATAGCATAAAGGATAAAATCCTTGGAATAATCAGGGTTCACCAGGACTGGAGCTTGAGTGATCCTTTCTTTGATCTCCTTAAATGACTGCTTGAAGAATACAAGCTTATACTGAGAGGGGGGGTGAATAGTATAAGACCTCTTTTTACTTTTTCCTTTATAATTCAAAATAGTAAAGCAATATACCCAAAGCAATATCAAAGCAATGCACAATATCATCCACAAAGTGACACCAATTTTAACATGGTTCACCCAGAATGGCTAGGCTATGTCCACAAAACTTTTCTCTAAAAGTTATCTCAAAGTTCTTTGGGAATCCTTCCCAATTACAATGTTTATGAGCCTCGGCCCAAAGGAGATACCTTCCCCCAATCAGAATTTATGAGCCTATGCTCAAAAGAGATACCTTCCCCCAATCAAAATTTATGAGCCTCTGCTCAAAGGATATACCTTCCCCTCTGCTCTGGAAATGATCCCTCAGAAGATCAACTGCCTCTACCTCTTGCCAACACGTGAAACTCCTTTCCACCGAAGACCTCCTGTCCTCAATGCTTAGCCTAAGAGACCTCTACCTTCTATGATCACGTCCATAGCAGCTCAACAACCTGTACCAAACACAATCAGTCGATCTAGTACAAGTCTTCCTCTGTCTGTCAGATCTGTCCAAATCTTGAAAAAATCAATCCTCTTCATACAAGACTTCTCAAAAACTTGCCAACTATCCTCAGGTTCTTATCATAGAACCAATGCACCTCTATCCTCAAGTTCTCTGATAGAACTATCAAACTCAGCTCACAAGTCCTCTGCTAGGACCTATCCAAATCTGCTCACAAGTCCCCACCGAAACCTATCCAAAACTGCTCACAAGTCCCCACCGAAACCTGTCCAAAATTGCTCACAAGTCCCCACTGGAACCTATCCAAAACTGCTCACAAGTCCCCACTGGAACCTGTCCAAAAACTCAGCAAGCTCACCAAGAAAAAAATTTCTTAGTAGGAAATCACAAAGTGAATTGTTAGAGACCCAATGTGATTTTTCAAACTCATAAAATCATAAAGAGAATTGTTAGAGACACAATATGTTCTATACTCAAATCCCAATCTCAAAACTCAACTCAAATCAACTCAGCTCAATCTCAATATCAAATCTAAAAACTCAACTCAATATCTGAAATGGATAGGATAGAATGTTTTCTTTCAAGAACATGAAACCCCAACAATTGCCAACTATGCAAAGAATCACATAACAATGATACTCATGTTTTTTCCACCATCAATTAGGGTTTCAACAACAATGCTCATCAAACAAGGTTTAGTCAACCAACACCATTCAACTCAACATCAACCTTGAAGCATTCAACCAATCATCACAAGAAAAGGAAACAAGTAGAAATCCTTTTCCCTCCAAAGATATTTGAACAAAAAGCATCCAACACAATATCACCAAATGCAAAGAATAACTTGCTCAAATCAACTCAATGGAGTAAGCCCAATATCATGAATCAAGTAAAGCAATAACTTGATCAAACAACCTCTATGGAAGCAAGTCAACCATAAAACTCAAAATAACCAACCAAGGGTTCCACCAACTCAATGCAAGTAGCTAGACTCACAAATATAAACCCTAGTGCACAAAGCTTCCACTATATCAAACTAGAAATTATGCATTCACCAAAAACTTTCCTTAAGGATAACAATGCATAAGTAGTCTTCAACAAACCAGAAAATAGGATTTAGACCTAGCCAAAGGATACCTAGTAGAATACCTTTTCACTCCAACCTTATTTCAGAAAACATACACCAATCATACTCATAAGAAGAATGTGCCCATACCTTATTAGAGTAGAAGATAATTGAACCTTCAAGCTGTCACCACACACAACTCTCAAACTTCCAACCAAGTTAGGGTTAGAATAAAAAGAAATGAGCAATAATATAAACTTCCTTTATTACACCTTTTAGCTCCACTTCTTTAAACACAACCACCATAACATGCCAATAAATCAACAATCACAGACTCACACCTTATACCTCAATTTTTAATTTTAGCATAGCAAAGAATAATCTTAAAAGTACATCCAAAGAAATATGCCCTTATTTCTCCTAAGCTTTTATTCAATGCTAATCACAAAAGCCAAAACTCATAAAATTTAATCACACCTTATAAATCGTTGTCCAAGAAACTCCGAATTTTGTGGCATAAAGATGTTTTAATAAAAACGTGTGTTACTCTAGCAAAGCACCCCCGCGAGACTCGAAACGACGACCTCCGCCAATGCAGCGCCCAATAGCAGGCTTCGCTGCCACTAGCCCATGCGGGCTACAAATTTCACAAGTGAACTTCCCTCCACTTCACCCTAAAAAAAAAACTTCCAAAGACTTTTCAACCGCACGTGCTTCTAAGTCTTCATTCGATCGCAGCGAATACAAAGCACAAACACCGCAAATTGCATTCGGGGAATTTCAAATTGATTAGACTTCCAACCTTAGGAGTTGGAGAATAAATAGTCTCTTTGAAGACACCTTGATGTCGACGAAAATAAAGACCATTTCGAAATTAATCAAAAGTCTTTTCAAAAAGGGTTTAAAAACCCTTAAATAATTTTAATAAATTAAGAATATAAAAGGTTTAAAAACCTTTAAGTATTTTTAATAAATTAAAAATAATTTCTTCCTTAATTAATTAAATAATTAATTAATTAAAACCTTGAAGGGTTTTAAATAATAATTAAATAAATAATAAAGAGAACCTCCATTGGTTTTAATAAAAACCATTTAACTTGGTTTTAATAAAAACCCTATCCAACTTGGTTTTAATAAAAACCGGTTTGGTTTTAATGAACAACCCTTGCCAATGGAATCTCTCTGGATTCTCTTAAAAATATTCTCTTGGAATCCACCTTTGAAGCCAACACATCCTCTTAACATTAATGCCATTTCCTTTTGACATCAATGTCAACTCATAGACAAGAAGCTAGGATCTCAAACCCAAAATTGCCAACACTCGCTTCCTCTGCTCGGTCCATTTAAATTCAACATTTTTCCTTAAAATCTCTGTCATTGGCCTTATTACTTGAGAAAAATCTGCAACAAACTTTCAAACAAAATTAATTTTCCCAAAAAAATATTGCAAATCCTTCTTATTGGTTGGCAATGGAAGCTTCAAAAGAGCTTGGGCCCTAGCTGGATCAATAGCTAGGCCATTTTCTGAAATTACATGTCCTAGGAGCTTTCCCTCCTTTACGGAAAAAATTGACTTTTTTGGATTAATAGATATGCCAAATTCTCAAAAATTTTCAAATACCTGCCTTAAATGAGATTCGTGCTCCTCCCTATTGTGAGAAAAAATAGTCATATCATCCAAATAAATCACAATAATGAGATTTAACAACTCACAAAAAGCCACATCCATTGCCCTTTGAAAATTTGCACCAGCATTTGAGAGTCCAAACGGCATTCGCTGGTAAGCAAAGGTTCCCCATTTTGTGGTGAACGTTGTTTTATGTTGGTCCTCATCCCTGACCCAAATCTGGTTATACCCAGAGAATCCATCCAACAAAGAGAATCTTTGGGCTTCCGCAACCACATGAAGAATCTGGTCAATCTGAGGCAGAGGATAATGATATTTTAGTAAGGCTTGATTCAAATTTCGAAAATCAACACATAGGCGAATATCTCCATTCTTTTTCTGTACTGGGACCATATTTTCCACCCAAGTTGAATGCTTGATGGGGTAAATGATTTTAGAATCCAACATTTTAAGAAGCTCCGCCTTCATCAGTACTTCAATCTTGGGGTTAAATGGTCTCTGCTTTTGTTTGAAGGGTTTCACCCCATCATGCAACTCAATAGTATGTTGTATTACATCTTTGTTATATCCCTTCAAATCATGGTAACTCCAAGCAATTGTGTTAGGAAATTCATGACATAAATCTCTGATTTGTTCTAACTCCTCGGGAGTACAATCCGTCCCGATATTTATCGATTTTTGGGGACCCAACTCCAGTTCAATATACTTCTTCTCATATACTTTGATCCTATGCTTCTCTACCCTATAATTTTGATCAAAAATGCTTTCAAGTGTAATCAATCCTTTTGGGATATGATTATTCCTTAGTTGAATAAGCCCTTTGGCTTCCTCCTCATCAAGTGTTCTCTCTTCCACAGTACTCGCTTCTCTTATCAAAAAATTTACAATCTGCTCATCACTTTCGAATACTTGCCAATACATGTTCTTGTCCGGGATCGAAGGTCTGTAAACTAACCTTACGGTCTTAGGTTTCCTCACTACATGCTCAATAGGAGAGAAGTTTTCTCCAAGATATGCTAGAAGATCAACATGCTTATTTAGCTCTCGTGAAATGGATTGAATATTCAATGTTGTGAAAGCCTCAAACAGGTCCCAAAATTTGTTGTAGTATGCCTTGAGATAATGTTGCTTGGAGATGCACTTGTTTGTTACTTGATTCACAATCAATTCAGAGTCACCAAAAATCTGCAATTGTTCAATCCCTAATTTTTTTGCCTTCTTCAAACCTAGGCACAATGCTTCATACTCAGCAACATTGTTAGTACAACTCTAGGTCAGTCGATATGAATATTTTTTTTGTATTCCAGAGGGAGAAATAAGAACAATCCCTACTCTCGCACCATTTTTACATCTTGCTCCATCAAAATACAACTTCCATAATCGATCAGGCATAGAGTCTTGATCATCTTGATCAAGAGGCATCTTTATTTCAACCTCTTTAGGCTTTGTAATGGAGTAACAACCAATTTGAGTTTCGATCATGGCATTAAAATCGAGCATTGAAAACTCATCCTCTAAGTGAAGCTTAGCTAGAACTCCATCCATCAAATCAGGATTTTCCAATTCTTCAGTTATCATGTTGACAGAATGTGTGGACTTTTCTTCTTCTTCCATCTTCTCTATGTGAAAAGTAGAAGGCTTCTCATTTTAGATCTGTATTCTTCTTCCTTTGAAAGGAATCTCCAAGTGAGAATAATCCAGAGAAAGGTAGCCTCCCAGCTTGGCAGTGAATTCTCTCGACAAACACATACTAAAATATGGTTCCAAATCAACCACAACTACCTCTTGAATTACTATAATTTGAGGCATATTATGTAGAACAATAGGAATATCCTTGATTACACCCACTGTTTTCATGGGAGTCCCGTCAAACTACAAGACACCAAGGCTACTTCTTGTATACTCCATACCCATGACTTCACAAAATGCCTTTGTCATGAAAGTTGTCGCAACACTATAATCAATCATGAAGTTGTGCACTATCCAACCCTCCATCCTAAGTGACAAATAAAATGGGGGTGGTCTATTTTTTCCAGTGGCTGAAGTAGTTAATGTTTGAGAAAAAATCATCTGGGTAGGATTCTTCTCATTATATTTCATAGACTTCAATGATTCTTGTAACAAATCAACTTGCCCGGTAATTGTAATGCATCATAGAGACTAACCTTGGCTGGAATCTTCTTCAATTCTTCAAAAATATTGTATGTAGATGCACCAGACTCCCTCTTTTCAACAGTGGCTTCATATTTTCTCTGATATTTTTGAGTGGCTTCTACCCTCAATATTTTAGTCAAATATGGGTACTTGAGCTTTTCTCTGGCTTGTTCCTCTATTTCAACTCTTGCCTGCAAAGCTGAGGCTTTTTCTTGCAATATTTCCTTTGCTCGTGGTGGCAAAAGATATTTTAATAGAATACGTGAATCTGGCTTTGGTATTGAAGCAGGATATTTCACTTGTACTTGTTTCTTCTCATTTTGCATCTTTGGATCAGCCAGTACCCTTAATGGTTCCATCTCTACTGGATCTACCATGACTGGCTTCTTCCCAGTTCTCGTGAGAACTGAGACTTGTTCTTCAGATGGAACCATAAAATTATGATCTACCTCAGTAATCATGTTAACTTGTCCTCCAGAAGAGCTTGCGGCCAATGTTTGTACATAGTTCAAATGAACCATACAAGTCTCCTCACCATGTGGATCATTACATGTAGAGCACCAATATGTTCTTTCTGTAGGGCCAACTTCCTCATTCGTCAACATAGTCGGGTTCTTCTCAGGAACTTTGCTTGTTGAAGCCGCTTGTTCTCTAGTGATCGATGGAGGTTGAAATCTCCTAGGTTGGAAATCTCTCTCAGCCTACTTTCTTTCAATAATTGTGATTTTATTTCCCATTGCTCTTATAGCTGAATTAGCAAATTTTGCCTCTTGCAATAGCGTTGTGTAAGGATCAGGATTTGAGGGTGCAGGAGGTACCGATATAGGTAGAGGTGCTGGCAGTGCAGGCAATGCTGGGAATGAAGTGGGAGCTGGTAATTACGGAATGCTTGGTGTAGGCAATTTTGGAATAGTTGGAGCAGGGAGCCGGGGAACTGGAATGGGTGCGATCTGAAGCGCACTTGAGCTCCATGATGGAATAGGATAGATGGAAGGCATAAGCTATGAAAATGAACCAAAATAGAAATGCTAAGGAATATCAGGTAAGATAGGCATTGTTACCTTTGGGGGAAGCCTACCTATGGCAATCAAGTCTGCTTCTGCCTTTTGCGCTTGTTCGAACAACTCTGGGAATGTAGTCACGTTGGACTACCAGATAGCCAATCCAATGTCTGTGTTAAAATCTCTGAGATAATAGAATGCAACTTGCTCATGAGTGGGCCGAAGACCTTCAGGAACTCTCTGTCAGCTTTTGATAAATCTGACATTGAAGTCTGTTATATCCTCTCGCGGATGCGTTTGAATTACATTAAATTGATGCAACAAGGAAAATGGATCGACCTGTTCATGAAAGTTTTTGATTAACAACTTTCCTAATTGATCCCATGATGCAATAGTGCCTGGTTGCAACGATCGGTACCAATACAACAATTTCCCTCTCAGTGACAACACTAACAATTTTTTCATCATGTCTTCATCCATTATGTCATTGATGGTCACCAAAGAGGCTACATCTTGAATATGCTCATAAGCAGTTTTACCAGTACCATCATAGGCCGGCAAAGCTTTCAAAGCGACTTGAGGGACTAGATTTTATGCCTGTAAATTCAAGGCTCCCGAACTATTACATGTCGAGAACTGCCTTGGTGGAGAATTTTGGACCATTTGGACTGGTGTGTGTGGCTGAGGAGGTGGAAAAATAGTAGTAGTACTAGATGAACTTGAAGGAACAAAAAATACACCAACAATTTGTGAGGATGTTGCAGAGGACGTAAGTGGTGGGGAGACCAACTTAGGGTGTCCACTTAATTTTTGGTTGTCAAGTTAAAAAAGCTCAATGGGATTTTCAAATTTTTTGGCCTTCGATCTTGTGATCATGAAGTACAACTCTCACTGTCTCCACATTCGGAGGCTTCTGGGTAGTGCTGAGTCACCAAATGTTCTAACTATACAGCATGAAGGCAAACATTAAACCTCAATACTATTGAAAGTGAAACTTTCAGGGTCCCACCGAGCGTGCCAAAAATTGTTGGTCACAAATCTGCCTAAGTACAAGATTTCATCACTTGTGCACCCTAGAATCGACCAACATTGAAAGGTTGAGGGAAAAATAAAATTCCTTCGAACTGATATCCAGAGAGGACTGGCTCCCTTACTAAATTCTACACTATTTGAAGACTAGGGATGCAGGAAAGAAATTGAAAAATAACTGAAAGAAAGGGAAATATAGCCACATGCCGAAGTGTAGAATTTGGTGCAGACTAACAACAAAAATTCCACCAAGTTTTATAACAACATATAATAAAAGGAAAGCAATAGAATTTAACTCACACCTTTGTAGAGATAACCCTCGGATCGCATTTCAAAATCTACTCACTAACCAGCAACGTTTGAATTCAGAATACAAAATTTAAAACTTAACAGCAAGAGCATGAGCATAAACATAAATGATTTTAAAAAAGAAGGAAATCACACACATAAGAATGCTTGCAAATTTAAGAAGCCAAGTCTATTCTATTGATGCAGAGAACTTAGAGAGTTTTCTTACAAAATATCTAACCTCTCTTTACAATAAAAATTTGATTAGTATTTATAGAGGTTTTCGCCTATTTCATTAAATACATGTGGAGGCAAAGTGTCGGCCACTCAGCCACCAATAGCAACAACTTTCTCCTCGACCACAACAATGAACCAATGAGAAAATGCCAAATAAAATAACTACTGATTTTATCACATGGCATATCAAGCTTCAGCACAAATCATCGATCCAGTTTCAATCTCCATGGTTGCGCCTTGGAAATGCATGCCCATGAAGTGGTCGATGCCTCGAAAATGAACAATATTGCACTGGAATCAAGAGCACATGCTTAAATTTGGTAGCTTCAATGATCATATCACCTCAAGAATTATATTTATAAATATTAATCTCTTTTCAAGGAATATTTGCACCAAACTTCACCCAAAATTACATCCATAGGAAAAAGTGTTCAATGTGTGAAAACACTTAAAAAAGAAAAAACAATTTTCGAACAAAGATTACAACAAAATTCCAATGTGGCACCAATGATTACAATGAAATGTCAATGTGGCATACTACAACAAAATTCCAATGTGGCAAAAATGCCAATAGGTTGTTAGTAATAAAATAATTTAATAGAAATATGATGAAACTATGCCACAAAATCATGTAAATCTATGCTAATGATATGAAAACATGAAGAAACAGAATTAAAGAAGTTATGTCTAAAACCTAAGCTAAGCCTGTGGGCCACTGTCCAAGACAGCAGTCGCTAATGTAAACCTTGCTCTCTTTACCCCAAAGCTATGGGCCAAAGCCTATATATGATGTTGAAATAATAGGTATTATGCTCTTTAATTCGTCAGTTTTCATCGTACACTGATCTCAAAAATAACTCTCCAAGTCTCGAAAGCTCTCCTAAAAAATATGTCTCGATGATAGCAGATTAAAATATGTCTTGGTGCTCTTAGGCTTGCACCTTTTATAGTGTGAAACCCTAGGTCTATTTCCAAGCCCTAGAAATGAATTTCTCATGCATAGTGCAAGTTAGCATGAGAAGATTTTTTCCTTTGTCTATGTTTGAAGGACAATTAACTGAAATCCAACTACCCACTTGAGTCTCCTATGTGAACTGGTTGTTAGCATGAGAAGCTTTTGTCCTTTGTCTATGTTTGGAGGTCAATTAACTAAATTTTAAATGTAAACTCAAACCTCATATGTGAACTGGTCAAGAATGCAAAGTTACTCCCACTCACCTTTATTGCATGCAGACTACCACTTCTGCCTGATATTAGGCTAGTTTGTCATTAAAATTTCTTCTTATGGCTTAGTCATTGTCATCTGTAGTAGCTAATATTTGGCCACTATTATCTATAGCGGCTAAGGTCTGGCCGCTCTAGGCTTGAGTGGCTAGGATCTAGCTGCTTTGGATTGAGCGGCTAGGCTTGGATGACTTGAAAAGGCCCCAAATGAGTGGTGAGAACCACTGTTGATGATTGTAAATTCCAAGATTATGTCTTATGATCTTATGAGTGTATCTATGTGAGCAGCTCCCCTAAGAATGACATGATTTAGGTGTCTATAGATACCCATTTTTACGACGCGCTGTGTGGAAAACACAACACTGAGCAAAAACATAGATAGATCTGTTTGTAGGGTGTATGATGATCAATGGTTGATCAACATTGGATGGCCCAATCATGCAAGATGGCATGCATCCCTTAAATCATTGCCTCAATGTTCGAAGGACTTAGCTCAGTGGCATTTACATGTTAAATTGCACTCATTCCTCAAAATCAATCGGGTAGCTTCAGTTGCTACAATAGTTTCAATCGATAGGAGAGCTACAATTGAAGATGTCATGTCTACTTACATTCCCAGTAAACAAGGGAATTTTGTGATTGTTGTAAGCAATGATTCGTAGGACGAACACGATTTTGTTATGATTGAGTGATATTTTGCTAATTTTGATTATGATTATGTTGAAGTTTTGAACTACTTCCTCACACAATGAATTGGTGAAGAAATGATAATAAATGAAGCGACAAGTCACTTGACCAATATGACTAATCTGGTTCCTTTCTAGCATTTGTTGCTTTTAATGGGCAATCCCACATCCAAGTGTGATTCCAATTGTTTATGATGATCATCCATCATTATCCCGAGGAGCAGTCTGACTATCAATAGCCTTCTTAGGAAGTTAGGATGAGTGATTATATTTATGTATAGATTGCATCACTTTGACTTAATATTTTTGATGTCATAGGGGAACTAGGATGATCCTTTCGCACCCGTGGAGCAGTCCGACCATCTTGGTCTTCTTTGAGATTGAAGGGTGGCACATCATAATTCCAAAATGAGTTGTTTTTGCCCCAAGTGACCTTATGGTTATCTACTCATCTCACTTAAGTACATGGAGTATGAATCTCTACAATCGTCGAGTTGATAGAGTAAGTAACTGGGTATGAGGCCTACCTGAGATTGTGCTTTTATGTGATTTTTTTCTTATTTTGAACATTTTTATGATCTAAAACCACCAAAGTGTGTTTATTTGTTATTTTTATGGTATCCCTCAAGGAGAAATTCCCTTATTTTGACTTGTGGATCTGGCCGCTATCAGGTCCAGTGGCCCTTGTGTTCCTACCTGTGGCCACTGCTGCCTTGAGTGGCCAAGAAGTTCAAGCCGCTGACGTTAGCAGCGACCAAGGCATAATTAAGGAAACATAAAATTTGCATTTCTAGGGTTTGACCTTTCACTTTCACTATTTGAAGATTCACTTTGGGATCTCTAGTGTGATGGCCACAGTTGCAACTTTGGAGTTTGCTGGTGTTGAGGACATGGCTGCACAGGGTGAGACATCAACTACTGGAGGAGTTGGAGCTTATCGGGTATTTCTATTTTCTAAACCTTAGCTCTCCTTTTCTTGTCTGAGTAAAACTGTACCTCACTAAGTAATGGATAAATTGAACCTCACTAAACCTGTTGGCAATGAAAAAACTTCGTAATTATGCTTAGCTTCCTCTTTGCTATGGTGGGTTAGTCCCCAATTTTATTTTTTGTTAGTAGCTTTAGCCTAGGATTTTTGAATTTTTCTATTATTCACCTGTTGTCGCCATTTTGAGTGTTTTGAACTTAACCTAGTTTTTATTCCTGGGTGGGAATATTTACTTTCCATTTTGTTTTTTTTCCCTCTCTCTGTTGATTTGTTTAAGTTATTTTGTTATTTTTGTATATTTTTTGGTGTTCTGGCCAAGGGTTCACAGGTTTGTCATGCTGCCCATTGGCCACTGTCACTCAGAGTGGTCGGTTCTGAGCCGCTATCGCTAAGAGCGGCCAAGCTTGAATCCCAATGATCAAAAATTTGATTGTTGGGTCTTGGCCACTGCTGCCTCCAATGATTAGGTTTCAACCATTATAGGCAACAATGACTAAACCCTTAGCCTTGTTTTCTTGCAGTTGAATTTTATGATATTTTTGGAATTTTTGATTTGCTTGATTAGGTGCAATCTTATCCTTTTTTGCTAAGACTTAGAATAGTTCATACTATTTTGCACCATTTTCATGTTTATTGTGAATTATGCCTTAGATGAACTATAGTTATGCTTTGTCTTTCTTTTGCTTTGCTTAGATCCTTACTGCTCGGGCTCGGGACCCGAAGCTCCTACTTGACTTACTTTCTAGCTTTGATGATACGTACTAGGCATGGTTCAAATCCCACGCATTGTAGTATGTCATCAGGCTGTCTTACATCATGGTAGATCAAGCTTACCTTACATCTCTATCCTATCGCTGGGACCCATGGACTAATACCTTTGACTTCCTGACCGGTGAGATGACCATTACGCAGGAGGATGTTTATAGGATATTTCATATTCTATTCGATGGGGTGGCCATTGTCTCTTCATCCACTAATGATCAGGTGGCTCTCTTCACTCGAATGTTTAGAGAGCACTCTATGGATGCTCTCAAGGACAACAATTCTGGAGGAGTGTCCATTAACCGTTGGCATGGGGAGGGTTTCTTCACGATGAGGAATGTCGTATTGCTAATGGTGATCAACAATGTTCTTATCCTAGATTGCTCAGGTTTGAGGTTCTGATGGAACCTTCTGGTGATGGCACATGATCTATTGGATAGCGAGGAGCCTATAATCTATGCATGGGGTAGATTGCTATTGGCTCAGTGCTATGATGAGTTGTACCACATCCATCAGTGAGGATGTGTTAGCATTGCCTGGAGCTTGCTCCTATAGGTTTGGGGATGGAAGTATATTAAGTTAGATCACCCTAAGGGGCTCTCAACTAGGATTACAGTGATTGACGTTTAGACACAGTGCTATGCTACCAGATGGGCTCGAGAGCACGAGGAGTGTAAGAGCCACACTTTCATAGGGGAGCTATACCACTACACTGACGCTTTCACTAGATTTTTTTTTTGAGATGTTGTGTGGTAGCCTTACTATGAGTGACTTGCTTGGGATGATCCAACTAGTTTTACTACCAGGACACGTCACGAGCGATGGCTTGTTGACCGTAAGATTGCCATTCGGGAGTATTTCTTCTACTCGTGGGTTCTTTGTTAGTACGGATTATAGCAATATGTGCCCTTGATACCATTCTTGTATAGGTGCCTCATAGTAGAGAAGAACCTACCTCCATTGCAGATTATCAAGCTTTTAGATGAGGAAGATGCCCCAACTGTTGATCCTAAGTGGCTGGCAGAGTTACAGAGGCCTACACTCAGTGGTGGGGTGATCATATGTGGCATGGCATTGGTAGCCTAAGTTGCAAGGATGATGGCGGGGGTGATGGCACAGATCCGATAGGACATAGAGTCTGATCCAAGACTGAGGTATGGGGCTAGCCAGTAGAGTATGTGGAAGAAGAGGATCTTGATGTTCCTGAGGAGGTGGAGGAGTTAGAGTCCAAGGAGAGAGACTCTCATCTGATAGCATAGCTACATGAGGTCGAGGTTGAGCTTCAAGACACTAAGATCCACATACAGTGGTGAGATGCTATCATTGTGCAGCTCTCAGCACAGATACAGGCTCTACAAGCTACTATTGGGTGTGGCGATGTCAGGATGCAATTTGTTGTTCCTCCTTCTACACCATAGGAGGTTCCAGTGGCAGGTTTAGGAGTAGATGTGGGACATATTTAGTCTCTATTAGATGAGCATGAGGTGCGGATCCAGGGACTTATGGATCATGTTACCCTTCTTCAGATGCAGCTCAGGAGGCACAAGATTGTCCCTAAGGATCCAATAGGTGCGGGTGGTTCGCAGGTCAATAGGCACTCCACCTTGGGGCAGTATTTCACTCGTCCTAGCTAGATGACCCAGACTCAAACAAAGAGACCAACAGTATCACACCATTCGACTCGCGACACCACAACAGGGGGAGGTGGCACTGGAGGAGGTGATGCAGGGGGCTCAGGCCCGATACTTGATTGATGCCTCACTTGGTCCTTGATCCATTTTTGAGGTCGACTAACCTATATTACTGTAGCCTATGGGTATTTTTGTACATCCATTGGACTTGACACATACTTTTATGATATCTTTGCATTGACTTATTATGTGTATCATTTATTGCTCATGTTTTTGTTGTTATTTTGTTTTATGATATGATGCAATGATTGAATTATGATGATTTGATGTATATGTTAGATGATAGATGATATTTGAAGATGCTTAGATGGATGTGTAGATGCTTATATTATTTTATGATATGATACGATATATTTTGATGATGAATGGTGAATTTATGATTGTATGCAAATGGATATTGCCTATATGTTTTATGATGTGCTTTATGGATTTAATGACTTGTTTTTGTGAATGTGATGTTATTGTTACATGCATGTTTTAACTTTGCTTTAATTGTATGCATCTAACTTATGTGATGGAATGGTATAAATGAACCTGTATTCTCTAATCACTTAAAACATATAGAATGCATATGACATTGACAAACTTAATGGGTGATACCACAGAAAGTAAAAAAATAATCATGAATTTAAATAATCACTCTTATCATAAGAATTGATTAAGTATTCATATATGAGATGTAATGGTGTGCAATGTATTTTCTTAATAAGTTTTTGTAAATTAAAATATATAAAGTAGTCAGTGGTCGTCTATATACTATTTCTAATATATATGTGATATCTGTCCTACTATGTTGATACCCCCTAATTTATAGAATCTTATAAAGAACGTGATGGTGTGAATGATGTTATGATTTGTTGCTATGTAATAATTTTTGGGGCTTTTTGGAGATTCAAACACTCTAGTTACCCTATCAAAAGTTGTCTACTTACCACTTAGACTTTTGAAAAATAAGGATTTTACCATGGACCTAGTTTTTCATGATCTTTGTATGTGCATGTGATTGTATATTTTGAGATAGAATTCAATCATTTCCTCCGATGTCAGGCGAGATTATTTCATCCCATTGCTAAGATCAGGGATCCTCAAGTGTTCATCTCATACTTATGTTGGACTTAGTTGGACTATACCACTAGGCAATATTGGGTTACCTAAACTAGCTCATCCACATTCAAACATTGGTCTACACAAATGCATGAAGCAATTGTAATAGACATATCGTCATGTGTAAGGATTTCTCCTTCCAGTTTTGTACAATGCTGAGAATTCCAGGGATTCAAGCTTTATTCCCTTCTTTTTGGCTTCTTTTTGGCTTTGGATATTTGCTCATATGTAGTGATGAAAATCACTTTTTATTTTGATTGTTTTTTTCTTTGAGCGGGGATTTTTGTAGTGATGATAATCACTGTTTATTTTGCTCATACGTAGTGATGAAAATCACTTTTTATTTTTTATTGATTTTTTTTGAGCTTTGATTTTTTGTCTTTGAATTTTGAATATATGATTGTGTATCGGATTATGGTTTTGAAATCTGGACTGTATGCTTGGCTTTTTGAATATGTACTTTGATTTGGGATTTTGCTTGTTTTGTTGTAAGAAAGGGATTTGGATAGGGTGAAGCTTGTCATTTTACCAATTATCAGCACTTTTAAATTGGTTGCACATGGGGATAAGCAAGGAAAATCCTTTTTGCTTAAGGTAACCTAGACTACTTTGTAGCTTTCATCTTTTCCTTGTACTAGCTAGGATTTTAGTGTTTCAATTAGTGATAGGATATTGAATATCCAAGGCATTATCACAGCTAGACCTTACCTTCTACTAATCAAAGTTTTCATTCTCAAAAGTTGATAAGATCACTAGGTGTGGTTGAATAACTAAAAAACCTTATTATATTATGTATAGCAACAAATAATGGTTGTGTTGAAAAACACAATTACACACAGGTGTTAATGGAGGTATGGATTTGAATAATTTGCACGACAAACTGTGGTACCACTTGTAAGGCTGTCATGACATGCAATTGTAGTGGATATGAAAATGCAATGCAATGATGTGGATGCGGGATGTGAGATGCAATTGTTTTTGTATTTTTGATTTTATGTTGTTTTTGTATTTTCGATTAATTTGACCAAAGGGGTTATTATGCCTTTGGAGCTTTTGGTATTGATTCTGACCAAGCGGTTTGAATACCCTTGGGGCCTTTGAATTGATGTTTGACCAAGCGGTATGAATTACCCTTGGAGCCTTTGATTTATTGGTTTTGACCAAGCGGTTTGAATTACCCTTGGAGCCTTTTTGAATTGATTTTGACCAAGCGGTTTGAATTGCCCTTGGAGCCTTTGATTGTATTTTTACCAAGTGGCTTGAACACCCTTGGAGTCTTTTGAATTGATTTTGACCAAACGGTTTGAATTACTCTTGGAGCCTTTTATTGTATTTTTGAAATTTTATGTTTTTATGCTTTGTTTTGTGTTTTTGACATATTTGAATGTTTTTGTTTTTTTATGAAATATTTGAATGTTTTTGTGTTTTATGAAATATTTGAATGTTTTTGTGTTTTATGTGTAAAATACCTTTAACTAAATGATATTGAGAGGTTCAGGCTCTTCAAAGCCATCTAATAATATAAGGCAATATCTCCAGGACCAACTCTCTATGAAATCATGTATGGACCTATCCAGTTTACAACGAACTTATCTCATAGATGCAGTGACAAATTTGAAATCTGCTAGTTTTCTTTGAGCACTAGATCTCCAATCTTGAATTCCCTTAGGTGGACTTTACTATTGTAAGCTCACGCAAGGTGATCTTGGTAAACGCAAAGATGCTCTAAAGCATTGACTCGACGTTCATCAAGAAGCATCAACTATTCAAGGTAGTCTTGTCGTGCAGCATCATCATCTATGAAGTCCTTTAATGTTATGCGTAGAGTCAGAATTTCTAACTCTAGTGGCATGATGTCCTCGGTGCCATATACTAGTGAAAACGGTGTTTCCCTAGTGGGCATCCGTATACTAGTTCTATATGCCCATAGTGCAAGAGGCAACTGCATGTGCCAATCCTTGTGATTGTCTTGCACCATATTCCTCAAAATGGAGACTATTGTTTTGTTTGAAGCTTCTTCTTGCCTGTTTTATTACGAATAATAAGGCATTGAAAAATTGTGCTGAATATGGTATTTTTTTCATTAAAGTACACACATTTTTGTTCTTGAAAGATGTCCCATTATCCAATATTATCTTATAAGGGACCCCAAAATGATTTATGATATTGTGGAGTATAAACTCATCCTTGGTCCAATTGTTGATGTTAAGGGGATCGCTTCTACCCATTTAGTGAAGTATTTTGTGGCTGTTATGATGAATGTGTGTCGGCCTAAGGACAAGGGTGAGATTTTACCAATCAAGTCTAGTCCCCATTGCGAGAATGGCCATGCTGCCTAGATCGGTTGCAAATATTGTGATGGTAAGTGCATTAAATTCGCATGATGCTGGCACTTACTACATTTCTTGACATACTCACAACAGTCCTTTTACATTATGGGCCAATAATAACCCATCCTCAAGATGCGCTTAACGATGGTCATGCCACTGAAATGCCCTCTGTATGTTCCATCATGAGATTGCAAAATTGCCCAGGATGCTTTCTGGGGCTCAAGACAATGGAGTAGTACTCCATCATATCCTTATCTGTAGAGTATTTCTCCTAGAAAGATGTATCTTATTGCTCTCTATTTGAATGTTTGCCTTTCAGTATACGATAAACCTTGAGGTACTAGTTCAAGCTTCAGGAAGTCTCGCAATTGGGAAATCCAATCCTGATAAGCCATGGCTTTTATAGAAAAGACAACTTTCTCTTCCTGTATTTCTGAGCTAGTGAACACGGATTAAGGAACAACTCTATGTTGTATGGTTGTCCCACACTCCATAGATCTTTGGGATATCAAAGACCCCCAAGGTGTCATTTGTAAGAAATCTCTGGCTACGAAGGACCAATTCTGATTTGGCTCAATGTTGATCATGTTGATTGATTCTTGATTGTCAAAATATTCACGACGTATTGCTAAGTGCAAAAGCACTTTTACATGAATGGTTGTAAAATCAGTAGATAGATTCTGAGGGATTAAGGATCCTAAAGAGGCCATAGTGTCTACAAATCTATTCGACGTGTGAGGGATTGCCTCGATGTCGTACCATTCCAACTGAGCTAGGTAGGTGTCAACAAGTTCCTTGTAAGTTTTTAGGAGTGGTCACCTACATTGGAATAGTCCTTTGACCTAGTTTACTATGAGAAAGGAGTCACCAAAGATATTCAATATTTTAATGCCCATTGCTAAAGTTATTTGGAATCCTAGGATCAATGCTTCATATTATGTATTGTTGTTTGTACACAAAAAGTCTAGTTTGAATGATAAGGGCAATGGAGCACCCTGTGGTGTGATAAAGATAATTTTTGCTCCACCTCCTTGTTCACACTTCGAACCGTCGAAGAACAATGACATGTCTCTTTCTTTCTTAGGTTATTCAATCTCTAGCAGATATGATAATGTAAATACTGCATCATCAGGCAATTCTATAGTAAGAGGCTTGTTATCCTAAAGAGGCACCTCTGCTAATTGATCTACTATGACTTATCCCTTGATGTTTTGGCTTATGAACTCTAGATCAAATTCTGTCAATAGCATGATCCACTTTGTGATACATGTATTGTGATATGTCTTGCTCATCATGTACTACAAAGGATTCTATTTTGATATGACGTTGGTCGTATGACTCAACATGTAGTGTCACAACTTTCAAGTTGCAAAGACTATTTCTAAACACAACTTTTTGACATACACATATCCTATCTCATAACTCACCAAGGTGCAACTAATGTAATATATGACTTGCTCTTTGTCTTGTTCATTATTTTGGGCTAACATGGTGCCCAATGCGAAATTAGTAGCCGATATATATAGTAAAAATGGTATATCTGGCCTTGGTGGATCCAATACTGGCAGTATTTCCAGATAAGTCTTGATATCTATAAAGGCTTGATGGCATTATTCATCCCAATGAAATGGGACTTCATTGCGTAGCAACCGATTCAGTAGCAACCGATTCAGTAGCAACCGATTCATAGGTCAGCATTTGTCTGATAATTACATGACGAATATTTTGATGGATGCTATCTTGCCTTGTAGGCTCTGCAACTCCCTAATGTTGGTAGGGGTAGCCATTTCCAGTATAGCCTTTACCTTTGTAGGATCTACTTCGATGCCTCTCTTGGATACAATGAATCCCAAAAGCTTGCCAAAATTTATGCCAAATACGCACTTCTTAGGATTCAATCGGACGTTGTGCTCTATGAAGCGATCGAAGACTTGTCTAAGGACTTCGACGTGCTCTTGCCACAACAGGGACTTGACCAGTAAGTCATCCATGTAATATTCCAATATTTTATGCATATAGTCATGGAATATGTATGTCATGACCCATTGATATGTGGCACCAACATTTTTGAGACCGAATGGCATCACTTTGTAATAGAATGTTCCCCATGAAGTAATGAAAGAAGTTTTATGCTGATCTTTATGCTTAATCTAGATCTGATTGTATCCAAAAAAACCATCCATTAGGGAGAGCATTTCATGATCTATGGTTGCATCTACAAGACCATCTATGTTTGGCAATGGGAATGAATCCTTTATTTAAATCTATGAAATTCGTGTAGATACAAACTCTTCCGTCGGGTTTCCCTATGGGTACCATGTTTGATACCCACTCAGGGTAGTAAATAGGAACTATGAATACTGCATCCAGTAGTTTTTGCAATTCATTCTTCACCATAAAAGCAACGGTTGAATGCATTTTCCTTAGATTTTGCTTGAATAGCTTCTTCATGGGATCCAATGAAAGGTTGTGAATGACTAACTTTGGATCTATCCTTGGAATGTCTTTGTAAGTCCAAGCAAAAATATGTGGTCTCTCTTTGAGGAGAGGAATTAGGATAGCTTGTTTATCTAGATATAGAATTTATCTAAACTTTACTTTCCTTGGTTGGGTAGGATAATCACTGATGTCCACCTCGAAAGTCGCTTCTATAGCCATATGTGACCCATCCTCTAGCTGATGAGGCATGGGTATCAAATGAATGTCATCGACAAGATTTACAGGACCTAGTGACTCAGGTTCCAAACCAACATGGAATACGTCATACGCACAACCTAATGTAAATTGTAATGGTTGTAACATCTCTTCATTGGGGAAGAGGAATTCTAGCTCTATGGGCGAATTAGCGCAATCCCAATCAATAGCCTCTATATCAATAAGCAATGATTTGGTAGGATCTGCTGGATTATGAAGTGGAGTGGTCAAATCAATGGAGATCATATTGATGGATGGGATGAAGTCTCTAGGACCACATGGGTGCAATCTTATCTCAAGGGCTTCCATTCCATACTCGCGATGAGGTTCTGGAGGAATGGGAATTTCTAGATCTGGCCCATGAGCAGGGCGAACAAGGATCATTAGGCTCTAATCGCTCTCTGAATGCAAGTGGAGGAGGATTGACCATCTAATTAATGGCAGCTAGGTAAATAGGTCTCCCCAAAAATTGGAGATGAGGGTCTATGGTACAAAGTGTCACCTCTCTCTCTATCAACTCATTGATTTACCACAAGTGGTGAGGTCCAAGATAAGCCATATCGGTCTCATCCTCAAAGTCATCATAATTTATCCAAAAATTGTTAGCATTGGTATGCGACCCTAAGACAAGGGGCTCATGTCTTGGCCCTAAGTAGGCCATCTATTTTTCACATTCATATTCTTCGTCACTTATGAAGAATCCATTTGCATTGTCTCTTACCCCAAAGTCAGGGGTTGATGGCTTAGGCCTAAGTAGGCTCTTTTTGTTGAGTCTTCTGATTCATAGTCACTTTCCTCTGATGTATACCCACTATCATCGTGGATGGACCATGTGAATCTTTGTAAATAGAGAGGTCCCTGATAGGCTAAGCCAATTTGTGCCTCATCATCACTTACTTCATATATATTCTCCTCATCCCACGAGTTTTACCCTATTGGAATGGAATCAATTGAGATGTTTGTATGATAAGTTTCTATAGACGGTATGTTTACCATGGCCACTTGTCTGTTTCTCAAATTTGTTATTCTTATGGGATTATAAGGAATGAAATCAATGTCTTCTCCTAACCCTAAGCTTAATCTTTCCAATTCCACTACAAGTGAGTCATCTCGACCTCCGCTATAATAGCCTAAGCCAAATATATTAGAGGGAAGCTGATATTATGGCTCGTATGGCCGTCTGCGCCCCTACTCATATATACCAAGGTCATAGCCATGCAAATGGCAATGCTCAAAGTAGCTTAGACCAAACTCGAGGTTAGAGAGGTAATGAACATTGATAGTGAATAATTCGTCACTATCCTCTTCTGTATCTGAAGACTTATGAGCGCAGTCCAGACTGACATAGACAAAACTGGTTTGGTTGGGGGGAAATCCAAGTGGAACCACTATTCCTACCGATGACCTCAAGTTCTTAGGCCTTTCCATGTCTTGTGTAGACTCAATGATACATGTAAAGGTGATGTTATGCACAAGGTACTCCCCTATGTCTGTGCTTGCCAAATGTATTGATGCATGCGATGTTGATGACCCTATGGATGATACTGGTGAAGCAGGGTGATAATCACTATCTTCATCTTGATCTTGAAGATCTTTCTCTTCCATAGGACTTGGAATTTCAAAAATGGCTATAGTTGGCACTTCCTTGGATCTTTCTTCCTTAACTAAGGGTGCCTTTAGCTTCTGATTGTCTTTTGGTTTTGACATTGATGGTACTTTAGAAGCATTGACTATTTTGAGTGCATCAGGAGGTGTTGTTGTGTGGTTGGGGATGAAGGTGCCACGTATAGGTGAGTACATGGTATTAAAAATTCTTCTAGAATGTCCACCTAATTGATGCATTTAAAAGGCTCTTCATCGGCCAGAACCACATAGACTTTGTTCTTGTGCACATACTTGACACACTGGTGCAAGATCGAAGGTACACACTTCATGGCCCTTATCCAAGGGCTCCCTAAGAGGATGTTGTACTGCATAGGTCCTTACAAGACATGACACATCACAGGGATGGTCTTGTGCCCCACCTTGATGGGTAGGATTATCGTTCCAATAGTATTGCATAAAGCATCATTAAAAGCTCTCAATGTGTAAGCTCCTGGAACGGTATTTGACTTGGGGTTTTTGAGGTGCTCTATTGCAGTTGTTGTAATGATGTTTATCGATGAAACTGTATCGACCAAAAACATTTTGAAAGGTAAGTCATTGATTGCCACTATAATATTTAGCAGAGGGTTTGGTAAGACAATAGAAATTGTCTTAATCTCATAATCATAGAATCAGATTATAGGTTCTTGGAATTCTTGTACTTGTCCCACAAAGTTAGTGAATGCATTCGCATCTTCCGGTTGGAGCTCAATTATTCTTAAAATTTCCATTAGAGTCTCCCTATGCTTTGGGGACTATTGTATGAGCTCATAGATGGATAACTTAGTTGGATTCATCTGTAGTTTTTGCTCCAATCTACTCTGAATAGTTACCATAAGTCACATTGGTGGACCTGGAATGTTATCTTGCCTTTGCCTAGAAGTGGTTGGGATGTTCATGGGAGCTGTAGGTGGTTGTGGTTGACCATACTGCCTAGTCCTTGTTGCTATGTTAACAATATCAACCATCCCAACGCATCCGTGGGTAGGTATGTCAGCTTGAATTTTATTGACTTGGGTCTCTTTCTCTCGAGGGGCCTCATGATTGGGCAATGGATTTCTGTATATGCCCATGTCTCTATTATTAGGAGCTAGTGGGTTCTCAACTTTGAGTTCTCCCACCTCAATCATGTTTTGCACTTGATGCTTAAACCCGATGCAAGCCTCAATGTCATGCCCCAATATCCTATGATAAGGGAAAAATTGATCTTCCATATATCCTTTTGGCTTAGGATGGTTGGGATCTATAAGAGGTATATCAGGAAATATGATCCTCATGGCCTCGCTCAACTAATTAAAAATTTATCGCATTTATTCTGTTAGAGGTGTGAAATAACGAGGTGACTTGTGTTCTCAGTTTCTTCCCTGATTGTTATTTTGGTCATAGTTGGCCAGCAGGGGATGTGCTTGATAATTTTGGGGTTGTTGTGCACCCCCATCCTTGGGTGTAGCCAATACGACTTGATTGACTGGAGCAGGGTTGCCCTACTTCTGCTTATACTTGTCATTCTTACCATTCTTGTTCCACTCCTTTTTATTTCGGAGTTTAATGGTTCCCTCATCTACTTTTATTTCTTCGATGAGCTTGGCCTGTGCTAAATCTTCCTCAAATGAAGGATACTGCTGAAGTTGTAGCAAGGGGGAGATATGTTTAGAGCAACCTTTGGTGAACATGCGAATGATATCTTCTATGGGAACGAAGAATGATAATTTTGCCATGACTTTTCTCCATCTATTCCCATAATCCATTACTGGCTCATCATCATACTATTTCAAGTTGGCCAGGTTTGAAAGGTTCACCTTCTTCTTAGCACCAAAGGAGAAACGTTTTAGGAATGCATTTACTAGTTGTTCAAATTTGGTTATGCTATGCTTAGGTAGTTGGTTGAACCATTGAGTGGCAACACCTAAAAATGTTATTATGAATGTTCTTAGCATGAGAGTGTCATTGTATTCAAGATGAAAATAGGTGTTGATAAAATTAGTGACATGCTCTTGTGCATCCTCTTCACCCTTAAACTTTTCTAACCTAGGCATATCAAAGTGCTTAGGATATGGAGGGCTAGGGATTGATGGGCACAATGGTTGTTGTGTATCTTGCTCAAATTTGGTGAGTTCCCAGTTTCCTCTTGTTTCTCAAAGGTTTTCATATTTTAAGAAATCTCTTGAAATACCTTTGATGCACAAATTTCCTCCTCTTGTAAGCCTATTCATTGATTTAATTTATTCCATTTTCTCCCTCCTATGAGGGGACTCAAGATTGTGATCCCGGTTTGTTATGTTTACCCTTCCCCCATTAGTTGGATTTCATTCATGATTTGGTGGGGATTTCATTGTGGGCTATCTTGTCTAGTGCACCTTTCCTTAGGTGAGTCAGTGCATCTTGTTCTTTGGTGGTCACCACCATTTGTCTATAAATTATTAAGAGCTAGTCGCTCAGATTGCTCTCTTAAATGCTGCTCATGTTGGCTCAAGAGTATTTCTCTTTGTTTCTCTTGTTCAAGAGCTTCTACTAGCTCTTTCTCCTTATGTAATGCATTTTCTAACCACCTAATTTGGTCACTTTGCATTGTCATAGAAGACTCATGTTTATCTGACTATGTTCTTGTTGTCTTGACTCGCAAATCCCTTGAGGAGGTTTTTGCTGTATCTGTACTCTTGCTAGCTAATGTGACTTTTTTGGTGTACTGTTGAGTATCCCTATGATCAGACTCCACGCGTCTACTATGGGGTCACTCTGAGGTACCCCTAGACTAGGAGATGTGTTTATAAGTCATAGTTCATGAGATTCCATATGCAAATATTTCAGTAGCTACAGTTCCTTGAGTTGGTCATGTAGGAAATTGATCCAACCTATCTAGTTATCTTGTTTTGCATGGCTGGTCCCGTGGGGTGCCATTCACTCCTATGAGGTCATAGTCTACGAGAATATTTCATTTTGTGTGAATGGTTTCTTCTATTTGATTCCCAGGACTAGATGTAGCTCTAGTTTCCTGCCCTTCAGTAGGAAAACCTATTTCATATGTTTCTTGTGAGTCTTGAGGTGTTGCAATTCTTGTTTGCCTTCTTGATGAAGATTTCTTTGTGGCAACATGTTTTCTCCATGTGGAATGGAGACATGGTAGTCTCATCATCCCTATGTGAAAAATAAGTCTTAGAACCTTCTTTATGTCCATGTGAGGAGGAATCCCTTGAAGCTTCCTCACATATTTGAGATGTTTCTATATGTTTAGAGGAGGCCCTTGAGGTCTCCTCATGTCTCCTTGATGAGGATGGCTATGAAGCCTCTTTTTATTTTATGTGACTTTGTTCTATGATGTGGTTCCTTGCTTGGGTTTTCTTGAGGAGATCACCCAAGAGTTGAATTATCACCCCTTAGGCTCGCGGAGCTATGTATCACGGTATTACAGGTGGGTCGTTCAATGTTACTGTGACTCCACCTATGGGTATGAGTTGCTCCTGTCTCTCCCTCGATATCATATCGAGGGTGCTTACTTCTTATTTTGACCATGTTGTATTATGAATTGATCTTTTGAGTTGTAATTTAGGAATAACCACACAATACCAAACAAATATTTATCTTGATTACTTATTTGAGTGTGCCCTAAACTGTTTGGTGTTTTTTGATGTGTTGTTCTTTCGATTTCTTGCTCTTGTTCTTGGATTAAGAATGAGAAGACTCATCCATAGTGACAATCAAGTATACTTGTGCCAAACATGATTTTCTCAAAAGAAGCTAGGGTACAATGTCGAAGACCCAATTGAGGGTTTGCCTAGCTCTTCCACTCTGAACCAATGATTGTTCCAATAGTGGGAGACAGTTTGAGCACATGTAACTTAGTATCACTATAAATAAGTTTCTCAATCTGTTTCTAGGAATATTTAGGGGGTAAACCAATGGAAGGAGATGAATTTAAATATCACTGGATTGAATTGAAGGTTGGTGATGAAATCCAACTCCCCAATGTTTAAATGAGACATGCGTGTGTGGTGTTCATTTTAAGCTTGCATAACATAAAGTGCATCATATAGCAACAATGAATTTTTCCTATATGCTTAAGTGCAAAAATACATTTCAATATTCAAAAATATGCATGAACTACTATGATTTGTATGAGCTCACTTCACTTCATGCAACTATGGCCTCTAGCAGGGCCTCAAAGCAAGCAAAAAACATATAATTTCTAGCACGTTGGATTCTAGGGCAAAATTCTTAGGCATAAGCCGATGTTCCTAGCAATGCCTAGTGAAAATTTTAAAAGAAGATCTAAGATATGCAAAATGCTTCATTCTTTCTTCTTTTATTCTTTCAATTCCCAAACATAAATGTGTTCTAAGTTCTCAGTTTTAAACACACAAAAGCAGACAGAAAGCTATAAAATATTAGAGAAGCTATACCAATATTTGATCCAGCTCAGAGAGTTGGTGTTTTGACCTCTACTACACTCCATTTCTGGCCATTTTTGACCAGAGCAACTAGTTCTTGGCCGCTGTAGCTCAAAGCGACTAAGCTCTATTGGCCGCTATAGCTTAGAGTGGCTAGTTTTTGGTCATTGTAGCTCAAGGCGGATAAACCTGCACATAAAATTAAGTTAGTATTCCGATAGAAAATGAAAAATTAGTGGTGGTACCACTGTGATCGCCATCTATAGCGACCCCGAGAATGCACGCACCGACCCTTTTTAACCCTACTTGCAATGTTATTAAAATACCGAAGATGAAATGGAAGACAAGAAGAAAAAGCATATAACATGAAATAACAAAGATAGATCTCTTTATTGATATTGAAGCTCGGTTACATGTCAGTCCCTCTTAGGGATACCCATTTCAATACAATAAGTTACAAATAGGCAAAGAGTGCCCCTTTCACAAAGAGGTGGTGTGCTTATAAAAAGCTTCCCAGTTCTACACACGAAAATGTATGAGGGCTTAGATATGTCTCCTTTTCTAGGTCTGTTTCCTAGAAGGATCGCTTTTGCTCTCGTATATTGCAAACTTCATCTGATAAACATGTGGCCCTACAAGTAATGAAACAACAACACACGCTTAGGTGTTTGAGATTGCCTTCCCGGATAAGGTTGTTAGTAATAAAAGAATGTAACATAAATATGATGAAACTATGCCATGAAATCATGTAAATCTATGCTAATGATATGAAAACATGAAGAAAAAAAATAAAAGAAGTTATGTCTAAAACCTAAGCTAAGCCTACGGGCCACTATCCAAGACAGCGGCCACTAAGGTAAACCTTGCTCTCTTTGCCCCAAAGGTATGGGTCAAATATTGTATCTGATGTCGAAATAATAGGTGTTATGCTCTTCAATTCGTCAGTGTTTCACCGTACACATGATATCAAAGAGAACTCTCCAAGTCTTGAAAGCTCTCCTCAAAAATATGTCTCGATGATAGCAGATTAAAATATGTCTTGGTGCTCTTAGGCTTGCACCTTTTATAGTGTGAAACCCTAGGTCTATGTCCAAGCCCTAGAAATGAATTTCTCATGCATAGTGCAAGTTAGCATGAGAAGCTTTATCCTTTGTCTATGTTTGAAGGTCAATTAACTGAAATACAACTACCCACTTGAGTCTCCTATGTGAATTGGTTGTTAGCATGAGAAGCTTTTGTCCTTTTTATATGTTTGGAGGTCAGTTAACTAAAGTTTAAATACAAAATCAAACCTCCTATGTGAACTGGTCATGAAAAAGAATGCAAAGTTACTCCCGCTCACCTTTCTTGCATGCAGACTGCCACTTCTACCCGATATTAGGTCTGTTTGTCGACAAAAATGCTTCTTATGGCTTAGACGTTGTCGTGTACAATGGCTATGATATGGTTGTTGTTGTCTACAGTGGTTAAGGTCTGGCCTCTCTAGGCTTGAGCAGCTAGGATCTGGCCGCTCTTGGCTTAAGCGGCTAGGCTTGGATGGCTTGAAAAGGCCCAAAATGAGTGGTGAGAACCATTGTTGATGCTTGGAAAGTCCAATATTATATCTTATGATCTTATGAGTGTGTCTATGTGAGCAACTCCCTTAATAATGACATAATTTAGGTGTCTACAAACATAAGCTATGATGGGTTTGTCCCTTGCACAGCGCAGGTTGAGTCTTTTAGTTCTCAAGTAGAATTTGGTTCTATGTATCCGAAGAACCTTGAGAAATTAGGTGTGATTCCTACCCCACCTCCTCTTGAGGATGATTTTTGCATCCTTATTGAGGAGACCATAGATGTGAACATAGGTTATGAGAAAGCCCCTAGAATTCTTAATTTAGGAAAAGCCTTGACCATGAAGGAGCAGAAGCAGTTGACCAATTTATTGAAAGAATATCAAGATATTTTTACTTGGTCATATGTCAACATGCCAAGGCTTGATCCCTCCCTTGTCATGCATCATTTGGTAGTTAAGTCTTGTGTTAAGCCTGTTAAGCAGAAACTTCGAAATATGCATTCGAAGTTCACCCTTTCAATCAAGGAGGAGCTCCAAAAACTCCTTGATGTTGATTTTATAAAAGCCATCAACTATTCTAATTGGATCTCCAAAATTGTTCCTATAGCTAATAAGGAAGGAACAATCAGAGTATGTACTGACTTTCGGGACATTAACTTAGCATATCCCAAGGATGATTTTCCTTTACCCAATATAGATCAGATTGTATATTTCACTACCAAATATGGAATGCTTTCACTCATGGATGGTTTCTTGAGTTATAATAAAATCATGATTACTTCTGAGGACTATGCCAAGATAACATTCACCACCCCTTGGGGTACCTTCTACTAGAAATTCATGACTTTTGTCCTTAAGAATGTAGGAGCTACCTATTAGAGGGCCATGAATTATATTTTCCATGACATGATGCATGATATTCTCCATGAATATGTGGATGACATTTTGGCTCGTTCATTAGAATGAAAGGATCATGTCCATGATCTAAGAAATTTTTTTGAAAGGCTTTGGCAATATAAAGTTTACCTTAAACCTGCTAAGTGTGTGTTTGGGGTCACATTTGGCAAGTTATTAGGTTTTATAGTGTTTAGGATAGGCATTGAAGTGGACCCTGCCAAAGTGGTAGCTATTATTAAAATACCTCCTCCTCGCACCCTGACCGAGCTCCGTAGTATACAAGGTAAGTTGCAGTCTATTCATTGGTTCATTGACTAGTTAGGCAATAAGTGTTAGCCTTTCCTTCGGCTTCTTAAGAAGGATATAGTTTTTCGATGGGATTTCGAGTGTTAGAAATATTTTGATGATCTCAAGAGGTATCTTACCTCCTTACCTATTTTAGTTCCCCCTATACCTAGTAGGCATCTATTGATTTACATAGTAGCCATCGCTCATGCTTTGGGAGCCATGCTGGCTCAGCATGATGACAAAAATAATGAGAGAGTTATCTACTATATTAGTAGAACCTTTGTTAGATATGAAACCAGGTACACTCTCTTAGAGAAGCTTTACCTTTTCGTAGTATTTACTTCTCAAAAGTTAAGACACTACATGCTTAGCATAAGACACTAGTAATCACA
Source organism: Wollemia nobilis (assembly GCA_028583015.1). Classification (NCBI taxonomy): domain Eukaryota; kingdom Viridiplantae; phylum Streptophyta; class Pinopsida; order Araucariales; family Araucariaceae; genus Wollemia; species Wollemia nobilis. Next base: position 269,499 of record JAQPPZ010003378.1, read on the forward strand.
AATTTTGACCCCTTGCATTACTTAATGTCTAAGCCCCACCTGTCAGGTTGAGCTTCTAAATGAGTGTTGGCCCTTAGTGAGTTTGATTTGACCTTCATAGTTCATCAGGCTATCAAGGGTCAAGTGATTGCTGATTAATTAGCTTGTGCTCCATTAGATGATGCCCATCCTATAATTGTTGATTTTTTTTATGAGTGCTTCAATTTTGAAATTGAAGAGTTTGAGTCTTGGACTAAGTTTTTTGATGGAGCCCGATGCATGAAGGGTGCTGGAGTTGGAGTCATTCTAGTTACACCAAAAAAATAGTTCATCCCTTTTTCCTTCAAGCTTTGTTTCTCTTGCATATATAATACTACAAAATATGAAGCTTTGATCCTTGGTCCTAGAGCAACCTTAACTTTGCAAGTTAAGGTTCTTTCGATCTTTGGTGACTCTTAACTTGTGGTTAATTAGATTAATGATGCTTATCATAATCAAGATGATAAGCTTAAACCCTATAATGAGATTGTTACCAAATTTTTGTCTTCTTTGAGAAGGTAATCATAGAGTTTATCCCTAGATCCTCAAACTGCCATGCAGATTCCATAGCAGTTGCTACATCTTTGTTCCCTTTGGATTTAGAAGATGATCAAGCTTCGATTATCATCCGATAGCTTTGGGAACCTACATCTTTGAGTTCTTGTTTAGATCCCCAAGAGTGTTTTACCATCGAATATTTCCCATCTAAACCATGGTATAACGACATCTTTAATTTTATTAAATACAACTCAATATCTGATGGTTTAGATCACAATTAGCGTAAGCTATTGTGCAAGAGAGTGTGTCGATTTGTTGTAATCAACAATACTTTATATCAATGCTCTTTTAAAGGTATCATTTTATGATGCATTAACTCTAATGAAGCCCGAATTACCCTTAGTGATGCTCATGAAGGTTCATGTGGAGGCCATTTTAGCGGCAATGCTATTGCCAAAAGCTCCTTCAAATATGTTATTATTGACCTTCCATAGAAAAAGGTGCATGCGATTTTTTTTCGATGCTACAACAAGTGTCAATGCCATTATCACCTTATGCATACCCCTTCTAAATACCTTTGGGTGATATCTTCCCCTTGACCTTTTTCCATGTGGAAATTGGAAATTAGTGGAAAAGTTAACCCAGTGTTATCTAATGGTCACAATTTTATCATCACTATAACTGAGTACTTCACTTAATGGTTTGAAGAAATTCCTTTGGTTACGATGACTGGAACTCAAGTTTCTATGTTCATCTTCAACCAGATTCTTTGTAGGTTTGGGATTCCTTCGGTGATTATTTCTGACAATAACACTCCTTTCAAGAATAAGGATGTCCATAATATTTGTGCTAAGTACAATATTTAGCATAGATGGTAAACTCCTTATTACCCCCAAGGTAATTGACAAGCCAAGGCATCCAACAAGTCCTTGATCAAGATTTTGAAGAAGCTAGATAATAAGATTGATCGTGACTGGCATATTCAGCTTTATACTAACCTGTGAGCCTATCGTACTAGTGTGCGTACTCCCACAGGGGCCTCCCCATATGTATTGGTTTATGGGTATTAGGTAGTGTTCCCTTTTGAGATAGAGGTCCTTTCTTTGTGCATCTTGTTACAAGATGCTGAGGTTGGTGACAATATTTTGCAGAGCGTTTGCACCAATTAGAGTTGCTGGATGAAAAGTTCATCTATGCCTTAGATCATTTGTGAGCCTATCAGGATAGGCTTCGGCGATCTTATTCTAAAAAGGTTCGCAATCATTATTTTGAGATTTGGGGACCTTGTCCTCAAAGAAAACCAATGGAACACTAATGCTTGTGTTGATCTTCAAGGTAAATTTCAGCCCAATTGGCTAGGGCCTTTTGTTGTAATAGCTAAATTTGGTTCTGGTGCTTATAAGCTTCCATGGATGATAAATAACTTAAATAACCTATGAATATAATGCATTTAAAAATATATTATGCTTGATCTGTTGTTTCATTTTGTATATGCATTTAGTTAGATCACATTGCATGTTTTCATGACATATTATGCACAACTACCTATCATATTATGCATGATTGCTTGTTATTTTGTTCTTGCATATTGTTTGTCATATTTGTATTGTTGCTTGTTCATGACTATCTAATCATGTAGTTTCTAGGGATTCATGATAATTGCAGGTGATGATACCTAGTTAGATCATAGCTCACATGTATTGCACTATTCACTAGGGTTCTGATGCTTAGCAAAGCCCCAACCTAGGGCCCATGCATTTTCATCCCTTCTTCTCTTTCTTGCTTCTTTTGATCTTTCTCCTCTCCTCTCTTATTATATTTCTTGACTTTGAAAGTTTTACAATGATAATATTTTCTCTCTAAAGTCAAGGAATGCAGTCCTATTTTGGTATATCCTCACCTTTTGCATAATTCTTATTTTTCCTCTATCTTCTTTGTTCAGATAAGGATATACATTATTCTTTATTTTGTTTTCATATTTATTCCCTCTTGATTTTTCAATAGATGAAACTTCAAGTTGGGGGCACACATGCACAATTATCTACTTATCATTTTCTTCCTCTTATTTCTTCTAGCACATGCACACACTCTCATCGTGTTATACTCATATTGATTGATCCATACATACATGTGCATACACCTTCTCGGGTAGTACTAGCATATACATACATCATTTTTACATCAACATACATTATAACACCCCTATCGGGTTATGTCTCTCTTTGACTCAATGGGCCCAACACCCCATTATAGGATCAACTCCTTGGCCATTGACAATAGGTCTCAATATACATCCTAGTGGGTAATCACCCCATAGAAATCACTAGTGAGAAACCACCCATAATGGGTTACACTATACACTTCACTTATTGGTCCATATTTAGTGAGTACTACACCCATAGCGGGTTCTCCACTCCATACATGGACCATATTTTGAGCATAGTACCCTCTAGTCAGAGTTTTAGTTTATCTTCCTTCTCGATTTTAGATGGTTGAGCTTTGGAGTTTTATCATTATCTTTTTCTTCTTCTTCCACTTCACATTTTTCTATCTCCTCTCTTCTTTCTCTCTTTTCTCTTTTTCTTTCTTTCCTCTTCTTCTATTCATTCATGCATTTAACGATAGCTACATTAGGATCATGTTGTACCTAGTGCTCTTTGCTCTACTATTTGTTTTCTTGCTTTGTTTATGTGTTTTATCTTTTCTTTCTTTTGCATTTTTTGAGTTTCTTACGGAACTTTCATCCCTTTTGAAACTCTATGGGGCACCTTAGCCATAGAGAAATTAATGGTACTAATGCCTCACCCTTTGGCCCAAACCTGGACAACCCCTTCCTTGCGCTTTTATGTGCTTGTTGTATGCTTGCCTGTAGGAGTCTACATCCTTTATTTGACACATTAATAGGCCATAAATGTTAGAGTAATATTCCATCATTTGGGATATTTACCCTTTTCCTATATTAGGTAGAATTTATTTACTGCATGGTAAAAAGTAGTTTGTTACTTTTTACCACTAGTATTTACTTTATACTATTACTTTACCATGAAGATATTTCACTGTTTGAAATATCTTATGGTTAGTCATTGTAGTCAATTTTATTACGTTAGTAGGTTAGCGTTAATTAGGGATAATATTTGTTTATTATTTCCTAAGGCTATTCTTAGCCTATAGTTTGTACTATTTAAACCTACCTATGTTGAATATAGTTCCTTAATGGTTACTCTCTAATATATCATTGGTATCACTACGAAGGAGGCAAGGCGCACAATGGGCAAGGTTGAGGTAATATCGTTTTGGTAGGACAAGATGAGACTTCATTCCAGGCGTGCTTCAAGGAAGGGTTTGAATTAATTTTTTTACCTAAATCCTCTAAGGTTTTGATTTCGAATCCTGAAGAGATTACTTGTAATATCCCAGGTAGGCTACCACCTTAATCTGGTGCACGATTGACCCCGACAGGCCACTAAAATCTAGTGATAGACCCTAAGAAACTAAATGATAAATGGAGGTCCAACCCACTAGAAGGCCCGCCAAAAGGTCGAGCGACACCAATGATCGAATATTACCTCTGACGATCGGTGGTCGACAACCACCAAGCTACTGATTGACCGCTCGATGGAGGATCAACCTGCCCTACGGTCCAATGGCACTGGTTATCATTCAAGGCATGACCACCGATGAAGATTCAGGTTAGGGTAGGAGCACCTTGACTCATGCAGACCTGATAGGCATGACCACTTAAGGAGGGCAGGTGCACCCTCCCAGGCGACCAGACCTGACAAGCCTGACTACGATAGGCTTTGTCACCATAGACTAACACACACTTTGATGCAAACCCCTAGACACTCATATTGATGAAACAAGATATGTAGACTAAAATTGGGACCAAGACATATACGTGTATTGACATCAGCATGAACCCCTATATAGGCTAACCTAGTAGGGCATAGAATCCAAGACAAGACACGTGGGGATGAGGGGACTGGACACATGGAAGACAAACCACTTGGATACTAACACATGGACGACATAGGTGGCAGATATGTGGTAGACTAGCCATGTGTCCACCTGACATGTGGGTGACATATGGTAGATAGCCACATGTCACCCGACCGGACTAGCCGTGACACATGGCGGTTTGATAGTCGTGCCACATGGCGATGACCAAAATAAGGGTGGGGTACTGACTGTCCACAAGTAATCAAGTGATAAAATCTTTGGTCATCGATGTCGCTCAACTGTCTAACGAGCCTTCTAGCAGGTCGGTCCTCTGTCGATCAGTGATCGACAGCCACCAAGAAACTGATTGATTGCTCAATGGAGGACCAACCTGCCCAACGGTCCAGTGGTACCAATGACCATCCAAGGTGTAGCCATCGATAAAGATTCAGGTCAGGGCAAGAGCACCTTGACTCACGCGAACCTAACAAGCACGACCACCTAAGGAGGGCAAGCACGCTCTCCTAGGTGACTAGACCTGACAAGCCTGACTACTGTAGGATTTGTCACCATAGACCGACACACACTCTAATGCATACCCCTAGAAACTCCTACTAATGAACCTGGACACGTGAAATGACATCAAAACCAAGGGAAATACATGGACTGACACCAACACAAACCCCTAGATAGGTTAACCTAGAAGGGACATGAAATCCAAGATGAGACATGTGGCGATGAGGGGAATGGACACATGGTAGATAGGCCACGTGGCAGACTGATACATGGATGACACAGGTGGTAGACACATGGTAGACTAGCCATGTTTCCAGCTGACACATGGGCGACACATGATGGATAGCCACGTGTCACCCAATCAGACTCACCGAGACATGTGGCAGCTTGACAGCCATGCCACGTGGTGATGACCAAAATGAGGGCAAGGGACTAACTGCCCGTAGGCAGTCAAGTGATAAAGGGAGCGCTTTATTTTTTAAAGCACTCCCTATCGCCCATACGGGCGATGTGGGACAATTAGTCCCAAAGCGCTTCAAAGCACTTTGCTTCATGCTTAAGCGTGAATCAAATAGGTGTAGTCACGCTTTAGCTACCGGATCAGCCTAGTAGTGTAGCGGCTACACAGAGGTTTGACCCCCGCGAGGTCGAGGGATCAAACCCCGTGCACGTTAAAAAAAATTATTTTTTAACATCCAAAATTATAAAAGTTAAAGCCTTTTTTATTTTTTATTTTTTTAATTTGTTTAATTTTTAAATTAAAAATTTTATTTATATATTGTTTTTAATAATTTTAAAATATAATGTTAGTTTTTAAAAAATCATTGTTTTTATAAATTGATTTTTTTTAATAAAACTTTCATTTATTTTTTATTATTAAAATTACAATTATATGATTAATTTTTATTTTTTTTAATTTTGCAAATTTCAAAATTAAAATTAAAAAGGGACTCCTATTTTTTTTGCAAATTACACAACAAAAAGGAGCTTTTGTTTTCTTCCACAAAGGAGATATAAGACATATAAGAGCATCATTTTTTTTGCAAAATTAGGAGACCTAAATTCTTCTCAAACCTTGTTAATTTAGCATACAAATAAAGGTTCAACATTGAATTCTTTCTTGCAAATTGTAACACAAGGAGACTTAAAATTTTTGCAAAATTCAAAGGCAAAGTGTGCATTTGTTTTCTCCAAGGGGGGATATAAGACATACAATTTGCACATTCTATTTTTTTGCAAAATTGAGGAGAAATTGAATCTTTGGGTCCATAAAAACCAATTCGAGTGTCAACTGGTTTTGGAAGCCTTTCAAATGCAGGTCATGTTTCGACTTGTCTTGAAAGGAGTGCTATTTGTTAAATTTGCAAAACAAAGGGGGAAGACAAGAAATTGTATTTCTTTTGCAAATTTGTAACACAAAAGTGAGGAGCACTTTAAAAAAAAATCAAACTTGTTAAATTTGTAAAACAAAAAGAAAAGGCAATTGTTTTATGCCACATTCTTTACAAATTTGGAAAACAAGAGGAGACATAATATATCAAATTTTTGCACAACACAAATCCAAATTTTGTTGCAAAAATTAAAGGTGCATTTTTTATTTTACTCGACACCTTCATTGGAAAATTAGGTGCATTTTCGGTTGCATCCGACACCTATGTGATAAGAATTTTGTGGGCATTCTTGTTTGATTATTGCATTAGTTTTTTGCAATTATAAGTCATAAAATCAAGAACACTCAAACCCCAAAATTTCACAATAATTTGTGTAAAGCATTGCACAGGTTTAAAGCCAATTTTCCTTGATATTCTCTCCTAATCAAAACCCCTAATTCACTCTTATTTGTTTGGATTAATTTCCTCAAACTGATTATTCCTCTTCAAGAGGATTTTCAGGTAGGTGCCATTAAATATCTTTTTGAGTGAATTATCTTTTGGTACTCTTCTAGGGTATATCAAAAGAAATAACAAGTTTTTGTAAAATAAGGAACCTTGAAAGTAGCAATATTTTGCACTAAGGGGGGATAATTCCTTTCTTTCTTAAAACATAGATTTTGACAAGAGGGAGATAAAACTTGTAAAGGCAATCAGAAAAGTAGAAGTCATCATAAAATTATACCTTTTCTTTTAGGCTTCATAATAGCAACCATGCTTGAAGTACTTGCAATAAGGAAGGATTATTTGGTGAACATTTTTTATAACATTGCCTAAAAGACAGTTTTGCAAAAATTGTAAAAAGGACAACCATGACACCATTCAGTTTTGGTTTCCAAACAAGAAAAACTAAAAAGGTAAAGGCACATCATAGAAGCAAAACAAAGGCAATATTGCTAAGTGAAGTGTCTAGTTCTGATTTTGATTTTGGTTCAGAAAGAGCGCACAAAATTACTCATGGCTAAGACAGTATTGTAGAGGGGAAAAAAATTGTCACCTTACATAAGTACCATTTCCTCTCTCTCTTTTTTAAGCTTCATAAATAGCAAACTCTCATTGTTTTAAGTACTTGTAACAAAAGGAGGAAATTTTTTGGTGTAAAATTTGCCTAGGAGGCAATATTTGTAACAACCTTCGCAAAGCTTCTTAAGATGCACATATTTTGCAATTAAGGGGTATAAATATTTATTTTATTAATTCACACAATTTTTTGTAAAAAGGGAAGAAGACTTATAAGGGTGCATTTTCGACAATGACCGACACCTTAGTCACACTTCTTTTAAAAATTTTATTACAATATATTTTGCAACAAGGGGGGAAACTTATAAGGGTGCATTTTCGGTAGCGACCGACACCTTAGCTACCTTAACAACACATTTTTTGCAAAATCATATTGTAAATAGAATGAACCTCGTATTAAGTGATCTACTCTACTACACCTAGCGATTACAACAACTAGTTACCCATGCAATCCAGTTGGATGACAAGATTACAATAAGAACATTCGTTGATGTGAAGATAAAGTGAGGAATGACCCATTTTTTTCTTAGGAGCAGCCAGAGCACTGTGATAGAGCCTAAGCAAGAGCAAGAACTAGTAGATCAACATATTTTTCACTGTATTGGGATAGTTATATACATTACCCAAATAATGTAATAAGGGGGGATGTTAGAGTAATATTCCATCATTTGGGATATTTACCCTTTTCCTACATTAGGTAGAATTTATTTACTGCATGGTAAAAAGTAGCTTGTTACTTTTTACCACTAGTATTTACTTTATACTATTACTTTACCATGAATATATTTCATTGTTTGAAATATCTTATGGTTAGTCGTTGTAGTCAATTTGATTACGTTATTAGGTTAGCATTAATTAGGGATAATATTTTCTTATTATTTCCTAAGGCTATTCTTAGCCTATAGTTTGTACTATTTAAACCTACCTATGTTGAATATAATTTCTTAATGGTTACTCTCTAATCTATCATCAAAGAGGGGGAAAAATGTAGTCATAGAAAATTGACCGACTTTGAGTAGGTAATCTTCCTTAGTAACTCTAAGAGGCCCTCAACCCTTGCTAGTAGCAAAGGAAGACCTCTTTGCCTCTCTCTTTTAATTTGTTTACCTTTTAGCGAAATCACACCCCATATTTACGAGGCATGACTTCGTGCCAGTGATATTGTACCCCATCAGGATGTGGTGCAACTTTGTTATTTAACCTAGTTTTTTAAATTTATTTTATTTTATTATTTTTGAGCCCACTTAGACCCAGGTTTAAACCCTCTCACATGTTTTGGCGTTGGTTGTGAGTTTATTTGTGCCCACTTTCTTCCTCCAATTTTATCTATAAAAGGAAAGATGTTTTTGCTTAATCATAACAAGAATAAGTGCAAGTGTGATATGCAAACTTTTGTGCGATCTCTATGCAAATTGATTAAGCTCAAAATTTATAGTTCATTCTTATTTATTTTCTCTACTACAAGCTAACCCCCAAAGTGCAAATTTTGAATTGATATTCTATTGCATGGATTGGATTGATTTGGGTGTCTAACTTAGTGGATCCATGGTGTATCTTGGAGAGATAGAGTGCCCGTCTAGATACTTGGCTCTCTTTTGCCTACTTTTGCAATGTTAATTAGGGTTTGATTACTTTGTTGTCCGTATTTATTTCATCTTCTGCATTTGCTTCTTAATTTTCTTTAGTCTGCAATGAAATCATGCATGGCATTAGTGAGGTGCATCTTTGGCTACCCTAATTAGGGAAAATTTATTTGTAGAAGTGAAATTTTACCCCAATAGACAGGGTGTGACTTCATTGTTGCATTATTTGCCCACTCTAGGCGAGGCACGATTTTTCCCTAGGGCACACCAAGGGCAATTTCTAGATTTTGTTTTCATTTTTGCATTCCATTCTATTTCTATATTATACTATTGTACTTTTATTTATGTTTTCTTCTATTGTCTTTCTAATTTATGATTAATTCTCCAAAGGTCAACTTCCACTTTTGTATTGAAAGGTCATCTAAAAGGACCTAGAGGACTTGACTATTGCTAGATCTATCACATAATGGCCTATGCAGGTACCCTAATACTAATTCTATTTTTCAGTGTTTCATGAGTGATCTTACAAAAATAGGAATTCTTGATATCATTGGACAAGAGGCAGAAAAGGCTAAATCAACCATCGGTCTAGATAAGTGTTCTACCAATTCCATTGGTTGAAAATTTGTTTTTATTGTTGATTCTTAGGCATCTAAAATAAAAAGGCATTTAACTTGCATCTAAGGATAATTTCTATGTAATTGTCTAGTGCACCTTGGTTTTAAGGGTTTTCTAAAACAAAACCCTAAGTTAGTGAGCATTCAAAAGAAAAAATCATTCCAAGATAGCTCTTGTATGCCTGCATTATGTTTTCAGTTGTCTTATTCTATTTTTTGCATTGTCCTTTATCTTTTCTAGCTTAGATCTAGAAAGGCCAAACTTAGGTGATTGCTTGAGACTGAATACATCAAACAATCCTAAAAATCTTAAGGACTTGAAGTGAGTTCTTAAACCATTATTGGTGAACCCTTCCCCCTACCACTGAGTGTAGAGCACAATATATCCCTATGGTTCACCCCAAGAAAGGTTCCCTCCTTGTGGATCCAACCTTTTATTTGGGAATTGTACATGGTAGGGTAGTTTTCCCCTCTAAATAATGCTCTCCTACAACACATTCCTTGCCTTGTGTCTCAGAACAAAAATTTAGGTCTCCTAGAAAAATTCTCAAATGATGAAATCAAAGAGTCCATGTTTTTTGTGAACCCTGATAAAGCTCGAGGACCTGATGGATTTCCTTCCCATTTTTTACAATATTTTTGGGGTTTTGTTGGTCAAGATGTCACAAAAGCTATGTAAGAATTCCATAAAATTAAGTTGTTACCAAAGGATGTCAAATCCACTTTCTTGGTCCTCATCCCCAAATCTCAGTTCTACACTTCCATCTCTGATTATAGACCTATTAGAATAAGCTCATCTCCAAATTCATGGCCAATAGGCTTAAGGACATTCTTCCATCCATCATAGATCATTGCCAAGGTAGCTTGGTTAAGGGAAGATATATAATAGGTGGCATAATCACTATTCATGAGCTTATGCATTTAATAGCAAAAAACGAAAAACTTGGCCTATTTTTGAAGCTTGATATGAAAAAAGCATTCGATAGAATTTCCTCTTTGTAGTGCTAGCCAAATTTGGGTTTCATGAGGAATGGATAACTCTAGTCAAATAATGTGTTAGGATTAAATAACAAATACGAGCAATAATATAATACAAAAATAAACACAGAAGAAATTATGCAATACACAATAGACACAGATATAACGTGGTTCACCCAAATTGGGCTACTCCACGGAGAAAATAACCAGGCCCTTTGTATTTCATCTAGAAAATCCCTCTGTACATAGCTGTGCCCCTCATTCACATATTTAGTCATTGTACAACCTCCTCTTATAATAATGCATTACAATTTTAGGGTAAAAAACCCGCCTAAAATCTATCGTCCGATCTATGACCTAATATCAAATTTACATAGAGGAAAAAACATCTATTTTTAGCTTCGGGGGCGCTACCCCCAAAACCCCCCTAAACCCCCTTGGTGATAGTAGTAGGGGGGCTAATGCCCCCCCTACACCCCCCCTCTTTCACGTAGTGGGTCTAAGTGTAGCTGAAACAAAGACCTCCAATTTAATTAGGCTCCATAATCAAAAGAATGCATTTCCTCTATCTAGTTCTCTGTTGTTGTCAATGGTTTTCCTGTTGGGTATTTCAAGAGTTTTAGAGGTGTTAGACAAGGTGACCCTATGTCCCCTTTCCTCTTCATCATAATGGCTAAATCCCTAGGTAGATCTCTTAAATAATCCTACTCCTTGGGCCTTTTATCAAGGAATTAAATCCTCTTCTATTTCCAGGTAGACCACCTTGTCCTCAATTCTTGAAGCCAAAATAATAAAAACTATTCTTAACTTCTATGAAGAGGCTGCAGGACAAAAAGTCAATTTTAAGAAAAGCAAAATTTTTGTTATGAACACCCCAATTCGTAGGTAAACCAAAATTGCAAGGATTATTGATGCACCATTTCTAAGTTACCCTCCACTTACCTTGGCCTCCCACTTTTCCATAGGAATTATTCTATCAACATGTGGAATATAGTCATTGAGCATGTCACCAAGAAACTAATAGGTTGGAAAAAATCAATGTTGAGTCAAGCATCCAAAGCCACCCTGGTTTAGGCCTGTTTGCAAAGCCTACCTATGTTTTTCATGTTAATTTTTAAGGTTCCATATTCCATAGTACAAAAATTTGAGCAAATTCAAAAAAAATTCTTTGATATGGAAATGAGAACCGCAATAGGTTTTCGTTGGTTGCATGGGATAAGGTTTGCTCCAAAAAAGACCATGGTGGATTAGGCTTCAGGAAAGTCCACAAGATGAACTTGGCTCTCATGTCCAAATAAGCGTAGAAAATTATCAACGATGAGAAAGATACTTGGATAGACATAGCTAAATAAAAATGCATTCAAATTTCTTCTTTCATGGATGAACAACCCCTTCCCAACAAGTCCTACTTCTAGAATTCAATTATTCAATCAAGGGACATCATCAATAAAGGTCTGTTATGGCATCTCGGGTGTGGCAGAGTTATAAATTTTTTGAAATATTCATGGTTGATGGATCAACCCCTTGTCCATGATCCAAATATCGTTATTCTCAAGCCTATTATTGATCATATATTTGGCAAAAGAGTTGTTAACTTTATTACCCAAGTCTCCAATTACTAACAGTGGAAAATCCATCCTACCAACAGTCCCAGTAATGAGATCAATGTAGCTGCTAGAACTATTTAAAACCTTCTAAGAACTTATGTTATCCCAAATAATCAGAGTTTGTATTCCCCTATCTAGAAACTATATAAAAAAAGGTGTTTCCATTGTCAAATTTGCATACTATTCCCAAGATCCACCTATTGAGTCTTTGGCATTAGCTAAGTCCATGTAAATGAAACATTTGATACCTAAAATTGGATTTTTCTCATGGCTTGCTTCCCAAAATAAGATCCTAACCATGGACAACCAAATAACAAGTCTTTACATTCCTAATTGTTTTCCTCTTTGCAAATCAAACTGGGAACCAATCTTCCACCTTTTTCTAGAATGCCCAATCTCACTATCAATATTGAATTTCTTGTTTGAGCTTGTTAACATTGCTTGGGCCCATATGTATTCACTTACCCTCTTATTCCAAAAATGGCCCAAGCTCTTTTCCAATCCCTAAGTTGATTTTCTTTAGACCTCTTGCTTACATCACTACCTATGGTAAATTTGGCTAAAGCAAAACAATGGGATTTTTAATGGGATTACTAAAGACCCACACTCTATATTCCTATGAATTACCACCTTTGCTATAGAGAATTCCCAACTTGTCTCATCCACTGATGCCCCTAAACCTGGCCTTGAGTCTTGTTTGTTTGCTCACTTCAAAATTATTAACCTTTTAGCTGGCTCATCTAATCCTGGTGTTGACAGGTCTAGTATTAGGTGGACCCCTCCCCTGCAAAGTGGATAAAGTTTAACTTCAACGGGATGGCAAAGGGAAATCCTAGAGCAACGGGTGATGAAGGTATAGTAAAAAAATGACTCTAGGAGAATTCTCTTTGCCTATGCTGAAAATATTGGCATTGAAACGAACAATATGGCTGAAGTAAAATCCCTATATCAAGGGTTTCTTATCTTGGATGGTTTCAATGTTGACAATATCATTGTTGAAGGAGACTCATTAGTCATCATAAACTACCTCAAAGCCACCCAATCTACATCATGGAATCTATGCAATATCATTGGTGAATTAAGAAGACTTATAAGAAGGTATTTCAATATTGTTATCCAACATGTTTATAGAGAAGGGAATAAGGCAACCGATTGGTTGGCCAACATAGGTGTCAGATAAGAGACCCTTCATGTGTGGCAGAGAGACTTTTTGTAACACCTCAATATGGTCAATCATGCTAAATATATCTACCTCTTGTAATTTGAGCCACCCAATGAAGTGTAATCCATTAAGAGGCATCACCTTTTCCAGTCCTACCATTCACAACCTACTCCATCGAATAATCCTATGATGCCAAAGATTTTGATGAACAAAAATTTTTTTGGACCCAGTCAGGACTCGCCAAAAACAACCACTTTATTATCCATTTTAAAGTGCATTGGGTTTTCAAAATCATGGATCAAGAAATTTTGGAGGAGGACCATATCTATGCTTCCAATAAAAATTATCTCATTGTCGGTAATCCTCAATTTCAAATGGTGGAGTAATTCTCCCTCTTGGGTGTGTCCTTATTTATTTCTATCCTTTTACTTGGGTTTGTCCTACCTAAGTTGTTTCTAGTTGGTTGTGTCTATTGCTCCTTTTCTTTGGTCTATTTTATCTTTTTGACCAGTGTTATTTCTCAATTCTTCAGCTTGTAAAAAGGTTCAAGGACCCTTTCAAAACCCTTTCTACTAATAAAAACAAATTGTAGTATTTGATTAGTTTATGTTATGTTTACTTCAAATAATTCTTAAGTTATTCATAAAAAAAATGAGGATACAACTTAATTTCTAAACCAAATAGCCAAAATATGGATATTCAGTAATAAAAATTTCCTAAAGGTGTTGATTACATGGAAAGACTATGGATCCTTCTTTAAATAAGTCTTAAGAAAAGGAATTGGACAACTTTATACTTGCAACATATTATAAGTATTTTATCCAAAAAATGAGTGTTCTAAGAAATATTATCTCTAAAGCAACAAGAATCTCTAATAGAGATTACATGAAACAAGACGAGGTACACCTTAACAAGGTCTTCTTATAAATGGTTATAACAAAAAATATTAGCAAATGTTGTTAACAAGACATATAGGGAAATAATCCAATTCAAAGAAATAAGAGGAACACTAGTCAACTAAAAGCTTTCTTTATATATATATATATATATATATATATATATATATATATATAAATAATATTTTAAGAGATGCCAAAATACTATATCTACTTTTGTTTTCATAGGATCATTAAAAAATGTTATAAAAGAATATGATGGACCCAAATAAAAGTAGGAAAGTACATATTTTTTTATAATATGGAAAGAAGAGGTTTTGAAAGGGTCCTCAAACCTTTTACATAATTACATCATTGTCTATCCGAAAGCGAGAGGACAGAGTGGAACACTAGGTGAACATGAACCAAGTTCAAAAAGAAAAGTACATATTGTCTCATATTTTATGTAAGATTATACATTGGTGAAACAAGAAGATGAATTGAAATTCAAATCAATGAGCATTAAGTATATCTTGATTTTGATAGAATAAATATGTTAAATCTAGAGTAATACTAGTTTTAACTATGAATTATATTTATGTGAAGAAAGCAAACCTAAAGACAATATCAATGGAAGTGTTGAGATTGATAAATAGTGAGACTAGTTAAATATAAGTTTAATAATGATGATGCTTATATTTGAAATAAAAATCTCAATAGAGATAATGAGTTTAATTATTTTATATTTTTATGTATTATTAATGTATTCATTTACTTATAATCATTGTTTAGAAGTATGTATGGTATCTAGATGTTACATGGACTCTATTTTCAAATAGGTTTATATAAGGTTGTTCAATGCAATTATTTTCAACACTGGATTTTTGAAAGGGCTTAGATACTTTTACTTTTTAAAATTGGCAACACTAGTTGTAGTGCTCAAAACCTCTTCTTATAGGACTACAAAATTTTGGGTTATTTTCATCAATTTTCAACCATTTTCAACTTATTCCATACTACCATCCTAATTCCAAAAACATATCTAAGATGACTCTTGGGCCTTACCCAAAGTTCAAAAGGGTTACAACCCTCATCCATAGACCATTGATCTACCCCCCAATCCAAACTATTGTTATTCCACACCAGCTACCAACCCTTAATATTATCCCTAAGTGCATCTGTTTGTAAGGACTTCCCTTGACCATTTAACTGCTTGAAACTTTATGCCCATAAAATTTTCCATTTTTCCACAAATTATTTATCATTGTGCTTAAACTATTTGCCTAAGTCTTTCATGCAGTTACCCTATGTCTATATGGGATAGTCTGTCGACCTACTGTCTATCGAGAAATAACTTAAGTAGAATAATACTACATCTTTCATGTTTCAAATGAGTTCCAAAGATAACACTTTCTACTATCAAATCCTTCACTAGGATTTCATAGTTACAAAGGCCAATTAAAAAAATAAATCCTAACACATTGCCATGTGACCCCATATCTTCCAATGGTAGGGCTTACTTCTGGGAGTTTACTTCTTCAGCTTGTGAAAAATTATAAGCCATTGGATTAAACTTTTACTAAATCATAAACAAGATGTGTATGCATCTTCCCTTTCTACTAACTCTTCACGAAGATCCTATAACAATATTATCTAATGGAATCCACCTCTAGTCCTCTTCATGAAGAGCCCCCTAGTTATCCAGCTAATCTACCACCCTATTGCCTTCTTTGAATATATGATTCATCTTCATGTACTCCAGTGAGTTATAGATCCATAGAGTTTTCATTATTATACTTGATACCTACCAACTCTCTATAGTTCTCTTGTTAAGGTAATTGATAATGTTGATAGAATATCCCTCCACTATCAGCTTGCTTACTTCCAACTACTTTGATAATTTTACTCCATCCAAAGATGCTTTAAATTATGTTTGATGACTTGCCATAGAGTTGAGAAACTCACTGGCAACACCAATTAGGATCCCTTTGCTATCTCTTATCATTGCTCCCTCATGCCTTCGTAGGGTTCCCCTTAGAAGCTCCATCAAAATTAATCTTTAGCTATCTCTCCTTAGGTGGATGCCATTTGACCCTTATTATTGGATGTTCGTGGTGGGATTTCTCCATATCAATTAGGCTTAGGTCCTAGTGTTTACTAATCCTCACTTCATAGGTTGATTCTCTAATTTACTTTATACTTAGGATTTTAATATTTTTCACTATAGTCATCCAGATTATCTACCTAATAATTCTTAATGAGGCTCTCTTTTTCTCATAAAATATTATTTTGTTACGCTCCAACCAAACCCCCCAAGCATAGTGGAAAGGAATTAGATCCCATATCTTATTCAACATTTCACTTCTAAATGGATTTTCCCACTATTATATCCAATCCACCATTATATTTGGCAGTATCCAAATAACCCCCATATATTCAATTAAACCTTGAAGAATCAAAAGGGAATATCTACATCCTAATATTAAGTGTTACAATGAATCTTCTTATTCTTCACATAGAAAATATCTATTATAAAATTGAAATCCTCTTTTATGCAAGTTATTTGTTTTTAGGATCTCAATCTACACAGCCAACAAAAGGAGCATCACTATCTTTGGCATTGTCTTTGTTTTCCAGAGCCTCCTCCATTAAAACCCTTCTTTTGGCTTAGTTGATAGAATATCATAGGCTAATTTTATACTAAAGGATCCATAAATAGTAACTCTCCAAACTATAGAGTCTTCACCCATATTTACACCTACACGAAAGGCTATAAGTTTATTTTTGAGCTTATTTAAAGCTTCCTCACTATGATTACTACCACGTAAGTCCTTCCATCTTGCCACTCCATATTCTTGGGCCAAATAGCCTCATACCATACTCCCATATCTTTGTTCTATATTTTTTTGTACTTCAACTAACTCCTCATCCAAGGTTAGGGGTTGTTTCTCCAACCATGCATCCTCCTAGAAGTGAATTGACTTGTCATTACCAATTTTCCATTGTGCTTATTTCTATGGCAACTTTCTTCCTTCCACCATATGGTTCCATATATACAAGCCTTTAAAGGGATTTAAAATGGTTAAAAATCTTGTATCTTCTTGGATATCTAAGTAATGATGACTTATTTATATAAGGAGTTAAAATTTACAACAAACTCATAATTTTAATAACAAATCATCAATTTAATTCAATTTAATAATTAATTTTCTTACTATGATACTTTTTAACAATAAATAAAATTATCGAGCAGAGCAATAAGCAACTCAGAAGTATATATATATATATATATATATATAATTGGGGAACACATGTATATACAAAACAAATTGATAAGTAGAATGGTCAATATTTTAATATTGATATATTCATAAAGAATTTCTTGCATTCTTATTGAGTCTCTTCCTCTAATAACAAATCCACTCACAAACTTCCTTTATATCTTCTAGTAATGGAACTTATGGTTCACCACTATACCAAAATATTCAACCTAACCAAGCAAAATCATCCTTGCAACTTATCTTCATAATATTTTAAGGAAAATAAAAAAAAACTCATTTCATAGTTACCATACTAGATTCTCATTGTTTACATATTTTATAATAATCACAATGTATATGCCATCATTTTCTATAGTCTTCATGTTTCCCTAATCATTCATTTAAAAAATTATATGTTCATAATCTATTGTTTGAGTGTTTCTTTCTTGGTAATAAAAGTAATTTTCTAACATTTTTATAGTTTTTCAAAGTACTAAAAATAAGAGTGATAATATTTATCATATTTCACATAAACTCTTAAATAATGCACAATAAATATAAGGATATGAAGCCTTTATAATATTAAAAATGAGTAATTGTTCTTTACTAAGTTATATGGACCTTCTATTAGGGGCTACTCTTTAAAAATATTACATTTATTGTTCGGTTAATTTTATCATATATAACATGTTGGTTGAGCTAATGTCATTGGATAATAATATGGGTTTTTATGAGAGGTCTCGGTTCCCTTGTACCAAGGTTTGAACTTGGATATCTTGAATGAAAACCCGAATACATACCACTATGGTATCCCTCACATGAGAAACCTAGTTTCTTTTTAAAAAGTAAAAAAATTAACAATTTAAGGGTTACCTATCAAATGACATTAGTTCAAGTCATTAGATTCCTCAACTTTCAAGGATGACATGACTAAAGTTCACATCTTGTCAAGCTATACATGTATAATTTCTAAGCTATTGTAATATCAATATATGGTCATGATGTAATACCATGTATCACTATATGATCACGATGTAATACAATGAGGTCCGCTTCAATCCCATATATATCATTGAAAATAATTGTTATGGTTTACCTATAATATTTAAACCTTAATATAAGATACACAAATTTTTAGTTATAACCAATTGCTTTTTAAAGTTCACCCATCTTGGGGAAGGGTGTGAAACTCTTTGTTCCTTACTAATTGCTCTAAAATTTATAAATAAATATTTATTATATAATTTAAAATAAATTAAAATTTCATAGGGAGAGAGTGCAAGTCGGGAGCAAGGAGCAAGTGTGAGCAAGGAAGCATGAAGTAGAAAGCAAAGTACAATCAAGGAACAAGTGCCACTTCTTGTACCAAATATTAGGATAATTTAAAGAATTCATTTGAAGAAAATCTAGGTAACATGGAAAGGAAGTCATTGGTGAAAGTCCTTACTTATCATGACCCTCCCTTGGCAAGATTTTTATTTGGATGGTTTTATGTTTTGCTATTGATTATTATGGTGTGATGATAGAATATCTATTAATTTATCTTTTGAAACATGTATTTTGGTGAAATTTGTTTAGTGAAATTATTGACCATTTTATGTTTAAGTTTTTGTTAAACCTAAATTTTATGGAAGAATAAGATGTTGTTAATGGACCTTTACTTTTGCAGGAATGAGTTACTATTTTTGGCAAAAATAATTGGTCATCGAGAAAGGAAATGTCCAAGGGAAATGATGTTATGGGTTATTTTACAAAGTATTTAGAAGCAACACAAATGAGTGCTTCTTTCGTGAAGATGCATAACATGATTTACATTAAAAAAACTAATCATATTTATCTTTAGCTTAAGATTGCTTACTTGATAGTAGCTTGCTTTTGGGTGTGATTATAGTGGTTATGGAAATGTTTGTTTGTTGTTGATTCTTTTAGAAGAAAGAAGCATATGTTTAAGAACAACATATCTAAATTAGAATCTAGAAAGGAATGATTTTCTAAAAGAAATAAAGATAATAATGTTAAAAATAAATTTCTTGTTTCTAGTTTTATATGGGCCTAAACCTTGTATAATTGCTATTGTAATTAATTCATTTCATAGTTGTTTTGACGTTAAATATTTTGATGAAAATATGGTTTTACCCATAGCTATATTTTGGCTTGGTTGTTGAGTGATCAATCATTAGAATATGTGAAGTGTTGTTTTCCATAACCTTTGTGTTAAAAATAATTTAATTAATGACCCTGGCTATCGACTAAAGAAACAGATTATGTTGAGCAAGTGAAGTAATGGTTTTGGTAGTGGGAAGCTCACAGAAGGTGAAAGGGATCAATAATTGAAGGATGAAGGCTTTGTGGAGATCATTATTGTTGTGTGTCTTGGAAGAGGAGAAGTGTTTTGGAGGATAGTCCTTTTGGCGGAAAAGAAAACAAAGAGGCACTGGGTAAGAAGGTTTGAAAAACCTGTGGTGAACATCCAATAGAATTCATTAAAGAAAACATGTTAGAATATTTTATTGTGTCAAATCTGGTTTGTAGGAGTAAATTCTTCATTGGCCAGTCAATGTATTTATTGGAAAAATAATCTAGTGCGTCAACTATAAAATGATTAAGGAAATGGATTTTCTTATGTATTTAATTGCAATAGGGAGCTTGTGCTTATGACCATATTCCAGGAATTGAGGTGACCAAAATTGAAAACTTATCTTGCATGTCATGACTGTTTAGTTGATTTGGGTTTATCCTTGAAATCGTGCATATTGGAAAGCTAAGGAAATTTTCTTTGGAAAAGGATTAGTAAATTAATTGTTTGAGAGTTGGAGTTCTCTACTCCACATGAACATTGTGTTCTAGTCTAAAACTTGGTTTTAGAAGAGTAGATGTCTTGGGTGAAACTTTGCTGCTAAGTTTTAGAGAACATGAATTATTTTTTGAGTTTTTCTACTAAGAATTTTTAGAACCATGAGCTAATGGAGAGTGATTAAGAGCTTCATCCAAATATAGATGGATGGTAGAGTGTGTTGGTATGTTGAATGAAAAACATGTAGGATGTCTTTTAGGAGGCTACTCTAAGTTTTTGAAAAGAAGCAAAAATTATGTCTGAGTTTTTGTGTGATGAAGTTCATGTATTTATCCTCCTAGATATTTTCTGAAGAAAAATAGTAACTTGAAGGAGAAACTAAAATAAATGAATTATTTTGTGCTTTCTATTAAAGGAAAAATAGTATACGTTTGCATCAAAGAAGAAATTGATTTATGATATATGCTTGTCATTCGTATGTGTGTAATGGATATTGATTGTGATAAGGGAGTTTCCATATGTTGATATCATTAAATGCTTCAACGAAAAGAAGTAGAGTATACGTAATGATGCATATTTTTAGTTGTGTTTGTTGCATGTAAAGTTTTTATTTCTTTAAGAAATTATAAATCTTTGAGTGTCTTGGGTGCCATCTCTGATCCCGATAAGTGGACATTCTCTTTCGGGTGATCAGGAGAGTTCTCGCATGAAGATGAATCACAACAAGAATGGCTTCTGGGGATCATGGTAAAGGAATAAATAACTGCACCTTGAGCTGAGTCTCAGCTAGAGTTGCATGAGGGTGAATTTCATTGGTGTGGAAAGAAAGATTTGTATTTTTATGAATCAATTATTCCAGCTAGTTTACTTTATTGATGGTATATTTACATTGTAAAGCATGTTGATGAGAATTGTAATAGTAATATGTATTCAAACTTAAGTGTAAATATCCTTTATAATTTTGAGATAGAGTTTGTTTTAGAACCTCATAGATTGTAAGTTGTAAGTGTGATACATGTGGTTAAGTCGTATCCAAGCTATTTGTGACTTACTTTGATTATTCTATTGCATAATTTTCTTATGAGGGTAAACCTTTAGTAGAGAATGGTTTTATTGTTGTCGTCGAGCATCTAAGATCTTTCCTTCCGTAGATAAGAACTATGCAAGTGACTTATAGAGGGAATGTATAATCAGGGAAGGTTTTCCTTTTACCTTCAAATATTTTAATGAAATGATATTAATCACTCTAAATGAAATGAGATGATTCTTTAATCCATGCTAGAAATCTAATGAGATATTTTTTGTATGTACGATGCTTCAAAAGTTAGTATGTGAAATCCGTGTGAGTTGAATGCTCTTAACAACTGTGTAGACCTATGGTTGTGAAGCCATGATAGTTCATGCGATATATTAGAAGTTAGACTAGAATTTTTAACTTCAGTATACTTGTTCTCTAATATCCACAAGGATATCATTTTTAATGGAACAGAGTAAGCTTATCCATAGATAAGCCAAAGACCATCGGGTCAATTATTTTTTAAGAATTCTAGTCCCATTTTTTGTAAATTATGTAAAATATGATTACTGTCAAGTAGACCAAACCCTCAACAGGTGAAGGGATAACCTGCCATTACATGCATAGTACAACTTCATAGACTGGCCTTTGTAGCTTGTAGGTATTTGCACAAACCTTTTGATGGATAGAAAAGAGAGACTTCTACACTAAATGACTTGTGCAGTATGATGGTTGGGTGCCTCTTTTTTAAAATACGAAAAAGGAGAACTCCTACATAGGAAGACTTATGTAGTGAGCTAGTTTTTTAGAGATACCTTTTCAAATGAGAGAAGGGGGGTACTAAACCGTAATTCATTAAGAGAAGAAATGGTTGGCTTATTAAGTGAACTATCCACAAAACTGCTTTCAAATTACAGATGTGCGATAAATGGATGGTGGTAGATTAGTGATGGTCCATAAGTGGTTCATGACTCTAGGCTAAAAAAAATAAGAGGGATATTTATGGGTTCTTAAATTTGGTATCAGAGCATGTCCAAATGGGAATAAACTCATTATATAGACTTAATTGGGGATGTTAAGTAGCAAACAAACCTTGTGAGGAGTTTACCTTATTTTTTTATTTTTTAAAAAACAAAAACCCAACTATTTAGCATAGGAGCTATTTGGTAGGAGAAATCACCCAAAGACAAGTTGGAAAATGACTTATATTACCTCTTTTGTATGTTTCCAGGGGACAATACCACAAAAAATAAGAAGAGAAGGTGTTATCCCATCAACGAGGCAGACATGAAGAACCAATGTAGAGAATAGAGCACCTAATGTTGGTTTAGAAAACCCCAATGAATGAGATAATATTACTGAAATGGTGGCTCTACTTTGTGAGCAGGTGGATACCAAAAAATAGTTGTTGTATGTTGTGCTAAGTTAAGAAACACAATCTGGAAATTTGATAATGGAACAAGCAGATGAACCTCTTACAAAGGCACAACTGGCTAGAGTTCAACTAGAGATTGAGTTGGGAAAGGAAATGAAACATCTAAAATATTCCATGTTTAATTAAGAGGAAGATGGGTATAATGCTGAGGCTTGGTTTAAGGGAAGAAATTTTCCTCGAAAACTTGAATATCTTATGCTATATTGCATTTTCAAGGAGATGGTTTAGCCTGGTGGGAAACCTTTAGTGAAGAAAAAAATCTAGCGGTTGTATTTGACCTAAAATGGGAAGAGCTTGTTAAAGTCTTTAAAGAAATATTTCTCATGAAATATTTCTATTCCCAAAATTTGATGAATTCTTTAAACTTTGTCAGGGAAATAGAATAGTGGAGAAATATTATCAAAAATTTGTTAAGTTGGTGAAATATGTGCTTTCTTACACTGATAAAATGAATACCAATAAGTTCATACTTGGAGTAGATCCTAGGATAGTACATGTGAGAAACTAGAACATTGAAAAAGACTTATGAGTTAGTAAGGAAAGTTGAAACATATCTCAAACCTTACTTTGATTATGAGGGGTTAGATGAACAAGACAAAGACACAATAAGAAAGAGAAACAATTCAGGTTTCATGAATTTGTAACATGATCAAGTGAATAAGAGCATCTCTGGACAAGATGAAAAAGAAGACAGGAAGCAGTTAAAATTTATGAGGTTCCAAGGAAGGAATTGTATATGCTATAATCGTGGTAACAATGGCAATAGATCACCACAGAGATAGATTAATCTACCAAAAGAAGAAGCAATAGGGGAGCTAAAATTAAAAGAACATCCAGGATCAATTTGTAAGGGACCACATTATGCCACAAATTATCCATAGAGAGCAAGGATGGGTTCAAAAAGAAAGGAACTGATGTACAAAGAAACCACACCTAAGGAACCAGCACACAGGATCTACGCAACTACAAAAAACTAGAATCTGGATGGTTAGGCTACGCGATTAGTGATAAAAAGTAAAATATTTGGTAAAAGTGTTAAAATTTTATTTGATAATGGTTCTACAGATAACTTTATTTTCACTAGTTTAGTTAAATATATATTAGAAAGGTCGAAAATATTAGCGTATGGGTGGAAGGTTGAGTATAATTCAGGATAAACCTACTATGTTAACCAATGTTATCCTATGGCAAAAAATTCCTTTCCTAGTGGAATGACCCTAGGGTGTCTATATGTTGCACCATTGTATGCCTTTGACATAATGATACGAATGGATTGGCTACAAGAGAATAAAGTAGTGATTAATTTTTAGGATCGATGGATTGAATATAAATATGTTGATGGGCTTGTTCGTAGAGTGAATAGCCTACAAGGAGCTTTACAACCCCAAATACTTTTAGCTTTGCAACTCAAGAAAGCCATCAAAAAAGAGGAATGGTATATATTGTTAAGATAAATGAGATAGAGGAAGGAAATAAGTGAAGAACACACGATTATACTAAGAGGGGGGGTGAACAGTATAAGACTAATTTTTACTTTTCTTTCCCAATCAATATTATGCAATGAATAGATAGCAATATCAACAACAGTAATCAAGCAATGCACAAAACACCATACACAATAGAGACACCATAATTTACATGGTTCACCCAATGTGGGCTGCTCAACAAGCTCACTCAAAAATTTTCCAAATATCATAGAAATATAGAGAGAATTTTTAGAGACCCAATATGTTCTATACTCAATGCTCAATAACTTTTCAACTCAGATCAGAATATAGAATAGTTTGTTTTATGGAACTTGAACAATCACTTCACACAACCACTTGACTAGGCTCAATCAACTTTACTCAACCAATCACTCAATGAAGCAACCCTTGCTCACAAATCCTAGTCCAAGAATATATTAACCAACTCAAAATGTTTCCAATAATACTCAACAACAAATCTCACATAACAATGATACTCATGTTATTTTCAAACCATAGTTCAAGTTCTTTGCACAACTCACTTCAACAAAAATTCTTATAAAACTATCTTCACATAACAATTATACTCATGTTCTTTTGCAAAATCCTAACTCAAGTTATTCACACAACCAATGGATTCAAAAATAATACTTATAAAACAAGGTTTTAATAACAACTCTTTATTCCAGAAAACCTTAAAGCATTAACTCAAACACTCTCAAAAAGGAAACCCTAATCAAGTCCTTTTCACTCCAAACTTATTTTCTAAAAAATCAATAAATCACCTCAACTATGGAAGAATTTGCTCATACCTTTTTATTGATGATGAAGGGATCTCATAAATCTGCCACAACCACAACAACTTCTATGCCAATATCAAATAGGTTAGAAGATAAATTTTTCTCACAATATAATGTAAATACTCAAATACACCTTATCACTCCACCTTTCAAAACAACCATCAACATACATAAAATATTTATCCAATAACACCTTATAAATTCCCAACTAGAATAAACTTAACATCCACCAAAAATTAATTCAAACCTCTTTAATTTATTTGAATGACAAGAGAAACTTTGATAAAAATCAAATCAACTTTCTTTATGGTTCCAAAGATATAACTCACTTCATCAATAAAACAACCTCACATTAATCCTTATTACTCCACAATAATAAATATCAAATATCAAATCAACAACCTTTCTCAAACCCTTATAACTCCAAAAATAACATAAATCAAACACACAAATTTTCACAAACCCTTATTACTCCACAATATCCTTTGAAAAACCTTAGGCAAAAATTAATTATCAAAAAGTTACCTTTGCCTCTTAGTGGGTTTCAAACCCATGTTATCTACCTCCACGAGCGCTCTAGTCACGACTATAACTACCGCATGTGTTATATGCACGGTTAAGAGCCTAAACGCTCTTCGTCTTCTTTTTCCTCGTCTAGCGTGCAAAAACCATGTGCCAAATGAACTTCCCTTACCGCCCAAGACACACCACTCCACGTGAATTGATCACGTGCTTCCTCAAATCCCAACACCTTTGCAAAACGTGCACTACCAATGGACCACCATGTCCTATGCATTTCAATCAATGTGCCCTTCCTCTTTTGTCCTCTACCTGGTGCTAAAGGCAAGCAAAATGTCTTGTCTTCTTCCTCACGATCAACAAGCACGAAAACCTTTCACTTTTTATCGCGTACATTAATCAATCAAAGGGATGAATTTCGAATGCCTCCTTGGCATTTATTTATATACAAAATTCTTTGTTGCTTGGATGTCGATGCTTCCTTTTATTGCATGACATCGGCGCTCCCACCTTTATAATTTATAAATTATTTAAATTCTAAGGAATTTAAATTTTATAAATTATTTTTATAAACTTTAACTTTGGGTTTAAACTTAAACCTTTAAATGTAATATATTCTGCCACTGTGGGTTTACCATAAACCCTCACAAAATATTATTTTTCCAACTATAATGGTTTTAATGAAATATTTTAATGTTCCATCATGGGTTTACCATAAACCCTCATAAAATATTATTTTTCCAACTTTCTCTTCAACTCTTCACATTGTTCTTGGTGTTATTGATGGTGTGCTCAATATTAATGACGAATTTTCACCTTGACATCAATGACAACTAAATAAGCTTAAAATGTCCAACAAGAAGGAAGAGGTGTTTGGGAAAAACCTATTCTTCAAGAGTTTAGGGATGTATTTTTGGAAGATTTACCCGGATTACCTCCTAAAAGAAAATTCGACTTCTCTATCAAACTTCAACCCAAAACAGAGCCTATCCATAGGGTTTCTTATAGAATTAATCCTATAGAAATGTAGGAACTAAAAGTACAACTTCAAGAATTTTTGGAGAAAGGACTAATTAGACCAAGTGTGTCACCATGGGGTGCACTAGTTTTATTTGTAAAAAAGAAGGATGGTTCCTCAAGATTGTGTATTGACTATCAGGTGTTAAATAAGGCAACTGCAAAAAATAGATATCCTTTACCTAGAATCAAATATATCTTTGATCAACTCAAGGTTACCTCAATATTTTCAAAAATTGATTTGAAATCAGGATATCATCAACTAAGGATCCATAATGAGGATACTCACAAGACAACTTTTAAAACCCGGTATGGGTATTATGAATTCACTGTTTTACCTTTTGGTCTAACTAATGCACTCACAAATTTCATGAATTTGATGAATAGCATTTTTAGGAAGCATCTAGACAAGTTTGTTTTGATGTTCTTGGACGAAATATTGATATATTTCTAGAATAAAGTAAACATGACAGACATCTCAAAATCGTGTTGGAACTATTAAGGAAAAATAATTTGTTTGGGAATTTGTCCAAGTGTGAATTTTATGTGATAAGAGTGGAATTTTTGGGATAAATTGTATCATCAGAAGGGATCGTAGTGGATCCTAAGAGAATTGAGGTTATTATGAATTGGTCACCACCTACTAATGTGATAGAAGTTTGAAGTTTCATGGACTTAACTAGATATTATAGGCAATATGTAAAGGATTATGCCAAAATTACTGGACCAATAACTAACCTATAGAGGAAAGGAAGGGAATTTAGATGGACTAATAAGTGTGAGGTAGCTTTTGGACTGCTTAAACAAAATCTCACTATGCCTCCTATATTAAAGATACTTGACCCTCAGGGAAATTTTTTTGTATGGACAGACGCATCATTAGAAGGCTTGGGAGTGGTGCTCTCTTAGGAAGGAGTAGTAGTTTCCTATGGATCCAAGAAATTCAAAATATATGAGGTTAATTATGCAACCCATGATTTGGAGTTGGCAGTTGTAGTGTTTGCTCTTAAAATTTGGTGACACTATCTAGTAGGTAGATCCTTTGAGCTAAGAATATACCATCATAGTCTACAATATATCTTTACTCAACCTTTACTCAATTCTAGGTAGAGAATATGGATTGAGTTTCTCATAGAATATGATTTCGGTATTGATTATATAAAGGTAAAATAGAATAAAGTCGCATACACTTTGAGTAGGAGACGACACCTTGTTGTTTTATCTCGTATACATTTCGACTTGATGGAACAAGTTAAAGAGATGTATAAACATGATACTTATTGCAAGCAAATTTAGAAAGGAAAGGAAAGGAAATCGGATGAAAATAAATATTTCAGCATCAAGGGCATTTTCCTACGATTTAAGGACGGAGTGGTTATTCCTAAAGATGGAAATTTGAGGAAGATGATTTTGAATGAAGCCCATAGATCCCCATATTATGCTCATCCTGGTGGAGCAAAAATTAGGGAGAACATGAAGAAAATTTTCTATTGGTCTAGGATGAAGAGGCACATAAATGAATTTGTATCTCAATATCTTGAATGTTAGAAAGTTAAGGCTAAACACAAACATCCTGCAAGATTGTTAATTATGTATGTCATACCTATGCAAAAGTGGCAAGTAATTTCAATGGATTTCATTATAGGGCTACCTAAAAATAAGTTTCAACATGATGAAATCCTAGTAGTGGTCGATAGATTGACCAAGGTTGCACATTTTATACCTGGAAATATGAAGGTGATGTTGTGGTTGTGGCCAACAGATTTTCCAAAGAAATATTTTGACTTCATGGTTTTCCAGAAGTAATCATATCAAATAGGGACTCAAGATTTACCTTTGAGTTTTGGTAATCTTTACATCATTCCATTGGAATTAAACTGAATATTAGTTTTTATTAGCATCCAAAAATCGATTGGCAAACATAAAGAGTAAACCAGGTGTTAGAAGATATGCTTTGCATGTATTGTATTGATTAGAAAACCCGTTGGGATGATTACTTACACTTTGTGGAATTTTCTTACAATAATGAACACATTAAACCCTTAGCATGGTACCTTTTGAATTGTTGTATGGAAGAAAATACAGAACACCATTATCATGGGATAATCCAGAGTATTAAATTTTTCTAGGACCCAACATGGTCAGATAAATGGAGCAGCAGTTAAGAATAATCATAGAACGATTGAAAGAAACTGTAGATGAAAAAAGAGTTATGTCGATCTTAAGAGATCACCACGAGAGTTTAAAGTGGATGATAGAGTGTTTCTAAGGGTAAATATAAAAAAGAGTGCAATCAAATTGACAAAGCTTGATCCTCGATACGTCAAATCCTTTGGAATAATAGAGAAGATTAGTCATTTGGCATATCGACTTGCCTTACCACTAAATCTATCTAAGATTCACAACACCTTTCACATTTTATTGCTTAGAAAATACATTGCTAATCTTGAGCATGTGCAGTACTTCTCTAATTTGTATATGGTGAACCCCGAGACTATAGAGGTTCGACTAGTAAGTATCCTTGAGTTCCGATCCAAATCGATGAGAAAGAGAATTTTGAAGTAGTATAAAGTTTAGTAAGACCGATATTCTAAGAGGAATGTTGCTTGAGAGAAAGTAGCAAACATGCAAAACTACTTCCCATATATTTTTAAAAATGATTTGTAAATATTATGTTTTGATTCAAACTTGGAAATCACACAGAGGACTGTGTTAAGCTTAAGGGGGGGAGTATGTCATGACCCTCCCTTGGCAAGATTTTTATTTGGATGGTTTTATGTTTTGCTATTACTTATTTTGATGAGATGATGGACTATCTATTAATTTATCTTGCAAAACATATATTTTGGTGAAAGTTGTATAGTGAAATGATTGACCATTTCATGTTTAAGTTTATGTTAAGCCTAAATTTTATGGAAGAATAAGACGTTGCTAATGGAACTTTACTTTTGTAGGAATGAGTTTGGTCACCAAGAAAGGGAATGTCCAAGAGAAATTATGTGATGGGTTATTTTATGAAGTATCAGAAGCAACACGAATGAGTGCTTCTTTCATGAAAATGCATAACATATTTGCATTAAAAAAAAACTAATCATATTGATCTTTAGCTAAATATTACTTATTTGATAGTAGCTTACTTTTTGGTGTAATTATAGTGCTTATGGAAATGCTTGTTTGTTGTTGATCCTTTTAGAAGAAGGAAGCATATGTTTAAGAACAACATCTCTAGAGTAGAATCTAGAAAGGAATGATTTTCTAGAAGAAATAAAGACAATAATGTTAAATATGAATTTCTTGTTTCTAGTTTTATATGGGCTTGAACCTCATATAATTGCTATTGTAATTAATTCATTTTGCATTTGTTTTAACGTTAAATATTATGATGAAAACATGGTTTTTCCTGTAGCTATATTTTGGCTTGGTTGTTGAGTAAGCAATCATCAAAATATGTGAATTGTTGTTCTCCACCACCTTTGTGTTAAAAATAATTTAATTAATGATCCTGGTTGTTGATGAAAGAACTGGATCATGCTGAGCAAGTGGGGTAATGATTTTGGTAGTGGGAAGATCATAAAAGGAAAAAGGGATTGGTAAGTGAAAGGGGGAGGCTTTGTGGATATCATTATTGTTTTGTGGCTTGGAAGAGGAGAAGCGTGTTGGAGGAGAGTACTTTCAACAAAAAATAAAATGAAGAGGCATTAGGTAAGAAGGTTTGAAAAACCTGCGATGAACATCAGGTAGAATTTTTTAAAGAAAATATGTTAGAATGTTTTGTTGTGTGAAATCTGCTTTGTAGGAGTAAGTTCTTCATTGGCCAGTCAATGTATTTCTTGGAAAAAGAATCTAGTGCATTAGTTGTAAAATGATTAAGGAAATTTATTTTCTTATGTATGTAATTGTAGTAGGGAGCTTGTGCTTATGACCATATTCCAAGAATTGAGGTGACCAAAACTAAAAACTTACCTTGCATGTCATGATTATTTAGTTGATATGGGTTTGTCATTGAAGTCGTGCATATTGGAAAGCTAGGAAATTTTTCTTGATAAAAGGTTTAGTAAATGAAATGTTTAAGAGTTGGAGTTCTCTACTCCACATGAACATTATGTTCTAGTCTAAAACTTGATTTTAGAAGAGTAGATGTCTTGGGTAAAACTTTGCTGCTAAGTTTTAGAGAACATGAATTATTTTCTGAGTTTTTGTGCTTAGATTTTTTAGAATTGTGAGCTAATGGAGAGTGATTAAGAGCTTCACCCAACTATAGATGGATGGCAGAGTGTGTTGGGATGCTGAATGAAAAACATGTAGGATGTCTTTTAAGAGGCTACTCTAAGTTTTTGAAAAGAAGAAAAAATTATGTCTGAGTTTTTGTGTGTTGTTGTTCATGTATATATCCTCCTAGATGTTTGTTGAAGGAAAATAGTAACTTGAAGGAGAAACTAAAATATATGAATGATTTTGTGCTTTCTGTTAAAGGAAAAATAGTATACGTTTGCATCAAAGTTTTATAAATTTTTAGTATATTGTTGTCATTGATGTCAAAGGATTGATGTCATAAGTTGATGATATTGGTTTTCATTGATGTCAATGATAGCCTGGCAAGGTAAAATGATAAGGTCTGTAAGTTGGTTAATTATGCAAAGCAAAGTTAATCCCAATGCAAGGAAATTGATAAAAAGAAAAGGTTATAATATTTACTTTAAATATTATAAGCCAAATAGGTTTGGGAGTTAAAATTTTGAAGGACCTAGTTTAAAAATCATGCAAAAAGCAAGTGACTAAGGCTTAAAAAGAAATAATATTATAATATTAAGGACAAAAGTTTGAAGCCAAAGGTTTAAATAATAAAAAGTTTATTATAATATTTTATATTATAATTTAAACCCAAGATGGGTTTTGGCGCCAATATTTTCGAAGGTTTCAAATAAAACTTATAAAGCACCGATGTCAAGAAAGGGGGGTAAAATCCATATTAATATGGATTAAATTTATGCACTAAGGCAATGGTTTTTTAATTGCAATAGAGTTCAATTTCCCTCATACGCATTTGTGAGAAAAAGAAAAGAATAGACAATTTAAAAAGGGACATTGGACTATTGAATAAAGAGCACATCATGGGAGTTCATTCTCAAGAAGAAAGTTGGCCTAGAGACATTCTAGGCAACGCTAAGGTGTAGGGTAGGTAGTAGGTCTTAGGATCAAAACTTGGCAGCAATAGTTTTTGTTTGTTTTATCAACAAGGAGGTTTGGCAAAGGCTTTAAATTATAAAACGTGCATCTTTATTTTTGTGTGGGTGGTTGGATTAGAGGTAGCCCAAGCGGTACTAGCATGCTGGTAGGTAGGATGTTTCATGGTCAATTTCCACCTGTGGCAGTTGTGGTAAGTGGAATATATTTTGTGACTAAGGTTGAGTTATTAAGGGCCTAAGTTGTGATTGATTATTGTGCACACTATTGGACTTAGGGAGTTATAAGGGAAATCAAATTTTTATTTTGGTCATTGTTTTAGAAGGAAATAAAAGGGGGAAATTGGAATCAATTTTTGAAGTATTATTATATGGAGTAATAAGGTGTCATTAGTGGTTCATGAATTTGTGTTTGTTGAAATCTTTAAGTGGGAGATAAAAGGTGCATGATGTTCTTTTATTGTTTGTAATACTTGCATTAGTATTGAAGGGTTTGGTTTTTAATTTGACGTTTAATTTTGAGAAACAAAAAGAGTTATAGAGCATTGGTTTGGAACATAATTGTGCACACATTTTAAGAAGGGTTTCCAATATATAAAAAGGTGTTGTGCTAATCCTTGTGAAGTTGCAAAAGATATTATTTTTGAGATAGGTATTTGAGGACACATCATCAAGCATTTTGAGGTATGGTGGTTCAAATTTTTATCTAGGTGGTTGCATTTTGAGAAAGTAATTTTGAGGTGGAGTTAAAATGGCTGATTGGTGTACATTTTTGGAAATATCTGAGCTAGAATTTGTGAAACAAATTGTGTATTATTGACTGATAAAATTGGAAGCAATTGTATTAGGGTTTGAGACCTACATGTGCATTAATTATTGGAATAAAATGGAAACAATTGTATTAGTGTTTGAGACCTACATGTGCATTATTGTTGAAATAAAGTGGAAAAAATTGTATTAGGTTTTGAGACCTGCATGTGCTCTATTGTTGAAATAAATCTGAAATACATGTGTGAGGGTTGAGACCAAGTTTGTATATTTTGTGAAACATTTTGTGTAGTGGTTTGAAAGACATTGAAAGTAATTGTGAAGTATTTGAGATCAATATTGTGAAGGAAATTTGTGCATTAGTGTGTTTGATCCTTGAGAGCAAATTTGCAAGAAAGATAGACCATTTTTGTGAGGTAAAGTTATACACTAGTTTGATTTGATTTGAAAGGGGTTTTGCAAGAGGTAGAGTTTGGGTTAGTTGAATGCAATATTTGTGAATACGAATAACATATTAGGTTTTTGATAGTACATATCATTCTCTATATGTTACAGAGGTTAAATGAATTTTAAATAGAATATATTTGAATTGCATAGCTAAAGAAAGCATTTTTTAAAGAGATATAAGCATTGGTTGTATACAATATTTAGAAATATTTGAGCAGGTTCAGTGAGCAGCATTGAGGCAGATTTGAGCAAGTCTTGTGAGAAGACTTGAAGCAACAGTAAGGTAGATTTGAGAAAATCTTGTGAGACTTGAAGTAGCATTAAGGTAGATTTGAGCAAGTCTTGTGAGAAGACTTGAAGCAACATTAAGGCAGATTTGATTGTCTTGTGAGAAGACTTAAAGCAATAGTGAGATATATTTGAGCAAGTATTATGAGAATACTTGAAGTAACTTTGAGGTAAATTTGAGCAAGTATTGTGAATACTTGAAACAACATTGAGACAGATTTGTGAGCAGAGTTAGAGCATATTTGTGAGCAGAGTTAGAGTAGACTTGTGCTAGCCTTATGATGAGTTTTGGTGTAGATTTGAGATAGAGTTGAGAGTAGGCTTTGGAGCAGACCAGAGTAGAGGAGATAGAGTTCTCCTATGGAAAGAGATCCACAAACCATAGTAGAGCGAATAGAGTTATCCTATGGAGAGAGATCCATAAACCAGAGCAGAGGGGATATAGTTCTCCTATGGAGAGAGATCCACAAACCAGAGTAGAGGGGATAGAGTTCTCCTATGGAGAGATATCCATAAACCATAGCAGAGGGGAAAGAGTTATCATGTGGAGAGAGATCCACAAACTAGAGCAAAGGGGATAGAGTTCTCTTGTGGAGAGATATCCACAAATCAGAGCATTGGGGATTGAGATCTTCTTTGGACATAGGTCCATAAACATTGTAATAGAGAATTGATTCCCAAGAGATTTTTTGAGAAAATTTAGAAGAAATATTTTCTCCATGGACATAACCCACATTGGGTGAACCACGTTAAATTTGTGTCTCTCATGTGTGTGATGATTTGTGCATTGCTTTTATTACTACTATTTATATTACAAATTGATAACATTGGATAATATTTTTTGGGAAAGAAAATTAAAAGTTGATCTTATACTGTTCATACCCCTCTCAGTACAAGCTTGTGTTCTTCACAAAGAAGAAATTGATTTATGACATGTGCTTGTCATTCGTATGTGTGTAATAGATATTGACTATGATAAGGGAGTTTATATATGTTGATATCAATAAATTCTTTAGTGTAAATAAGTAGAGTATACGTAATGAGGTATGTTTTAAGTTGTGTTTGTTGCACACAAATTTTTTCTTTCTTTGAGAAATTGCAAATATTTGAGTGTCTTGCATGCCATATTTGATCCTGATGAGTAGACATTCTCTTTTTGATGATCAAGATATTTCTTGCATGAATATGAATTGCTATAGGAATGGCTTCCAGGGATCATGGCAAAGGAATAAAGAACTACACCTTGAGATGAGTCTCAGCTAGAGTTATGGGAGGGTGACTTTCACGGGTGTGGAAAGAAAGCTTTGTATTTTTATGAATCAATTATGCTCACTAGTTTACTTTGTTGCTGGAAAATATATGTTGTAAAACATGTTGATGAGAATTGTAGTAGTAAGATGTATTTAAATATTAAGTGGAAATATCTTTTATAATTTTGAGATAGAGGTTGTTTTAGAACCTCACAGATTGTAAGTTGTGATTGTGATGCTTGTGGTTAAGTTGTATCCAATCTATTTGTGATTTAATTTTAATACTATCTTGCATAATTTTCTTATGAGGGTAAGCCTTTAGTAGAAAATGATTTTATTGTTGTCGTCGAGCATCTAAGATTTTTCCTTTCATTTATGAGAACTATGCAAGCGACTTATAGAGAATGTATAATCAGGGAAGGTTTTCCTTATACCTTCAAAGATTTTAATGAAATGATGTTAATCACTCTAAAAGAAATGAGATGATTTTTAATCCATGCTAGACATACGACGTGAGATTGTTTGGATGTATGATGATTTTAAAGTTAGTATGTGAAATACTTGTGAGTTGAATGCTCTTGACAATTGTGTAGACCTATGGTTGTGAAGCCATTATAGTCCATGCGATATATTAGAAGTTAGATTAGAATTTTTAACTTCAATATACTGGTTCTCTAAGACCCATGAGGATATCCTTTTTGATGGAATAGAGTAATCTTAGTCATATATGAGCCAAATACCATCGGGTCAATTATATTTTAATAATTCTAGTCCCAGTTTTGGTAAATTATGTAAAAGACGGTTCCTACCGAGTATACCAGACCCTCAACAGGTGAAGGGATAACCTATCATTACATGCATAGTGTAACTTCATAGACTGACCTATGTAGCTTGCAGGGATTTGCACAAAAATTTTGATGGATAGAAAAGGGAAACTTATACAGTAAAATACTTGTGTAGTATGATGGTTGGGTGATTCTTTTTTGAAAGATAAAAAAGAAAAACTCCTACATAGAAATACTTATGTAGTGAGTCGATTTTTCATAGATACCAATTCAAAGGAGAGAAATGGGGGGTGGTAAACCGTAAGTCATCAAGAGAAGAAATGGTTGACTTATTAAGTGAACTACCCACACAACTACTTTCAAATTGTGGATGTGCGATAAATGGATGGTGGTGGATCAGTGATGGTCCATAAGTGGTTCATGACTCTAGGATAAAAAATAATTAGAGGGAGAATTATGGGTTGTTACATTACTAAAAGTATGAATGTCCAAGTTGGAAGTATATATGCCATATTTTGTGATAAGAGAAAGATTAAATTTATGGCAAATCCTATCTAGTTAGAAAAAAACATACTAGAAGTGATTATCAAGGATGAGATGATTGAGCACAATATAATGGTTCTTTAAACTATAAGGTTAATATGTAATTTCCATGGATATTTTCCAGGTTTTTATGAGATTTAAAATTTTATCAAGTGGAAGTGGGGATTGAATTCATATTACTCCATGACTTTTCTTCCAAAAATATTTTTCCTCATTATTTTATCCAGTTTAAAAATAAGGGATAAAACAATGGATGGAGGCCCTTCGTTTAGGGGTAAAGATACATTATATTTAATACCTTGGAGTGAGAATTTTTTTATGGAGATAAAGACTATTAAAATGCTTCTAGTATGGTAAGGATTTGTGGACTTCCTTATCAACTCATCAATAAGTAGGTTTTGAAGAATATTGATAATACTTTAGGTGAATTCATCTAGGAGGGACCAACTACTAAGGAGATAATACGTGATGTATACACTCTAATATGTGTTGCCATGGATATTGCAAAACCTTTGTTGTAGTCCATTAGGATTAAATTTGAATCAAGATAATGATATCAACAAGTGGATTATGAAAATATTGCATTTTTATGTCACAAATATCATGAAACCGAGCACATGACAAGAGACTGCAAAGTGAAAATGATGAAGAGATAAAAAAATTTTTACATGAGGGTAGCTTCAATTTGAAACAATGAGATCATATCACAAGAGAATCTAGGTCAAATCAAGAATTTTCCACTCCTAAGAAAGTGGCTATAAAATCCCCCTACATCATAAGATGACAAAGGCCATTATAGTTCACTTGAATCAACCACTAGAAGAAAAAATA
This sequence comes from Wollemia nobilis, assembly GCA_028583015.1. NCBI lineage: Eukaryota > Viridiplantae > Streptophyta > Pinopsida > Araucariales > Araucariaceae > Wollemia > Wollemia nobilis. The sequence goes on from JAQPPZ010003378.1 coordinate 306,143, forward strand.
TTATGAGGAATGAGGAAGTACAATGCACAAGTTCAAATATAGGAGCTAAAGGTGTGAAGAAAAAGGGGAAACCAAATTTTAAAGCAAAGGAAGATAAGGAGATGATTGTTATAGCAAATGAGGTGAAGGAGATCAAGGTTAATCCAGGTAAATCATCTTTATTCTTCTCAAGTAGAATTAAATCCTCTCCTTACAATAAAAATGAAAGTAGTACACAGTGTATTCCTTACACTTTAGGGTTTCAAGAGCAGTACAATAAAGAAAATATTATGGAGGATATCTAAGGAAAATTAGGGTTTCGAAGAAAACATAAGAAAGTAATTACTATGGAGGATCATCTATGTAATTTAGATTTTTCAAGGCAACATAAAGAATAAAATGCTAATGAGACTATTCATTACACTTTTGACTCTTTAGGGCAATATAAATATTTAGAAGATAAGTATCATTATAAACAATATAAAAAAATAGAAGAGATTGATGAAGATGAGAGTGTTGGTGGGAATGGAATAAGGAGAGAAAGGCCATCAAAGAAGGAATAAAGAGAAAAAGAAACTCAAAAGGATATTGATCTGAGAAGCCAAATAAGCATTTCACGTGTTAACAAGAAGTGGGGCTAAGACCACTAATAAAATTAAAAAAGTGTTGATGATGAAAATAATATCATGGAATATTAGGGGTATGAATAAAACCCCTAAAAAAATAGTTACTAAAGTATTAATTGGTTGTTATAGTCTTTAGTTTACTTTAATACAAGAAACAAAATTTAGCAGTGAGGAATGTAAGGATACTTTTAAGAAGATTTGGAAGATGGGTGATTTTTTAGCAGTTTCTTCTATAGGAGCTTTAGGTAGTATTGCAATAATATGGGACAAATGCAAATGAGATGGGAAATTATTAGAAGAAAAAAGTAATTGGATTTCTAGATTATTTTGTAAGAAAGATGAAAAACATCAAATTTGGGGTTATAAATGTATATTCTCCAATTATAGTTATTACTCATGAAAGATGTTGGAAGCATCTTAGCATATTTTTTTTACAAATACAATGATTTATCATTATAGTCTATGGATTCTTGGGGTTGATTTTAATAATTTTCTATTTCCTTTGGAAAATAAGGGTGGTATTCCAATATGGTCTAAATCAATGCAAGATTTTGATTCATTTATCAATTCAAATGACCTTTTGTATGTTAGTCCCTCAAAATTTCAATATACATGGGATAATAGATGCATTGAGCAAAAGCATATAGTAGAAAGACTATATAGATTCTTGTTATCGAATAAATGATTGCAAATAAAGTATAAAATATCTTCAGATATTTTATTGCAGGCATGATCAAATCACAAACCCATTATTTTTACTTGTGAGTTACCTAATAATGGTCATCTAAATCCATTTCAATTCTAGTCTATAGGACTCCAAGATCTTGAATTTTTCTAAATGGTTATGTTATGGTGGTATGAATCAAAATTTTAAGGATCATGTATGTACATTTTTGTTCAAAAGATGAAATATTTAAAGGAGAAAATGAATATTTGGAATGCCAAATATTTTGGTAAATTTTTTAAATAAAAGAAATAAATTGAATCCAAGCTCAAATTTTATAAGAGATAATAGAACTTAATGTAATGGATCAGGATTGTTATGTAAAAGAAAAACAATTACTTTTTTATTATCATAATGCATAAAAAAAGAAGCCATATTGGTTCTAAAAATCTAGAGATAAATGGCTCAAGGAAGGAGATAGAAATACAATAAAAAATTATGCTACAACAAAAATAAATTTTTATATTCATCATATCAAAAATACTCTAACTCTATATGGAAGAAATTTTGAGGACGACGAAGATATAAGAAAGGAAAAAATTAACTATTTCAAAGGTATTTTATCATATTCTAGGCAAGATAAGGAGGCACAAGAAATTTTTTTGTAAAATAATCCATCAATTATCACTTAGTAACAAAATGAAAGCTTTATGAGGAATATTTCTATGGAAGATCTCCATGAAGAAATTTTCTCTTTCCATCCTAACAAGGCACATGGCCCCGATGGATTTCCTGCAATTTTCTTTTAATTTTTTAGAATTTATTAAAGGGTGATATGTTAGTTGCAGTTGAAAAGGATTGAAAAGGAAGGCTATAATTACTGAGATCAATTCTAATTTTATTACCTTGATTCCCAATAAAAGTGACACAAAATATTTTGATAATTTTCGTCTAATAAGCCTTTGTAATATGATTTATAAGATCGTTTCAAAAATTATGGAAAACAGGTTGAAGGAAATTCTAGGGTGTCTTATCTCAGAGGAACAAGGTGGCTTTGTTCATCGTAAACACATTATTGATGGTATAATTATTGCATAAGAGGCCATGCATTCTTTTCATTCCATGAAAAACTAGATATGCTTTTAAAATTAGATATGAACAAAGCATATGATAGGGTTTCCTAGAATTTTCTACTTGTTATTCTAAAAAATTTTGGCTTCTTTTTTAAATAAAGGGGTAAAAATTTATTGATAAGTAGATAAGATTACAGAGTAAAGTGAAGCCCCCAACCAGGACTCAAATAAATAGCAAAATAGGCTAAAACCACCAGACAGGATCGAAACCCGAAGAAGACAACAAGAAAAAACCACATTAAGTCTAGAAATCCTTATGGATCAACTCCCAGAGGTGTTGAGAGTCCCCAACCAGGAGACTCTCCCAGTTATCCATAATCCAAGGACCCAAAATCTCAAAAGCCCTTTTGACCAAATAATTAGCAACCCCATTCCATTCCCTTGGTATGTGCACAAAGGAGATAAATTCAAACTCTTCACTAATTCTGAGAATCTGAATGGCCGCAGAGGCCAACTAACAATTAACATACTTTAACCTTTTATTGTTTAAAATATTAATCAAAATTTGATATTCGGACCAACCAAGAGAAAAACCCCTCTGCAAGGCCTCGAGAATCGCAAGAGCTTCCATAAAATTGTTGGAGTGAACACCTTTATAAATGGAAAATAAAAAATTGACCACACTAGTAGAGTCTCTCCCAACATCGCCAATTATAACATGTCCAGGATTACCCTTGGATGACCCATCAGTATTAATTTTTAAAACTCCTCCAGGGGATGGCATCCACCTACCATCTCTCCAAACTTTCTTGCTGAGTTGGGTAACCCTACTAGAGTGAGAAGAGTCTGCACCAACCCCAAAGAAACCAAGGACCTATCGTACCTTCTCCTCCCTAAAGTCCAAAAGAGGATCCACATCACATTTGCTATGGATAGTTTCCTAAAACATACACAAGATACTTTGCCATATTTGTTGAACAACCAAATATCTACCCTAAAAGATATGATGGTTTTGCTCGAGCCAAATCTACCATATGATGCAAGAAGGGTCCAAATTCCAAGCCACCTAGAGGAAGGGGTATTATCCGAAGGTCTTCCCAGACTGCTCCAAAACTCCACTAAGGATAGCACATGAAAACAAGGATGGTTTCAGGCACGCCACCAACAATACCAAATATATCTAGAAGGGGAGCATTGGAAAAATAAATGAGAAGTCATCCTCATTATTACCATAAATAACATAAAAAGAGGGACCATGAAATCCCCTCTTCCTCAAGTTATCCCAAGTGAGGCATTTATTATGAGCTACCAGCTAGAGAAAGAAGTTACATTTAGGTCAAAAAAATTTGTTCCACACATTTTTCCACCATGTGATAGGGAGGCTCTCAAACTTTTGCATATCAAGAACCTGATAACCATAGGTTACAAGGTAAGTTCCCTTGGGATCAGGGTTCCAACCCAAAATTTCTTTACCCCTCAATAAAGAGCAGGTCCTCCCCATAAGAATAAGAGCAAGCACATCTCTATCCTCAACCAATCCCCCCTAGGGCCATTCCTGCGGATCTTTCCACTTGTACATCTCCAAATTACCAAAAGGTTGGATTATTTTAAAGTCCTCCACATGAGACCAAACTGGTTCCAAGAAAAAAATGCTTAAGGGACGTAACCTGAGATATTGAGTCAAGATAGGAGGGTGGCCATCCCAAGAATCCTCTGATCAAAGAGCATATGATCCTCGATTGTAAATCTAGAACAAACCCTATTTAATTAAATTAGCCCCTCTTTTCAGAGTGTCCCACATAACCAAACCTTTCCCAACCAAGCTTACTCTAGGGATCTCAGCCTCAAAAATACCTCTTAAGTACTTATAATATAATTTTTAGCCCAAATATGATCTTGATAAGTACACCATATCCAGTAGAGTTTCACAGCCAAAACCTACCTAGAAAGAGCTACCTATCACAACCCAAGGCCTCCCTCTAAAACTGACCTATAAACATAATCCCACCTAACCAAACTCTATCTAGATTGAGCAAGTTTTTCAGACCACAAAAACTATCTTGACAAAGCATCCATGTCCTTGATAAAATGATAGGGAGTTATTTGCACAAAACACCTATAAATAGGTAAAGCTTGAATAACATATTTTAAAAGAAACACTCTACCTGCAAAGGAGAGCCATATGACAGTTCAGTGATTCACCTTCCCTCTAAAATTACCAAGCATAGACTACCAAGAAGATCTATGTAGAGGATGAGACGAAATTGGAATACCAAGATAAATTAAGGGGGAAGTCCTGACGTAGAATATTAGAATTCGAACAATCCTAGATTGAATAAGAGGAGAGGTATTAAAGAAGAAAATATAAGACTTTTTCTCATTAATAAACTACCCAAAAGCACCAAGATATATATCAAGAGACCATATAATGTTTCCAGATTCCTTGGTAGTGGCCACTCCTAGCAAATTTGTATCATAAAAAAATTTAAGGTGGGAAAGAGACGGTGAACTACTATCCCGCTTCCAACCCTGAATGATACCATTCCTAACCTAAGACTTGAGCAGTATTGCCAACCCTTCTTCCATAATGATAAACAAATAAGGAGAAAGAGGATCGCATTGCTTCAATCCCCTCGATACCTCAAACAACTCCGATGACTCATTATGAACAAGAATAGAGAACGAGGAAAAAGAAACACAACTCATCATCCATCTAATCCATTCCTCCTCAAAGCCAAAAGCAACAAGAAATTTTTGAAGGACCATTTGAACTAGTCATAGGCTTTGGCCATGTCTAGCTTAATGAACATATATTTATCCTTAGAAGTTTCCACCGAGTGAATAGCTTTCGTAGCAATAACAACCACATCCATGATTTTCCAGCCAACAACAAACCCACTTTGCTCCTCATAATTAATTTTTCTCAACCATATCTTCAGCCTCTCAGCAATAATTTTAGTAAAGATATTATACACAACATTGCAGAGAGCAATATGCTTAAACATATCTAGAGAATTTGATCATTTTTTGGGGGAATAAGCACCACAACCGGTATCATTTAGGGCCCTTAGCATCTGTTTGTTCTTTTAGGACTCACGGACCGCCTCTAGAAGATCAAATTTGATTAACTCCAAAAAATCCTGGTAAAACTCAATCGAGAATCCATCTAGACCTAGGGCTTTCCTTTTTTTCATATTGAATACAATATTTTCCAACTCCTCAAGGTAAATTGGGCCCATAAAATTTTCATTTATATCTCTAGAAACAATTGAGAGAATACATTTTAGAATAAGTTTTTCATCCTCATCATCTGAGAGCAAGTCATCGTTGAAGAGAGAGGAAAAATACCTCCTAGTATCTTCTGAAATATCCTTGAAAGAAGAGAGAAGGGCACCCTAAGAATTCACAAGAGAGGAAATCAGATTACCATTACGACGAGCCTTAAATGAGTCAAAATATGAAAGTCGTGTTCCTATCCCCTTATTGAAGCCAATCCACTCAAGCTTTTTATTTCCAAAAAAAGTCTTCCCTCAGCTCCCATTCAGTAAGTTCTTTCACAACATTATATTTCTCAAAGAGAAGCTCCTCCGTGAGTCCATGATCTCTAATATTCCTTTAAACTTCTTCCACCTTATTAAGAGCCGTCAAATTAGCCAAGGAAAGGTTCCCAAAATTTATGCTATTCCACCTCTTCAATATATGTTTAACAAATTGTAGTTGCTTCATAAAGAAATACATAGCGATGCCATGAGAAGGTTTACCATTGGTCCATCAGCCTCGCATGAAATCATGAATCTTAGGATCCAAAAGCCACATAAGTTGAAACTTAAAGGAAGGATTCTTCTTTAGCCCAAACACACAAGAAAATATTTTTATAGGCCAATGATCAAATCTCCTACCCTCCAGAATCACAGAACTAGAGCTTTTGTTATTACCAATCCAAAAACCATAGATTATAAACGTATCCATTCTCTATGATATGGACTCTTCCCCACATATTCTATTGTGCAGGTAAAGATCCCATTATTCAGCTTGATGTCAACTAAGTTTAGGGCCCAAATATGAGCACTGAAGACAGAAGAAAAAGGCTCGAGACAATCAACTCCATCGCATTTCTTCTTCATACAAGTGATAGAATTGAAATCTCCAACCAAAATCCATTGGTACAAGGGAGCCAAACTTCTCACAAAGCCAATGTGCTCCCACAAATTTACTTTACCATTGTAATCAACAAGAGCATACACATTTGTAAGTAGGATGGTTTCACCAGATTCATTATCATGCTCGATCATCAAAATAAAACATCTCCTAGAAATCCAAGAAATATGAGAGATCTTAACCGAATCCCATAAACAAGCAATACCACCAGCATATCCACATGTTGCAATACACTCACATTAACCCCTTATCCACAACTTGGGAGTAATATTGAACATACTATGAGTAGCCAATTTAGTCTCCTGAATAAACACCACATCCAAAGAATGTACACAAATCAAATCACAAACAACTTTTTGTTTGGGGATGTTGTTCAACCCCCTTACATTCCATGAGAGGATAATCATTTTTGGGCATTAGAAAAATGGGAGTCCAATGTTCTCACCAAGCCTGACTCCACCAAATTCTCTCCCATTAACTTAGTTTTATCCTGGTATTTCTTTCGACCCACTTTCATATTCTTATCCGAAGCATATTTTTTATTGTTTTCTACTACAATCCTAGCACCATAGGAGTTTTGCAATCCAAGGATGACTGCATCAGTGCTTGAGTAGGAGAGAGCACATCTGTGCCACTTTCCAAAATATTTTTCCTTCCAAGGCTAGAGCCAACCATATCACTTGTACTTAGAACTAAAACCATCTATTCTTCATTTAAACCCACTAGATCTGATTCCTTAGGTTCCACCTCAAGAAGATATTTGATTTGGTCCTGTTATATCTGCATCAGATAGTGACATTTCACATAACTCCATGAACTAATTAAGATCATCTAGTATCTCAAAATGGTTTAGCAGAGCATATGGATGGCTATCCTTAAGGGCTATTTTTACCCTTCTTCCTCTATTTTAGGGTTTTATAGGAACAAAACCTTCCTTATCCCAATCCTCTTTCTTTACAAGACTTTTCCTTTATCCAAATTATGTACAGATCGAGATAGATAGAAATTTGAAGCCACGAGAAAGATAAACTTAGGATATTTTCTTTGCAGGTGGTCATTTTCATGACATATTCAACAACAAAATGGAAGAGCCTCATAGTCAAGTTGTTGAACCCATGTAGACAATCCAAATTGTATTTCAACAAAGTCTGGAATAAGATTGTTGAAATTAATTTCGACATAGATATGGGTAACAAATTTACCTTTTTCTCCATCGTTTGTTGTGATGGTCCAACCGAATTCCCAAGAAGAAGAGCAATCATATGTAAGATGTTGTTTCTCTAGTATTCCAATGGGAGCCACAAGAGTCGAATTCACACTAGAACCCGTAATGTTTACTCCTTCGACAGGTTGAAACACACATGCCAAGGTTTAAAAAAGAGTCCATATTGGTTACAAAAATAGGGACCCCTTCAAATGCTTTGTTATATGATCCACATGAAAAGATAAAACCACCATAAAATAACTATTCACACTCAGCATCACCTCCACTTCACCATTAGGGTTCCAAGTCTTCCTAACCTAAGACTCCACAAAGGGAAGGGAAATTTGGATATCCATAAATTTACCAATAAGTGTATGCTTGGTTAAATACTCCACATCTTTCGCCACCGAGTCTAGTTGAACCACTAGAACCGACCTAGCTTCACATCGTTCCAAACGTCCATTGTTCTTTAACAAACGATTCCTTCCAATAATTTTTAGATAAAAAATATCACTAGCATGCACGCTCTATGATGGGCCCGACGCCATCACAAAATTCCTCCCAGAAAACCCTACAAAACTTTTTTCAGACCAACCCTAGAAAGTTTGGCTTTGATTATAGTTGGTGTGAGTGGATTAAATGTTGTTATAGCACTGCAAACTTTTCTATTTTTATCAATGGTTCTCTTGTTGGTTACTTCAAGTCATCTTGTGGACTTAATCAAGGTGATCCACTTTCTCCTTATCTATTCATTATCTTGGTGGAAGCATTAGGGAGAGCCTTTTCAAAGGTAAAAACGGAATGAAAAATCAAGGGTATTCTAGTTGCAAAAAATGGTCCCTTTGAATCTCATCTCCAATTTGTTGATGATACTTTTCTTTTGAGCCATACCTTAGTGAGGCCATAGAGTTTAAATAAATATTATCATGTTATGAGAAGGCTACTAGACAGTTGGTAAATACTACAAAATCTGGAATTTTTTATTAATATTGCCCTAGATTTACAACAAATTAATGTCAATATGTCAGGGTTTAAAATTGAAAAATTTCCATCAACCTACTTGGGTATTCCTTTGTCTCATAAAGAAAATAAAATTGAGCTTTGAATCTATTTTTTAGATAGAATGAGAGCTTTCTTGGTAGGTTGGAAAGGCAAGTTCTTAACAATGGCCAAAAGGCTACAACTCATTAAGATGACATTGCAATCCATCCCTATTTATATGATGTCACTTTGAAGACTTCCATCAAGTATAACATCAAGAATTTGATAAAATACAATGAGAATTTCTATGGAATGGTTGTAAGGAAAAATCTAGGTTTTCTCTTTGCAAGTGGGACAAGTTTTGCAAAGGAAAGAATATTGGAGGAGCAAGCTTGCGTAATTGCAAACTTATGAATTTGGCATTAGGAGCAAAGCTTGAGTGGATATTATTTAGAGATCAACGAAAGAATTGGGAAAAATATTACTTCAAAAATATATAGGTTCTTTTGATGCAAACAAATTATTTAGGAAAAAACTCTACCCAAAGGATTGTCAACATGGAACTTCATATGAGAGTTTGCAATTGATAAAGAAACATATTAGATGGTTAGTCAATGAAAGGATTTATGCAAATTTTTGGTTTGATGCTTGGTTGAAGCCTTATCCTCTTATATTTGACTCAAAATGACAACCATTGGCTCAAGCATGCCTAACATGTAAAGGTCAAAAGGTGAAAGACTATATTATTATAAGCAACAACTCTAGATCATTGAGTCTTTTAGTAACCTAGTTGAAGGAGAGGAACTAAAACAAATTACAGATGAATTTCAAAAGATGCTTCAAGAGTTTTATTTTTTTATTTTTACATGAAAGGATGAGCTGGTTTGGAATTTATCAAAGGATGGTGGATACTTGGTCAAGTTGAGATAGGAGGATTTAGAACAATCAAAATTTCTTTCTCCAAAATATTTTCCTTGGAAGGATGTTTGGTCATTAAAGGTTCTACCGAAGGCCTCAATATTCATTTGGTTCGCAGTTCAAAGTAAGATTCTTATAGGAGAGAGTCTACAAAGAAAAGGATATTATGGACCCTTTAGATGTACCCTATGTAAGAAGGATTTAGAAACATTAGACCATTTAGTTCTTCATTGTCCATTTTCTCACACCATTTGGGATTATTTTCGAAAATCTATAAAATTATATTAGGTAGCTCCATCAACATTGAAAGAGTTGATGAAATGTTGGATTTATTATTTAAAAGCTCAAGCATTGTGTACTCTTTGAAGGATTGGCCTTGCCATTATTTGTTAGAATTTATGGCTTGAAAGGAATAACAAAATTAAGAAAATTAACCTCAAAATCATGCCCAAGTTTGAAATCGTAATATTGCTTCTCTTGTAGAATGTCTACAAATATGATGCTCATCATGGGAAAGCTCAATTGTAGAAAAATAGGTGCTAATAATTAGGCTACAAGGTTTTTTTTTTTTGTTAAATAAAAGTCTTCATTAATTACCGGGTTTTGCAGGTTAACCCAAAACCTATTACAATATCCAACCTTCTGCTGAGATTGTAGATCCTAGTCATCCTTGAAACTTTCTTACCAGAACTTGTGTTGAATCCCCTACAACACCTTACTAACAAGGCACACCCATACCTAAACATAACTGTAAACATTACTTACATTGACAGGAATTGAAGTTTGGAACTTTGCACTTGTGAAACCTGTTGCTTGCCCATTTCCTATTCTCTGTCAGAATCTTCCAAGGCTTACACCATGTTACCTTCATTTCCAATTTGGTATGATTTAGAGGGAAACCCCATAGTTATTACCAGCTCCATGGGGAAAGAACACCCATTCATATTTCTCCTTAACGAGTAGGTTTCTTTTCATGACTAATAATATTTTCCACTTCACATGGCACACCTTGCATCCATGTCACCAAACTACCAACATCAACACCTATGTTGGCTAATTTTTCAATTGACATGTTGGCCTCACGTTACACGTGACGAGACCTCCTATTCTGTCTTGCCGTAAAAAGGATCCTCACTTCATGGATGACTCCCTCGATTCTCCATGGAGGTTTTTTACCATTGGTTAACATGTTGATGATGTTCATAGAATCACCTTCAATCATCAAGTTACCTTGAGTTTCTTGGGCTACTTGCAACCCTCTCCAAAGGGCTCTAGCTTCTGCTTCGTTATTAGTTATGATTCCTAATGGTTCAACAAAGGCCTTGACCAGATTTCCTTGATGATCCCTGATTATTCCTCCAGCTCCAGCTCTTCCCGGGTTCTCCTTGGCTGCACCATAAAAATTTAGTTTAAACCAACCCTGGGGGGTGGCTCCCAAGAAATCTCATTTCTGGGATTGGGCAAAGAAATGGAAGGTTTGTCCTCAATACCTAAGGCCCGAGCTAATTATTTTTCTTGGGGAAGAATTGAGTGGTTCTCATCCACTAAGGTGCTAAGGTTTTCTTTTGCAAAGACAATAATCCTGTTGAGGATGGTTTTTGGGTTGTGAATGGTATCCTTAAAGGCTCTGTGGTTCCTTTCTAGCCAAATCTGCCAGAGAAAATGATGCCAACAGATTTTCCATAGGTTTTCAAGTTTTAGGCTAACAAAGGGTTGAGGCCATTGATGGAACACTTCGGATATAAGAGAAGGCTTAACCCACGAGATCCTAAAGGCTTGGAAAAGTTCATCCAGGATGGACTCCGCTACCGGACACTCCAGAAACAAGTGTTGGGTTGTCTCCCATCTTGCCCTGCACATGTAGCAACGGTTAGCAATAACCATACCTTTGGATAACATATTATCCATAGTGAGGATTTTTCCTTGAATCACCAGCCATGAAAAAATGGATATTTTAGGAATTAAGCCTTTGATCCAAACCAAACTCGGTTGAAATTGTTGACCTTCCACATTGAGAAGCAAATTATAGGAAGACTTAACTGTGAAGTCACCACTTTCAGTCTCAGCCCAAACAATGTGATCTTCATCCTCTCCAGAGGGAATAATTTGTTGAGTTAAAATGTTATAAATCTCTTCAGACTCCGCTTCAAAACCCTGAACTCTGATGTGTTTCCACCTGTTGATATTTATATCCTGCCACATATAATTTGCAACCTACAAGGTTTTAACATATATAGAAAAGTCATCTTTGACAATGAAATTAAAACAAAGGATCTACTTCGATCTATGGTAGAATAAAAATGTTCAGAAATTGGGTTTATCAAAATTAATTTTTATGGTGCTTCAAAAGAAAATTTGGTAAAAGCTGGTGGAGATGGTGTTTTTAGAAATAACAAAGAAAAAATTCTCCTCAATTACTCACAATCGTATAAAACTTCAATTAAGAGAGACTAAAACACTTCTTACAAAGATTAAAATTATAATAATAAAAAAAATAAAAATATAAAATATTAACAAATTATCATCAATGTTATTAACAAAAATAAATGTAAAAACTAAATAAATATAATATTATTACTTATGTCCATCAAGATAACTCAAACATAAAACTCCATCCCCCAAGCTTAGTTATTAAGTTTGTGTTTGTATTTGAGTTCCACACTCTTGAAGTTCAAAAAAATTCTACATGCTTAAAAATTCGAAATAAAATTTGATTATTACAAATGCACATATATTTAAATAATTTTTATTTTTATATAAAATTTAAAAATCAAAAATACAAAATTATAATATTTGATTTTAATAATTTTTTTTTAAAATATACTTTAAAATATTTTAAAAAATATAAACATTTTTATAATTTTATCTAAATATAGTAATTTTTTAACACATACGAAGACAAAAATAATTGTAGTCTGAAGATGTGAAAGATAAAAGGATTGATCATAGTCCGAAGATGTGAAAGATATCAACTGTTAGAGATCAATAAATGGTATGGTTTTATTCTTTTGAGATGATTGGAAGGAGCACCACCCCTGCCCGCGATCACGTCCAAACCAGTGAAATCCACTGCTACTTCGCCGTTCACTCGCAAAAATCCTTCACTTAAAAAAAGAGTTTCTTTACAATGTAATCCGAAGATGTATAAAATATCAATTATTAAATTTATTTTATGTTCAAAACAGGAAGAAAAAGACCAAATTCAAACTTCCTAAAACAAATGCGCATACACTATAATACTCACAATTAAAAATGTTATATTTATTATTTTTTAAACATGTGAATATATGTTTAGCAGATTCTAATGGTTAGGGTTTGAATTTATAGAGGAAAAGAAAAGACTAAGTTTTTGGAAATCGATTTTCCGTTATCTGCTATTTTCCAACAGCCACTAGCAGGGTATCATGAGAAGCTTTTATAAATGGTTGGTATTTACTAATTTTTTATTTTTTTAATTGATTGATTTTAGTTTTTTAATATTTTTTTATATTTAATTTAATTTTATTTTATTTTTTCCAATTTAAAATTTATTTATTAAATTTATTAGTTAATTTTACGAAATTCAAATTTTATATAAAAAATTCGGCTGAGCCTTGAAGTAGTCATGGAATGGGTTGAGATTCTACGGTGATAAGAAGATATCTATCGACTGAAAAGTGGAAGAATTTATTAAAGTCCTTTTTATTGGATGGCCTTTTGTATATGTATATATTGTTCCTCCGATCTTAAGGGTCACACGCTACAAAAGAAGGAAAGGTGTAAAGGTGCAATAAAACAAAAGAGCCTTCAATTATGGACAAATGATTCTCTTTTTGACTTGCTTTAATTTTATTTGTTCAGTTTTATATAATTAATTAAAAATATATTTATTAATTAAAATATTAATATATTGGAGTGGATATACATTGACCTTCCACTTCTAACTACTTTCACATATATCCGGGATGAATTAGGAATATGTGTGCCAAAAATATGAGCCCATTGATTTTAAGGTTGGACTCGACCTCTCTTTCTATTTTGATGATCTTGAAATTTAAAATAGGCCTCTCGTTAACTAAATGTTGACTAATTAAGAAAAACAAGGTAGGTACTTTCGAAAAGCAAAGAATCTTACAGGCAAAAGAATCTTACAGGCAAAACGGTTATTACTTTAGTAACGTGAGAGTTATGAATTTTCCAGGTGTTTATCTTATTTCTTGGGGTGTGATAGATAGACAAAATTGATAACTCTAGGCGTTTATAGATATATATATTTTATATATCTAAACTAGTATTAGAAAGTTTGGACACTATTTTAGTTTAAATAGTTTAAATTCACCGCAATCCTTAATATCGGTGGATAATTTTTTTAATAATGACTTTTAAAATAAAATATTAATATTATTTACGGCGCAGCTAACCTTCCTCACCTTCTCGTTGTCCTACATTGTAGGACGCCTATCGACTTAAAAAAATTAAAAAGTACACCATTGCCTTTTGTGACTATTTTTTAAATAATTTTAAAGGTGAGTGTTAGGCGGCCTTTAAAAGAAAGCTGCCATCTTTGACTTGACATTAGAATATATGTATTTATAGAGATACAAATTTTATGCTGTGAGTGTAGGATAAGGTATATAAGGTTAGTCCATATTGACAATGTTAAAAATTATTATTTTTTGTTGTAGATAAAAATTTTATAGAGTTTAGTTTGTTAGATAATAACAAAATTTTAACTATTTAAATAATTAAATTAGGATAATTTATGATAAGTTTATTATCAATCGACTTAATTTTTTTCGACTTATCAATCATCTAAAAAATCGAAGCTTGACCTCTACTAATTAATTTAGTTGTTGAGAAATTATCTCTTTCTAAGTAGTTGAAAAATTTCAACCATCTAAAAAAATCGAAGCTTGACCTCTACTAATTAATCTAGTTGTTGAGAAATTTGGGGTGCCCATGGGTATGGATCGCTTAATAGAAAAGAAGGAAGGAATAAGGGATGGGAAGATTGTTGTGGATTATAAAGTAATTATGAAGGTGAGGAATTAATAATGATTTTTTTTTAAGATTGAATGTTTATTAGGTTTTTTTTAGTTAATACTTCAAAATAAGGTTTGATGGTTCATTGTGTGGAATTATGAACAAGAACATGATATTGTATATGAAAACATTATTCTATCTTTCATGGGTTATTTAATAAATGTAAGGAAGAGTTGTATTTTCTTTTTCTTTTTGTTAATATTTATTTTATTTTATTTTAAAATATGTATAAAATTAATTATATGTTAATGAAAGTGTTTAAATATTGATGAGTGATGATGTGTTAGGTGGATTTGATGTTAGATAAAGGTGTTGACATGTCACTTTGGAGGAAGTTAATTTTAAACAATAAGAAGTTATCTTGACAAAATGGGAAAGTGATTGAAAATATGGTTGTAGGAGCATATTTGGATTTAAAGAGTTATGATGTTTAAAGTATTAAAAGGGAAAATAATTTATATTTTTTATCTACACCTTTGAATATATTTGTTTAAAAAAATTCAATTGATTGGGATGTTATGTGAGGAGAATGTGTACTAATAAAAAGATGTTGTAATTTTTTATTTTCTAAAAATTATATATATATATATATATATATATATATATATATATATATATATATATCAAAACTGTTTCCTATAAATCAAGGTTTGTAGAGCATGAACCTCCAAAAAGCAATTATTATGCATGGTTCAAAATATTTTATCATCTACAAAATATTTTGACACATATTTTTATTTAAAATTTAGTATTTGATTAGTTTATGTTAATGCTTATTTTAAATAAATCTTGAATTATTCATGAATAAAAATGAGGATACCATTTGTTTTCTAAACAAAATGGCCAAAATGTAGACTTTCAGTAGTAAAAATTACTAAAGGTGTTGATTATATGAAAAGACTATGAATATGTTGTCATTGTCGCACAAAGCTTGGAGATTCACCTTAAAATTTGATGTTAATTTAATGTTTTGTTAATTTAAAGTTTTGTTTGGCTTGAACATTTTGTTGGTTCACCCCTCCAAAGGGTTGTTTGGGAATCATAAGTTTAGGTGTTGAAGTATGTCCAAATTCAAATCGTGTGAGAAGAGCCTTGTCACAAATGCTCAACCAACTAGATTCTTCAAAATTTTAAAAATAATACAAAATGTCAATTTTGGAAGCTTTGATAAATCATACACGTATATTCAAATACCTTCTGTTATAGGAGGAAGTGATGTTTTGGGCATTTATTTTTCCTCATAGCATTAGTTTCAAATTCAAATTGTGTGAGAAGAGCCTTGTCACAAATGCTCAACCAACTAGATTCTTCAAAATTTTAAAAATAATACAAAATGTCAATTTTGGAAGCTTTGATAAATCATACAAGTATATTCAAATACCTTCTGATATAGGAGGAAGTGATGTTTTGTGCATTCATTTTTCCTCATAGAATTAGTTTTAAGCAATTTGGATTAATTGGTATTAATTTATAAAAATAAAAAATAATAAAATAATATATATATATATATATATATATATATATATATATATATATATATTTATTTGTTTGTTTTTGTTAGTTTTAATTATTTTTATCTTAATTTAAAATCTTAATTAGTTTCGTTTTAATTGTGAGTCTAGTAATTTAACCTTGTTAATGCATTAATGCTTTGTTTTCTTTTGAAAGTCTAAGGTTATGCGGTTTCCTCTGTCTCAGGTGAACGAAGATGGAACGCTATTGTGGATCGACAACTATGGACGCGATTTAGGTCTAGATGACGGACGCGACAGAAGTGTCCAGTGATCTACGGCGACGAAGTAGCCAGCGACCAATGTCCGAATCGTCTTATTGGGCCGCGTACTAGACGGCTGGCAGCGACCAGGGAAGGCACATGTGTTAATGGTGAACCATGACGGTACTCGGCATGATTCAGCATGAGAATTTGTTGGAAGGAACGAGACGTCAATGACCCGAAAACGTGGCCATGCATTGTAGGCCAAGTGGTGATGGGGGACCCGCATGAAGTCCGAGACAGTGGACGCTTGGATAGCCAGCATGGCAGGGACATGCCACGGACCGCAGAGCAATGCAGAATCCCTCAACGTGGATAATATGCCACGACGGATGCCCTTGATCACGGATCAGCGTTTGAAGATAGCTATCGTCGACTAGGCGCCAGATGTCACGTAATGAGCCGAATACGACAGAAACGCAGATGACAGGCCCGACCCTTTCTTCACGGCGTGCTGACGTAGGTGCCCAATGGGATCTTTAGGTGCGTCAGACAGGGATATAGACATAAATAAGGATCAACAGGAAACGCATGCCTACGATGTCCAATGCATGTGAACATATTCATGGCATGCCAAACAATGGTGACATTCACCAGAACCCTCAGAGAAGACCGGTGACGTGGTAGATGTGGTGGCTAGGTGGCATCAATGTGGACTTCAAATACCAACAGGCTAACGGTCTACATGGATCAATGGAGAGCGACTGGACAGTGGGAAATGGATAATCCTAAGTGGCATGCGGATGAAGCATAGAAAAAGGGTTGAAGGATGAGGACACACCAAGATAAATGCTTTTCTAATGGCAGTTTATAGAGGGCTAGTCCGAAGTGTTCTATTAGAAAGGTATAATTGTCACGACTATGAAATAAGATTTGATGAAAGTTTTATAAATGAAGAAGCCGTTATAATTGAAAAAGGAACGTTATAAAAAAATAGGCGTTGCTATGTGAACGTTATGAAAAGGGTTAGTAAGAAAGTAAGGTCGTCGTTCAATCATGCGTGGAGGAAAATAAGCGTTTCAAGGCCAAACGAAGAGGTGAAACCAAAGCTAAGTGCAGGGAAAGGAGCCGAACCAGCAAAAGGGAAATGAAACAGAAAGATAAAGAGAAAAAATTTAAATACCGATTTGAAAGATTACTGAGGCTGAAATTTTTACAGACCAGAGGTTGACCATTTTGGAAGCCATGGTTGGATTCATTTTGCTATCTTGTTGGACTTTGTTTTTTGGGGCAAAATTTTACTACATACAATGTTTAATATTGAAGATCTTTTGCAATATAATGGAGATATTTCAAGTTTCAATGCATGTTTATGTTAACCTTGTCTTATTTTCGACATATTGCATCATTTCTTTAGAAGATTGCACTGCATTAGTTGTTTAACTGTGTAAATTCAGGTAACACTAATGTTGGTTTTTGTGCAGAATACTAATGCTTGCAGGGTTTGTGGAGAATTTTTGAGTTGCAGTATTTGTTTTATTTCCAGATTTTTATTTTTATTTTTCTAACCCTTTTTTTTTGCATATTTTTTTTAATTTTCAGACATTAAAATAAATAATCCTTATCTAAATAAGTCTTAAGAAAAGGAATTGGATAACTTTATGCTTGCAACAACATCTTATTAGTATTTTATCCAAAAAAAATAGCATTATCTCTAAAGCAACAAGAATCTCCAAAAGAGATTATTTGAAGCAAGACTAAGTATACCTTAACAAGATCTTCTTAAAGAGTGGTTATAATTAAAAATAATAGCAAATGTTGTTAACAAGATACATAGAAAAATAATCAAATTCAAAGCAATAAGAGGAACATAATCAACTAAAACCTTTCTTTTAGTCAACATTTTGAGAAGATTCCCAGATTTGGTAACATTTTGATTATAATTTTTGGTCTTTTATATAGGATAATTTAAATTATCTTTTGTAGAGACTTTGATTTGAAGCTCACTTGATATGATTCAATGTGGTTTAATTCATAATATATTTTTTATCTCAACATTTTATTTTTTAATTCTTTTCTTGTAGGGCTCTTCATGCTCTTCCACACTTATGATTCCAAAAAGAGTGGTTTTCTTAAATTACTTTTATTTTCAATTAAAAAATAAAGGTGAAGACTTTGAAAATTTAAATAGAAGGTTCAATATTCAAAGTAGAAAGGGTATGGTTGTACACCATACTCCAAAAGAGTGGACAAACAATATCTCCACTAAGATCATCCTATATGGCCTATGGTCTCGTGGATGTTATAAATTATTTTATTTTATTTCTTATTTGGTAAAAAGAGTGATTATATTATATATCATCAAAGAATATTACATTTTTGGTCTTTCCAAGCCATCATGCTTTTCATCCATGTTTTAACATTAGATACATCAATTTTATCTATCTCAACCATTGTACTAAGAACCAAAATCCTTATCAATAAAAATATGTCACAAAACACTAAATCTCTAACATTACCAAGAATTTTATCATCAATATATTGATTATGCAAAAGCTCTTCCCTAGTTTCTTGTGCCCACCACTTAAGAGGGTTCCCATAGAAAATGAGGTCTCCCTTGTCCAAAGCTTAGTTTGCCATACCATCAATATCCCTCAACAATGTTGTTGGAAAGTGTACCTAAATTTATTGCAAATGTGAAAGCCAAGGTATCATCCAATAGTCTACCTATTTGACCTTCACTAGCCCTGCCTAGGCTACCCCTCAATGCCCCATTTGTAATTACCTTTCTAAATCCTAGTGGTGGTCATTGCCATTTCTAAATTCTATTCATCCTTTTATCTTATGGTTTGAATCTTCTAGCTCTATACATCTAGGGATTTATATTGAGTCATGTGACTATTTTCTCCCATTTCTAATGTGATTTTTTGGGTTGCATCAACATAAATTTTATAGTATCCATTATATTGTATATGGTCTTCACCCACATAAAATGAATATCTCTAATATTTTGTTTGGATATCCTTCTATTTTACTTATTCTAGATGTTCCAAGGTAGGATCACCATCCTTATCCACACTTTTCGATCCACATAACCATCTACTCCTTGTTGATTCTTCCATTCTCTCCAGATATCTTCTATAGATAGACTATTGATCCAATACAAACCTAGTAAGATGAAAATATTTTTCACAACTTCATTGTTGTGGGGAATTCTATGAAAAGGTGGTTAAAAGTTTTATTATCCTCCATATATAATGTACGTCTAAAAGGTTTATAGACTCCCTATTCATTAAGTTGTCCCCTACGAGTACCATTTTGTGGAGTAACCAATTGAAGAACCTAACCTTTGGCCATAAATTCTACATCTAGAGTTGTGTGAATAGATCCCAATTCAAATGAGTAGTGCTAGAGCATAATTCTTTGCACCCCTGTGCTACTATATACACCCCCTTAGTCCTACTATTCCATCCAAATCAATCCTCTTCATAGGACCATGATAATGATCCAATTTGTATGATTTGGTCAATCCCTTTTGCTAGTATCTCTGGAAATTGGATTGACCATTCTTTCGATGGAATCTAGTATCTTCCAATTGTTTGTCCTCGTGTTTGGTCCTCAATATATTTTTCTAGTTTTATCCATTGCTTTCTATGTAGCTTCTCCATCACTAGGTCCACTTTGGTTATTGAATCACTAAAGGTTGATGTCTATCCCATGAGTCTAACCAAAAATCTATATATTTTCCAATATTAACTATCCAAAACAACCTTTCTTTGATCATTTTCTCTCCTATTTTGAGAACCGCTAAAATAGGGAAACCTCTTTTAGATAACTGATATCATATAATATCTACTAGGGTCTTGTTATTTGTATGCTTTTCTCATAGATTTCTAACCCATAATGCATTGGAACTATTTATCATTCTCTAGTACAGTTTTGTAGCCAACACCTTGGTATTTTTTACTGCAGATCTTAAACCTAGTATCCCTTCCTATTTCTACAAGTATAGAGTTTCCCACTTTACCAAGGTCCATTTCCTTTCCTCCCTAGCACCCATCTAGAGAAATTTATGACTTATGTGATCAAGCTCTCAAAGCACTGCCTTCAAGATATCCAAAACCAATGACACATTTATGGTGATAGATTGTAACACTAACTTGATTAAGGTAATAAACCCTCTTGATGATAGTCATATGTTTTTCCATTTACCAATTTTACCCTTGATTGTATCTATCAACCATGACCAATCCTTATTTTGTCTACCAATTTTGATTGGGACCTCCAAATAAATAACTGGGAGCAAGTTTTTCCAAAAACCAAGTCTATCCAGTACTAGGGTCTCCTTTGGAATTTGTGGAAGAATCTTGTATTTTAGTCTCCTTCTCTTAGCCACTTGATTCTATATTTTTGTTTCCACAATAGCTCCTCCCTTATTTCCTATTCCTCCTTTAGGTTTATGAAATCCAGTTTTATTTTGGTCCTAATTTCATGAACCCTTCCTTTCTTATTTGATCATTCAACTCTTCCAATCATTCAATAAATTCCTTTTTCTTTTTTTTAACATCTCCAAATTCCTCCTAATTCTAGTTCTTAATATTTTTTTTGATATATTGTAGTTGTTTGGCAAAACAAAACATTTATGTGCCATGTCTTGATTTTTCTTCCTATCACCATTGTGGCATTTGTGGTCTAAATGATATATAGGCCAATGATTTCATCCTGCATTATTTAAAATTTTGACCTTTGGGATATGTCCCTGTATCAAGAGGTTTTCTAATACCAAGAACTTGTCCAATATTTCCAAAATTCATGTTAGGCCCAGTCTCCTGTTGGACCAAGTCATCAAACCATTATCAAGTTTGATATCTACAAGGTGTAGGTGTCCCATGTACTCACTCATGATATCCATATCTCCATATAGAGCCCAGTTTCCTCCCACCTTCTATTCTAGAGAGAGAATTGTTTTGAAATCCCCTCAACAATATCCATGCTTCATAAAATTATGAAGAGATGTAGTCTATATCCCTCCATAGCTTCCTCTTTTCTTTCATAGTGCTCAAAACATATATATTTAGATAGATAATTTGTTGATCATATTGTCCATTTTTTTCTATATCACCAATCAACCCTTTGTTGCCAACTATGTAGTGTACCACTAATTCTTTGGGGTCCCAAAAGCATGTAACTCCCCTTGAAGCTCCTTGGGAACTCAAGGATATTGCTTTACTGGGTTGCCATATCCTTCTTTTTATTATATCCATTTCCTCAAAAGATACCTTTGTCTCTTGGAGGAAGACCATTTATGGCCAATTTATTTGAATCATTCTTTTTATCTCATTTTGTTTAGAAGGACTTCCTTTCAATCCTCTAATATTCCATGTAATGACTTTCATTAGTAACAAGGGTTAAAAATATGGGTAAGTGTCATAACCTTACCTTCCTCAATTAATTTTTGACCTTCCTTCACCATGTGATGCTAGTTGAACTTTCTTCCCACCTTCTAATTAGTGTCCACCTTCATATTTTTACTAGGTTTCCGATTCACCCTCGTAGATTTTGATGTTTGTGTATAGGGTATCAATGCATTATTGGTGGTTCCATCTAATGAAGTACTTTTTCAATTTATTTTGTTTTCTTTTTTATTCTTTCTCTGATAACTCATTGCCATTTGGTTTAGTTCTCCATTGTTATTGTTTTTGCCCCATCAATGTTTTCTACATTGATGTTTTAAATCCTTACATATTTGTTTTTCCTCATATTTCCTCAAACTATGTTTCCCGAATATTTGTTTTAGTTATATTTTCTTCTTCATCTAGGAGGTCATCCATGTATAAACTTCCAAACATGTTGTTTAAAGCACTTTCTTCTCCTTAGTTACAAGTTTTATTTATGTGTTTTTCTTTGGTATTTGGAATCCCATATTTTCCTTTTCTTTCTTTTACTCTTAAGATTTATGTGCGCAATACTTAACCAGATGACCATATTCATGGTAAATTTTTCATTAAAAGGGAATATTATCGTAGTACACATGTTGTTCCCATGTATCCTCCTCAAATTGTAATGATATCTTTTTTAGGAGGGGTTTGTCAAAATATATCAACACATAGATTTATGCATAAATAAAATGTTCAAACTTCTCGACACTATCAGCTATCATCATGAAAGTGCCTAGAGTGTTACCAATTACAAATAGGACTTGTGGGTTCCAAAAATCCACTAGGAGAGCAAAAATTCTGGCCCAAACATGTCTAGTTGAGGGTGTTTCCTCCTTTGCTTTTAAATTTTGTATGCCAAATCTTCATGAAGAACCTCAATCTACAAAAGAACCATGGCCCTCCTTGAAATATGTCTTCTCTATCCTCTTATGTAGTAAACATGACTAGAAAATACCCATTAGGGTAATAAAAAATTTGAAACTCATCTTTGGTTCTCTATTGTTTGGCAACCCATATCTTAAAAGTTGATAGGATCAAATTAAAACCCATAAATCGATAAATTAGACCTCTTTTTTCCATGGCATCTATGTCATCCTAGATATCATCTGGTTCTAATTTTACTATTAGGGACCCATCTGTTGCTCTCATGCATCCCACTTTTGTTTTCCTTGGATCCACCTTTGGCATATAAAATGTTCTTATTGGCTTTCTTGGATTGTTAATGCCTATTTCCTAGGCTTACCTCCTTGAAGGGTATATTTGAGGCTCATTTTGAATGGTATCTCCCCATTATCTCTCTTTCATAGGTGTTATTGTAGGCCCAAAAATGCCACATATGCTTAGAATATTTTTGAAAATTTTACTAAGGCATAAAGCTTCATTCTGCACGCATTCCATGAAAAAGGTAAGAAGTCTGCCCACACTTAGTCAAATTTTGTACTTGGTGAAAATCTGCATCACGTCCCTTGTTTTTGGCTTTGGATTAGCAACAAAGGATTTGAATCCGCAAAAGTTTTTGGATAAAGGTGATGTAAGCATAAAATTTATGCGGATTGGAAATCGCTTTGCATTTATAAAATCTTTCAAAGCAGCTAAGTGTTGGAAGACTGTTTTCGGAAGACTCGTAGAGTATTTTGGCCCAAAATGACGACATAAGTTGGAAGATTATGTAAATATGTGTGGATTCATGAAAAGACAATTTTGTCTAATTCTTCAGCGGAATGGTGACAAGTAATGTTTATCTAAGTCTAGTGTAGAATAAAAACATAGTTGTTTACACTATAGCGGGGCCAGAATTGAAATTCATGACTAATGCTCTTGTTTAGGTCCGAAATAAAATCTTAGGATTTTCAAGGAAAATATGACATCATCAGATTGTTTGTGCAGATTCACTACAACATCAATGCAAAAGGAAAATAACAAGGAAAAAGTGGTGGATTCTATCCCGCCTTATTTACAATGCACTTTTATGTGGACTGGCGTTCTGAGGTTTTTGAAGAATGAAGGATGATGCCATCAAATATTTTAAAGTGGAATGGCACAGTGATATCTTCCTATCATTTATCAAAAGCTTACTTCAAACAGATCGTAGCAATATGATGGAAGAGATCGACGACTAAGAATTGCTGAGCAGAATGAAATAAAATAAAAGCTTTCTCGCCAGGACTAAAGAACAGTTAGTTGGAGAAGGAAGCTAAAGCACCGAGGGTTTCAAGAATATAAGAACCATAGATGGTTGCATATCGACGGTGATGAGAGGTTTCCAATAAATATCCATGATGCAGATAAGATATCCAACAAAAAGAACTCCAATTCAAGCCAACAACCAACAAGTTGCTAAGGTTTCTAGTTGCCATGGTAGTCTAATTGTAGTGGGTTTCTCAGAATATGAACCAATAAGAGAATACCAACAAGAAATCTCTGTTGAGTTGTTAAATTTTAATCTTTGTAATGTTCCTTATTATTTTAATTTTGCAAAACTATAAGTAGAGGTCGAACCCTCATTTTTAAAGGGTCGGCTCTAGTGTGTTTTCCTGTGCTACTGTAAATGTTCCCGATGACTATTGAAAGGATTATTACATTGATTTTCACATCAAATATTGTGTATTCATATTTGATATCAGAGGTTCACACTCTTTGGTTGCATTTATGTGAATACTTTAATGGTTAGTTTGTGCCATATAAATGGATTACTAGCTACTAGGGTAATTGAAATCTGCTTCTGAGTTTGATATTTATTGTTAGGGAGTTCATTTCTATAAAATCTAGATATTGGTGAATTATGTTATTTGGATTACCATTATTTGGATATTGAAATTGTTTTCTGCAATATTTCTCTGTTGTTCATTAATGAATGAAAATACGTCTAACTTGAGATAATGTTGATCTAAGTAATGTATCCTTAAGTTTTTTTGGAGCTTTTTGTTGTGGTGCAATGTTGTTAACATATCTATCCACTATTGTTCACATCTTTCTAACCCTAATATTTTCTTACCCTAATATCTAAAACCGTAAGTGAGCATAATTGTGTCAACACTGTAGCAAGTGTGAACACTTAATTTATTAAGTGGTTATTTAGTGGCTAGGCTAGGTTAGAGTTGTCGGCTAAATTGTTTAAGTCGGCATGATATTTTTTAAATTTCTCTTCTATCCTCCTTATCCCTCCATTCTCTCCTATATTCCCTCTTCTCCCTTATCACTCCACCTCCCTTTCCCCTTATTCCTCCAACCTCCCTTCATCTTCTCCTCCGACTTCATCCCTTCCCGCTTCTCCCCTAATCTCCTTTCTCTTCTTATAAATTAGTGGATATATTCTTTGTTTGTTTGAATAATGTAATTTTTGCTCTACGAAATTATGAAATAAACCATTATTTGTTAGTGCCACCTGGTCCTTATTTTAGATTTGGTATCAGAGCCTTAACCGGGCGAGCGTGCTGGGCGATCGGATCGAGGAGGTGGCAGAGCGCAGAGCTGGGCATAGATTTTGAGGCAGAGCTGAGAGCTGATGCGGACTGCATGATTTTTGAGGTGACACATGGCAGGGAGAGCTGAGAGCTGACTCGAACACGTAGCTCGAGGAGCTGAGGTGGACGTTGACATGGTGGCAGCTAACACGTGGCAGGCGCTAGCAGAGTGCTGATTGGGCAAGCCGAGAGCTGACGTGGCAGAATTCGGGTGCTAATGTGGCGGTCGGGCGTGTGGTGACGTGGCAAAAATTGGTTTGTCCACATGGCAAAAGCGGATTCGCCTGAAGTAGTTTACGTGGTGGACGTAGATTTGCCAAGCAAGCATAGAGTTGGGGAGTGATTTCCCGAAGGCAATCGAGGTCTTATGCGCTCGCGCGCATATAAGAAGACCTCTGCGTCTTCCTCCCACTGAATGTGGGATAAATCCTCATTTTTTTTTAAATTGCCGCCCATCCACTGTATAAGGAACAGCAGGTTCCTTTGTCCTCCAGCCGAAGCGGGTAGCGTAGGTGGTTGAGACGCTTGCTTGCGGAAGAGAGGTCCCGGGGTCGAATCCCGTCGGGGTAAAAAATACAAGTTTTTTATTTTTTTTGTAATCGTCGAAAGCAGCAAGGTTTAAGAAGGCGGAGGTCAGCCTTGTTTCTCACCGGAGCCACGTGGTGCAGCGGCTAGACCTTGCGGGTAGGAAGCGGAGGTCCTTAGATCGAATCCCGTCGGGGATTTCGCAAAAGAAAAAAAAGGTTTCTTTTTTATTTAATTTTTCATTATTTGTTTTTTAATTAAAAGTTTTTAAAAATTATTTAATAATTTCCATATATATTTTATTATTATGTTTTTTTAAATAAACTTTTATTTAAAAAAAGATAATTAAAATATATATAGGAAATTGTTAAAAAAATTTCTAAAGGCTTTATTAAAACAAATTTTGGAATTTTTTTTTAAATTGTGAAAAGTGGAAAGTGAAAATTTTGCATTGATGAGTAGATGATCAGGTCATCTGGATGCTATTATGCATTGCTCTCTCTGTTGAGAAGAGAGACTCCTGATTCCTTTGACAGGAAAGTCCAGTAGAGTGGACTTCATACAGTGTTTTGTCAGTTGGAAAACCAAGTGATAGCACATCAGAGAAAACCAGATTCTGGATACGAGGCGGATTCTGAAGATAATATCTTCGGGCAAAGAGTAGTTGAATTCGAGACGGTTGAAATAGTACCTGAAGGACAATCAAGTGACAGTTATACTCCTGCAGTGCCTGAAGTTGAAACGAGTGAGAGCTATACACCTCGCTCTCCTGATTCAGAACCAGAAGAAGTAGAAGCAGAAGCAGAGGAAAAAGAACCAGTGGAGGTGAAACCTGCAATTGAAGAACGAGTTATTCTCAAAAGGCATCTTGAGTCAGCAGCAGTAGCAAAAGAAGTCATTATAATCAGTGACGATGAAGCAGACAACTTCACCTTTCCAGTCTTGGGAAATCCTCAAGAAGAAGAACGCCAAATCAGTGAGCATTTTAAGAAAGCTAGATTTGATTTAAATCAGTGATCTATTTTGTACTTCTTTGTACAACTTGTTTGAAGTTGAAATAAAATTTGCTTTCTAAAATGGCTTCCAATACTAGTTTACCAATCCTTGAGTTCAATGGTGGTGATTACGAGTATTGGTCAATTAAAATGAAAACTCTGTTGATTGGCAAAGGTCTTTGGGATGTGATTGAAGAGGGATATATTGAACCTTCAACTATTGAGTGGGCAGTTTTGAGTGGTGCTGATAAAAGGGCTAGAAAGGAAGCTCAGAAGAATAATTCTTTTGCCCTTTATCACATTCACGCCGCCCTTGATAAAAGTATTTTCCCTAGAATAGCTTCTTTTATAACTGCTGAATCTGCTTGGAATGCTTTAAAAGAAAGTTATAGGGGTAGTGACCAAGTCAAACAAGTTAAACTCCAAACCTTGAAAAGAGAGTTTGAAACTCTTAAAATGCAAGAAAATGAAAAGGTTGGTGATTACTTGCGTGCGTGTGAAAGCCGTAGTAGATAAGATGGTCACTTTAGGAGAAGATGTAAAGCCTGAAGTTATAGTGAAGAAAGTGTTGAGGACACTTCTTCCTAAGTGGAATTCAGTAGCCATCATTATAGAGGAATCTAAAGACCTAACTTCTCTATCTTTTGAAACCCTCATTGGCTCACTTCTCTCACATGAGGAGAGATTACAGCCAACTCCTTCCACAAGTCATGGAGGAGATGATAAAGCCTTTGCTTCTCAAGAAGGCAGAGGTAGAGGTCGTGGCAGAGGAAAGTATAGAGGAAGAGGCAAAAATAATCAGAGAGGTGGAACTCCTAACAGAGGAGGATTCTCAAACAATAGTGAACAACAGCAGAATAGAGGAGGACAACAAAATAGAGGGAAACAATCAGGCAGAGGTAAAGGAGGAGATAAGTCAAAACAATCTTGCTACAATTGTGGCAAACTTGGCCATTATGCTCGTGATTGTTGGACTAAGACTTCACAAGGAGCTAGTAGCGACCAGAGCAGTCGGTTTGGAAACTTTGGAGAAGAGGAAGAGGCCACAAATCTCTTTCTCTCATATGGTCGAGCGAGATCAGAACATGAATGATACATGGATCTTGGACATAGGGTGTTCAAACCATATGAGTGGCAAAGAAGAGCTCTTTGCTACTCTAAACTCCTCCTACAAATCCAACATCAAATTGGGAGATGATAAATCATTGGCAGTAGAAGGCATTGGAGCTATGGCAGTTCCAACTAAAGAAGGAGTCAAACAAGTAAGTGATATCTATTATACACCCCATCTCCAACATAATCTTTTAAGTGTTGGTCAAATGTTAGAAAAGAACTACAAGTTGCTTTTTGATGAGGGTAAATGCACTATTTTTGATAAAAATAACAATAATAGAATCATTACTCAAGTGCCAATGACAAAGAATAGATTGTTTCCTTTAAAGTTTGGCCAGCCAGGGGGAGATAAGTTAGCAAGTGTTGCTATTTCCAATCCAAGTGTTCTATGGCACTTGAGATATGGCCATTTGAATTCTGCTAGTTTGAAAATGCTAACTTCCCAAGCCATGGTCACTGGACTTCCTAAAGTTCAGGATAGTAAAGAAGTCTGTGAAGGGTGTGCTCTTGGGAAGCATGCCAGATCAAAGTTTCCTCATGGACAAGCATGGCGGGCCAGCTATCCACTCCAGCTAGTGCATACCGACATCTGTGGTCCGATGCAGACACAGAGTCTGGGTAACAACTCTTACTTTCTACTCTTTATTGATGATTATACTAGAATGTGTTGGATATATTTTTTGAAACATAAGGATGAAGCATATGAATGCTTTATCGATTTCAAAACAAGAGTTGAAAGTGAGAGTAGATATTTTGTAAAATGTCTTCGATCAGATAGGGGAGGAGAATACTCCTCTAATGAGTTTGTGAATTTTTGTAAGCAACATGGCATTAAGAGGCAGTTCACTGCTGCCTACACTCCACAACAGAATGGTGTCGTAGAGAGGAAGAATCGCACCATTGTGGAGATGGCAAGGTCTATGCTTCAGACGAAGCATTTGACTAATTCATATTGGGCGAGATGCAGCCGGGACCAGCGTATATATCTTGAACAGAAGTCCTACTTCAAGTTTGAAAGGGCTGACACCTTACCAAGCTTGGTATGGTAAAAAGCCAAATGTTAAGCATTTCAGAGTGTTTGGCTCGTTGGCCTATTCTCACATTCCTGATGAGCTTAGGAAGAAGCTCGATCCAAAGAGTCAAGCATGTATCTTTGTAGGATACTGTGAGAATACAAAAGCTTACAGACTCTATAATCCCTGGACTAGAAAGTTTGTGATTTCCAGGGATGTGATTTTTGATGAAGGGGGAGAATGGGGTAAGCCCCAAATATTCGGTGATGTTGAATCCACCGATGTAGTTTCTCAGCAGGTGCAACAACAGACACCACAGAAAGGAAAGCGAGTCTCCTCCAACAAGTCCAAGTTCATCTTCTGATTCCACTTCTTCACCAAGTCCTTCTCCACAGCGATCCGTAAGTTCCTCACCAATGGACATTGATTCTCCATCCAGAGGTAAGAGAACTCTACAGTATCATCCATCATCTCAGATGTTGGATAAATTTTTTCAAGAAGATACACTAGGAGTCAAGCTAGTGAAATGGATTCTGTTTTACACAGATTAGAAAGTATGCACCTATATGGTGATGATGTCTCCCAGCAGGAACCTAGGGGAGATCAAGTTAACTATGCTTTGTTAACTAGTGCACAGCTTGAACCTTCTAGTTATGAGAAGGCATGTACTCAAAAAATTTGGCAAGATGCCATGAAAGAGGAGATAACCTCTATAAAAAACAACGACACTTGGGAGCTGGTAAAGCTTCCTAAAGGCAAGAAATGTGTTGGATGTAAGTGGGTCTACAAGACCAAGTTTAATGTTGATGGTAGCATTGAAAGGCACAAGGCGAGACTAGTTGCAAAGGGATTCACTCAGAAATATGGAGTTGATTATGAAGAGACTTTTGCTCCTGTAGCTAGACAGGAGACTATTAGAACAGTTCTTGCCTTAGCTGCACATAAGGGATGGAAAGTCCAACACATGGATGTGAAAAGTGCATTTCTAAATGGTTACTTGACAGAAGAAGTGTATGTTGAGCAACCACAAGGATTTGAAGAGAAAGACAAGGAACATCTTGTTTACAAACTGAAGAAGGCACTTTATGGCCTCAAGCAGGCACCACGAGCTTGGTACTCACGCATTGATGGGTACTTCAAAGAATTTGGGTTCACCAAAAGTAGAAATGAACCCACCCTTTACTACCTACAGCAAGGAAATGACATCCTCATAGTTTGCTTGTATGTGGATGATCTCATATTCATGGGTAGTAATGAAAAAATGAATATGGAGTTCAAACACTCCATGATGAAGCAGTTTGAGATGAAGGATCTTGGCTTAATGCACTACTTCCTTGGAATGGAGGTTCATCGATCAGATATAGGGATCTTCATCTGTCAACATAAGTATGCTCGGGACATGCTTAAGAAGTTTGCTATGGAGCATTGCAAACCGGTTGCAACTCCGAGTTGGACATGGGATCCAATTAAGCAAAGATGATGGAGCATCAAAAGTTGACGTGACCACTTTCAGAAGCATGGTTGGGAGTTTGATGTTTCTCGCCAACACCAGACCTGATATTCAGTATGTTGTTTCTCTTGTCTCTCGATTTATGTCTAACCCTTCTGAGTTGCATTTGCAGGCAGCTAAGAGAATTCTCAGATATGTAAAGGGTACATGGGATTTTGGAATCCATTACCATAAATGTAACACTATCAAGCTTGTAGGCTTCGGTGATAGTGATTGGGGTAGCAACATTGATGACAGAAAATCAACCTCGGGGAACTGTTTTAGTCTGGGATCGGGACTAATAACTTGGAGTTCCAAGAAGCAGACAGTAGTAGCACTATCTTCAATAGAAGTTGAGTATATAGCGGTCACTCATGCTAGTACTCAAGCTCTATGGCTACGAAAGGTATTAGAAGAGATTGGAGAGCAGCAAAGTGGTCCAACAAGGATATTCTGTGACAACATTAGTGCCATTCAGTTGGCATACAATCCTGTCCACCATAGTAGATCAAAGCATTTTGATATGAAGTACCACTTCATCAGAGATATGGTGGAAACTGAAACTGTTGAGCTTCACTATTGCCACACTTTGGAGAATGTTGCGGACATCTTCACCAAGGCGCTGGCTAAAGCTCAATTTGTAAAGCTGAGAGACTGTCTTGTCAGTCCTCTCACCTTTAAGGGGGAGAATGTAGCAAGTGTGAACACTTAATTTATTAAGTGGTTATTTAGTGGCTAGGCTAGGTTAGAGTTGTCGGCTAATTGTTTAAGTCGGCATGATATTTTTAAATTTCTCTTCTATCCTCCTTATCCCTCCATTCTCTCCTATATTCCCTCTTCCTCCTTATCACTCCACCTCCTTTCCCCTTATTCCTCCAACCTCCCTTCATCTTCTCCTCCGACTTCATCCCTTCCCGCTTCTCCCCTAACCTCCTTTCTCTTCTTATAAATTAGTGGTTATATTCTTTGTTTGGTAATGGTTGTATTGGCTCTGCGTAGTAATTAATAAAGTATTATTAGTTTCAATTTACCTTGTTGTCACCTGATCTGATTTTTAGAAACACCCTATTTAAGTTGACAAGGAACCAACCTACTCTGGAGGTTGGATCGGAGACTTTATTTTGGCCCATCCAATGTTGAGTGTTGAGCTATAGCTATCGAGTGCAAGTTTGGAAATAAAGTAGGATGATAGACAGCCGCAGTGTTGAGTAAAAACTTGATGCAATTTAGTGTCCAAAAGTTACTATGGTTGGTCCATTTTTGTGAGCTTGGATATCAGGTTTGGAGAGCTTTGCTTCCATTTAAGTTTTTTGTATGATATTCCTTTTCCTTTGATCTACTCCTTGGATCTGGGTCCTTGGTCTCTTCTACCTTTAGGGCTATTTCTTTGCTGGTTGAGACTTTTCCCATTGGATTGTGTTGTAAATTAAAAATTATTGTGATCCTCTATGCAAAAGTGGTCCTACTGGTTTGTAATCACTTTTCCTAGATACTAATGATCTAACTGCATAAGATTCACATTATTTCCATCCTCTTTTGTTTGAGTCTAAAACTTCTTAGCAAAAAAGTTTTTCATGCATGTTTCTCCTCTCATCATCCCACCACCATCATGTGGTTTTCCCATGTTTTGACTCCTCCATAGGCCCATAGGTTATTGTCGATTTCTCCTATCTATTGTGTGTATGTCCTTTGCAGTCACTTCACCTCAACTCGTCTATCTTATTTTTAATTTAATAATATATATCTCTATTATTTTTAATTTAATAATATTTTTTCATTAAGTTTAGAGCAATCAATCAGGTTTGAAGAGTTTCACATCCTTCTACAAGATGGGTGAACTTTAAAAAGTTCATGAGGTTCAAAGCAATTTGGTTAGGAGTGAAAAGTTTTGCATATTAAATTAAGGTCTAAATCTCATAAATAAACCTTAACATTTTTTTTTCAATAAGCTATATAGGATTGAAGCAGGCCTCACTATTACATCATGACCATATAGTAATACAATAAATTACATCATAATCATATAGTGATATTACAATAACTTGACAATTAAACATTATAGCTTGGTAAGATTTGAACTTTAGTGTCCTTGAAAATTGAAAAATCTAACCAGTTCATCTAGTATCATTTGATAGGTAAACATTAAATTGTTAATTTTTTAACTTTTAAAAAAGAAACTAGGTTTAAATCTTACCAATAAAAATATAAACATAATTATTAACCTATAATTATATAATTACAATATAATACAAATTAAACTCTTTCCAATTTTATATAACCAATTAAATATGTATATATAATATATTTATTATAAAACTATATATATTTCATTCAATTTCGATTTATATGGAGTCATTAAAAATCGTTGAAGCTCAATCAAGGTTGAAGTAATAAAAAGATTCACCATTGACAAGTCAGACAAGAAGCTCAATCTCCCAAACCTTCAAGTAATGATGGAATGTGTTAAGATGCTACGGTGATAAAAAGATATTAAAGTCCCTTTTTATGGGATGGCCTTATATATATATATATATTTTGTTCCTTGGATATTAAGTATCAGAGGTTACATTGAGAGGAAAGGTCTACTAAAAAAAACTTCAATTATACACAAATGATTCTCTTTTTTACTTGTCTTTTCAAAATTAAATGTTTAACAAAAATTTATTTTTAAAATTTTAATATTTATATAATTTATAATTATTTAAAAATATATATATATATTATTATATCATAAAGGTGTTGACTTAAGAATTAAAAGCATATTCAAGATCAATTGCAAAGGTTATATATGGTTTGAGTTAAATACTTTAGAATTAATAATGATATTAAAAAATTTATAATTGTTAAGAAAGTTTTTAATATTAATAGTATTGATTTTATTTTTTTAAATGAACAAAAAGAAAATATATTATTATAATTATAGAATATTTTAAATTTTATAATTTGAATTAATTAGTTAACGGGGTTTTGGTTCAATAGTTAGGATATATAAATGTTATGGTTCATATCAATATTTAAATATTTGTAACACCAAAAAGGTTATATAACTCAATGTGACTAAGTTACCTAAAAGGTAAAAGGCAAAGGATAACCCTTTCAAAAACACTATTAAAAAAAAAAAATAGGTTTATTATGGTTTTATTATTCTATAAAAATATGTATTACATAAAATAAAGTTATATTTCAAATATAGATATTAAAAGTTTGTAAGATACAAGTTGTATTATAATAATATTATATTGTGTTATTCTAAAGGATTTTATTATTAGAAAATTGTAAATAATATATTAAATGGTATGAGTTTAGTTGGTTAAATATATTGCTTTTTAAAGAGAAGACTAATTTGAAAGTTTACAAAATAAAGTAAGGGTGTAATATAAGTGAGTTATTTTTATCTTGTGAGAGATAGTGGTATGTTTTTATGTTTTTATTCAAGAGACTCAAGTTTAAACCTCTATACAAGGGGATTGGGAACCCTTTCAAAAACTCATGCTTTACCCAAAAACTTTAATCCGAAAGGGATAGGTCGATTGGTAGCGATTGAGTGCTTGTTGGTGGGTTGCCCCAACTCGATTATCTATACAATCAAGGTTTATTGACTTCATATTTACCCAATAGGTTAGGTTTATAAAGGTTCCCTTTGAAAAAACTAAATTTTTATATTATATGAAATAATTTTTTTAATTAAAAAATACTCTAAGATAGAGTTTTTTTTAATGTAAAAAGGTATTTATATTAAAGGATTAATAGAATACATTTTTAAAAATAAAAAAAAGAGGTGGATAAACATACCATGTGGCCAACACCATCAACCAAAAACCCATTGTCATTAAAACAACGTATGAAACCAAGAAACTAACTAAAAACTAATCAAAGCCTTACAAAAATGATAGGCAAACACTATCAAGTAGCTAACAAAACAAAATGATTACATACTCAAAATGGTGGCTAAGCGCATGCCACAAGAGCAAAAGCAAAAAATGGAGAATATCTACAATGGTGAAGATCCAATATGCAGGTTTAGCCACTATTCGAACCAAATCCCACCTAGCATTATCATCAGGAGACTTTGGCATCGAATCCCTTCCCCGCTCAAAAGAAGTGTTAGGAACATCTTCCTAGATGCAAGCAAATGAATCCTCATTAGCATCAAACAACATAGTACCTAAATTATCCCAGGCATCGAGTCGAGGAGCTCGGGAGAGATAGGAGCAGATAGGTTACCAGGGCTAATTCTGTAAGGAGGGGACCTTGATCTAGGGTAGGAGTGTGATTTGGGGTTGAGCGACGATGTTGCTTGGACATGGACTAGCTTCAGGAATAATCTTGCTCAAGAGGAACCCGATGATGAGGAATAATGTAAGCAACTTTAGGTTAGGCTTAGTCTATTGAAATTAGGACTTAACCTTAATGTTGGCTAATAAGCAATTTATGCAAAATTATAAAATGTGGGTTTTATGAGCTCATGTTGGATTTTTAAGACTAGTTTTTCCAATATCTTCTAGAGGGATATTGAAATTTTGGAAGATAAGAGGCTATTCCTCGAATGAGCATTTTGGATAAAGCTTATCTTCCCAATTTGGAAATTTGTTTCTCAATACAATAAAATGGTTACTCATTTCAAGAGAAATTGGTTGTAATATGGGCCTATTTAAGCCTTTCATTTTAATGCAATCACTAGCTTCATTTGGATCCACATTAGTGGTATCAAAGCATAGGAGTTGTAGAGGTTTTGTGTACCCTTTTGAACTCATGCTACTTGTTTAGTTTTGGATAATTACCGACCAACAAGATCCTACCTTGAAGCTCTAGTTGCAGTCAGTCCTAGTTTACTTTTGGAATTCCTGTTCCCTTGGATTGGATTTGAATTTTCTAAAGTTAGAAGATTTACTATTCTGAGGAAATTATTGTGAGTAGAAGAGTGAAATGATGGTGAGGCTATACATTCAAACCACCCTTCATTACTATATGATCATTCAAAATAGGAACAAGCTACGAAGAAGGATCCCTTGAGCCGTCTTCCTCCACCTGCTTCATCAACAAAGAAGTGGTCTACAGATGATCTTATACACCAGAAGATCACTAGTAGAGTTTGATCCTTTCATTTTACTATAAATATTATGGATTTGCTTTCTCTTCTAACAAAATTTCTTCTATTTTGTTAGCTAAAAATTATTCTTTGAAAAACTTTTTGTTACTAATTTGATTGGGTTCTTGTTGGATTCTAGTTGTTTTATTTGAAAAGGCTTCCTTAGGCATATATATATATATATATATATATATATATATATATATATAAATAAAGCTTTTATTTTATATAAAAAAGGTATTTTCTATTTAAAAAAGAAAAAGTAGTTGGTTCTCTTGCAACAAGCAACCAGTCTCTACCGCCACCTAGGTAACTTGTATGTCACCCTAGGTGACATTTGATCGCCTGTCTATGACATTACATCGCCTTAAGAAAACATCACATCACCATCAAGTGGCTTTCAGTTGCCTTCACAACCTTACACATGACAGTCATGTAGATCCAACACAAGCTAAAACCATTCAGTGATAGGTGGTTGTTAGATTGAC
Organism: Wollemia nobilis; assembly: GCA_028583015.1. Lineage (NCBI taxonomy): Eukaryota > Viridiplantae > Streptophyta > Pinopsida > Araucariales > Araucariaceae > Wollemia > Wollemia nobilis. The sequence continues at coordinate 342,096 of JAQPPZ010003378.1, forward strand.
CTCTAAAAATTTATGAGACCAGCTTTATTTGTACTTGCACATAACCCAAGGCCATAGAAAACAAGAGAAACTAGCATAAAAACTGAGTCCCTAATGCAAAAACCTCAATGCAAATATCCAAGTCATGATCCCATTCATCAAGAATATTCCCTTACATGGATTCCAGCTCACTCTTGATTGGCACATAGATCCTGAGGTATGCAAATCTAAACCCTCATTGGCATATCTCAACTAATCACAAGCTTTCATGAATGGTGAATCATGAGGAAGCATGTGGTAAAGTTTTTGTGTCCAGATCCAGCGGTTCTACATGCAACACATGGCATCAATCGGCGATGGCTTGGAGGTGTGTTTACATTTTGGTAAAATTTCATGGGAAATATTTATCCCACAGGCTTTGCAACCTTTTAAATAGGGCAACCTCACCCTAAGTAAATAACCAACGTACGTTGGCTTTGCAACCTTTTAAATAGAGCAACCTCACCCTAAGTAAATAACCAACGTACATTGGCTAACATGGCTAGCTAGTGATAAGGTCGCACCTTGTTGCACTTAGTTGACCGACTTCTCCTTGGACCAGTTGATCTTAGTTAATCATAAAACTTCATTGAATTTTGTCAAACAATGCTGAAAAAGAGCTAAATTTGTTATAAGGGATAAATTTCATTTTTATATGCAAAGGGGAAATTAATTAATTTTATAAATTAATTAAATAATTGTGTGCTTAGTCTTTAAATTTTTCCCTTCCAAGCATTGTAAAATTACAATTAAATATTTTATTTTTGTAATTATTTGGAAAAAAAGCACAAAATTCTTATAACCCCTTGAGGTCCTTTTTATAAATCATATTTTTGGCTTACACAAGGTCTAAAATGGCTACCGATTTGGTAGAGAAAATGGCCTTTGATCTATAAGGTCACTAATATTGCTACCCTTAGTGAAGCCAAAGACCATTGCTCGTAAGCAAAATATGAGGTCAGAACTTATGATGGGTTCTGTGATCCTGAGGTCCTAAACAGTTGGATCCTTGACATGGACATGTGGTTTACTTAGAGTAAAATTCCTAAGGATGAGAAAATCCCATTTTCTAAGTTAAAACTATTTGGTACAACCAAAGTTTTGATTATGGACCACCAAGAAAATCAAGATCCCATTGATACTTGGGATGATTTGATGAATGCATTGAAGAATATTTTCTATCCTTCAAGTTATGAAGAAGATCTTGTCTTCAAATGGCTTTGTTTAAAGCAAGGATACAACATGAGTGTCCAAGAGTACATCTTCTAGTTTAACAAATTAAGGATTTTAACTGGTATACAAGACTCTACTGAAGCCCCAATCACAAAATTCAAGAGTGGATCGTAGGAACCACTTTTTAGGGAGTTGAAATATACCCCTATCACAAATTTGAATGCAATGTTCAATCAAGGACAACTTGCAAAATATAAGCTTGCAGCTCAATTGAGAGGATATCGATCTTTGTCAGCTAGAGGAAATACCATGGCGATGAATTAGCAACAATAAAAGATGAAAAAACCTTATTCTTCTTCTTCATATTCATCTACTTCCTCTTCTTCATAATCCAAAAACCCTTCTTCTTCTAAAGCTCCATTGTTTTGTACTTTTTGTAAGAATAAAGGCCATGTTCGACAACAATGTTATAAGTTATAAAAATTGAAGAAGAAATACCTGGTTGTAAAGCCTCCAAATGATGACTCAAAAGATGGTCCCATTCGGGATATGGAGGAAGAAAGGACATACAAGGAACTAAAGGATCAATTGAACAATTTAACCCTTATGAATTCTTATTTAGATGGTCATAAAAGCTTATTCATCACAACGGCTCACCTAACTCATGATTATTTTGTTGATTGTATAATCAACAATGGATCATAGAAAAATCTAATTCTGAGACCCATTGTCAACAAATTGAAGTTTCCTATGAGTCTTCATCCTCATCCTTATTCTTTAGGATGGAAGGACAATGGAATATCATCCAAAATTACACACACTTTCTGATAAGGAATCTTAGATCTAGGGACTAATTATTTTTAGACCTAGGGTATGTTAATTAGGACTTAGTGTTCATAATAATCAACGTGAGTTGTTTTTAACCTCCATTGACTGGTCTAGGTGTAGGTGTTATTGTTTTCAGCATTGTCGGGCTTACATCTTTAGCCTTTCCAGATTTGTGTGCGTAAATCCTTGAAGTTGTTCATGATTTCTAGGTTTACGGTTTTATTTTTGGACTTATTTAACGTCCTAAGTTTTCAATAATATTCAGCTTCGATTTTTCCATATCATTGGTATCAGAGCAGGTTATTTTGGAGGCTTTGGGTTATTTTCGACCTCCACAATCTGTTCCAGTTGAAGCTCAGGGAAATTGCAGATAATTTGCTGCTAGTTTCCATTATTAGTTGACAAAATTTATTGACATAAAAAAAATAAATAAATAATTTGTCAAATTTTTGAAGGGTACTCGGATGCCACTGTCTGAAGACACAACTGCCTCTGCGATTGACGCAGACCCACTCCCCCGGCAGATCTGTTTGACGCGAATCCGCACTACAACTGTTGCTGCTGTCAGAGCAATTCCGATCACGGGAGAGCGATCGACGCTGTCATTTTATTTGGGTCGCCGCTCCACTGCGTAAACTCTTGCAGCGCAGCCACATCCATCCGACGTCCTGAGTTTTTTTTTTCTAGTGGAGACGCAAGGAGTCAAACCCCGGACCTTCTCGTCCCTGGTTTTTTTGGTGACCGACGCGAAACTTCAGTGGCAGACGTGACGCCATTACCAGGCGGTGGTCTACACTGCTTTCAGTTTTATTCCACGCAGCAATTCTACTTCGGGCGTTTTCGACCAGCTTTCGATCGGATCTTCGCTCATCATCCCTCCGACCGCTTCTGATCCGGAGCCAAATGCACCCGACATTGTTTGCCGCCATCCAGCCGAACACGCGCCAGATCTCTACTGCGCATGCATGTGTTTCTGTCTATGTTCGACTTCTGCACCTGCCGTCTCGTTTTTAGGGACAAACGACTCCATTGGCTCGCTTGCCGAAAACCACTTCCTGCCCGTGGTTACACGACACTAGGACGCTGTGCAGGTTGATTTTTCTGCGTACAGCGTGGGACGAAGAAAATTCAAGGGTGTTACCATCGACGATCGGAGAATTCGGAACGAGGGCGCAAACTGCTGCTGGGATCGGTGATCAAGGTTCCAAACTACTGTCATATTAGCCCGAATTGCCAGGAGGTCACCGGCGACAGAATTTTTGCCTGGTGTAATCGCTCCATTACCGGTCTGTGCGACGCGGATTTCCTACCATTTTTGGCAGCCGCTTTTTCTCGATTTTCTGCTGGCGACTTCTACAGTAAACCCGATCTGCTGTTCGTAAACCTGCGTCGCTTTCGTGGTTTTCGCAGACCCTTCCACATTCCTACCATGACGGACATCCCCTGTAATTTTTGACATCTGTCAGACTTGCCGGACGGAGCCAACTTTTGCGTGCTGACAACGCAACGTGCTTCGCGGTTTTGCCTGCGTGCCTGCCCTTGTTTTTCTTATTGCTGTAAACAAACAGGGGAAATTCCAGCCTGAGGTCACCGGCGAGGTCAGAACTGCTTGATCCATATTTCATTCTGGGTTTTGCGTTCGAGACAACCGTTTCTACTCCGTGCAGGGCTCCAGATTCGATGAATGAGGGTTTAAAGGTGTTTCCGGCTGACTCGACGAACAGTTCGTCTTTTTCCACATTGCTTCTGCTGCGGAGTGTTCAAATCGTGCAACTCTGGTTGGATTGGCCACCGACCAGTGGCTTCATATTTGTTTCTCTTTCCTTTGATTAACCAGGTCCAGAAGAACTAAGCAGAACTAGGGGATTTCAATTTAAAAAAAAAAAAAAGGAATATTTAATTAAAAAAAAAAAAAAATTCCTTTTTGTCTTTACTCCAGTCAATTTTGACTTTTTCTAGCATTGTGCAAATTTTTTTTTTTTGCCCTTTCATTGTAAATTTGCAATTTTTGCAAATTAATTTGGGCACATTTTATTTTTGCACATTTTGTAATTTGTCTTTTTGTGACAATTCTTGCTGGCGATCACTCGGGGTCAAATGGCTTCCGAATTAGCCGATAAGTTGGCTCAAGTAACCCAACTTGTCAGCGTGTTGGCTGATAAAGTTACATCTAATGAAGTGCAACAACAGTGTGAGGTTCCGGTTTACACTGGTTCCCGAGATCCCGAAGTCCTCAACAGTTGGATTTTGGACATGGACAGTTGGTTTCAGTATATCAAGATCGCCAAGGATCAGGAGGTTAACTTTGCCAAATTGAAACTTTTCGGCATTGCTAAGGTCCTTGTCACTGATCGACAACGGACCCAAAATCCCATTGACACGTGGGATGAATTGCAAAGAGTATTGAAGAATAATTTTTATCCTTCAAACTATGCCACTGACCTTGAGATCAAGTGGCTTCGTCTTCGACAAACCTCAAATATGACTGTTTCTGATTATATTTTTCAATTTAGCAAGTTGCGAATTTTGAATTCTATACAGGATAATGCAGCACAACTTGTTAACAAATTCAAAAGTGGTTTGCAGGAGCCCATTTACAGGAAGATGAAATACAAGTTGATTGTAAACATTGACATGGCTTTCAATCAAGCCCTTCTTGCTGAGGAGGAAATGAGGGAGCAATCGCGTGGGACTCGCTCTTCTACGTCGGGAGGAAATCAGAAGGCTTCTCCACAACCTTCCAAGGGAGCTAAATCTTCTTCTTCTTCTCCTTCTCCCTCTTCTTCATCTTCCCCTTCTTCTTCACAAAAATCTTCTTCTTCTAAATCACCTTTGATTTGTAATTATTGTAAAAAGCCAGGACATACTCAAAAGAGGTGTTTTAAGTTGCAAAATATGAAGAAAAAATCCCTAGTTGTAAAGCCTTCCAATGAGGACTCACAAGAAAGTCCCATTGAGGCTACAGGGGAACGTAAGCCTTATAAGGAATTGGCAGGGTTAAACAAATTGACCCTTATGAATACTTCACAAGGTGATCGTGAGAATTTGTTTGTGACTACGGTCCATCTCAATGACACCTTTATGGTTGATTGTATAATCGATAGCGGCTCGCAGAAAAATCTAATTGCGAGGTCCGTTGTTGACAAACCGAAGTTACCGATGAATCCCCATCCTCATCCTTATCCTTTGGGATGGAAGGACAATGGGATTACATCCGACATCACACACACTTGCACTGTGAATTTTGCTTTCAGTCCTTCTTTTGTGGACTCGGTTGTGTGCGATGTAACTCCAATGGATTGTTGTGGCTTGTTGCTTGGAAGACCCTATCAATACGATAGGAGGTCTATACATGATGGGTACAAAAATACATACACTTTGCACAAAGATAATAAAGCATTCATAATCAGAAGTACACAACAAACACCACATAATTTGATGTTGAGTTGTAGACAAGCACGCAAAGCTATAAATCAAGCAAAGGAATTAGCACTCATCTTCATCAGACCAATTCAAGAAGAAAAGCAAGCACCTAAGCACACTAATAACAGGAGTTCTTCAGTTCATTCAATACTTCAATCATTTTTTGATGTTTTTCAAGAACCCACAAGTCTTCCTCCCGAAAGACAGATTAATCATAGTATTGAGATTGTTCCCGCATCATCTCTTCCTAACTCTTCAATGTATAGACAATCAATAGTGCAAATGGAAGAAATTAAAAAGCAAATTCAAGCATTGTTGACTAAAGGGTTCATCAAACCCAGTACTTCCCCTTGTGCTTCTCCTATCTTGCTTGTGTTGAAGAAGGATGGCACATGGAGACTATGCATTGATTTCAGGGCACTCAATAAGATTACAATCAAGAATCGTTATCCACTTCCTCGCATTGATGATCTTTTGGACCAATTGCAAGGTGCAAAATTCTTCTCCAAAATTGATCTCAAAAGTGGGTATCATCAAGTGAGAATTCAAGCAGAAGACACTTGGAAAACAACATTTAAGACCAAAATGGGGCTCTTTGAGTGGCTTGTCATGCCCTTTGGCCTTACAAATGCTCCAACTACATTCATGAGGCTGATGAATGAAGTATTCAGAGATTGTTTGGATCAATTTGTAATCATCTATTTGGATGACATTCTTATATATTCTTCTACTTGGGAGAATCATTTGGAACACTTGAAAACGGTTCTTCAAACTCTTCGAAAGAACCAATTGTATGCAAATTTTCCTAAGTGTTCCTTTGGGCAAACATTCATTGCCTATCTTGGATTTGTAATTAGTGAAAAAGGTGTGCAAGTAGATCCTTCCAAAGTTGAAGTTATCCTCTCTTGGCCAACTCCTACTTCAGTCACGGAGTTAAGGAGTTTTCTTGGACTTGCTAATTTCTATCGCAAGTTCATTGGAGGATATTCTTCTATTGCTGCACCTTTACACTATTTGACAAAGATCAAAGTTCAGTTTCAATGGACAAAGGATCAACAAAAAGCCTTTGACACATTGAAACATAAATTGAGTACTCGCACCAGTTCTTGTTCTTCCTGATTTGTCTCAACCATTTGAGATAGAAACTGATGCTTCGCAAGTTGCACTTGGAGCTGTGCTCATGCAGAATGGCCATCCAATGGCCTATCATTCAGAAACATTTTCAGAGGCCAAGAAGAACTATTCTACATATGATAAGGAGTTCTATGCTTTGGTTCAAGCAATCAAGTATTGGAGGCATTATCTCTTGGGAAAAGAAACAATTGTTCATACAGATCACATGCCCCTTAAGTTTCTTCAATCTCAAACAAAAATTGAAGAAGCTAGGCACATGAAATGGGCATCGTACTTGCAACAATTCCATTTGGTAATCAAGTACAAGAAAGGACGAAACAATGCAGTGGCTGATTGTTTGAGTCGTCCTCCTTCTACTCTTGTTTTGACAATTGTCACTACTTCTCATCTTGGCTTCCAAACTTGGCCTACACAATATCCTATGGATCCAGATTTTGGCAAAGTTTTCCACCAACTTTCCAATCCTTCTTCTTCAAATTTGAGAGCTCTTCAAGACTTTCATATTAAGGATGGACTGTTGTACAAATTGGACAAACTTTGTGTTCCTCATGGGAACAGGGAGTCTCTTCTGAAGGAGGCTCATTCCACACTCTATGGGGGACATTTTGGTAGGCAAAAAACTCTACATCATCTTCAGAGGTTCTTCTTTTGGCCACACATGCAAAGAGATGTTCTTCGCTTCTTGCGACAATGTGCAGTATGTAATCGCTCCAAATCAGCCAATAGGACATTGGGAATGAGCATGCCTTTGCCCATTCCTTCTCGTCCGTGGGAAAGCATTTCCATGGATCTCTTGAGCGGTTTTCCAATGACAGTACGCAAGCATGATTGTGTCTTTGTTATGGTGGACAGATTCAGCAAAATGGCCAAATTCATTCCTTGTCGCAAGACAAGTACCGCACGAGATCTTGCCCAACTCTTCTTTGAGGTGGTATGGCGTTCTTTTGGTCTTCCTACCAAGCATTGTCTCTCGATCGTGACTCACGCTTTGTGGGTCACTTTTGGCGATCACTTTGGAAGATTTTGGGAGTATCTCTTAACTTCTCTATCGCTTATCATCCACAATCCGATGGGCGTACAGAGGTAGTTAATCGTACTCTAGTGCAGAGTTTGAGGATTTACCATCATTCCACTCCAGCCAAGTGGGACTTAAGCCTCACTCACATTGAGCACGCCTACAACAGGGCCGTCCACAGTTCTACAGGGGCACTCTCCATTTGAAGTGTGTTTTGGTTTTCAACCACTTGCTCCTTATGAGTTACCTTTGTCTTTGCCTTCTTCAGCCACAATGCACATTCGGAAGGAACAAGACAAGGCCAACTCTTTTGTGCAGCATTTGCAGAGTCTTCAAGCCAAAGTGGTTCAAATTCTTCGAAGACTCAACAAAAGCAGAAACAACAGATGGACAAGCACCGCACACCTCATTCCTTTCAAGTTGGTGACAAAGTATGGTTTCATCTTGACAAACGACGATTTGTAGATAAGGCACATAGCAAAATCAAGCCTCTTCGTTATGGGCCTTATACTATTCTTCAAGAAATCTCTGAGAATGCCTTTCGCTTGGACCTTCCAACACATCTTGGCATTCACGATGTTGTCAATGTTGATCTTCTCAAACCATACTATGATTCCACATTGGAGACAGCTCCAACCATCATTCATCCAGTTGATGTGGTTCCTGATGCTCAGCTTCCGCTTGACGCCGATACAGTCTTTGATACGAAGACCCGACAAACACGCCAAGGTGTTTCTACTTCATATCTTGTGGCCCGTCGAGGCCAATTTCCACATCAGGCTCGCTGGATTTCTGCTCACATTCTGTCCCGGGATTTTCCCTCATTGTTAAAAGCATTGGAGTCCAATGCTTCTTTTGTTGGGACGAATGATAAGGAATCTTAGACCTAGGGACTAATTATTTTTAGACCTAGGGTATGTTAATTAGGACTTAGTGTTCATAATAATCAACGTGAGTTGTTTTTAACCTCCGTTGACTGGTCTAGGTGTAGGTGTTTTTGTTTTCAGCATTGTCGGGCTTACATCTTTAGCCTTTCCAGATTTGTGTGCGTAAATCCTTGGAGTCGTTCATGATTTCCAGGTTTACGGTTTTATTTTTGGACTTATTTAACGTCCTAAGTTTTCAATAATAATTAGCTTTCATTTTTTCCATATCACTTTCACAATCTCATGTGTCTTTGGTCCAAAATTTGTGGACAAGGTTGTGTGTGATGTTACTCTTATGGAGTATTGTGTATTGTTGCTTAGGAGACCTTATCAATACAATAGAAGGGCTATCCATTATGGTTTCAAAAATACTTACACTTTGCACTTAAATAACAAGGCATATCTAATAAAATGTACAAAACATACCACCAATTTGGTATGAAGTTGTATACAAGAATGCAAAGTGGTTAATCAAGCAAAGAAATTGGTACTCATTTTTATAAGGCCAACAAATGAAGGGATACAAGCATCAATTAATAAGCACAAAAGGTAATTTTCACTTGATAAATTTTTGAAATCATATTATAATGTGTTTAAAGATCCCATAAGGCTCCCTCCTAAACGCATATCAATCATAGAATAGAAATTGTTCATGCAACACCTCTTCCTAATGCTCCAATGTATAGGTAAACTATTGTGCAAATGGAAGAATTAAAAGGTAAATCCAAGACTTGTTGTCTAAAGGATTTATTAAGCCAAGTACTTCTCCTTGTGCATCTCCAATTTTGCTTGTACTAAAAAAGGATGGTACTTGGACGCTATGTATTGATATCAAGGCACTAAATAAGATAACAATCAAGAATAGATATCCACTTCCAAGAATCGATGATATTTTGGATCAAACTCAAGGAGCTAAATTTCTTTCCAAGATTGATATAAAAATTGGATACCATTTATTCAGAATTGAGACTGAAGACACATGGAAGACTGCATTTAAGACCAAGTTGGGACTCTTTGAGTGGTTTGTTATACCTTTTAGTCTTATAAATTCTCCAACAATATTTACAATGTTGATGAATGAAGTGTTCAAAGACAGTCTGGAAAATTTTATGATCATTTAATTGGATGTTTATTATCCTATTTGGAAGAGTCACTTAGAGCACTTAGAAAATATTCTCCAAACCCTTCAAAAGAACAATTTTTTTTTCCAACTTCCCTAAGTGTTATTTTTCCCAATCTTCCATATCCTACCTTGGATTTGTAATAGATGAAAAAGACATACAAGTCGACCCAGCCAAATTTAAAGTCCTCCTCAAATGACCCACTCCTACTTCCATCACCGAGCTAATGAGTTTTCTTGGACTTTCAAATTTCTATTGCAATTTCATTGAAAGAAATTCCACTATTGTTTCTCCCTTGCATCATTTAACCAAATATAAAGTTTAGTTTCAATGGACAAATAATCAAGCTCATGCCTTTAAGACATTGAAATAAAACCTATGTATAACGCCTATCGTAGTCCTTCTAGACCTTGCCCAAAATTTTGAGATAGAGATAGATGCATTGTAGTTTACCCTTGGAGTTTTACTGAAGTAGAATGACCATCAACTGGCCTATCATTTTGATACATTTGCAACTACCAAGAAGAATTATTCCAATTATGATGAAGAGTTGTATGCTTTGGTGCAAGCTATCAAGTATTGGAGGCATTATCTTTTGGGAAAGGAAACAATTGTACATACCGATCGCATGCCCCTTAAGTTTCTTCAATCACAAAACAATATTGAAGAGTCTCATCACTTGAAGTGGGCATCTTACATGCAAAATTTTCACTTGGTGATCAAATACAAGAAAGAGTAAAGTAACACAATGGAAGATTGTTTGAGTCACCCTACAACAACTCAAGCCTTGAAAATTATGACTACTTACCACATTGGTTTTCAAACATGGCCAACACAGTATCCGTTAGAATATATTTCAATATTTCTTTCATTAGTTAATTCAATCCTAATGATTTTATATTGCTAGAATTGATTAATTTAGGCTAGTTGTTATATTGTTACAACTGTGCCTATATTGGTCTCGGGTGGTTCCACAACCTCCGGACTAATCTCGGCCCTAATGTATTATTTATACTTCATCAAATAAATCAAATGTTGTTCCGCTTCTCACATGGTATCAAAGCCCGACCTCCGCCACTCTCATTTCTCTCGAAGTGATCTCATAGTAGCAGAGCTCTAGACGAGTGGAGATTTTTTTTAATCTCGATTGGAAATAATTTTTTGAGTTTGAGAATTTTTTTCAAGATTAGATTTCTCAAAAAAAATTTCTTAGATCGAAGTGATCGACGGACAACTAGAGGCGATCGACCATATGGTCGAAAGGAGCAAATCAATGTGGGCAAGGCGTAGAGACCAACACGTCATAGGAGCCAACACCAAGGCTTACCCATGAACCTCTCGGGAGAGAGCCTCTCCCCGAGAGGCTATACTCCTTTGTGGAGTAAAAGTCATTTTAAAACCCTTATATGCTAACTATCCCATCGATGTGGGATATACCTTCTATTTGCCTCGACATTGAAAAATCAACCATGCATGTCACTTGGAGTTTTTTTTTCGTCACCTAAAACTTTTGGCATCAAAACTGTGACTCAATTTGAATTTTTCCTTATCACTATGTTCAATGCTTTGGAATTCTGCGCGATTTTTTGGAAGAAGGAAACCAATCGGAGTAGATTGGTTAGATTAGAATTTGATTTAATCCTTTAAAAATCCTCCAAATCTAGTTTTTTCATCATGCAGTGCGTCAATGGCTGATATTTTTTAGGTGATTCTGCTTCTTTTTTGAAGTTTTTTAAGGTGCAAATCTGGTTGTATCTCATTGCAGTAGGGAAACGATCTGAAAGGATCCAGTTTGAGCATGTTTTGAGCAAGATTTGGTTGTTTGTGAGCCAACCACCCCGTCACCACCCATGCGCCATATCTACTCCACTGATGCACCACCTGTGCTCCACCAGAGCAGTGCCACCTGCGCTCTACCCGAGTGGTGGACGAAGAGGGAGCGCCACCGCGGGGGCCATTAGGCCAGTGGTAGCTCCTTAAGAATGTGTGGAGCCTGATCTATAACAGATCAACCCACTAGCTCACCTGGCGATGAGTCGAGTGGTTAAGGCTCCGGAAGCCTAAGGTCGCGAGTTCGAACCCCGTCGACCCCCTCCCCAACGCAAAGGTAAAAAAAAAAAAATTATTAAGTTATTTTTTTTAATATTTTTTATCTAAAGTTAAAAATTAATTTTTTATATTATTTCTTTTATATAGTTTAAAATTATTTTTTTTAAGATAATTTTTTGCTATAAGGATTAATTATTATTTTTTAACTTTAAAATATAAACATGTTTAAAAATGCTTTATAAAGAGAATTTTTTTTTAAGGGAGGGACTATTTTTTTTTCAAAAAATCAAGGGGGGATTGAGAGTAATGTTTTGAGAAAAAAAAGCAAATTTTGGCATTATTGTAAAGGTGCATTTTCGACTGCGCCCGACACCTAGTGGTTTATTTATGTGGGCACTTTAATGTTGTATATTGCATTTTTTCTTATTTTGCACTACATCATTAAAGTTAAAATCAAATTCACTCTCTAAGTCCCCGGAATAATTAAAACCCATTCGTGTAATTTATTGTACTGCAACATTCGGTATTTGTGATACCTCTAGCCAGCACTTATAGGTAAAGCTATTGTGATTGCACTACTGTATCCACTACCTAATATAGCTGCCATAATGATGTCTGAGCTTGTTCTCTATTAATCGTCGGGGAGAGATAAGTTTACCATTTTGCTATTTTTTTACTCCATCCACTACCCCAATCACTCTCGTGTTAAGGCTTAAATCCAGACAAAAGTTTGGATATCCAAAGTGTATAGGGCAAGTTACACCCCACACATGCAGATTGAAGGCTTTCTAAGGTCGGTGCCATCAACGAGGTGATTCCCTTTTAGTACCTCCTAAGTACCACGTATCGTATAATCATTAAAATTACCTATAGTATCCCTCACATAAGGGCGGGTAATTTTTTTGGTTTTTCAAAATACCTATAGTCTCCCTCATGTAAGGGCGGGTATTTTGTATGGTATAACTACCTGGCATTAAGGTATGTCGAAGGGGCGACCATTTGGTGTTATAAGGAACCTTCACAATGTCTACAAAACTAATGACTGATGGTCATTAGTTATTGAAAGGTCCAAACTATACACCATGGAAAAAAAAAATGAAGGCAATCCTAGAGATGGATGATCTTTGGGATATTGTGTCTGGAACAACAGTAATACCTTCATATTCAGCTGGAGCCACAACTCTAACTACTGATCAGAAATACTTTGACAAGAAAGATAACAAAGTAAAAGTGCTCATTTTGCTTGTTGTTTCTGATGAATTTCAACCTCATATTTTTGACTGTCCAAATAGTAAAGCAGCATGGGATGCCCTTAAAACTATATATGAAGGAAATAATTATTCCACCATTATATTTCTTCAGTATCAATTACACATTCTTAGCATGAAACAAGGAGAGACAGTTGAACTTTTTCTATGTAGAGTGTTTGAGTTGAAAGGAAAATTGAATTCCTTGGCAACACCAGTTGATGATAAGCTCCTTACCTTAGTGGTAATGAGAGCTCTTCCAGATTATTTTAGAGTGTTGATCACCTCACTTCATGTATCACAGAGAAAAGTTACCTTTTTTGAGTTGGTAAATTTGCTTCAAGAAGAGAAGGCATGCCAACTACAGCAAGATGATTCTTCTAACACTATCCTATACACCAACAGGAAGGGGTAAAATAAGAAGAAGGGTAATTTTTAGAAGGGAGGGAGTTCTCAAAAGGATTCAAAAGAGAAACAAACTCAACAACCTCAACAAAAAAAGAGATATTGCAAGATCTGTGACAAAGAAGGTCATGATACAAACAGATGTTAGCATAAGAATAAACAATCAAAACAAAAAATCCAGAACAAACAAAAAAAGAATGAACAACATCAAGTGAATGTTGATGTTGAGCAATATGATATGGATTCTGAGAGAGCACACAAAGTGCTCATGACTACCATAGTATCCAAGAATACGGATCCTATTTGGTATGTCGATTATGGAGCTAGTAAGCACATGACTGGCAACAAATCATGGTTTGAGTCTTTTGAGGCCAAAGAGGGTAAACCTATCACTATTGTCGATGATAAAACCTACAAGGTTTAGGGAGAAGGAACATTTTTTGTTACTCTTCCTGAAGGCAAGTGCCAGATTGAGAAGGTTCTCTATGTTCTAGGATTGGCAAACAACTTGTTGTCAGTCACACAAATTTTGGACAAAGATATGGTTGTAAACTTTAGTTTTGAGGGGGCAAGAAGTGTTGTTCTATCACCAGGAGTGGTAAGAACATTGCAACCACTTCATATAAGCATGGCTTATTTGCCCTAGAAACTATCTCTTCTCCAGATGTAGCCATGATTGTCTCTACAAAGGAGGCAACTTCCCTATGGCACAAGAGATATGGACATATGAGTTTTGGGTACTTACTTGAGTTAAGTAAGTATGAAATGGTAAAGGGTCTTCCTTCCCTTTCTACCACATTTCCAATTTGCTATGACTGCTTGGCAGGAAAGCAACATAGAGTACCTTTTGAAAAGAGCTCTACAAGAGCAAAGAAACCTCTAGAGTTGGTTCACACCGATCTATGTGGTCCTTTAACTCCCAATAGTTGTGGGGGTAAGAGGTATTTTCAGTTATTCGTGGATGATTACTCATAAAATATGTGGGTATTCTTTATTCAACTAAAATCTGAAGCTTTTGGTTTCTTTCAGCAATTCAAGAAATCTGTTGAAAAGGAGTCAGGGACTTCTATAAATACCCTTAGCTCAGATCAAGGGGGGAGTTTTCCTCTAAATAATTTTTTGAGTTCTTGACTAAAAATGGAATCACACGATAGTAGACTACTGCTTATACTCAACAAAATGGAGTTGCTGAAAGGAGGAACCGTTCCATCATAGATATGGTTCGTTGCATGCTCATAGGAGCTAGAATTGGGTAGAAGCTATCACCACAACAGTATATCTGTTGAATAGGGCACCCACTAAGGCCCTACAAGGAATTACTCCATAGGAAGCATGGAGTGGTAGGAAACCCTCCATCTCTCATCTATGCATTTTTGGTTGTAAAGCATTCATGCACATACCGAAAGAAAAGAGGAAGAAGCTAGATGAGAAAACATTGAAGTGCATTCTTCTTAGGTATGATGAGCACTCTAAGGGTTATCTATTGATTTATCCCTTAAACAAGAAGATACACATCAGTAGAGATATAGTTTTTGAAGAGGCTTTCACATCATAAAACATATCAGATGTATACCTAGATCTTGTGGAAACTAAGGTTGAGAAGTCTCCTTCATCCAAGGTTGGAAGTCCTTCATATTCTTCATCAACATAGAAGAAGAATCCAAAGTGGTATACAAGTACAATTAGAGACCCTAAACTATCCACTCCATCGGATTTGACATTGGATAGGCCTCGTACTCACAGCATGGCTCGACAGGAGAAAGTTGTAGCAGAGATTACTAGGGTTGATGATCTGTGTCAATCTTTTGAGGAACTTTATGTAGATCAAGAGAGAGATACAGAAGATATGGATATTGATTATGACAAGGTGTTTATGTCCTCAATATATGAACTTGAACCTGCGTCAGTGCAAGATGCCCTTGGTGAGCCTCAGTGGAAGGCCGCTATGGATGCAGAGTATAAGTCTCTAATGAAAAACAAAACTTGGAAGCCTATCGATCTGCCATACAAAAATAAGCCCATAGGCTGCAAATGGGTATACAAAGTTAAGTACAAGGCATATGGGACGATATATAAGTGTAAAGCCTGACTTGTTGCAAAGGGCTATGCTCAAAGAGAAGGCATTGACTACAAGGAAAATTTTGCACCTACTGCTCGGATGACAACCATTCAAGTTCTTTGTGCTATGGCAACACAATATGGGTGGAAAGTGCACCAAATGGATGTCAAGAGTGCCTTTCTAAATGGTGATATCCAATAGAAAGTCTACATGACTCAACCAGAAGTATTTGAAGTGGAATGCCAACAGCAAAAAGTTTAGGATATTTGTTTCATCTTGGATCTGGTCCTGTCTCTTTGTGCAACAAGAAGCTATAGGTGGTCAAAGGCAGAATATCATGTTGCACGTGAAGTTGTGTGTGAAGTGATATGGTTGCATCACATCCTGACAAGTATGGGTCTTCCATCAAAATCTCCAATACGCTTTTTCAATGACAACATGAGTGTTTTGAATCTTGTTAAGAATCCAGTGCATCATGAGAAAACCAAGCACATTGATACACAATTCCACTTCATTCGATATGAAGTACCAAAGCACTGAATCTAGCTTCAGTACATCTCCACCAATGCTCAGGTTGCAGATATATTCACTAAGGCACTTGCACGTGTCAAATTTGAATTGTTTCATAGATCTATATGTATTTAAAAATAATGGGGGGATGATAGTATAGCTAGTAGTTATATGTTTCCTAAAATATTGTAGTATGGGGGGATGTTAGAATATATTTCAATATTTCTTTCATTAGTTAATTCAATCCTAATGATCTTATGTTGTTATAATTGATTAATTTAGGCTAGTTGTTATTTTATTACAACTGCGCCTATATTGGTCTCAGGTGGTTCCACAACCTCTGAACTAATCCTGGCCCTAATGTGTTATTTATACTTCATCAAATAAATCAAATATTGTTCCGCTCCTCATAGTATCCTGTTGATCCAAATTTTGGAAAGGTTTATCAAAAAACTCTTGCATCCTTCCTCATCAAATCTAAGTCCTTTTAAAACTTTCTACATTAAGGAAGGATTGCTCTACAAGTTGGATAAAATTTATGTACCTCAAGAGCATCAGCACTATCTTCTGAAAGAGACCAATTCCATAGTTTATGGGAGACACTTTGAGAAACAAAAGACTCTTCATAATATACAATAGTTTTTCTACTAACCTCATATGTAGCGAGATGTTCTTTGCTTTTTGAGGCAATGGTAGTTTGTAGCTATTCAAAGTCATATAACAGGAAATTGAGCCTCAACATTCTACTACCCATTCCTTCGAGTCCTTGGGAAAACATTTCAATGGACTTGTTGAGCGATTTTCCAATCATAATTTGACAACATGATTATGTATTTATAGTTGTGGATAGATTCAACAAGATGGCTAAGTTCATTCATTGTCGCAAGACCAATTCTACACTTGACTTATCTTGGCTCTTCTTCGACATAGTATGGCACTTTTTTTGTTTCTAGTAGAATTATTTCTGACAGAGACTCACAATTTGTGGGGCACTTTTGATAATATTTATGGAAGATTTTGGGAGTATCTTATAACTTCTCCATTGCCTATCATCTTCAGTTATATGGATAGATGGAAGTTTAAGGATTTATCATCACTCTAGTCCAACTAAGTGGGATTTTAACCTCACCCATATAGAGCATGCATACAACAGAGCACTCCATAGCTCCACCAAATAATCCCCTTTTGAAGTTTGTCTTGGATTCAAAACCTTGGCTCCATATGAGTTATCTTTATCTTTGCCCTCTCTAGCTACCAAGCACATTCAAAAAGAGCAAGATAAGACTAACTAATTCATTTAATATTTGCAAATCCTTTATTCAAAGGTGATTAAGATTCTGCAGAAGACTCAAAAACAACAAAAGCAAGTAATGGATAAGCATCGTATCCCTCATCATTTTCAAGTTGGAGATAAAGTTTGGGTTTACTTGGATAAGATTTTTTTTTAGAAAAGGTACATGGAAAGATCAAACTAATTGGCTATGGGTCTTATACCATCCTCCAACATGTTTCTAAGTATATCTTTCATCTTCATATTTTGGCACATCTCAGCATTCATGACATCATCAATATGGATATCCTCAAACTATACCATGATTCTACCTTAAAATCAGCTCTTGCCATCAGTCATCCTATTAATGTGGTACTATATGTTCAACTTCCATTCAAAATTCACACAATATTTGATACAAAGACTCAAAAAACTCAATAGGGATCTATTACTTCGTACCTTATAGTCTGTCAAGGCTAGTTTCCAAATTAGGCTCATTGGATTTTTGTTGATAAGATGTCTCATGAATTTCCTTATTTATTAAAAGTATTGAAGTCCAATGTTTCTATTATTGTAATGTATGATGATGAATAATGTAAGCAAATTTAGGTTAGACTTAGTCTTGTAGACACGAAAAATTGACCCACTATGGTGAGTAATTTTCCCTAGATCCCTTGTTTTCTCCTTAAACAAGTAGGGTCGTCTTTGAGATACCCTACCAAATATTATCCATTCCTCATAAATACTATACCATTAGATCAGTCTCGAAAATATATTTACAATGGTATATGATATGACCCATTTTGACTTTGTTTGACCCTCCAAAATACATTAAAATTGTACGGGGGTCTAGCTGGTGCGAGGTCACGATCCATCTTTTATGGAGTGCAATTTTGCATTTTAGGGTTTTTCTTAAGAAAACCCTAATTTTCAAAGTTTATCTTTTTAATGTTGACTGTGCTTAGTTTTTCCCACCCATTCTTCTTTTAAATCCACTATATAAGGAGGGTTTTAAATTCATGGTTTTCCAACCAAGTTTTAATCAAGTATTAATCAAGCAAGTATTATCAGGCAAGTTCATGATATCAATTCTTGATTAAAGTTCTATTTTATTGAGGTCTTCTTCTTATTCTTCTACAAGCAAGATAACTCGCAAGCGTGAAGTGTTATTTATTGAAACTATACTTTTTGCTACATTGGATTGTGTGCTACTACTCTTGGTGGACAAGTGTTGAAGCCCTAAGGAGGAAATACTACAGAGAGGTCTCCATCCCTTTTGATTGATTCTTCACTATTGCTAGGTTTCTTTCACTATTATGTACTTTTCATATTAGTTAGGTTTTTGATTGCACATCTATTTAATTCACATTTTTTTATTTTTCTCCTAGCTTCTACGAAATCATGCTCGGGTCTCTACGGGGCATGATTTCGTTGTGCGATATTACGGTTGCTCCATACAGGGCACAAATTTGCATAGACCAAGTTTTGGGGAAATTTGCTACCCCCAAACTCTAGATCTATGTTATAGAATACATTTAAACCATATTAGGGTATTATGTACTCTATTTTATTATTTTGTTATGTTATATTCTGTTATGCTTATTCATCTTCCAAAGGTCAATTTTTGCTTCTATTTTCAAAGTTCAGCTAAAAGGACCTAGGGGGACGTGACTGCTACACCTCCAAGTATTGTTATACAGTTATCTAAGCAGGCCACCTAATGTTAATCATATTTTTCAAGTGTTTTTTAAGTTATCTTGCAGGAATAGGATTTACTTATAGCATTGGATAAAAGGATAAAGGTAAGGATAAATCACCGGATAAGCTAAGTGTTCCAGTTAATATTTAGGTTGTTTATTGAGTTCTTTATATTGTTATTGTAAACCCTAGATATTATTTTATAGAAATATATTTAATAATTCTAGGTATTGAAATAAAAACAACATATAGTGTGCACTTAGGGTTAACTTTGTTTGTGCATCTCTTTTTGAGCCCTTTCTTAAAGGTTGTTTGTTAGAAACCTAGGTTAGAAAGCATTAAAAGAAATAATCATTCTAGGGTTAGGTCTTGTTCTCTTGCATTCTGTATTTCTCTATTATCCTTTATCTTTTTATAGCATAGATCTAGAAAGACCAATTCTAGGTGTTTGTCTTGAATCGAATACATCAAACATTCTTGAAAACCAGAGGACTTGGAGCGAGTCCTTAAACCACTCCTGGTGAACCCTTCCCCACTAGCATTGACTGTAGAGACCAACAGAGCCCCCATGGTTCACCCCAAATTCTTCTCTATTATGGATCTAGATTTTTGGAATTGTACACGGTAGGGCATTTTTCCCCTCTACATATTTGGTGAACCTGACGTGAAAACCTCATTTTCTTTTAAAAACTTTAAATAAGACCATTAATTTTCTTGTTTGGTTTAATAACATTAATAACATCTTAATAATTATCTTGTGTGATTTTTTTTAGTTTTCTCTTCTATCCTTTCATTTGCTCTAATGGATCCATTCCTTAAAATTCAGTGAAGGCATCTCAAATCTGATTATGTTCCCTTAGAAGATGATCAAATTTATAGAGAGAACCCTAACTTGGATTCAGAAGAGCAAGACAATATTGAAACTAAAATAAACCTTGATCCCAATGGTGGGTACCCTTTTAAATATTTTTATCATATTTTGGTTTTCATGAAACACCATAAGGAGGTTTTTCTGAAGGCTATGGAATAGGAACCTCAACTCGAAAGAGGTGAGACTCCTCTTCTAATTGTCCCTCCTAGGCATGTGCATGATAATAATTTTTTTGAATATTTGAATTGTGGTAATATTGTCCATCAAATAACCTATGCCACTACTGTAACTACCAACATTAGAAGGAGTCCACAAATTCCTCCAAGCAGTAGTGTCACTCAAGACTATTTTCAATTTTCTGCTCAATCTACTAATTTCAATATTCATTCTTCTGTTCCATAAATGTTAGTTATCCTCTCCAACAAGGTATCACATATCACAATAGTATCAATACCCCCAACTTAACCAAAGTGTCTTTTCAACAACCTACCCATTACCCTCCCTTAGGTAATCTGGGGGTATTCCACAACAATAATCTAAAAGTTCAGAATTTTTGCAAATATGGTAAAACAATTGGTTTCAAAAGTGGATATGATTCAGCCTTCTAGTTTTACTTCCAGTTATAAAGAGATGTGAAATCAACCCCTAGGCCCTATGGTTACTGGTAGACCTTATCCTAAGCATTTTTCCATGTTGATTTTACCTATATATAAGGGAACAAAATATCTGATTGAGCATCTAAGAAGATTTAGAACAATTGCCATGATCTCATCTATGATGATATGTTATTACTAAAGATGTTTCCTAATAGTCTTCCTAGCATGACATTAGAATGGTATTTTCGATTACCTAATTATTCTTTGAGGAATTTTGAAGAAACAACAGAGTTATTTGTTCAACAATTTAGTGCTTATATTGAAAAGGATGTGACCATAAAGGATGTTTGTAATTTGAAACAAGATAAAGAGGAAAGTTTTTTAGAATTTTTGGCTCATTGGAGAAGTCTAGTGGGATCTTGAGATATACTTTACCTCCCAAAAATATGCTTGAGATAGTATTGGCAATTTGCAAGAACAATTATCTTATGCATTAGAAACTACTACTATCACATATTTTTATCAAGCAATTGAGTTAGCAAGGAAAGTGGAATGTGCTCTTATCAGAAGAGGATAGTTCCAAGTGAAAGAATATAAAACCATTCAGTCACAGTATAAGAATAATGATATGTTAGGTGATAGTGTAACAAATAGTAGGTATGTTAATAATGTTGTTAACAACCTACAAAAGATAATACTTCAAAAACCTTCACAAAGGAATTTCACAAGACTTGGCATACCTATGGAAGAAACCCTAAAGCAACATTTAGAAGCCAATGCAATTGAGTTACGTCCTATAAGGCAACCAAATACTACAACTAGTTGGTATAAGGTAGGATGATATTGTGCATATCATAGAGTAGAAGGAAATTGGATAAGTTCTTGTAGAAATTTGAAACATGTAGTTTAATATTGTATTGATGCAGGATGTCTTGATGTAAGAAATTCTCGATCTTCAAATAGTCAACAAAATTCCACTACCAACCAGAATGTACCTAAGCAAGTACAACAAACAATTAATTATCTTGTAAAAATGTACCACATAATTATGATAACCATACAGCTGGTATGGTAATAGCTACTTCAAAGCAGCAGGTTCAGAATTGATAGATCTAGCAATCTCAACAAGAGATGAGTTTTTCAGCAAATATTTCCTTCTTAGAACTTTTACAAAATTCTCCTACTCATGGAGAAGTCTTAATAAATGTTCTAAAGCAACAATCTATTTGTTAGAGTACTATTACCTTATTTGGTAATATGTTGATTCTCCTGGGTAGTTAGTTTGTTTTACCTAGGTAATAGGTTTCTATCCTAGGTTAGTAGTTTTTCTAACAACTATTGTTAGCGAACCTTTGTTTTTGATTAATTAGCACTAATTATGAATTGTTAGTGTGATTAGTGTGATAAGTTAGATTGGCATGATTATTTCCTATCTTGGCTATTTTAAGCCTAGCATTGTATTATATAGTTCATAATTATCAATGCAATATTAATCATTCACTCCTAATATGGTATCAGAGCCATATGCTCTCAGCTCGATTGTAGACTGAAATTTGACTTGAGGAAATTTATCAAGGTCAATCAATTATGATCAACTCAGGTATGTTTTTTGAGGAAAGTCAGATATGACTAGATCTAATCCTACACAGAGTGAAATGTGTGGACTACTAGCACTAATTGAGATCCAGCATAAAAAATTGTTGACATGCCCAAGGAAGGGGTGAACTCAACCTATGAAATCATACCATCAGACACTAAACTGATAGAGATAACTTTGACAGCAGTCCTAGCACAGGTAACCTAGTTGGAGAGGCAACCTAGTTGGAGGTGACTAGACTATATATGAACTGATAGAGACAACTCTGATAACCTAGCTGGAGGTGACTAGACTATATATGAACTGATAGAGACAACTCTGATAACCTAGCTGGAGGTGACTAGACTATATATGAACTGATAGAGACAACTCTAATAGTAGTCTTGACACAGACAACCTAGATGGAGGTGACTGTACTAGATCAGACCAACAAACGGATGCGTGGAGCCAGATCAAACTAAGACCGAACATGGTATGACTACCTTGATGCGTATCTAAACACTTAAGGGGATCCCTAGGTGTAATGAGGATCGACCAGTGACTACTCTAATAGTAGTCTTGACACAGACAACCTAGATGGAGGTGACTGTACTAGATCAGACCAGCAGAAGGATGCGTGAAGCCAGATCAAACTAAGACCGAACGTGGTATATGACTACCTTGATGCGTATCTAAACACTTAAGGGAACTGATAGAGACAACTCTGATAACCTAGCTGGAGGTGACTAGACTATATATGAACTGATAGAGACAACTCTAATAGTAGTCTTGACACAGACAACCTAGATGGAGGTGACTGTACTAGATCAGACCAGCAGACTGATGCGTGGAGCCAGATCAAACTAAGACCGAACGTGGTATGACTACCTTGATGCGTATCTAAACACTTAAGGGGATCCCTAGGTGTAATGAGGATCGACCAGTGACTACTCTAATAGTAGTCTTGACACAGACAACCTAGATGGAGGTGACTGTACTAGATCAGACCAGCAGAAGGATGCGTGGAGCCAGATCAAACTAAGACCGAACGTGGTATATGACTACCTTGATGCGTATCTAAACACTTAAGGGAATCCCTAGGTGTAATGAGGATCGACCAGTGACTAGACAAGGAATGCCAACTTGGAGTAAACAATGCGAGAATATTTGCAATTGGATAAATCGTGTGAGGGGTAGCGACTAGTGGGCTAGACAACCTGAAGGTAGTCAACTAAGAGGGTGAGCATTCTATGTTTTAAATATTATTTTTGTTCACCTCCCCATGTATGTGGTATATTTCCCTTCATTACAACCCAAACAAAATATTGATTCACAAACAATCATTTTGCAGCAATCAAATCTCCCTCCAAACCCTCATTAGTAAATTATTACAACAACAAAGAATGATCTAAAGCAAGCAGGAGGATTTGTTTTCTCTAGACACTAATGTAACACTCTTTGAGCCCATTGTAGTAGTGCATGTTTTTTTACATCATTGATCTGATAAACTAGTCATCATAGTAGATCTTTTATCTTGCAGATACGACAATGGAGGATACTTATCTGATCATAGCTACTCGTGATAGAAACAGTAAGGTGTAGCAAAGCTTATGCGATGACGAGGGCCAAATTTTTGATGGGAAAGGAGCACCATTACCTTGTAAAACCGCACAGTCATGGCCACCCACTCCAATTTTTATGTCTTCGATTGAGTAATTTCCATTACTATTAAAAATTTTTGCAGTGCAATTGGTTCTCAAATCGACGCTTAGATGACTCTTCGAAAGATGACATAGATATTTCAAATTTATGGCTATTAAAGGTCATACATCGCTAGAAGGTAGAAGTAATTGCACAAACACCCCTAATTCTTTGTGTTTGGCATAAGTGTTGCCATCTTCTGGATGGATCGTTGTAACCATCAATTGCAGTAGCATAGACGAGATTTGATCATGTGTTTCAGATGTTCATCCAAAGCTATTGTTCGATACGAAGCTAACCGATCATAGATGTACAAACTCCCATAGTTGAATTTTAGTTGGTTTGAAGGAGCGCTGCAGCCCAAAACAAACACAACCATCGAAAGCGCACAGAGCTGCACTGAGGAGGCGTCGCTCAGTGAACAGCGAGCCTCTGCGGAGAGTCCATGTGGAGGGGCTAGCATAAAGAGCACAATGTGCTCTTCACTACCATCGATAGTGGTAGTTGGGGTGGTCACTGGACATAAGCTAATACTTCACCTATCGAAATGTCGGGGGTTCAAACCCCACCAACAGCATAACATACAACCTTTTGGTAAATTACATTTATTATTTTTTAAAATTAAGTTATTTTTTTAAATTTAAATAAATTAAAAATTTAATTAACATTAGTTAAATTGATTTTCAATTTAATTAATTATTAATTGCATTTTTTGCAATTTCTTGAGCAAAATTGTGTACAAGCCCAAGAGGCTTATATTTTTGCATATTTTTTTGTAGCTTCCACTCATTAGATAGCCTTGAAAATTGCCTAAGATGCAACTTTTGTAAAAGCCATTTTTTTGCACTAAGGGGGATACCATTTTTTTTACAAACAAAAGCGGGGATACACATTTCATATTTTTCACATTAGGGGCATATATGATTTTTACTTCATATAATTTTTTGCTAAAAAGGGAGGAAGGCTTAAAAAGGGTGCATTTTCGACGACCGACACCTTAGTCGAACTTCTTGCAACATTTTGTCAAAGCATATTTTGCAACAAGGGGGGAAAAACTTATAAGGGTGCATTTTCAGCAGATATCGACACCTTAGTTATACTTCTTGCAAAATTCCTTTGTAATAGGTGCATTTTTGGTAGAGACCGACACCTTCAAATATGGGAAAATCAAAGAAAAATCAAGCCCCAAAACAAACTGATGATGTTGCAAAATTAGTTAAAAGTCCCTACTTTCCACCATACATGGACGTGATAGATTTTTATGAGGATGGCACATTTCTCACACTATGTAGTGGTGTACATGCCATACTCGATGATTTTGTGTCTTGTGAAGATATTTAGACAAATGGTGTTCTAATACCTATTGGCATTATAAGGACAGTATACATGTCATTGGTTTCACTTGACATTGCCCAACGTAAAGTAAAAAGGGATATCAGTGAGGAAAAAGAGGTCCTAATGGTCGATGCTTGTTGTGACATAAGTGACCTTCAACCCATGGTGGAAAATGCTTGTTGTGATACATGTGACCTTGATCCCACTATGGCCAATGTTTGTTTTGATATAGGCGACCTCATACCTTCAATGGTAGATATTAGTTGTAGCATAGGTGATCTCATTACAATAGCAAATTTTGCTTGTGACACCAGTGACTTAAAAACTAACCCTCCTAAAATTCACTCCATAATATCATCAATAGTGAAAAATACCATATTGTTAAAAGCATTGATGAAGATGACCAAATTGGGTGTTTTGAAAAATACACCAAAGGATTTGGATCCAAACTCATGAAGAAAATGGGATTCAATGGTGAGAGACTAGGTAAAACTAAACGAGGCATTAAGACTCCAATAACACTAAATGTCCGAGAAAATAATGAAGACCTTGGCTATTCTGGACAAGCAAGTACTACTAAAACCATATTTGTAAACCCTAAAGCTCCTACAACTCCTACAAAGCATTATTGTAGTCATTGTGGTAGAACAGGACATGTAGCAGCTAGGTGTTGGAAATTACATCCTTGTGACTCATGTGGATGTACAAATCACTCTTCTTCAAGTTGTTGGTACAAAGTGAAAATGGCCAACAAGGTTCATATAGATTGTGGATGGAAAGATCTCACACAATGGACCATGATGAAAGAAATGTTGTATGGATTCTACAAGAAAGGTAAAACCTACAGTAGACCTAGAGGAAAATAATGAAGGCCTTGGCTATTTTGGACAAGCAAGTACCAGTAAAACCATGTTTGTAAACCCTAAATCTCCTACAACTCCTACAAAGCATTGTTGCAGTCATTGTGGTAGAATAGGACATGTAGCAGCTAGGTGTTGGAAATTACATCCTTGTGACTCATGTGGATGTACAAATCACTCTTCTTCAAGTTGGTACAAAGTGAAAATGGCCAACAAGGTTCATATAGATTGTGGATGGACAGATCTCACATAATGGACCATTATGAAAGAAATATTGTATGGATTCTACAAGAAAGATAAAACCTCCAGTAGATCCATAGGTAGATCTAGTGACAGACCGAGTGGCAGACATAGAGGTAATAACCTAGAGATAGACCTAAAGATAGACCCAAAGACAGACCTAAAGATAAACCCAAAGACAAAGTTCCAGAGGCAGATCTACAAGAAGATCCAGAGGTAATGATCTAGAGGAAGATTCATAGGCAGATCCAAAGATAGACCCAGAGGTACTCATCCAGCGGTAACCTTAAGCCAGATCCAAAACCCAAGATAACATCTTTCATTTCTCTTCTTCTTCATTGTATTGGGATAGTTATATGTATTACCCAAATAATGTAATAAGGAGGGATGTTAGAGTACTATTATATTATTTGGTAATATGTTGATTCTCTTGGGTAGTTATTTTGTTTTATCTAGGTAATAGGTTTCTATCCTAGGTTAGTAGTTTTGCTAACAACTATTGTTAGCGAATATTTGTTGTTGATTAGTTAGTGCTAATTATGCATTATTAGCATGATTAGTGTGATAAGTTAGATTAGCATGATTATTTCCTATTTTGGCTATTATAAGCCTAGCATTGTATTATATAGTTCATCATTATCAATGCAATATTAATCATTAGCTCCTAATACTATCCCTCCAGATATTTCCCCTAGTGATATGGCCAATGTTGTAAGCTCTCTTAGGACACATCACATCACATTCTCGATTGACGATATTTCTTCCTAAAACCTATGTAGGGATTCTTCTCTCTACATTATTGCATTTATTGGGGAAACATTTATAAAAAGGGTTATGATTGATAATGGTTCTTCTCTCAATTTATGCACATATCAATTTATCCAAAAGTTTGGATTAAAAGAGGAGGATTTAACTAAATTATATGCAATCATAAAAACATTCAACAACAATTCCTAAGAATATTGTGGTATTCTATGTGGTACCTTGCCCTACATATTTTAATCTACTTCTTGGACGTCCTTGGATCCATGAGATGAAGGTCGTTCCTTCTACTCTTCATCAATGTTTGAAATTCAAATTTAAGGATCAACTTGTCACCATTCTAGGTGACCTTCATCCATTTGAATATTGTTCAATGGTTGAATGAGCTCAGTTCGGTCTCAATGTTTGTCCTTCAATTTCATCATATATTTCTCCAAGTTTCTCATCTCAAAAATTTGAGCAATTCAATAATCCAAAAGCGATTGAGGAACCTCTAATAAATTCATCATGGGATCAAGGAAATCAGTTTCTTCAATAATCTCTTCTAGATATATCTCATCAATATTTGGAGCAGAGTAATGAGGATAAGGATCCCCCTTATCCCTCTAACATTTTATTTGGTAATATGATAAATTTCGTGTGTTCTAAAGGTAAATCTTCTTCTTCTCATAGAGATCTTGCAAAGTTATGGATTTCTCCTCCCCATGTTAAGAAAAATAGTTTTGTTCAAGAATATATAGATTATCATGTTATGGTTGCCAAATAAATTTCTACGAAGGAGCCTCTTCATGACTATAATCATCAAGATGGCTTACCTTCTAGATTTTTCTTTGATGAAGTAGTCCCTTGAATTCTTGTTCTTTTTGTTAAAATATGAGACACAATTAGAATGTGTGTCAACTATCGTTATGCTCGCTTGTTTAATAAAACATAAAATAAAATAAAATCAATCATTAGTTAGGCATGCATTTGCATTCTCATTTCGTCATACCTGTTTGCTTGCTCATACTGCATGACTGTCTATCATATTTTGCATGGTTGGCTGATATTCTATTTTCCTGTAGTTTTGCTTGTCATAATTGCATGGTTGCTTTTTCATGACTGCTTGATCATATAGCTTCTGAGCGATTCGTGATAATGGTATGTGATGATACCTAGTTAGGTCGTAGTTCACATGCATTGCACTCTCACTAGGGTTTTTATGCCTAGAGAATCCCCAACCCAGGGCCCATGCATTTTTATCCCTTCTTCTCTTCTCATTTTCTATTTTCTTCTTATCTTTCTTCTTCTTGTATTCCTTGACTTTGAAAGTTTTTACAACGATCGTATTTTCTCTCCAAAGTCATGGCAAACAATCCTCTTCTGGTATATCCTTTTTCTTTGCATAATTCTTATTTCTCCTTTATTTTCTTTGTTCAGATAAGGATATACATTCTTCTCTTATTTGTTTACACATTTTCTCCCTCTTGATTTTTCAATAGTTGAAACTTCAAGTTGGGGGTACCCACACACAATTCATTGCTCCTTATTTTCTTCTCATTTCTTATAGCACATGCATACACTCATAGTGTTATGCTCATATTGATTGGTCTATATACATTTTTACACCCCTATTGAGTAGTACTTTCTAAAAAATCATTCAAATCAGTAATGACATATTTCCCTATCAGGTTACGCTTATTTTTACTCAGCGGGCTCAATACCCCATTACAAGATAAACTCATTGACCATTTTAGTAGGTCTTGGTATACATCCTAGAAGGTAATCACCCCATAAAAGTCACTAGCGAGCAATCATCCATAGCAGGTTATGCTCCATCATTTTTTTATTTGAGCAATCGACCATAGCGGGTTACACTCCATATTTTTATCATCTATCCATTAGCGAGTACTACACCCACAATGGGTTTTCACTGCATATCTAGACCTTCTCTTTGTGTATAATACCCTTTATTTAGGGTTATTTATCAACTTCTCTCGATTTCTATGGTTGACATTTTTGGAAGATGTTCTTCTTCTTCTTCTCTTCTCTTCCATTATTCTTTCTTCCCCTTTATTATTTTCATCCATGCATTTCATGCTAGCTGCATTAGACTCATGTTGTATCCAGTGATATTTTTTCTATTATTTTTTTGTTTGCTTTATTCTCTGTGTTTTTGTGTTTTATTTTTTCTTTATCTTTTTCGAGTTTCTTAAGGAATTTTCTTTCCTTTCAAAACTCGAGGGGGCACCCTATCCATAGAGGAATTAATGGTAGTAATGCCTTATCTTGTATGCATAAATCCATAGTGTCCTTCATGATACCCCTTTTACACCACCCCTTTGTCCAAGCCTGGCCACCCCTTTTATGTGTTTTTTGTCTTCTTTCCCATAGGAGTCTACATATTTATTTGATGCATTTACTTGGTCTTAAATACATCAAAGAGAGGGCAAAATGTAGACATGGAAAATTGACCCATAAGGTGAGTAATTTTGTTAGGATTTGAATCCTAACATTTACTATTATATAAATCACTAATTTAATTATCTAACTCACTAACTTAATTACGGACCAACGTGTCCTTTCATCACAACTTAGGATAGATATATTTCATTCATCGAAGAACAATTATATATTTTATCATCCATTGGTTGATATCTATATCCAGTGTAAAAAGTAATTCAAATTCAATAGTTATTCTTTCATCTTCATATGATTGTATCATATTTTATTCATTTTACCGAATAGGGTGCTAGAAAACTCCAGTTCCTACCAAATTTTCTCTAGATCCCTTGTTTTCTCCTTGGAAAAGTAGGTTCATATTTGAAGTAAATTTTCCCTACCAAATATTATCCATTCCTCCAAAATACTATACCATTAGATCAGGCTTGAAAAGATCTTTCCAATGGTATATGATATGACCCATTTTGACTCTATTTGACCCTCTAAAATGCATTAAAACCGCATAGGGGCCTATCTAGTGCGAGGTCGTGGTCCGTCTTTTATGGAGCGTGATTTTGTATTTTAGGGTTTTCTCTTAAGAAAACCCTAATTTCAAAAGTTGAAATTTTTAAGATCAGTTGTGCTTAGTTTTTCTTACCCGTTCTTATTTCAAATCCACTATATAAGGAGGATTTGAATTTCATTTCTTCCCAATCAAGTTTTAACCAAGTTTTAATCAAGTATCAATCAAGCAAGTATTATCAAACAATTTCATGATAACAATTCTTGATTAAAGTTCTATTTTTCTTGAGTTCTTCTTTTTATTCTTTTGCAAGCAAGCTAACTTGCAAGTGTGAAGTGTGATTTATTGAATCTTTATTTTCTATGACATTGGATTGTGTGTTGCTACTCTTGGTGGACAAGTGTTGAAGCCCTAAGGAGGAATCTACTACTTGGAGGTCTCCATACCTTTTGCTTGCTTCTTCACTACTTCTAGGTTGCTTTCCATCTTTGTAATTTGCATATTAGTTAGGTTTTTTATTGCACATCTATTTAATTCATATTTTCTGAGTTTTCTCCTAGCTTCTGCAAAATTATGCCCAGATCTCTGCAGGGTGCGATTTCGCTATGCAATATCACGATCACTCCATATGGAATGGGATTTTGCATAGACCAATTTTGGGGGAAATCTGCTACCTCCAAACCCTATATATGTATTATAGACTGCATTTATACCATATTAGGGTATTCTATACTCTGTTTTATTATTTTATTCTACTATATTCTATTATACGTATTCATATTCCAAAGGTCAATTTCCACTTTTATTTTCAAAGGTCAACTAAAATGACCTAGGGCGCTTGATTGCTACACCACCAAGTATTATTATATAGTGGCTTATGTAGACCCCCTAATGCTAATCATGTATTTCAAGTGTTTTTTATCTTGCAAGAAAAAGAATTACTGATAGAATTGGATAAAAGGATAAATACAATGATAAATCACCGGATAAGCTAAGCATTCTAGTTAATATTTAGGTTTTTTGTTGAGTGCTTTATATTTTTGTTGCAAATCCTAGATCTGATTTTATAGAAATATATTTAATTATGAAAGAAAAATAACATATAGTGTGCACTTAGGGTTAGTTCTATTCGTGCATCTCTTTTTGAGACCTTACTTAAAGGTTGTTTGTTAGAACCCTAGGTTAGAAATAATTCAAATAAATAATCATTCTAGGGTTAGCTCTTGTTCTCTTGCATTCTTGATTTCTACATTGTCCTTTATCTTTTTATAGCATAGATCTAGAAATACCAAATCCAGGTGTTTGTCTTGAATCGAATACATCAAATATTTTTGAAAACTAGAGGACTTGGAGTGGGTCCTTAAACCATTTCTAGTGAACCTGTCCCCCTAGAACCGAGTGTAAAGAACAACATACCCCCATGGTTCACCCCAAAGGCTTTCTCTCTTGTCGATCAAGGAAATTGTACATGGTAGAGTAGTTTTCCCCCTCTACAAGTCTATTGAAATTAGGACTTAGTCTTATTTTTGGTTAATAAGCAATTTACAAAATTGTAAAATGTGGGCTTTATGAGCTCATGTTGGATTTAGTCTTTAGGACTAGTTTTCCCAATATCTTCTAAAGAGATATTGAAAGTTAGGAAGATAAGAGGCTATCCCTTGAATGTGAATTTTGGATAAAGCTTATCTTTCCAATTTGTAAATTGGTTGCTCAATCCAAGGAAATGGTTGCTCATTTCAAGGGAAATTGGTTGTAAGATGGACCTATTTAAGCCTTGCATTTCAATACAATTGTTAGCTTCATTTGGATCCACATCACCTGACTGACTATGCATGGAGCATTCCCCCAATGATAAATCAACTCTTGAAGATGAGATAGCCCATAGCCACCTTATTGGCATGAACCACAATCTAATAATACACAGATAAAATAATATTAGATTTCTCAAAAGCAAAGATGTGAAGAGAAGAATACTTACCAAAGATACAGTTAATTTTGTGTATGATGTATAGGGCTACCATACGAAATAAGTGCCACACTTCAAAGAAAATAGTTGGCAAGGATGGTGGGTCTCCCAAAATGATATGCTTCCACTCAAACGTGACACAAGAATAGAGTCTAAAAAGAGAAAAAAACCACTCCCAAATGGAATGGGCACAAGAATAGACCCAAAAAAATATAGATAAAGTTCTTAGACTGAATATAGAAAGGGCAAGAAGGGTTAGGGGTGCCTAAATTCCAAAGACAATCCCCAACATGAAGCCCTTGGTGAAGTAGACTCCAAGAAAAATAAGAAATCTTGGGATCCAAGAAAGGAGCCCAGGAGATTTGTAACCTATGCATCCAAATAGGCCAATGGTAAGATATATTCCACCATTGATTGAGCTTAGAAATCATGGGGAGATAAGGAGAGATCCAACCATACCCCAAATGAGCCTTGTAATTTTGTAGAGGAGTATTTGGATACCACTTCTAGTCCTTCCACCAAGGCCGCTATGAAAACACAAATATTTTGTGAAACATGTAGGGAAATAAACCTTAAGTCTCAAAAGTGTCATTGTTAGAGTTCCTAAGCCAAAATTTAACTTTGAAGTCATCCTAAAGGAGCCAATCCCTGGTATGATGAGAAAAAAAATTTGTGATGCAGTGCACACCTTTGTAAAAAAATCTAAGTGCATTAACCTAGGGAACCTACAAAAGTGGAGAATTCTAGTAGGTGATGACAAGTGACCACCAAACATTCATCTAGTTTATGGAGAGGCCATGTTAGAAGCTTTGGCCATTCCATCTCATCCAAGGCTTAACACTCTCCCAAGCTTTTCAAATGCTCCTGATGATGAAGGATCTTATCATTTTGATAGACACAAGAGCAACAAGGAGGGAAGGGAAGCCCATGCTCCTCCAACTCTTACGATCAAAAGGAGAACCTTCATAGATACAATGATGGATGATAATCTTCCAAGCCTCATTATTGTAAGGGCTCTAATGACTCACTTAACATAGAGAGCCCAATATTGAATTTAGATATTGATAATGCCAAGCCCACCATGGCTTGTGGGGAGACAATAATACTCTAAGGCAACATATTGGAATCCCAAACCATTAGTCCAATAGGACCATAAAAGTCCTGTAGAAGCTTATAAAGCTTCTTATATCAATTTTTGGATAGAACCCAACAAGAAGAATAATAAATATTGTTGGTAGTAAGGAATTTTGAGCAAATTTAGAATTTACTAGCAAGGGAGAGCTTCTTGATGGACCAGTAGGTAAGTTTATGTTCCACTCTATTAATGATATACTTCCACAACTCTAACCTTGAACTCTTAAAGGAAAAAGGAATTCCTAAAAAGTAAAATATTTACCCCTCTTGGATGATCTTCCACTGATATTGACTAAGCCAATGGGACATTGAGTCAGGATATTGCCTATAGAATTGATTCTTTCTCCATTCAATGGAGGATCTAGAAGCTAAATAAAAATTTTCCAGGTAGACAAGCACCTGTTGAATAACACCTTCATTCTCAATAAGTGTGAGAAAAGAATCAACAACAAAATGACCATTGATCAATTGAGACTTACCTTTGGGGAGATAAATTACTCGAGTAGAACCTTAGTGGCATGGTGAGGACATATAGGATAGTGCCAATGAGAAGCTCTATTGAATGGAATGGAATATCCCAATGATCTAGGACTTGTGCTTGTTAATAGATAAAATAGCCAAAGACTCAATGATTAACATCTCTATAGAGTTAATGAAAGAGAGCCCAAAACCAAGAGCTTTAAGCATATCCATAATGAACAACCAATCGATCCTATTGTAGGCTTTCTGAAAGTTAATTTTGATGAACAAGGATCATTGGTTGGAACTAAGATCCCATTCCATGCCTTCATAGATAACAATAATGTTGTCAAGGATGAATCTACGCTGAATGAAGCCAGTTTGCTTCGAGCACACGATGATAGGAATTATATGGTAGATACACAAAGCCAAGGCTTTGGTGATGATCTTATAATAAATACTAAGGAGCATAATAGACCTTCAATTATTTATGATTTTTATATCATCAACCTTATGGATATATTTAATAATTTCCTGATTAATAATAGGGTCTAGAGAACCCCTGGAGAAGACCTCTTGATAAAATTTAAAAAGATCAAGCCTGATAGTGTCCCAAAAAGATTTATAGAACTCATAAGGGAAGCCATAAAGACTAGGAGATTTATTTTTAGCCATCTGAGAAAGAGCTTCCTCAAGATCCTTCAAAGAGAGGGTTTTTTCATAGGCAACGTTTTGAGACTCAAAAGTCACACTAAGATAATAGAGAGGCAAGAGTTAAGAGCCTATTCATGTTGAGGGGAGTGGGTCTAATCCATAAACATAGTATGGTAATGTTCTTCCAAAGTAGAGAGAATATGAGGAAGCTCAAAGAAGAAAATATCAGAATATGAGAGCATAGCTCTATCCAATATTTTTAGCACACAACTCTTGGTCTATTGGATGTTAGATCACATGAACTAGGCATTAACAAGGAGCAAAGAGGGTAATAAATAACTATTAATATTAGAGATCCCTAACTTTTCTTTCATGAAAAGCCACACTTCTCTTTTCCTAACAATCTACTACATGGGAAGAAGACCCACCTTGTAATGCAGGAATTCAATCATATTAAAGTTCCCACATAGAAACCAAACAACAAAGGGGAGAGAGTGTCATGCACAAAGTGCACAACAGTCACTAGCATCATTAGGAACATAAATATTGAGCACATTGAGAAGATGACCATAAATCTCCATCACAACCTAGATGACATGATTGGAAGGGTCACATCCCTAAGAGATTAGCTTGGAATGATATGTTTTTAAAAGACAAATGATTACCCCTCATTTCCCTGTGTCATGCATATTATGAAAGGTGTGACCTCAGGGCCACAGAAAAGATCAAGTACTTGATAGAATGAAGTTAGTGAATTTGGCATCCTAAAGGCATAAAATATCAATATTATCGAATCTAATCTTGAAGTCATCCAAATCCTACCACACAAGGTACTTGCGCATAGGATCTATCAAACCCCTGACATTCTAGGACATGCACTTCATGAGACACAATCAAGGAGTATATTTCCTTCAATGATCTTAGAGTCCTTGAAATCCACCAAATATTCAAAGGCATTCATGAGAAACCTATCATGGTTTTCTAAAAAACATTCGTCTATCTTTGCTTCTCTAGAGGAACACCCAATGACTCCCTTGCTAGACTACGAGAGCGATGAGGGTTCCATGAAGGAACTTCGCTAAAGGGACTAGGAGAGATAAAACATCCAGTTGAGGGGATAAACTTTGGCATAGTTGATGATTGAGCCATCTTGAAGCCTTGAGGATTCAAGGAGTCTTTTTGGGTACTAACATTACAGGTACTATACGAGGAGAAACAAAAATTTCTTTTGTAGTAGCTACATGAGAGCTCCTTAGTTGAGAGCCCGATTGAGACTCCTTTTTACTAACTCCCGTAGAAGGTTGCAGTTAGTTGCATTTACCATTTTTCCTGGTGATAAAATTCCATTCCTCCCTTCCATGAGCAGGATGGGCAAATTGAACTACGACTAAAGGCACTGATGCTTATACTAGAGCTTAATTTTTTAACTGACCCTCTATAAGAGGGCAATATTTTATCTTGTGAGCTACGAACTAACAACGGTAAAAAGTGTTGAAAATATTTATATAGACCACCCGTTGTTGAAAATGGGTCTCACCAACTTAAATATCAAGAGTCCTTGAGGTCCTTTGAGAGATCATTTTCAACACAGATGTGTTTGTATGGCCGCGCAACATAGAAGTTTTATGGCTCCATGTATATATACTTATCAACAGGCGTGACAAGTTGTGGTAAGAATGACCAAAGGGGTAAGGGAAGACCCAATAATTCCATCCAAATGAGGACACAAGGAAAAATCGATAGATATTGTAAAATTATGGTGTTAGAGCTGATGAATTAAAAGGGTATTTCTAATATATTAATGATCTTTACCCATAACCACAATAACAAATTGTTATTTGGCAAATTGTAAATGAAAGAAGCCTTTAGTAAGGTTTTGAATATGGTCAACTTTTATGTCATATGGCTTCCAAACTTGCTAAATCCATTGATGGATTAGCGATTCACTTTGAATCCTCCCTAGAAATATCCAATGAGGGTGTGACTCTCAAGCCAATTGCAAGCTTTATCAAAATCCTACATGGGTAAGACTATGTATGACATAGAGGAATTACCTCATGGAAAATACTTAGGATAAACTTCCTAGGTATGTTGATTGGTGTCATGGCTCTCTGTAGTTATAACTTCACTAACTAGTGAAGTGATGACCTGAGAGGTGGCCATAACAAGGGGAGAAGCCCCCCACCCTAGGTGGAGTTAACACAAAAAATTGTGCAGTAAGAGCATTGATAACCCTAACGGTATGATGATCAAAGAAAGAACAAACATATGACAACAACATGCAACTGAAAAACCCTAAGTTGCAAAACAAAATAAATAAATATGTGATTATTGTAGAGTTGTTATTTTAACTAATAAATATTTAAAATTTCTAAGGCTCATATTGTATAATGATTATATTATATTGCAATATTACAAATAACATTAAAAGTATAGTTATACATTTGTTTTGAAAAAAAGGTAAAATTTTTATTTAAAAAATTCAAGTTATACATTTACTTTTGATAATCTGCCTTTCTTGATAAGGATCAAAATACGGTTCAACTATGTTTCTTTGACTATCCAACTTATAGATGTTCTAGTTCTTGCTAGAATACCCCTTAGCTTCCATCAACTCCTTCGAGCCCATTTCCTATCTAGAAGACCCCTTAGTTCTTGCTTAAAGACCACTAGATGTTCCAATTCTTGCTCGAAGACCCTTTAGCTTCCATCAACTCCTTCGAACCCATTTCCTATCTATATGGTATATGATCCCCTCTCACATGTGAATCATTTTATTCCTCTAGATATTCCTAATGGTTCTTCTTCTTGTGTCCCATTCACCCTCTCCTTTTGAATCCTTGGACTTCATCCTGAATCTAAAAATACCCGTTTCTATTCTTATCCTCCCTTTCGTAGTTCCCATATTGCAGTTAGTTGCACCATATCTAAAATTTTCCTAATTAAAGTTTCCCAAATTCTTTCCTCTCCTCTAAAAATAAACCCACATTACACAACAACATTTTAAAAAAATAATATTATTATATATATAACATTAAGAAGAATTTAAGTTACACCCATATAATTATTTTAAAAAACTTATAAAATTTATTTTTTATAAATAATAATTATAATATCATTACATAACTTATTAAAACACATTTAAAATAATAATTCACTACATATTTTATATAAACAATTAAACAAATATTTATCATCTAGAGTGGATATACATGGACCACCTCCTCATAACCACTTTCACATATGACCAGGATGAATTAGGAACATGTGTGCCAAAAATATGAGCCCACTGATTTTAAGGTTGCACTTCTCTTTCTAAAATTTAAAATAGGCCTCTTGTTAACTAAATGCTAGCTATAAGAATCTAATAATAGCATCCCTGTCAGAAGATTTCAAATTAAAGTTGCAAAGATCCTCCCATTTAATCAGTGGCTCCCCGAATCCCATAAATTTACCCATTTCTTAATTCCCCTCTTAACCTCTTGCATCTAAGACAAGGAAGGTTCGAGGTATACACCCCATTGTCTTTCCATATCCAAATATGCTCTTCCATATAGGCCCAATAAACCATAGAGCCAACCGTCTTCCATGCCTCCCATATCCTCTTAATAAGGATACAATCCATATTGCCTAACCCTATTTGGTGTGACTGGAGGTGGAAATTTCAGGGGAGCATCATTTCTTACAAATCTACAAAGATTTACAAAACTCTATTGCCTAAGACTTCTTTGCATATCCTATTAAATAGACACTGGGACATTGTTTGTCTAGAGAAGAAGTGGAAGAAGAGACTAAAGCAGGTTTAAAAATTTTGATTATCTGCTCAACTCAAGGTTTTTCTTTGGTTGCGTATTTTCCAATGTATCCATTGCAAGGTAAGGTTGGTAAGGTGGATGAATATCTCAGACCTCTGTAGTAGTTGTGGCAGAAAATAAACTATTAAACATATCTTTTGGGATTGTATTGTAGGAAGGAATGTTTAGAAAATATTGAAGTGGATCTATTATCCTATCCTAGGCGATAGGTGGAGTTGGAAATTGGTTCTTTTGGGAGATGCCTTTGGCTACCCTCAACATCTTAGGGGGTGTCGACTGTTATCAGAGTAGCGACTTTGTATGCTATTTGGAAGGCGAGTTGCAATTTAGTTTTTCGAGATGAAACTATTCATGTTGTTCGGATTGTGTCTAATGCTATTATTGATATTCAGTTTCAATGTAAAGCCTTTAAGAAACTTATAATCAAATATCTCAAAGACTGCTCTGCTGAAGACAAGTCATATGGTTAAATATCCTTGAACAAATTTTTGTAATCTAGTGCCATGTCTTATATTTTGATTTTTGTATTAATATAAACAATATTTATTAAAAAAAAACACTAAATATTAACTAAGAAAAACATAAAAGGCACATTGGAAATATAATAAAATAAAATCTTCCAAACAAAACGGTTATTGCTAAGCCATTTAAAAATAAATAAAAATTAAAAATTACACCATTGCCTTTTTGACTACTTTTTTAAATAATGTCAAAGAAGAGAACTTTTGTGACTACTTCTAAATAATTTGAAAGGAGAGAGTTAGGCGGTCTTTAAAGAAAGCTGCCATATTTGACCTGACATTAGAGTATATATTTATAAAGATATTAATTTTATGTTTTAAGGTAAAGCATATAAGGTGAGCCGGATAAATTTTTTATTAAAATTATAAAGCATACAAAACCTAAGAATTAGATTATAATAAAATTGTATCAACCAAGTATATTATTTTTAAATAAAGAGATTGAGAGCACACTAAAACAACTTCAACCACAAGTTAATTTTTTTTTTTATTATTATGTTGTGAAGAAAACTTTTATAAATTTTAATAAATTAGATAAAAACAAGGTAAAGGAATTTTTATTGTGTAGAAAATCGAATAAAAAACAACTCATAAAAAAATTTAATTAACCTTATTTTTTAAAGTAATTGTTGACAATTTTTATATTATAGACAAATTAAGCACATGAGCATAAATATCTTAAAAAAAGAACAAGGAATGGAAGGGTAATTGTGGGTTATAAAGAAACTAGCAAGGAAAGGAATTAATAATGGTAGTTGTGAGTTAGAAAGAAACTAGGAAGGAAAGGAGTTAATAATAATTTTCTCCTTTATTAAATTATTTCTAATCAATACCTCAAAATAAGGTTTGGTGGTTCATTGCGTGTAATTATGGCAGAATAAATAACAACATGATCTTGGATATGAAATCTTTCTTCTATTTCCTATGGATGGTCATTTAGGGGGCTATTTAATAAATATAAGGAAGAGTTCATTTAGGGGGCTATTAAATAAGTGTAAGGAAGAGTTGTATAGGACCCCTTTTTGTTATTATTTATTTTATTTTATTTAAATATGTGCATAGGATTAATAAAGAGTTTATTTGTTGATGAGAGTGTTTAAAGATAAATTAATAATTATATGTTAGTTAGATGGATTTGATAGGGGATAAAGGTGATGTCATGTTATGAAGGAGGTTAATTTAAAACAATATCTATTGAAGAAGTTATCTTGATAAAGTAGTTTATATGCTGATGAGAGTGTTTAAAGATGGATTAGTGATGATGTGTCAGTTAGCGGATTTGACGGTGTTGATATGTCACTAAATAATATGTGTCAAAGAAGTTGTCTTGATAAAGTGGGAGAGTGATTGAAAGTATGTTTGTTGGAGCATACTTGGGTTTAGAGAATTATGAACTTTAAAGTATTGAAAGAGAAGATTGCCGATGTCATAATCTTGGTGACTACTTGGAGAATATAATATATTTTTATTATCTATACATTTGAATATATTTGTTTGAAAAAGTGCAAGTACTTGATTTGGATGTTATGTGAGGAGAATGTGTACTAATAAAAAAATGTTATGATTTTTTAATATCTAAAAATAATATGTATCTAAAGGTACATACCCAAATGTATCTTATAAATCAAGGTTCGTAGAACATGAACCTCAAACAAATTTGTCAAAAACCAATTACTATGCATGGTTCAAAATATTTTATCGTCTATAAAATAGATTGACACATTTTTAACTTAAAATATAGTATTTGATTAGTTTATGTTGATGCTTATTTTAAATAAATTTTGAATTATTCATGAATAAAAACGAGGATACAACTTTTTTCTAAACAAAATGGTTAAAATGTGGACTTTCAATAATAAAAATTTCGTAAAGGTATTAATTATATGGAAAGACTATGGATCCTTATCTAAATAAGTCTCAATAAAAGGAACTGAACAAGTTTATACTTGCAACATCTTATTAGTATTTTATCCAAAAAATGAGTGTTCTAAGAACCATTATCTCTAAAGCAACAAGAATCTCTAATAGATATTATTTGAAAGAAGACTAAGTATACCTTCACAAGGTCTTCTTAAAGAATGGTTATAATAAAAAATAATAGCAAATGTTGTTAACAAGATATAGAAAAATAATAAAATTCAAAGCAATAAGAAGAACATAGTCAACTAAAAGCTTTCTTTAAGTCAAAATTTTGAGAAAATTCTAAGATTTGACACA
The DNA here is from genome assembly GCA_028583015.1 of Wollemia nobilis. Classification (NCBI taxonomy): domain Eukaryota; kingdom Viridiplantae; phylum Streptophyta; class Pinopsida; order Araucariales; family Araucariaceae; genus Wollemia; species Wollemia nobilis. Next base: position 382,623 of record JAQPPZ010003378.1, read on the forward strand.
ATTAGCTAAAAACTACTTCAAAGACTTGTATAAATATCCAAACAAAGAAAATATAGCATAGACAATTAAACTAGTTCTAAATCTTCCCAAGATGATAAATAAAGAACAAAAAAAGCTTTGTTCACATAAATCACCAAGGAGTTACATTCAATAGTCAAATCAATCTAGAAAACGAAAAGTTTGGCTTTATATGGATGGACAATTGATTTTTATTTGAATTTTTTATGAACTGTTGGAGGATCTTTTAAAAGTGGTAGAAGAATCAAGGATTAAGGGACAATTGTTAGGATCCATAAACTCCACTTTCTTGGCTTTGATTCTAAAAAAGGACAATCCAAAATATTTCAAGGATTATAGACCTATCTCTTTATGTAATACCCTCTACAAAATCATCTCAAATATTATAGCTAAGAGAATTAAAGGGATTTTCTAAGAAATTTTTTTAGAATGGTTTGGGTTTTTAAGTAAAAGCCAAATTCATGAAGCAATAGTGGTAGCCCAAGAAGAACTAAATTCAATAAAGACAAGGAGGTAATAAGGAATGGTAATAAAATTAGATCTAGCAAAAAAAATTGATAAAGTAAATTTGTTATACATCAGGCCAAGCCTAATTCAAATTGGATGTAGCATTCCCTTTGTAAATTAGGTGATGGGATGTATCAATTTAGCAATTCAACCTCTTTTACATAATTATAAATGACTCAACTTCCAGTTTTTTCAAGGCTTCCATAGGGTTGAGACAAATATGTCCTCCTTCTCCTCTCATTTTTATTTTGGTAGTAGAAGGTTTGAGTAGATTTATTAGGCAACAGAAAATACAAGAAATGATCAATGGTATCAAAATTGGTAACTCTTTGAAGGTAACCCATTTGCTCTTTGTAGATGATGTTTTACTTTTAGAAACGAGACATTGAAGGAAACCTCAAAGTATAAAGACGTGTTGGACTTATATTATATTACTACAAGAATAAAAATAAATCTACAAAAAATAGAAATAGCCTTTAATAGGTTTTGGCTAGGGCAAATAGAAGCAATAATGAAAAATTTTGGTTTCAACAACACAACAATAGTCTCAAGACAATAATGGTACAAGATGACACTACCACAAAAGGATAGTACCCCAAGATAGCAAGGGCTAAATAAAATGTGTTGATGTTATATGATGGAAATGCTTCCAAGTCGATGCAACTTCCACTTGAACTTGTATGACACAATGCAACTTCCACTTGAATAACATGATGTAACTTCTACTTGAATGACATGATGTAACTTCCACTTGAATGAGATTTCATATTCTTTATTCTAATAGTGATCTCAAGGGTGACATGAGCTTATGTAGCCTTTTCAAACTATGATATCCAACCCAAGGCCTAAAACAACCATTGCTACTTGGTCATCTCCTGCAACTATACCTAGATCTTGCATAATGCATGCATATACAACATATAATTCCAATAGCACAATGCATTCACCATTTGATATACATATATAAAATATATTAGAGTTGAATATGTTTTTATTATTATTTAGGACTATTGACTACACATTATTTTCATTCCAAATTCATACAATCATCCTTGCTCTTAAACAACATGCAAACCTCTTTTCTCTGTTTTTTCCTATCCTCCTTACAAGCTCTCCTTTCCTTTCCTTTTATTATTCTATGTGTCACCATTTCTCCTTTGCCTCCCTATTTTATATGTAAAATATAACAATTACATATTATTGGAAGTTACCCTACCTATAACCATTTGGATGCTCCCACATCATACTCGTTAGGTAAGAGGAAATGTTTCATGAGCTCCAACTCATGAACATGAATTGCTCTTACAAGTTATTGTTATTTTAACTTGGATTTATTTTCAAGGCATCCTTTCCATCTTAGCATTTCTTTATTTTCAGAATAAAACCTCCTTTGATAGAATCTAATCAACATTTGTTTCACTATGTATCATTCCATCGCATCCATCCAGCCACAATCAACATGTATTTTTTTGACTAGTTTCTCTAAGTGCCAACACCTTATGTAGGAGTGATTATATCTCTACAAATCTCACATGGATATAGGTTCCAACATCTAGTTGCTACATTTCTAGATATTACATACTAATTGCAACAACCCATATTAGGATCTTCATGCCCTCTACTAATATATCTTCTCACAAATCTACTCTTAATACTTATTGGTTGACTTGTATATCCAAGGTCTTCATTCGTTGGCCTTATTTTTGGAATTATAGATATTTTCACAGCTTACCCATATCTTCCAAATTATTTTGTCAACATACCTCATTCTTCTCATTAACTTGGAACCAATACCTTTGGTGTGCCTTTCAAAGCATCCAATCTCTTCATCACCACTATGTTCTTCAATAATATGGTCTTCGTCACAACCATCAATGACCCGATGAGGTTCATCTTTCTTTACTGTCTCTTTATAATTTATTTTCTCTTTCTATTTCTCTATAATAACAAGAATCATTGCAATATCATCTTCATTGTTATTACTATTAGTGAATTGGGCCAACTGCCTCTTCCCCATGCCTATTCTCTTACTTGATTTTGCTTTTACCTCCACTTGTTTTACATCTTCTCTCAACACTACCCTTTATTCCTTCAACTTCGTCTCATGACCTTTCAAGAATTATTTATTTGTATTTAGGCACACTCTAGGACTATTATCCATATTTTCTTCTTTGTTTTTGTACCCATGCAGAAAGCATACACCTAACTAGTGCATCAATCGATATCAAGCATTAAAGCATAAAAGATTGACAATAATAAATTTAAAAAGAAATAGAGTTTACTTTTATTAAAAATTTGTCAAATTTGATTACAATTACATCCCTCTTAGGGATACTCAATGTTGATACAATAAATACAATTTTGAAGACCCTTTAAACGAGGGGATGGTGTACTTCGTAGACTTTCCAATATGACACAAACTGTTCAATATCAATGGTGACCTTCTTCTCCATGATTAGAGGCATATGCTGCCTTGAAATGAATAGATATTGTAAAAAATGCATTCAAGAAACAAAAAGAAAGGATTAAAATCAAAGATGGCCTCTCTTGATGAGTCTTTTGATGGAAACTTGCATAAATGATGATAATGAAAACAAGAAACATGTAAATCTATGAAGATTAGCATAAAATCATCATATTACTATGAAGCATAGAAATAAAGCATGTAATCTAGGTGATAAGCAACCTAATTAGACATTAGAAACTTGGATTGCATGAAATAACAAGAAACTATGCTAAATTGACAAATGCAAGGAAATGAAAGCAAATCTACCACTAAATCCTAGAATTAATCGGTCAAATATCTGCTAAAATTTTAATCTATGATAGATTAGCTAATTGCAAAATTGGAAATAGAAATATACTCCTAAAATGGAGGAAAGAGAGCATCAAATCCTAGATACGGGTGCTTAAATAAGATAGCTCTGTTATCCGTGACTGATAGCCGTGGCTACAAGAAAACTTTCCCATTTCTTGAAACCAAGGCTAGAAACTTTGAAGTCCTCCAAGGAATTGATGATAAAGGGTTGTATCGGTGTTTTGAAATAGATTGGTGGTTGAATTCATTGGAATTGGCAATGGAAGTGTACCAATTGTCAAGATTGCTCCTCAAGCTCTTGAGATCTTCATTGTTGCAAGGTTGATGATCAAATTGGATTTTAGCAGCATCTTGTTACTCTTCAAAAGGTGCAATTGACTCTCCAATTTGACATGGCTTCACTACAATGCAAATGAGCTATTATTGAGTAATTTAGTAGCACTTCATTAAATAATATAGTCAATATTACCTCTTCCCCATGCTTATTCTCTTACTTGTTGTTGCTTTTACCTCCACTTATTTTACATCTTCTCTCAACAGTACCCTTTATTCCTTCAACTTCATCTCATGACCTTTCAAGAATTATTTATTTGTATTTAGACACACTCTAGGACTACTATTCATTTTTTCTCCTTTGTTTTTGTACCCTTGCAGAAAGCATACACCTAACTAGTGCATCAATCGATATCAAGCATTAAAGCATAAAATATTGACAACGATAAATTTAACAAGAAATAAAGTTTACTTTTATTAAAAATTTGTCAAAGTTGATTACAATTACATCCCTCTTAGGGATACTCAATGTTGATACAATCAATACAATGTTGAAGACCCTCTAAACGAGGGGATGGTTTACTTCATAGACTTTCCAATAGGACACAAACTGCTCAATATCAATGGTGACCTTCTTCTCCACGATTAGAGGCATATGTTGCCTTGAATGCCTTGAAATGAATAGATATTGTAAACCATGCATTCAAGAAACAAAAAGAAAGGATTAAAAGCAAATATGGCCTCTCTTGATGAGGCTTTTGATGGAAACTTGCATAAATGATTATAATTAAAACAAGAAACATGTAAATCTATGAAGATTAGCATAAAATCATCATATTACTATGAAGCATAGAAAGAAAGCATGTAATCTAGGTGATAAGAAACCTAATTAGCCGTTAGAAACTTGAATCGCATGAAATAACAAGAAATAATGCTAAATTGACAAATGCAAGGAAATAGAAGCAAATCTACCACTAAATCCTAGAATTAATTGGTCAAATATCTACTAAAATGTTAATCTATGCTAGATTAAGCTATTTGCACAATTGGAAATGGAAATATACTACTAAAATGGAGGAAAGAGAGCATCAAACCCTAGGTACGAGTGCTTAAAGTAGCTAGCTCTATTAGCCATGACTGATAACTGTGGCTACGGGAAAATTTCCCCTTATCTTGAAACCAGGGCTAGAAACTCTCAAGTCCTCCAAGGAATTGATGATCAAGGGTCGTCTCGGTGTTTTGAAATAGATTGGTGGTTGAATTCATTGGAATTGGCAATGGAAGTGTGCCAATTGTCAAGCTTTCTCTTCAAGCTCTTACGATCTTCATTGTTGCAAGGTTGATGATCAAATTGGATTTTTGCAGCATCTTGTTACTCTTCACAAGGTGCAATTGACTCTCCAATTTGACAGGGCTTCACTAAAATGCAATTGAGCTATTCTTGAGTAATTTGGTAGCCCTTAATTAGAGAAGATAGCCAAGGTTTGCTATTTTAAATTGGGGTCTTAAATAGACTCCCAAAATCCTTGCTCTAGCTTCATGGAGAAGCCAATAACAAGAATTGGCAGTTGGTAGGAAGCTTCTGGATGCTTCCAAGATCAAACCGCTTCAAAACTGTTGCATTTTGATTGTTGTAAATGATTTTACTTGACTCTAGTCACCCAATTTTGTTACAGAGCTAGCTTCAGTTGCTCAATGTGGCCAGGATCCTAGTCACGGTTGTCACCCATGGCTAAGAAGCAAGCTTCCCATAGCCATGGTTGTCACCCACGACTAAGGCTAAAAGGGCCTAGGATGCCTAAAATGAGTGGTTAGAACCACTTCTTGGTATTGGAAAGGTCCAAGGTCATTCATATGGTTTGTAAAGGTTCCCATATGAGTAGTCTCATAAACATGACGTGTTTTAGGTGTCTATAGATACCCATTTTGGTATGCGTTATGAGAACGAACAACACTAAGCAAAAATAGACCACCTAAAGTCATGGTGTAGGTTGAATAATGATCATTGATCTAATCAATATTAGATATCCCAATCATGAAAAGAGCATACATCATTGAATCATTTCCTTTTATGAGTTGAAGAACTTGATTTTGGTAAGCTAAAGTCAAAATCCTAGCCTTGGCAAAAATTAGGAGATAAGCTTAAGTCAAATCCTAGCCTTGATGGAAATTAGGAGATAAGCTTAAGTCAAATCCTAGCCTTGATGGTAATTAGGAGATAAGCTTAAGTCTAATCCTAGCCTTGATGGCAATTAGGAGACAAGATGCCCAGTTTGCTTGAATTTTCTTTTGATCTTTTGCTTATTTTCCCCAAGCAAGGAGGGTGCATGATTGTATTTGGTAATGATTCTTGAACAAACGCACTTAGCAATGATTGAGAATTAATTGCTGATTTTGATTATGAATTTGTTATTATGACTACCCCCTCAAGCAAGGAGTCGATGAGGGAAGGAAAATGAATAAAGTGACGAGTCACTTGACCAAGATGAATAATTTGGACAATTGAATACTTTTACACTTTGTTATATGGCAAGGCCTAGTTCAGTCATGATTTCAACTTGTTAATAGTAATTGTACATATTTATCCCGTGGAGAAATTTGACTATAATAGCCTTCTTAGGGAATCAATATGATAGCAATTCCAATTAGGCTTGTGTTGAATCACTATGTTCGATGATCTTCTAAAAATATCATATATGAAATGAAATGAACACTTTTTTTCGGTGGAGCAGTCCAACCGTTGTGGCCTTCTTTAGGATTGAAGTGAAGATATTTCAATTCAACAATGACTAATTTACCCCAAATGGTCTTATGGTAATTTACTCATCTTGTCAGATTGCATGGATCATAAGTCGTTGCAACCGCCAAGTGTGTAGAATAAATGACTAAATATGAGGCACATTTGAATTTTGATTTTTTGTTAATTTTGAAATTTTGGACCTATAGATATGCTTTAGTGTCCATTATGAAACTCCTTATGATGAGCAAATGCATGCATTTATGACTTGAATGTAAAGACCAAAAGTTTAGAATTTTTTTGGAGCTTTTTATAATGACCAAAGGACTGGGGCAGCTTTGGACCCTTTTTGGGAAGTATGATATTGATAATGCCCCAGTTGATGCTCAAAATATTTTTGTTTTGATTTATGTTATGGATGCAATGATGAATGCAATGCCTACATGATGATGTGATTATGCTATATTTGTGTAATGTATTTGTGAAACACACTAGCTAGATGATAGATGTTTTCTTAGATGCTATGATCTATATGTATAGATGGACTATTATGTATGCATATGGATGCAATGCTTATTGTTAAATGCATGTTGAATTTGTTTTAATTTTTTATGCATTTAATTTATGTGCCATGATATGATGTATGTTGTGTATTGGAATGCATTAATTACATGATGGATGAACTAATGCAAATGAACCTGTATGCTTTAATCACTTAAAACATAAGGAATGGATCTAAATGTGTTTACAAACTAATGGATGACACCACATAATGTATAAAAAGCATGAATGTAAATGTTAAATCTTATCATAAGAATTAATCACTTAGGCATCCATATGTATTATGAAACAATTGTAATATGTAATGATATGCTAATATGAGATGATTTGTTGCTATGAGAAATTTTTGAGGTTTTCCATGAGACTCAAACACCCTAGTTGACTTATCAAAAGTTGTATAATGACTATACTAGACTTCTAAAAGATAATTTTTTTGCTATGAAATACCAAGTTATTCATTGTCCCTGTGTGTGTAAATGAATATATTAGATGAGACATATGACTACCTCATTGCTAGGTGGGATTCATTCAGCCCATTGTTGTAATGAAGATCACCACATGCTCACCTGATCCTAGGTTTGGACTTAGTTGGACTAGATCACTAGGAAATACAAGCCACCTAAAGCTAGCTCATTTGTAGATTGCTTAGACCTACCCCAATGCTAGGCGGGATTCATTCAACCCATTGTTGTATTGGGGATAACTCTATGGTTTCAAGTAGTGGCCATTCTAGAGATTCAAGCTCTTCATCCCCCTTATTTTCTTCAATTTATTGGGATACTTGCACATGTAAAGTGATAAAATCACTATTTATTTTGTATTTTGTTTTTCTTTTGTTTTGAGCAAGGGATTTGATTTAATTTTGGGATTTTTGCTCATTTTTGTAAGCAAGGTATTTCTTGGGTAGGGGGGAACTTGTCTTTTTGCCAATGATCAACACCCTAGACCATGCGCATCACAAAATGAGCAAGTAACAAAACTTTTCTCTTAAGGTGACTAGGACCACTTTGTAGTGTTCATATTTTCCTTGCCCTAATTAGGATTTTTAATGTGTTTGATTAGTGATGGGATTTTGATATGCTAAGTGCTATAAAAACTAGACCTCATCTACAAAAGCAAAGCAAGATTTCTACTAAATTTGAGAAGACCACTAGGTATGGCTGAATGATCGAAAAACCCTAGTATATTCTTCATAGCAATAGGAGGGGTTGTGTTGATAAACATAATTACTCACAAGGGTGATGGATGATGATGATGCATAGATGCATGATTGAAATACAAATGTGGTGTCATTTGTAAGATTACAAAAACATAACCTATCCTAATGCAAAGTGCGATGGATGGAGATGCCTAAATGTATCGCTCCAAATTTTTCACACCCTTACCTTCAGGCTATAGGATCCGTGCCCGAAAGGAGGATGGGAAAAGGATGGCGTGGTACCTCAGACTGAGAGGACTTTGCGAAGGTCCCGCCTCTCAAGGGAGGTGTATTTTGATGATTTTTCGATGGATGGTGGGTTCACCAGGAAACATTTAATGACAGTTTCCACGCCTAGGTTTTGGAATGTGTTTTAATGTGTTCGTTTTAACCTTAAGCATTCATATCCTAGGTTTGGCCGAATGAATCTAGATTAATCTACATGAAAATGAAAATTCAATGAATACATAAAACAGATTTTAATATGGAAAAAAGAGAGACTACGGAATACAAACGAGGAATACCTGATCCAGATGTTTGAAGAAGATTCTGATGTTGAAGCAGCCAGGATCGTCTAAAATTTGATAGAATCGTCTGAAATCAGACAAGATCGTCTGAGATCTGACGAATTTGTCAGAGACCTGCAAAATAGAAAACAGATGCAAAATACAAAAAATACTACTGTGCTAGCAGAGGGAAATGATATAAAATGGCAGCAATGTTATCAAACTGAAACTTAAACACAGAAACAGAAATGAATCATGCTAATTAGATGATAATTAGGATTTAATTATGCACTTAATCTAAATGGGTGAACTCCAAATACAAAATAGTATAAAATACTGAATAAACTATCTAATTTGTAGAACAGAATAGCAGAGAAAAGGTTGAGAAATGCAAACTTTAGGCACTGATTGCCTCAATGTGGACTGCAGTCGAGATCGTCTCGTATCAGTACGAAATCATCTCGAATTCGACAAGTTCACCTCCGATCTGAACAGGTTTGTCGAAGACGATGTGTGCTGGCTCCAGCTGAAAAACAGTGATGTACCTACAACAAAATTGGTATGGAACTAGTGCAAATGAAAAATTGGGATGATTTAATGTAGATGGAGTTAACTTGTAGAGAATTTCAGCCAGGGGTTGGGAAGGGAAGATCCTAGAGACTAAATAGGCTTAGGGGAGTAGTTAGGAGGTTGGAGATCTTCCCTATTTGGGAGATCTCTAACGAGGGAGGGTCCCTAATGGCGCAGACACATTTCTGCCCGAATTAGAGGCCTGTTGGAACAGAAGCTAATTGTGCAAAATCAGTTTTGCGACAAGATCGTCTGGACGTCCTATCCCAGACGAAATCGTCAAATTGGGGGCGATATCGTCTGATCGGCAACGCTATTGTCAAACAGTCAAAACAACCTCTAAAAATGACACGAAAAAGGGGGGAATGGATTACCCGACGGTTAACGGGCGGTTTGGGAGGTTAAATTTGATTTTTAAATTATTTACTAAGGTGAATGTAATTATTACAATTTTACTGTGCCAATTTTAGGGTGCTACATTTAATTGCTCCAAATTTTTCACACCCTTACCTTCAGGCTATAGGATCCGTTCCCGGAAGGAGGATGGGAAAAGTATGGTGCGGTACCTCGGACTGAGAGGACTTTGCGAAAGTCCCGCCTCTCAATGGAGGTGTATTTTGATGATTTTTCGATGGATGGTGGGTTCACCAGGAAACATTTAACGACAGTTTCCACGCCTAGGTTTTGGAATTTGTTTTAATGTGTTCGTTTTAACCTTAAGCATTCATATCCTAGGTTTGGCCGAATGAATCTAGATTAATCTACATGAAAATGCAAATTCAATGAATATAGAAAATAGATTTAAAGATGGAAAACAGAGAGATTACGGAATACAAACGAGGAATACCTAATCCGGATGTCTGAAGAAGATTCTGATGTTGAAGCAATCAGGATCGTCTGAAATTTGATAGAATCATCTGAAATCAGACAAGATCGTCTGAGATCTAACGAATTCGTCAAACGAATTCGCCAGAGACCTGCAAACAGAAGAACAGATGCAAAATACAGAGAATACTACTATGCTAACAGAGGGAAATGATATAAAATGATAGTAATGTTAGCAAACTAAAGCTTAAACAGAATAAACAAAAATGAATCATGCTAATTAGATGATAATTAGGATTTAATTATGCACTTAGTCTAAATGGGTGAACTCCAAATGCAAAATAGCATAAAACACTGAATAAACTATCTAATTTGCGGAACGAGCAACGAGAGAAAATCTTTGAGAAATGCAAACTTTAGGCACTGATTGCCTCAATGTGGACTACAGTCGAGATCATCTCGCATCAGTATGAAATCATCTCAGATTCGACAGATTCACCTCCGATATGAACAGGTTCGTCGAAGACGATGTGTGCTAGCTCCGGCTGAAAAACAGTGATGCACCTGCAACAAAATTGGTATGGAACTAGTGCAAATGAAAAATTGGGATGATTTAACGTAGATGGAGTTAACTTGCAGAGAATTTCAGCCAGGGGTTGGGAAGGGAAGATCCTAGAGACTAAATAGGCTTAGGGGAGTAGTTCGGAGGTTGGAGATCTTCCCTATTTGGGAGATCTCCAACGGGGGAGGGTCCCTAATGGCGCAGACACGTTTTTGCCCGGATTAGAGGCCCGTTGGAATAGAAGCTAATTATGCAAAATCAATTTTGCGACAAGATCGTCTGGACGTCCTAGCCCAGACGAAATCGTCAAATTGGGGGCGATATCGTCTAATCGGAGATGATATCGTCAAACGGTCAAAACAACCTCTAAAAATGGCACGAAAAAGGGGGAAACAGATTTCCTGACGGTTAACGGGCGATTTGGGAGGTTAAATTTGATTTTTAAATTATTTACTAAGGTGAATGTAATTATTACAATTTTACTGTGCCAATTTTAGGGTGCTACATTTTGCCCTCTTTAGCGAATTTTCCAAAGAAAATGTGTTAAAGATGAGTTCTTCTTGATCTACGAGAAAGAAAAAATTATTTCCATTTTTAGGCGATGATTCTTGGTCGAATTGTACGACAGCTTATTATGGTGCCCCCTCCGTGTTTTTACCCAAATCGAACGTTTGAGGTAAAAACAAAGAAAAGCCAAAAATTTATTTTTGAATAAAATTAAGAAAAATAGGGTAAAACCCTAATTCATTTTTACTGTTCATTTTTACTAGTTTTAGAGCTCTGAAGCAAAAATGGTGGAGACGACGCACAGATCGATAGAGGTCCGATGCGGTCTACGGGTAAGAGTCTAGACTTAACTAGAATGCTTCAATTTGGATTTACATGCTTTGTAGATAATTTTTAAATGAATTTTGATCATCGCGGTCGTTTTTGGGCCATCGACATCGTCAGGACGAAATCATCCCGATTTCGACGAAATCGTCTCGATTTCGACGAAATCGTCTCAATTTCGACAATTTTGTCCAAGGGCGAAATCGGCGAAAGGGGGACGATTTCGGACGACAAAATCAAAGACGATTTTGCTCAAATTAGGGGCGATATCGTCCAATAGTGGGCAATATCATCAATTGCATAAAATTGAACTTTAATTTGCATTATTAATTACTTGGATTGTTTATTAATGATTGTTTGTTGTTTTGTTGTTTATGGTTGCAGAGAGGTTTGCTAAAGAGCAGGGAATGGAAGTATGGAGGGTTGAGAGATGACTTGGCCGCTCTCACACAGGCAGAGCGAGATCAGCTGGCATAGGCCGGCTTGCAGCATGTGGCAGAGATGCCACAGGTGTCCACAAATATGGGGCTACTGAAAGCCCTAGCAGAGAGATGGTATCCGGGTTCCTCATGTTTTCGGCTATCGACAGGGGAGATGACTTCCACTTTAGAGGATGTATGGAGGATTCTAAGAATCCCCATACAAGGACGATTGATCACTCTTGCGGCCAATCAGGGACATGCTATGATGCGGTTGTGTGGTCACCCGAGCTTCGCCCTGGAGAAGGGCAGAGTTAATATCGAGGCACTGCACCAGATGCCTGGGGCATCTAGACTCACACGGGTGCTAGCTAGAGTAGTTGGTGGACTTATGCTGTGCCACCAGAGCGGGTGCAGGGTGCCGTGGATGCTGGCAGATGTGATCTGCGACATGTGGGACCACGACCACAGATTTTCTTGGGGGAGCTATGTGCTATGCCGATTGTACAGGATCTTGTATGGGGTCGTGTATAAGGGCGATCGATTTCTGGTGATGACATCGCTCCTACAGGTTTGGTGTTGGGAGCACATTACAGTGCGGAGGCCGGTAGGGCTTCCTCTGACAGGGGTTGACGGGGAGAGGCCCCGGGTCTTCTATTGGTGGCTCCAGAGAGGGGCACAGCGACGGATCGACCTTTCGATGTCTCGGAGACTACTGGATGACTTAGTCCTAGACCAGATCACCTAGAGGCCATGGAGAGAACATCCAGGGTGGGCCGAGGATGGACAGGAGTTGGCTCGCGTCAGGTGAGTCTGCTGGCTACGGATGGAGAGGGGAGAGGTGGAGCTCCATCGCTATGACCGAGTTTTGTGATAGTTCGGTCTACAGCAGGGGATCCCATCTCTTAGGGATTATGAGTTTTCTCGACTGTCCGGGATAACACCACAGTTAGCAGAACTATAAACATGTAGCACTTTTGGATTCAAGACGCGGACGATGCCCCCATATAGCCAGTGGATGGTGACGACGCAGGAGTAGCCGATGGCTATGATACCTGGTATGCAGGCATCCACCCTCCTCGGATGACGAGGGATCAAGGTTCGATACACGTAGTTGTGCGTCGGATAGGGAGGTAGCACCAGGTAGCTATGGAGGCGGCCCAGGGTCACAGCAGGAGAGAGCAGAGGGGGCCACAGGCACAGGAGAGGATGCAGCAGCGAGAGAGGAGGGAGGCGAGACTCCCATCTCCACAGAGGGAGAGACCACCATCGCCCGATAAGTGCAAGGGCATTGACATAGGAGAGAGTAGCGAGATGGCTACTCTTCGGGCAGAGAGAGATCGTCTCTAGGCACAGGTACAGACTCTATAGGATGAGGCTGCACGCCACCAAGCTGAGGTGGCACAACTGCGAGACGAGATTGCATGCCTCAGGGCACGAGGCGAAGGGGCGAGCTCTGGGGAGCTGACACGGGCTATCGCCCAACTCACTTTCTACCAGACATTGTACTATCAACTGGTGCTAGAGGAGGATAGACTACCTCTGCCAGCCAACATCACAGATTTGATCAAGATTGGGTCGTCGAGGACCACATCCTGGTCGAGGACTAGGACTACTCAGACTGCAATTGGGCCACCTCGTCCACCTCAGGGCAAGGGAGGAGATGAGGCGGAGAGCTCGAGGGGTTCTCGAGGCTAGAGGGTTGCACAACTTTGTATAGACTGACATTGTATGATTATTATTTTTTTTTTATATAGGATTGAGTATGCGTACAGATTGTGGCATACCAATCCAGTTTTGATGATGTATATATATTTTTGATATATATATGATATATTTTTGAGCATATGACTTGTGTTGTGTGTATGTTTATGATGCTTTTTATGTTTGATTAATGGACTCAATGATTCATGTAATTATGTCGTTTTGAAATTTTTTATAATTTTGATGTCATGCTGTAATACTTTAAATGAAATAATCTGATGTAACAAATTGATTGTTTGTGATGAAATATGATAAAAATAAAATAAAAAGAGATTTCTAACAATAATTTCAAAGGACATTGTCGCTATTATAGACCATTTCATGGAGTTGCTGCTCACTCGGTCGTCAAGCTAATCCCGGTATAGAAATATTGTTAAAAAAAAAGAGTGCTTAAGAGACCGTCTTAAGACTTTGATGCAATAGGGTAAATGATGATGATGATGGTTGGTTTGTTTTTAGATTTCCATAAAAATAATATGCATGAAATAATTTAAAATGATTTTTGCTAGGCATAAATTCCTAAGTGTGATAAATTTTTTGAATAATTCCTTAGGAATTATACCATCATTGCAAATTTGCATATTGACATAATGACATGAAATAATGATAATGTGTTTGCTTAAAAGCATAATTTGTGTAACATAATGATTTAAGTCATATGTTTTTCATTATTTTTAAATAAACGGGGAATAAAAATTGTTACAATGGTTTGCGCTAGGCATAGAATATGTAGGTATAGACTTATACCATCATCGCGAAAATCCAAAAAGAGAGTTTTATTGCATGGTTGATTTTGTAATAAACAAAAAATATGAACATGAGGACTTGCGCTAGGCATAAAATTCCAATTTTGGTTTTGGAACTATACCATCGTCGCGAAAGTCGATAAGAACTTATATATGTGTATGCTTTTATTGGTTTGAAAGAAAATTTTGATTTTGCTATTATATAGTTGTCTTTATATTAAACAACTGTACTTGAAAGGAGAAAATAAATTTTTCCAAACAATTTGCAAGAAAATATGTCAAAGTATCTTAAAGACAAAAGTTAGATTTATAAGGAATCCCATGTGCATATGTGAGTTCATTTCCAATATTGATTTATCATAATGATACACAAAATCTCTCAAATACAAATGTGTGTGCAATTGCTATGTGCATTTACCAGTTTTGAGCAAGATAATTTGATACAAGTGATTTGAAGAAATAAAATAAGTGTTCATTAACCATGATGTAGATGCATATAACCATACTAGACTACTATGTAGGTTGGATTATCAAGAGCTAGCTAATCCATAAGCAGACATAGGTCTGTACAAAAGAAGGTCGCTAATGTGATAGACATATCACCACGCTAGGAGTTACCCAAGGCCAAGCAGGTTGGGCACAAACCACCTGTTATGGGGCTTACCTCACAGTTTTCGAATAATTGAGAATTCTAGGGATTCAAGCTCATCAACCCTTATTTTATTTTCAAAGGGTAGGGAAAGGGATTTTATTACTTTTGCTTTTGCTTTCTTTTGCTTTGCTTTTTCTTTTTGTTTCTTTTTCTGTTTCTTTTTGTATCTTTTGCTTGGGTATTTGAGATAATGCTGAAATAGTGCTGAGAGAGTACAAAATGATTCTGAAATATTGCTTCTTTTTCTCATGATTTTTCTTGATTTTTCTTTTTCTTTTGTTTCCTATTCTAGGGATACTTGCTCGGATTAGCTGTAGAGCAAGGGATTTTTATTCCGGGTAGGGGTGAGATTGTTCTTTTGCCAATTCTCAAAGATTCTAGACCATGTGCATGATAGGATAGCAGGGGAAACTTTTCGCTCAAGAAATCACTTCTACTATGTAGCAAAGCATAGAAATTACAAATATAATCATTTTATTGTGAAAAGATGTGCTTGGTTTAAGTAAATAACAAGATCAATTCTCTGTGCTCAAACTTTATTTAATTGAATTTTGTGGACTTTGATAGAAGAGAGATTAGTAATCATGCCAGATAAAATCAAGATATTTATTTTTGTGTTTGCAAAAGTGAGGGATTCCAAATAAATGCTAATTTATCCAAAATAATTTGAAACATATAACTGCAATAATTGTAAGAAAATATATATGTGTAAACACTTTTGAAAAGTTTTGAGAATGGTGACTCTGTCTTTCTTCTTCATATTTTGTTGTGGTTCCGAAAGAGTCAAGCATATTGCTGTTTTTATATTTTTATCATTTTTATTTTTATTGTTTTGATTTTTGTTTTTGAACAAAAAATGAACAAGTGCCATAAATAAATACAACAAATATTTTTTTGAAGATTTTGATAGTTTATGACTGTTTTTGGTGTTTTTAAATTTATAAATTGAAAGAAATACAAGATAGTGAATTTTGAAATATTTTAAACAAATAAATATATACAAAGGATGAAATGACCAAATTTATGCATAGTAACGTTTAAGATGCAAAATATTCATAGGTTCTTTAAGTTCTTTACCATCTAAGGTAGATAATTTGTATGCTCCTAATTCAAATTTAGCAGTGATAATGTATGGTCCAAGCCAGTTGGGCTCAAACTTACCTTTAAGGTCCTTGGTTGTGTTAGTATTTTTTTTATTTTCTTTTAAAACAAGGTCACCGATCTCAAAGGATCGATGACGAACTTTTTTAGCATATGATATTTTAAGCTTGTTTTGGTAGGCACGGAGATGCTCCAAAGCATTGATGCATTTTTCATCTAGGAGTTCCAGCTGACTAAGTCTGCCAGCGCGATATTCATCTCCTACTTCGGTATCTTGAAGTAGCAGAGCCAAAGAAGGAACTTCCAATTCGAAGGGAAAAATTGCTTCAGCATCGTAAACCAAAACAAATGGTGAAGTGCCTGTGGGGGTTCGAACACTAGTTTGATAGGCCCACAAGGCTGGATATAATTGAATGTGCCAGTCGCGACCAGTTTTATTGACCAATATTTTGAGAATTTTGATTAAGGTTTTGTTAGATGCTTCTGCTTGACCATTACCCTAAGGATAATAGGGAGTGGACCAGCAATGTTGAATCTTATATTTTTGACATAATTTTTTAACATCTTTATTTTTGAAGGAAGTTCCATTGCCAGAGATGAGATTTGCAGGAATTCCAAACCTACAAATAATTTGATTGAAAATAAATTTGGAGACTTGTGTGCCAATGCAGGAAGCTAAAGACATAGCTTCAACCCACTTCGTGAAATACTCAATGGCAGTTATGATGAAATTGTGTCCATCAGATGACACAGGATTGATTTTGCCAATAATATCTAAGCCCCATTTAGAAAAGGGCCAAGGAGATGAAATAGCCTACAGCTCTTATGTAGGCGCATGGACAAGGTCAGCATGTTTCTGGCACTTGTCACAATGGCGCACATATTCATGTGCATCCTTTTCCATGGTAGGCCAAAAGTATCCTATTCGAAGGAGCTTTTTAGAAATGACACTACCACTAAAGTGTCCTCCACAAGATCCATCGTGGACTTCACTCAAGGCTAACTTAGACTCTTCTAAGTTTAAACATCTTAATAAGATACCTTCAAAAGATCTCCTATATAAATTATTGCCAATTATTACAAATCGGCTTGCTCATCGACGTAATAATCGACGCTGGTTTCTATTAGAATTGGCAGGGAAAGTCCGATTTTGAAGAAAATCAAATATATCCATATACCAAGGTTCAGGAGTAGTTTCATTGATTAGAAACACATCCAAAGGCTCTAAGCATGACTTGTTTGAAGCGGGTTCTTGGAGTCGACGAATAATGATAGTCACATATTCATCATCTAACTCCAAGGGTAGGAGAGATGCAGCTACGGCCATAGCATCAGCTGCACGGTTGCTAGTTCGAGGAATAGCTTCCAAGGTAACTTGATCAAACAGGGACATTAATTGTAAAACATAGGCCTTATACGGGCGTATTTTATCATATCTGGTCTGATAAACTTCATTAATTTTGTTTATAACCAGTTGAGAATCACCAAAAACTAACAGATGTTTAATTTTGAGTGCTAAAGTAGCTCGTAATCCAGGTATTAGAGCTTCATACCTAGCGGTATAGTTGGTGCAAGCAAATGTCAATTTGAAGGACAGAGGAATAAGATGTTTTTGCGAGGATATTAAAATAATACCCGCACCAGCCCCACTCATGCATCGGGCTCCATCAAATTATAAGGACCATTTTTCAGTATGGTCTGCCTCTAGTTGAAGGCATTCATCAGGAAACCCAATGATGAGGGGATGGGTAGACTCTAAGGGTGCAACAGCTAATTGATCTGCTATGATTTGACCCTTAACATACTTCTGTCCTATGAATGTGAGATCAAACTCGCTTAGAGCAAGAACCCACTTGGCTATGCAACCCGATAAATAAGGTCGACTCATGAGATACCTTAAGGGATCATATTTAGCAATGACATAAGTTTTTTGACTAAGCATATAATGTCATAATTTTTGTGTAGCAAACACGACTGCTAGACATAGTTTTTCTAATGCTGTATAGCGGGTTTCATAATTGATGAAATTTTGGCTAATATAATAATTAGCACGTTCTCGCTTTTCATCATCAAGCTGAGCTAACATAGCTCCTAAGGCAGAATCTGAAGCTGAAATATATAGGAGAAATGGGCGATCAGGTTTAGGTGGTGAAAGCACCGGTGGATTAAGGAGGTATTGTTTGAGAAGTTCAAAAGCTTCTCTACATTCTGTGTCCCAATTAAAATGGACATCCTTCTTAAGAAGTTTAAGAAACGGACCGGTTTTGTCCGCCAGCTTATCAATGAAGCGACGGATAGCTTGAAGTTTACCTTGTAAACTTCATAACTCAGATATATTAGTAGGTGCGGGCATATCAGTGATAGCCACAATCTTAAGAGGGTCGATTTCAATACCACGTAAAGAAACTAAAACCCCTAATAGTTTGCCGGATTTAACTCTGAAGATGCATTTTGCTGGATTTAATCAAATAAGATATTCTCGTAATCAATTAAAAACTTTTCTCAAATCATCTAAATGATTATCTTCCAGAATTGAGCGAGCTATAATATCATCTACATAATCATGTAGGATATCATGCATCATATCATGAAAAATGTAGGTCATAGCTCGTTGGTAAGTTGCACTTGCATTCTTTAAGCCAAATGGCATCACTTTCCAGCAAAAGGTACCCCAAGGGGTAATAAAGGCTATTTTAGCCTGGTCTTCAGGAGCTATCCTGATCTGATTATAACTGGAGAATCCATCCATTAAGGACATCATCCCACTTGTGACGGTGAAATCAATGATTTGATCCATATTTGGAAGAATAAAATCATCTTTAGGGCATGCAGCGTTAATATCTCTAAAATCTATGCAAACCCTAACTTTGGTAGCTTCTTTCTTGGTGACTGGAACTACATTTGAGATCCATTTAGCATAATCAATAGCCTGTATAAAGACTACATTCAGGAGTTTTTCTAAATCCCCTTTGACTAGCAGAGCCACTTTGGGATGCATTTTTCTAAGTTTTTGTTTAACAGGTTTAGCATCCGGATGGACCACTAGATGATGCATGACTACAGAAGGGTCTAGACCTAGCATATCTTCATATGTCCAAGCGAAGACATATTCATACTCTTTAAGGAATGCAATGTACTGTTCTTGTTTTTCTTGACTTAATTCTGATCCAATATTGATTATGTGAGGGTTATACTCAGTTCCAATGTTAATTTTAATGACGTTTTCTACCTCCATGTGTAGATCTCTTTCAAAGTTAGGTGGGGCGGGTGAAACGCACAATTCTTGTAATTCTTGTAATGTTAATTTGGATAATTCATCTTGAGGATTAGTGGTCTCAAGTTGAGCTATAGTTGGTATAGAACCATCAAAATAAAATTCGTTGTGTAGCATTTCTTCAATAGAGACGTCATGGAAGATATCTCCTTCCAACTCTTCATCAGGGTCAGCAATCATTTCAAGGTAAGCTATGGATAGCATGTTGCATGAAAATGACTATTTTTTGAGAGGCAAATCAACATGCCTATCCAAATAATCTTGATAGCATATGAGGTGATCATTATTTTCAAAAGGGAAGGGTTGACCCTTACTAGGAAATAGGCCCACACCACATCGGGCAGGCCATGGTTCTACCTCGAGAGGTTCTTTCATGCCATTTTGGAAAGGTCCCAAGCCTTTCCCTTTATATCCCATTTTAAGCATCATGGGTTTAGCTTTAATATATTCATTGGTAAAATAACACCGAGCATATCCCTCATGATGGGTTTTGATGTTCCGAGGGATTCTTCCCCAGTCATATCCTTTATAAATGAAGGCACAACTCCCAACTTGGTAAGTTCTTCCCATAGGTTGTGGAAGGCCCAAAGTACGAGGAGATGGAGGTAAATCATTTAGAATAATTGAATCTCGCATGAAAGCATTTGTTTTTTTTGATATTAAGATTGTTGATAAATCTGGTAAAAGTTCATCAGAAAGGGCATAAGATGTAGAAAGCTTATTACCTATATCTTGAGATGTGGGAGGAATGATAGATGTGTCTATAGGTTTTGAATTTATAGGAATAGAACTTGAAGGGTTGGTTGTATATTTAAGATCCTTTTGAGGTTCTAGAGTGATTTGTTTAGGAGATTGTTGAGTTAAAGATATAGGTGTAGGTGATGGGGTAGATGCTGTTAGGTGTGTGTGTTTCACAGTTTTAGATAAAAAATAAGAACTAGGATGTGTGGATGACAGAGAAGGGCAAAATTGCACTCCAACCGGTTCTGCCAAAGCACACATCAAAGGGTCTAGGGTCACCATGGATAGTGACCAACTAATTTTTAAATTCAAATTTAACACATTGGTGTAAAGTGGATGGGATCGCTCGCATCGCATTGATCCAAGGGCGACCCAAAAGTATATTGTACGATGTTGGGCAATGTACAATAAACACAGTTGTTTTTAGGGTTCTGGGACCAACTTGCAATGGGAGGGTAATAACTCCACACGTTTCTTGTGTTTCGTCATTGAAAGCTTTGATAATCATATCAGTTTTCTTCATTTCAACACTTCTAAAGCCAAATCGTTGGTAGAAGTCAAAAGTGCAAATGTTTAGGGATGAGCCATTATCAATCAAGACTCTTTTGATAGCTACATCCCCAATTAGAGCAGTAATGTATAAGGGATTATCCTTATGTAAACTGTGTTGTGGGATATCTTTATCCCGGAAGTCAATACAATCAATCTCTCGAGTGATGATAGTATTGGCCATAGCTTCAAGTTGAATGTTTTGAGGTACCATCATTTGGATCAATGTAAGCATCAACTCATCCCTATGGGTGGGAGAGGATCTTAATAAATATAAAAGGGAAATTCTGGCCGTAGTATTGGACAATTGCTCGTTAATACTGTAAGGAGGTTTAGGTTGAACATTAGAAGCATGATTCCCTTTATTGGGATTTTTCAGAACGAATGGAGCGGATCCATCGTTCTGGTTTGGTTCTTGTTGGGAATTTTGAGCTTGTTGTCGGGTAACGACTCCAATGGTACCTACAATGTTATATTGAAGATGTTGAATTGGTCTTGGTCTAGCATTTATGGCTTGTTCATTAGGAAGGAATATATTAGAAGAAGGTCGAGTAGTAACTCTTTGAGGAAATGGTTCTTCTAGAACCATAGCATCTGTGATGGGTTGAATAGGATCTGATTCGTTTTTAGAACTATTCGATTGGTTTGAAGTGATGTCTAGTTAACTTACACTATCTGATTCGATATCACTAGAATCAAAAGTTTGAAAATTATGTAAGGGCCTGGTCGTAACCAGGGATAAGGTTGTGTCAAATATTTGAGGATTCTAAACAGGTAATTGTCCGCTAATAGTTCCTACTTATCGGGTAGGAGGGGGAACATTATGATGTTCGATTTGATTGGCTACCTCTTTACCATGTCTTGGTAAAGGGTGTTGAAATATGTCTAAAGTTTGATTGGCATTTTGATTTTGATTTTGGGGAACAGTATTTTGAGTATTATTAGGAGGGTTTTGTTTAGGTTGGAAGGCTTTCACTTCCATTTCATTATTGTCAATCAAATCTTGTATTTTATGTTTCAACCTTTTACAAGCATTGGTAGAGTGTCCAGGTCCTCCATGGAACTCACAATGTAAGTCAGATCTATATCCGGGTATAGTTGGGTCAGGTTCCCGGATAGCTGGTAATTGGATTAAACCTCTTTCAAGTAATTGAGGTAAAATAGTTGATAAGGGTTGGTTTAATCTAGTGAATTCTCGAGGAGGTTTATCAGGAGGTTTCAATATGAATTTTTCTGTTGTCTTCGTTGCATTGACATTAGCAACATTTCTGCTATCAGTGACTCCGTCACCGACAACCTGTTTGTTCTTATATTGATTTCTGGATGTTTTCTCATCATCCTTCTTCCTAAGTTGGCCTCTCCTAATGAGGGCATCTTCTACTCTTTGAGCTAAGTCTATAGCTTGATCGAAGGTAGTTAAAGTAGTATTTGATAGCTCATAGGATATTTGTTCTTGTAAATTATTGATGAAAATGTCCAACATTTCCCTATAAGGCAGCACAAAGTGCAGTTTTCCTGTCAATTACCTCCATCTAGCTAAGAAATCAGAAAAACATTCATCCTTGTCTTGTTTTAAATTGTATAGATCCTTGATAGTTACATGCCTCTCGATGTAGGCACTAAATTGATGGACAAATGATTCAGTTGTTTCTTCAAATTTTCTCAAAGAGTGAGTGGGCAATTGATAGTACCACTCTAATGCCATTCCACCTAAAATTTTTGGAAACATTTTTAGTAATAGCAAGTCATCATGTGATATATCATGACATGCTATCCTAAACATACGAAGATGCTCTATGGGATCTTCGGTTCCTTTATATATAGGAAAGATGGGCATGGGAAAATGCTTAGGGTATGGTTGAGCTACAACTATGGGATCCAAAGGTTGACTATAGATCTCTCGATAGTTGTACGAGGGATGATAAGGATCTATCTGGTCCATACGTGAAGCTAACTGTTTCACCATGGTTTCTAGATTACTAGTTTGCCCCCCATATTGGTTCGGTAGGGCATTAACATGAGTTTTATGAGCATATGATTGAGGGACATGAAGATTATATGCCATGTTACTATTGTGTAAATTATTAGTAGGAAAAGTGTTATGAAGGAATTTTGTAGTTGTATTGTGTTGTATTCCAGATTGTTGAAAATTAGTGTTTGGCTTTGTTTTAGGTTTTTGTTTACTTGAAGCATATTGCTCAATAGTTTGGCAAAATAAAGTAGTGAAAGGAATTTTATTTTTTGTGGGAATGGTTTTAGGTTGAATAACAGGTTCCTTAGGAGGTTGGGTAACCTGTTGTTTTGACATGTTTTAAGCCATAGTGACCATATCCATATTGGATGGCCCAGCCTTGTCACTTTCTTGATCAATGAAAGACAAGGGATTAGTGCGCATATTACAAATATATTCCATGGCTACTTGAGTGTCACTAATTTGCCCTTTATCAATACGTATTGCCACATTAAGGTCATCAATGTTATCACTGAGAAATTTCTTGAAATGCTCTACATTGTCAAAAACAATAGTTCCCTTTGGAGTTACTCTAGGGGATGAGGATCCATCCTCTTTAACACTTCCTTCTTGTTCCTTATCTTCACCTAAGTCTTCGTTTGATTGACCTAGAGTTTCTCCTTCCGGATTTGGATCTCCAAGAAGGACATTTGGGTCTTTAGTTGTATCTTGTAACCAATATTCTTCTTCTCCTAAAGTTTCTTTACCATTCCTAAGTTTAGGCATGGTGCTTGAGTTTTGAATTTCGGAAAATATATATATATATTTATATATATATATATGCAACAATCTTAAGAGGTATATATTAATTATATACCTACTACAATATTTAAAATGAAATGTTTTTTGGTTTTTTTGGTTTTTTGCTATGTTTTTAGTTTTTCTTTGCTTTTTTTTGAAAAGACAGTAAATAACACAATAAATGCAAGAAATAATAATACTGAAAGTAACTGATCTAGTTTTCTATGAACAATTTATAAATATCATTAACGGGATCTAGTTCTTCAGGAGTCATGAAGTGTTCTTCAAATTGAAAGTTTTCTTTTAAAAATTTGATGAAAAGGGCTATAGTGATATTATCTGTCTCAGATGCTGGTTGATAGAAGTAAAGCTCGTGGCAATACTCTCGATATAACATAGCTCGAGGAACTCTATTCCATCTTTCCCTATCTGTAAGAACAACCTCTTGGTCCTCTACAAGACCTAGGAACTGGTGTACAATGGCTGCATTCTCGAGGTACTCCTCAAAGGTGAACAATTTTGAAGATACTAGAGCTCTCCTATAAGCTAACCATCTATGGCAGGCTCTCTAAAGTTCATGATAAAAGACTAATTGGTGAGGATCCAGGATTCTATCTAGGACTAGCCTCTTGATTTGCTTAAGTTGTGTTGACCTAGATGAGATGAGACTAAGTCTTCTATCAAGTTCGTCCCACAAGAATTGATTTCTACTTGTTTCAAGCACACTAAGGACAGAATTGACTTCTATGGTTGCCAATTGGTTTTCTACATTTATAGTAACTGCTAATCTTTTCTTAGGAGCTACCATCTAAACATGATTTTAAACTTTAAATGTTTTAAAATGCATCTAAGTTTTAGTTGTTCTATTTTTTTTTTCAAAAGGTTATGATGCATTCACGTCGGGTTCACCAAAATGTATCTCTCCAAATTTTTCACACCCTTACCTTCAGGCTATAGGATCCGTGCCCGAAAGGAGGATGGGAAAAGGATGGCATGGTACCTCGGACTGAGAGGACTTTGCGAAGGTCCCACCTCTCAAGGGAGGTGTATTTTGATGATTTTTCGACGGATGGTGGGTTCACCAGGAAACATTTAATGGCAGTTTCCACGCCTATGTTTTGGAATGTGTTTTAATGTGTTCGTTTTAACCTTAAGCATTCATATCCTAGGTTTGGACGAATGAATCTAGATTAATCTACATGAAAATGCAAATTCAATGAATATAGAAAACATATTTTAAGATGGAAAACAGAGAGATTATGGAATACAAACGAGGAATACCTGATCCGGATGTCTGAAGAAGATTCTGATGTTGAAGCAGTCAGGATCGTTTAAAATTTGATAGAATCATCTGAAATCAGACAAGATCGTCTGAGATCTGATGAATTCATCAGATGAATTCACCAGAGACCTGTAAATAGAAGAACAGATGCCAAATACAGAGAATACGACTGTGCTAACAGATGGAAATGATATAAAATGACAGCAATGTTATCAAACTGAAGCTTAAACAGAAGAAACATAAATGAATCATGCTAATTAGATGATAATTAGGATTTAATTATGCACTTAGTCTAAATGGGTGAACTCCAAATGCAAAATAGCATAAAACACTGAATAAATTATCTAATTTGCATAACAGAACATCATAGAAAAGGCTGAGAAATGCAAACTTCAGGCACTGATTGCCTCAATGTGGACTGCAGTCAAGATCGTCTCACATCAGTATGAAATCGTCTCGGATTCGACAGATTCGCCTTCGATATGAACAGGTTCATCGAAGACGATGTGTGCTGGCTTCGACTGAAAAACAGTGATGTACCTGCAACAAAATTGGTATGGAACTAGTGCAAATGAAAATTTGGGATGATTTAACGTAGATGGAGTTAACTTGCAGAGAATTTCAACCAGGGGTTGGGAAGGGAAGATCCTAGAGACTAAATAGGCTTAGGGGAGTAGTTAGGAGGTTGGAGATCTTCCCTATTTGGGAGATCTCTAACGGGGGAGGGTCCCTAACAGCGCAGACACGTTTCTGCCTGGATTAGAGGCCCGTTGGAACATAAGCTAATTGTGCAAAATTAGTTTTGCGACAAGATCATCTGGATGTCCTAGCCCAGAAAACATCGTAAAATTGGGGGCGATATCGTCTGATCGGCGAAGATATCATCAAACGGTCAAAACAACCTCTAAAAATGACGCGAAAAAGGGTGAAACGGATTTCTCGACGGTTAACGGGCGGTTTGGGAGGTTAAATTTTATTTTTAAATTATTTACTAAGGTGAATGTAATTATGATAATTTTACTACGCCAATTTTATGGTGCTACATTTTTGTAGCACCATAAAATTGGCGCAGTAAAATTATCATAATTACATTCACCTTAGTAAATAATTTAAAAATCAAATTTAACCTCCCAAACTGCTCGTTAACCGTCGAGAAATCCGTTTCCCCCTTTTTCGTGCCATTTTTAGAGGTTGTTTTGACCGTTTGACGATATCGTCGCCGATCAGACGATATCGCCCCCAATTTGATGATTTCGTCTAGGCTAGGACGTCCAGACGATCTTGTCATAAAACTAATTTTTGCACAATTAGCTTATGTTCCAACGGGCCTCTAATCCAGGCAGAAACGTGTCTACGCTGTTAGGGACCCTCCCCTGTTGGAGATCTCCCAAATAAGGAAGATCTCCAACCTCCTAACTACTCCCCTAAGCCTATTTAGTCTCTAGGATCTTCCCTTCCCAACCCCTGGCTGAAATTCTCTGCAAGTTAACTCCATCTACGTTAAATCATCCCAATTTTTCATTTGCACTAGTTCCATACCAATTTTGTTGCAAGTACATCACTATTTTTCAGCCGGAGCCAGCACACATTGTCTTCAACGAACCTGTTCATATCGGAGGTGAATCTGTCGAATTCGAGATGATTTCATGCAAGACGATCTTGACTGCAGTCCACATTGAGGCAATCAGTGCCTGAAGTTTGCATTTCTCAGCCTTTTCTTTGTTGTTTTGTTTTGCAAATTAGATAGTTTATTCTGTGTTTTATGCTATTTTGCATTTGGAGTTCACCCATTTAGACTAAGTGCATAATTAAATCCTAATTATCATCTAATTAGCATGATTCATTTCTATTTCTTCTGTTTAAGCTTTAGTTTGATAACATTGCTGTCATTTTATATCATTTCCCTCTGTTAGCACAGTAGTATTCTTTGTATTTTGCATCTGTTCTTCTGTTTGTAGGTCTCTGGCGAATTCGTCTAACGAATTCGTCAGATCTCAGATGATCTTGTCTAATTTCAGATGATTTTGTCGAATTTCAGATGATCCTGACTACTTCAACATCAGAATCTTCTTCAGACATCCGGATCAGGTATTCCTCGTTTGTATTCCGTAATCTCTCTATTTTCCATCTTAAAATCTATTTTCTATATTCATTGAATTTGCATTTTTATGTAGATTAATCTAGATTCATTCAACCAAACCTAGGATATGAATGCTTAAGGTTAAAACGAACACATTAAAACACATTTCAAAACCTAGGCGTGGAAACTACCGTTAAATGTTTCCTGGTGAACCCACCATCCATTGAAAAATCATCAAAATACACCTCCCTTGAGAGGCGGGACCTTCGCAAAGTCCTCTCAGTCCGAGGTACCATGCCATCCTTTTCCCATCCTCCTTCCGGGCACGGATCCTTTATCTTGAAGGTAAGGGTGTGAAAAATTTGGAGCGATACATTTTGGTGAACCCGACGTGAATGCATCATAACCTTTTGAAAAAAAAAAAAAATAGAACAACTAAAACTTAGATGCATTTTAAAACATTTAAAGTTTAAAATCATGTTTAGATGGTAGCTCCTAAGAAAATATTAGCGATTACTATAAATGTAGAAAACCGATTAGCGACTATAGAAGTCAATTCTATCCTTAGTGTGCCTGAAACAAGTAGAAATCAATTCTTGTGGGACGAACTTGATAGAAGACTTAGTCTCATCTCATCTAGGTCCACACAACTTAAGCAAATCAAGAGGATAGTCCTAGATAGAATCCTGGATCCTCACCAATTAGTCTTTTATCATGAACTTCAGAGAGCCTGCCATAGATGGTTAGCTTATAGGAGAGCTCTAGTATCTTCAAAATTGTTCACCTTTGAGGAGTACCTCGAGAATGTAGTCGTTGTACACCAGTTCCTAGGTCTTGTAGAGGACCAAGAGGTTGTTCCTACAAATAGGGAAATATGGAATAGAGTTCCTCGAGCTGTGTTATATCGAGAGTATTGCCACAAGCTTTACTTCTATCAACTAGCATCTGAGACAGATAATATTACTATAGCCCTTTTCGTCAAATTTTTAAAAGAAAACTTTCAATTTGAAGAAGAACACTTCATGACTCTTGAAGAATTAGAGCCCGTTAATGATATTTATAAATTGTTCATAGAAAACTAGATCATTTATTTTCAGTCTTATTATTTCTTGCATTTATTGTGTTATTTGCTGTCTTTACAATATTATTTCAAAAAAAGCAAAGAAAAAACTAAAAACATTAAAAAAAAAAAACCAAAAAACATTTCATTTTAAATATTGTAGTAGGTATATAATTAATATATACCTCTTAATCTTGTTGCATATATATATATATATATATATATATATATATATAAATATATATATATTTGCTGAAATTCAAAACTCAAGAACCATGCCTAAACTTAGGAATGGTAAAGAAACTGTAGGAGAAGAAGAAGATTGGTTCCAAGATACAACTAAAGACCCAAATGTCCTTCTTGGAGATCCAAATCCGGAAGGAGAAACTCTAGGTCAATCAGACGAAGACTTAGGTGAAGATAAGGAACAAGAAGGAAGTTTTAAAGAGGATGGATCCTCATCCCCTAGAGTAACTCCAAAGGGAACTATTGTTTTTGACAATGCAGAGCATTTCAAGAAATTTATCAGTGATAACATTGATGACCTTAATGTGGCAATACGTATTGATAAAGGGAAAATTAGTGATACTCAAGCAGCCATGGAATACATGTGTAATATGCGCACTAATCCCTTGTATTTCATTGATCAAGAAAGTGACAAGGCTGGGCCATCCAATACGGATATGGTCACTATGTCTCAAAACATGTCAAAACAACAGGTTACCCAACCTCCTAAGGAACCTGTTATTCAACCGAAAACCATTCCCACACAAAATAAAATTCCTTTCACTACTTTATTTCGCCAAACTATTGAGCAATATGCTTCAAGTAAACAAAAACCTAAAACAAAGCCAAACACTAATTTTCAACAATCTGGAATACAACACAATACAACTACAAAATTCCTTCATAACACTTTTCCTACTAATAATTTACACAATAGTAACATGGCATCTAATCTTCATATCCCTCCATCATATGCTCATAAAACCCATGTCACTGCCCTACCAAATCAATATGGGGGGCAAACTAGTAATCTGGAAACCATGGTGAAACAGTTAGCTTCATGTATGGACCAGATAGATCCTTACCATCCCTCGTATAATTATCGAGAGATATGTAGCCAACCTTTGGATCCCATAGTTGTAGCTCAACCATACCCTAAGCATTTTCCCATGCCCATCTTGCCTATATATAAAGGAACCGAAGATCCCATAGAGCATCTTCGTATGTTTAGGATAGCATGTCATGATATATCACATGATGACTTGCTATTACTAAAAATGTTTCCAAAAATTTTAGGTGGAATGGCATTAGAGTGGTACTATCAATTGCCCACTCACTCTTTGAGAAACTTTGAAGAAACGAAATTGAATCATTTGTCCATCAATTTAGTGCCTACATCGAGAGGCATGTAACCATCAAGGATCTATACAATTTAAAACAAGACAAGGATGAATGTTTTGCCGATTTCTTAGCTAGATGGAGGCAATTGACAGGAAAACTGCACTTTGTGCTACCCTATAGGGAAATGTTAGACATTTTCATCAATAATTTACAAGAACAGATGTCGTATGAGCTATCAACTGCTAATTTGACTACCTTCGATCAAGATATAGATTTAGCTCCAAGAGTAGAAGATGCCCTCATTAGGAGAGGCCAACTTAGGAAGAAGGATGATGAGAAAACATCCAAAAATCAATATAAAAACAAACAAGTTGGCGATGACAGAGTCACTGACAACAGAAATGTTGCTAATGTCAATGCAACGAAGACAACAAAAAAATTCATATTAAAACCTCCTGATAAACCTCCCCAAGAATTCACTAGATTAAACCAACCCTTATCAACTATTTTACCTCAATTACTTGAAAGAGGTTTAATCCAATTGCCAGCTATCCGGGAACCTGATCCAACTATACTCAGATATAGAGCTGACTTACATTGTGAGTTCCATAGAGGACCTGGACATTATACCAATGCTTGTAAAAGGTTGAAACATAAAATACAAGATTTGATTGACAATAATGAAATGGAAGTGCAAGCCTTCCAACCTAAACAAAACACTCCTAATAATACTCAAAAGACCGTTCCCGAAAATCAAAATCAAAATGCCAATCAAACTTTATACATATTTCAGCACCCTTTACCAAGACATGGTAAAGAGGTAGCCAATCAAATCGAACATCATAATGTTCCGCCTCCTACCCGATATGTAGGAACCATTAGCGGACAATTACCTGTTCAAAATCCTCAAATATTTGACACAACCTTATCCCTGGTTACGACCAGGCCCTTACATAATTTTCAAACTTCTGATTCTAGTGATATAGAATCAGATAGTGTAAGTGAACTAGACATCACTTCAAACCAATCGAATAGTTTTGAAAATGAATCAGATCCTATTCAACCCATCACAAATGCTATGGTTCCAAAAGAACCATTTCCTAGAAGAGTCACTACCCGACCTTCTTCTAATATATTCCTTCCTAATGAACAAGCCATGAATGCTAGACCGATACCAATTCAACGTCCTCACTATAACATTGTAGGTACCATCGGAGTCGTCACCCGACAACAAGCTCAAAATTCTCAGCAAGAACCAAATCAGAATGATGGATCCACTCCATTCGTTCTAAAAAATCCCAATAAAGGGAATCATGCTTCTAATGTTCAACCTAAACCTCCTTATAGTATTAACGAGCAATTGTCCAATACTACAGCCATAATTTCCCTTTTAGATTTATTAAGATCCTCTCCCACCGATAGGGATGAGTTGATGCTTACATTGAGCCAAATGAGGGTACCTCAAAACATTCAACCTGAAGCTATGGCCAATACTATCATCACTCGAGAGATCGATTGTATTGACTTCCGGGATAAAGATATCCCACAACACAGTTTACATAAGTATAATCCCTTATACATTACTGCTCTAATTGGGGATGTAGCTGTCAAACAAGTTTTGATTGATAATGGCTCATCTCTAAACATTTGCACTTTTGACTTCTACCAACGATTTGGTTTTAGAAGTGATGAAATGAAGAAAACTGATATGATTATCAAAGCTTTCAATGACGAAACACAAGAAATGTGTGGAGTTATTACCCTCCCATTGCAAGTTGGTCCCAGAACCCTAGAAACAACCGTGTTTATTGTACATTGCCCAACATCATACATTATACTTTTGGGTCACCCTTGGATCAATGCCATGCGAGCGGTCCCATCCACTTTACACCAATGTGTTAAATTTGAATTTAAAAATCAGTTGGTCACTATCCATGGTGACCCTAGACCCTTTGATATGTGTGCTTTGGAAGAACCTGTTGGAGTGAAATTTTGCCCCGCTCTATCATCCACACATCTTAGTTCTTATTTTTCATCTAAACGTGTGAAACACACACACCTAACAGCATCTACCCCATCACCTACACCTATATCTTTAACTCAACAATCTCCTAAACAAATCACTCTAGAACCTCAAAAGGATCTTAAACCTACAACTAATCCTTCATGTTCAAACCCTATCAATTCAACACTTACAGACACATCTATCATTCCTACCACATCTCAAGATATAGGTAATAAGCTTTCTACATCTTATGCCCTTTCTGATGAACTTTTACCAGATTTATCCACAATATTAATATCAGAAAAAACAAATGCTTACATGCGAGATTCAATTCTTCTAAATGATTTACCGCCATCTCCTCGTACTTTGGGCCTTCCATAGCCTATGGGAAGAACTTACCAAGTTGGGAGTTGTGCCTTCATTTATAAAGGATATGACTGGGGAAGAATCCCTTGGAACATCAAAACCCATCATGAGGGATATGCTCGGTGTTATTTTACCAATGAATATATTAAAGCTAAACCCATGATGCTTAAAATGGGATATAAAGGGAAAGGCTTGGGACCTTTCCAAAATGGCATGAAAGAACATCTCGAGGTAGAACCATGGCCTGCCCGATGTGGTGTGGGCCTATTTCCTAGTAAGGGTCAACCCTTCCCTTTTGAAAATAATGATCACCTCATATGCTATCAAGATTATTTGGATAGGCATGTTGATTTTCCTCTCAAAAAATAGTCATTTTCATGCAACATGCTATCCATAGCTTACCCTAAAATGATTACTGACCCTGATGAAGAGTTGGAAGGAGATATCTTCCATGACGTCTCTGTTGAAGAAATGCTACACAACGGATTTTATTTTGATGGTTCTATACCAACTATAGCTCAACTTGAGACCACTAATCCTCAAGATGAATTATCCAAATTAACATTACAAGAATTACAAGAATTGGGCGTTTCACTCGCCCCACCTAACTTTGAAAGATATCTACACATGGAGGTAGAAAACGTCATTAAAGTTAACATTGGAAATGAGGATAACCCTCACATAATCAATATTGGATCAGAATTAAGTCAAGAAAAACAAGAACAGTACATTGCATTCCTTAAAGAGTATGAAGATGTCTTCACTTGGACATATGAAGATATGCCAGGTCTAGACCCTTCGTAGTCATGCATCATCTAGTGGTCCATCCGGATGCTAAACCTCGTTAAACAAAAACTTAGAAAAATGCATCCCAAAGTGGCTCGGCTAGTCAAAGGGGAGTTAGAAAAACTCCGAATGTAGTCTTTATACGAGCTATTGATTATGCTCGAATGGATATCAAATGTAGTTCCAGTCACCAAGAAAGAAGCTACCAAAGTTAGGGTTTGCACAAATTTTAGAGACATTAACGCTGCATGCCCTAAAGATGATTTTCCTCTTCCAAACATGGACCAAATCATTGATTTTACCGTCGAAAGTGGGATGATGTCCTTAATGGATGGATTCTCCGATTATAATCAGATCAGGATAGCTCCTAAAGACCAGGCTAAAACAGCCTTTATTACTCCTTGGGGTACCTTTTGCTGGAAAGTGATGCCATTTGGCTTAAAGGTGCAACTTACCAACGAGCTATGACCTACATTTTTCATGATATGATGCATGATATCCTACATGATTATGTAGATGATATTATAGCTCGCTCAATTATTGAAGATAATCATTTAGATGATTTGAGAAAAGTTTTTAATCGATTACGAGAATATCTTATTCGATTAAATCCAGGCAAATGCATCTTCGGAGTTAAATCCGACAAACTATTAGGGGTTTTAGTTTCTTTATGTGGTATTGAAATTGACCCTCTTAAGATTGCGGCTATCACTGATATGCCTGCACCTACTAATATATCTGAGTTACGAAGTTTACAAGGTAAACTTCAAGCTATCTGTCGCTTCATTGACAAGCTGGCGGACAAAACCTGTCCCTTTCTTAAACTCCTTAAGAAGGATGTCCCTTTTAATTGGGACACAGAATGTAGAGAAGCTTTTGAACTTCTCAAACAATACCTCCTTAATCCACCGGTGCTTTCACCACCTAAACCTGATCGCCCATTTCTCCTATATATTTTAGCTTCAGATTCTACCTTAGGAGCTATGTTAGCTCAACTTGATGATGAAAAGCGAGAATGTGCTAATTATTATATTAGCCGAACTTTCATCAGTTATGAAACCCGCTACACAACATTAGAAAAACTATGTCTAGCAGTCGTGTTTGCTATGCAAAAATTATGACATTATATGCTTAGTCAGAAAACTTATGTCATTGCTAAATACAATCCCTTAAGGTATCTCATGAGTCGACCTTATTTATCGGGTCGCACGACCAAGTGGGTTCTTGCCCTAAGCGAGTTTGATCTCACATTTATAGGACAGAAGTCTGTTAAGGGTCAAATCATAGCAGATCAATTAGCAGCTGCACCCTTAGAGTCTACCCATCCCCTCGTCATCGAGTTTCCTGATGAATGCCTTCAATTAGAGGCAAACCACATTGAACAATGGTCCTTATACTTTGAAGGAGCCCGATGCATGAGTGGGGCTGGTGCGGGTATTATTTTAATATCCCCGCAAAAACATCTTATTCCTCTGTCCTTCAAATTGACATTTGCTTGCACCAACAACACCGCTGAGTATGAAGCTCTAATCCTTGGATTACGAACGGCCTTGGCGCTCAAAATTAAACACCTTTTAGTTTTTGGTGATTCTCAACTGGTTATAAACCAAATTAATAAAGTTTATCAGACCAGAGATGATAAACTACGCCCATATAAGGCCTATGTTTTACAATTAATGTCCCTATTTGACCAAAAAACCTTGGAAGCTATTCCTCGAACTAGCAACCGTGCAGCTGATGCTATGGCCGCAGCTGCATATCTCTTGCCCTTGGAGTTCGATGACGAATATGCGACTATCATTATTCGTCGACTCCAGGAACCCGCTTCAAACAAGTCATTCTTAGAGCCTTTGTATGTGTTTCTAATCAATGAAACTACTCCTGAACCTTGGTATACGAATATATTTGATTTTCTCCAACATGGGACTTTCCCTGCCAATTCTAATAGAAACCAGCGTCGATTATTACGTCGACGAGCAAGTCGATTTGTAATAATTGGCAATACTTTATATAGATCTTTTGAAGGTATCCTATTAAGATGTTTAAACTTAGAAGAGTCTAAGTTAGCCTTGAGTGAAGTCCACGATGGATCTTGTGGAGGACACTTTAGTGGTAGTGTCATTGCTAAAAAGATCCTTCGGATAGGATACTTTTGGCCTACCATGGAAAAGGATGCACATGAATATGTGCACCATTGCAACAAGTGCCAAAAACATGCTGACCTTGTCCATGCGCCTGCACAAAAGCTATAGGCTATTTCATCTCCTTGGCCCTTTTCTAAATGGGGCTTAGATATTATTGGCAAAATCAATCCTGTGTCATCTGATGGACACAAGTTCATCATAATCACCACTGAGTATTTCACGAAGTGGGTTGAAGCTATGCCTTTAGCTTCCTGCACTGGCACACAAGTCTCCAAATTTATTTTCAATCAAATTATTTATAGGTTTGGAATTCCTGCAAATCTCATCTCTGACAATGGAACTTCCTTCAAAAATAAAGATGTTAAAAAATTATATCAAAAATATAAGATTCAACATCGCTGGTCCACTCCCTATTATCCTCAGGGTAATGGTCAAGCAGAAGCATCTAACAAAACCTTAATCAAAATTCTCAAAAGATTGGTCAATAAAACCGGTTGCGACTGGCACATTCAATTATATCCAGCTTTGTGGGCCTATCGAACTAGTGTTCGAACCCCCATGGGCACTTCACCATTTGTTTTGGTTTACGGTGCTGAAGCAGTTTTTCCCTTCGAATTGGAAGTTCCTTCTTTGGCTCTGCTACTTCAAGATACCGAAGTAGGAGATGAATATCGCACTGGCAGACTCAGTCAGCTGGAACTCCTAGATGAAAAATGCATCAATGCTTTGGAGCATCTCCGTGCCTACCAAAACAAGCTTAAAAGATCATATGCTAAAAAAGTTCGTCATCGATCCTTTGAGATCAGCGACCTTGTTTTAAAAGAAAATAAAAAAAATACTAACGCAACAAAGGACCTTAAAGGTAAGTTTGAGCCCAACTGGCTTGGACCATACATTATCACTGCTAAATTTGAATCAGGAGCATACAAATTATCTACCTTAGATGGTAAAGAACTTAAATAACCTATGAATATTTTGCATCTTAAACGTTACTATGCATAAAGTTGGTCATTTCATCCTTGTATATCTTTATTTGTTTAAAATATTTCAAAATTCACTATCTTGTATTTCTTTCAATTTATAAATTTAAAAACACCAAAAACAGTCATAAATTATCACAATCTTCAAAAAAATATTTGTTGTATTTATTTATGGCACTTGTTCATTTTTTGTTCAAAAACAAAAATCAAAACAATAAAAATAAAAATGATAAAAATATGAAAACAGCAATATGCTTGACTCTTTCGGAACCACAACAAAATATGAAGAAGAAAGACAGAGTCAACATTCTCAAAACTTTTCAAAAGTGTTTACACATATATATTTTCTTACAATTATTGCAGTTATATGTTTCAAATTATTTTGGATAAATTAGCATTTATTTGGAATCCCTCACTTTTGCAAACACAAAAATAAATATCTTGATTTTATCTGGCATGATTACTAATCTCTCTTATATCAAAGTCCACAAAATTCAATTAAATAAAGTTTGAGCACAGAGAATTGATCTTGTTATTTACTTAAACCAAGCACATCTTTTCACAATAAAATGATTATATTTGTAATTTCTATGCTTTTCTACATAGTAGAAGTGATTTCTTGAGCAAAAAGTTTCCCCTGCTATCCTATCATGCACATGGTCTAGAATCTTTGAGAATTGGCAAAAGGACAAGCTCACCCCTACCCGGAATAAAAATCCCTTGCTCTACAGCTAATCCGAGCAAGTATCCCTAGAATAGGAAGCAAAAGAAAGAAAAAGAAAAATCAAGCAAAATCATGAGAAAAGAAGCATTATTTTAGAATCTTTTTTTACTCTCTCAGCACTATTTCAGCATTATCTCAAATACAAAAGCAAAAATACAAAAAAAAAAAAAAAAAAGAAACAAGAAAAGAAAAGAAAAGCAAAAGAAAGCAAAAGTAAGAAAGCAATAAAATCCTTTTCCCTACCCTTTGAAAAGAAAAGAAGGGTTGATGAGCTTGAATCCCTGGAATTCTCAATTATTCGAAAACGTGAGGTAAGCCCCATAACAGGTGGTTTGTGCCCAACCTGCTTGGCCTTGGGTAACTCCTAGCGTGGCGATATGTCTGTCACATTAGCGACCTTCTTTTGTATAGACCTATGTCTACTTATGGATTAGCTAGCTCTTGATAATCCAACCTACATAGTAGTCTAGTATGGTTATATGCATCTACATCATGGTTAATGAACACTTATTTGGTTTCTTCAAATCACTTGTATCAAATTATCTTGCTCAAAACTGGTAAATGCACATAGCAATTGCACACACATTTGTATTTGAGAGATTTTGTGTATCATTATGATAAATCAAGATTGGAAATGAACTCACATATGCACATGGGATTCCTTCTAAATCTAACTTTTGTCCTTAAGATACTTTGACATATTTTTCTTGCAAATTGTTTGGAAAATTTTATTTTCTCCTTTCAAGTACAGTTGTTTAGTATAAAGACAACTATATAATAGCAAAATCAAAATTTTCTTTCAAAACAATAAAAGCATACACATATATAATTTCTTATTGACTTTCGTGACGATGGTATAGTTCCAAAACCAAAATTGGAATTTTATGCCTAGCGCAAGTCCTCATGTTCATATTTTCTGTTTATTACAAAAACAATCATGCAATAAAACTATCTCTTTTTGGATTTTCGCGATGATGGTATAAGTTTATACCTACATATTCTATGCCTAGCGCAAACCATCATAACAATTTTTATTCCCCATTTATTTAAAAATAATGAAAAACAGATGACTTAAATCATTATGTTACACAAATTATGCTTTAAGCAAACACGTTACTATTATTTCATGTCATTATGTCAATATGCAAATTTGCAATGATGGTATAATTCCTAAGGAATTATTCAAAAAATTTATCACACTTAGGAATTTATGCCTAGCAAAATCATTTTAAATTATTTTATGCATATTATTTTCATGGAAATCTGAAAACAAACCAACCATCATCATCATCATTTACCCTATTGAATCAAAGTCTTAAGACAGTCTCTTAAGCACTCTTTTCTTTTAACAATATTTCTATACTGGGATTAGCTTGACGACCGAGTGAGCAGCGACTCCATGAAATGGTCTATAATAGAGACAATGTCCTTTGAAATTATTGTTAGAAATCTCTTTTTATTTTTTTATCACATTTCATCACAAACAATCAATTTGTTACATTAGATTATTTCATTTAAAGTATTACAGCATGACATCAAAATTATAAAAAATTTCAAAACGACATAATTACATGAATCATTGAGTCCATTAATAAAACATAAAAAGCATCATAAAAATACACACAACACAAGTCATATGCTCAAAATTATATCATATATATATCAAAAATATATATACATCATCAAAACTGGATCGGTATGCCACAATCTATACCTCGGCATACTCAATCTTATATCAAAAATAGTACAATGTCAGTCTGTACAAAGCTGTGCAGCCCTCTAGCCTCGAGAGCCCCTCGAGCTCTCCATCTCATCTCCTCCCCCGCCCTGAGGTGGACGAGGTGGCCCCATCGCAGTCTGAGTAGTCCTAGTCCTCGATCGGGACGTGGTCCTCGACGACCCAATCCTGATCGAATCTGCGATGTTCGCTGGCAGGGGTAGTCTATCCACCTCTGGCACCAGCTGATAGTACAATGTCTGGTAGAAAGTGAGTTGGGTGATAGCCCATGTCAGCTCCCCAGAGCTCGCCCCTCCGCCCCATGCCCTAAGGCATGCAATCTCATCTCGCAGTTGTGCCACCTCAGCTCGGTGGCGTGCAGCCTCATCTCGTAGAGTCCGCACCGTGCTCGGAGACAATCTCTCTTCGCCCAGAGAGTAGCCATCTTGCTACTCTCTCCCATGTCAATGCCCTTGCCCTTATCGAGCGATGGTGGCCTCTCCCTCTATGGAGATGGTAGTCTTGCCTCCCTCCTCTCCGGCTGTCGCGACATCTCCTGTGTCTGTGGCCCCCTCTGCTCTCTCCTATTGCGACCCTGGGCTGCCTCCATAGCTGCCTGGCATCACCTCCCTATCCAATGCACAACTGCATGTATCAGACCCTGAGCCATTGTCATCCGAGAAGGGTGAATGCCTATGTACTAGGCATCATAGCCATCGGCTACCCCTACGTCATCCCCATCCACTGGCTGAATGGGGGCATCGTCTGCGTCCTAACTCTAGAAGTGCTACATGTCTAGAGCTCTGCTAACTGTGGTATTATCCCAGATAGTCTGAGAAAACTCATAGTCCCTGAGAGATGGGATCCCCTACTGCAGATCGAACTGACACAAAAATAGGTCATAGCGGTGGAACTCCACCTCTCCACTCTCCATCCGCAGCCAGCAAACATGCCTGATGCGAGCCAACTCCTGTCCGTCCTCGGCCCACCCTGGGTGCTGTCGCCATGGCCTCTAGGTGATCTGGTCTAGGACTAAGTCATCCAGTAGTCTCTGAGACATTGGAAGGTCGATCCGTCGCTGTGCCCCTCTTCGAAGCCACCAATAGAAGACCCGGGGCCTCTCCCCATCAATCCCTGTCAGAGGAAGCCCTACCGACCTCCGCACTGCAATGTGCTCCCAGCACCAAACCTGTAGGAGCGATGTCATCACCATACATCGACCACCCTTATACACGACCCCATACAAGATCATGTACAATCGGCATAGCACATAGCTACCCTAAGAGAATATGTGACCGTGGTCTCGCATGTCGCAGATCACATCTGCCAGCATCCACAGCACCCTGCACCCACTTTGGTGGCATAGCAGAAGTCCACCAACTACTCCAGCTAGCACCCGTGTGAGTCTAGATGCCCCAGGCATCTGGCGTAGTGCCTCGATATTAACTTCGCCATTCTCCAGGGTGAAGCTCGGGTCACCACACAATCGCATCATAGCATGGCCCTGATTGGCCGTAGGAGTGATCAATCGTCCTTGTATGGGGATTCTTAAAATCCTCCATACATCCTCTAGAGTGGGAGTCATCTCTCTTGTCGGTAGCCGAAAACATGAGGAACCCGGATACCATCTCTCTGCTAGGGCTGTCAGTAGCCCCATGTCTGTGGACACCTGTGGCAT
The DNA here is from genome assembly GCA_028583015.1 of Wollemia nobilis. Lineage (NCBI taxonomy): Eukaryota > Viridiplantae > Streptophyta > Pinopsida > Araucariales > Araucariaceae > Wollemia > Wollemia nobilis. Next base: position 422,196 of record JAQPPZ010003378.1, read on the forward strand.
ATCTACCACATGCTGCAAGCCGGCCTGTGCCAGCTGATCTCGCTCTACCTGTGTGAGAGCAGCAAAGTCATCTCTCAACCCTCCATACTTCCATTCCTTGCTCTTTAGCAAACCTCTCTGCAACCATAAACAACAAAACAACAAACAATCATTAATAAACAATCCAAGTAATTAATAATGCAAATTAAAGTTCAATTTTATGCAATTGATGATATCGCCCCTAATTTGAGCAAAATCATCTCATATTTCGTCATCCGAAATCGTCCCTAATTTGACGAAATCGTCCCCATTTCGTCGATTTCACCCTTGGACGAAATTGCCGAAACTGAGACGATTTCGTCGAAATCGGGACGATTTCGTCTCGACGACGTCGATGGCCCAAAAACGGCCGCGATGCTCAAAATTCATTTAAAAATTATCTACAAAGCATGTAAAACCAAATTAAAACATTCTAGTTAAGTCTAGGCTCTTAACCGTAGACCGCGTTGGACCTCTGTCAATCTGTGCGTCGTCTCCACCATTTTTGCTTCAGAGCTCTAAAATCAGTAAAAAATGAACAGTAAAAATGAATTAGGGTTTTACCCTATTTTTCTTAATTTTATTCAAAAATATTTTTTTTTCTTTTTCGCGTTTTTACCTCAAACGTTCGATTTGGGTAAAAACACGGAGGGGGCACCATAATAAGCTGTCGTACGATTCGACCAAGAATCATCGCCTAAAAATGGGAATAATTTTTGCTTTCTCATAGATCGATAAGAACTCATCTTTAACGCATTTTCTTCGGAAAATTCGCTAAAGAGGGGGCAAAATGTAGCACCCTAAAATTGGCGCAGTAAAATTATCATAATTACATTCACCTTAGTAAATAATTTAAAAATCAAATTTAACCTCCCAAACCACCCGTTAACCGTCGAGAAATCAGTTTCCCCCTTTTCCGTGCCATTTTTAGAGGTTTTGACCGTTTGACGATATCGTCGCCGATAAGATGATATCGCCCCAGATCTGACGATTTCGTCTGGGCTAGGACATCCAGACGATCTTGTCGCAAAACTGATTTTGCATAATTAGCTTCTATTCCAACGGGCCTCTAATCCGGGTAGAAACGTGTCTATGCCGTTAGAGACCCTCCCCCGTTGGAGATCTCCCAAATAGGGATGATCTCCAACCTCCTAACTACTCCCCTAAGCCTATTTAGTCTCTAGGATCTTCCCTTCCCAACCCCTAGCTGAAATTCTCTGCAAGTTAAATCCATCTACGTTAAATCATCCCAATTTTTCATTTGCACTAGTTCCATACCAATTTTGTTGCAGGTATCATCTTGTTTTTCAGTCGGAGCCAGCACACATCGTCGTCGATGAACCTGTTCAGATCGGAGGCGAACCTGTCGAATTCGAGATGATTTCGTACTGATACGAGACGATCTCGACTGCAGTCTACATTGAGGCAATCAGTGCCTAAAGTTTGCATTTCTCAACCTTTTCTCTGTTGTTCTGTTCTGCAAATTAGATAGTTTATTCAGTATTTTATACTATTTTGCATTTGGAGTTCACCCATTTAGATTAAGTGCATAATTAAATCCTAATTATCATCTAATTAGCATGATTCATTTATGTTTCTTCTGTTTAAGCTTCAGTTTGATAACATTGTTGTCATTTTATATCATTTCCCTCTGTTAGCACAGTAGTATTCTCTGTATTTTGCATCTGTTCTTCTGTTTGCAGGTCTCTGGCGAATTTGTCAGATCTCAAATGATCTTGTCTGATTTCAGAGGATTTTGTCGAATTTCAGACGATCCTGACTGCTTCAACATCATAATCTTCTTCAGACATCCGGATCAGGTATTCCTCGTTTGTATTTCGTAATCTCTTTTTTTTCCATCTTAAAATCTATTTTTTGTATTCATTGAATTTGCATTTTCATGTAGATTAATCTAGATTCATTCGGCCAAACCTAGGATATGAATGCTTAAGGTTAAAACAAACACATTAAAACACATTCCAAAACCTAGGCGTGGAAACTGTCGTTAAATGTTTCCTGGTGAACCCACCATCCGTCAAAAAATCATCAAAATACACCTCCCTTGAGAGGCGGGACCTTCGCAAAGTCCTCTCAGTCCAAGGTACCGTGCCATCCTTTTCCCATCCTCCTTCCGGGCACGGATCCTTTAGCCTGAAGGTAAGGGTGTGAAAAAATTGGAGCGATACACCTAATGCAAAGTGCGATGGATGGAGATGCCTAAATGCAATGCAATTAAATGAAATGCATGTGCAAAATAAAATGCATAATGAAATTTTTTTTGAAGTTTTTGAATATTATACAATGTTTTTTAGCTTTTATTGCTTTTTGATTTTTATGGATTTTGAATTTTTCCATTATTTTGAAGTTTTGATATTTTTCAATTGTTTTTTAAATTTAAATGTTCTAAATATTTTTGTATTTTGATATCATGATTTTTTTAGATTTTTTGATGTCTTTTAGGGGGAAGGTATGCTACCTTTGGTACCCCTAGTGTGTGTGCCACTCAATGAAAGTGAGGAAGGTGTGATATCTTTAGAAGTCCCACTTTGCTTCATTGATCGTGATGTGGATGATGGGTAAGGTATGACACCTTGAAGACCCCCAATGTGCATTGTGTTTGATATATTGTGACTGGATTGTCTAGGATTAGTAGTATAGACTTACCCCATCTGCTGTGATGTGTAATTTTCTGCAGTGTAAACGTCCCGCTAAGATGAGACAAGTAAAGGTGAATCATTGGAAGACGTCATAGGTTTTGTAGATCAATTTTGCTGCTTGTATTCCTCTGTTACAACACTAATAATTCCCACAAACTATTGGTAAGGTTGATTGATATGCACTTGGTTAGGTTTCTCAACTTGATTAGCAGGCGTTGTGTTTGCTTCGTGTGCATGCAAGGGGTCTTGGAAGAGTCCTATCTAAAGCTCTTGCTCTTGATCATATCTTGCACTAAATATCTAAAGGGATAACATGTTTGGATGTCATGACCTCTTTGTATATGGTAAACACAATATAAAGTTTTCCTATGCACCTTTGATCTACGCTTATTAGGCTTCAATGGACGGAGCTTCGAAAGATTGATTTATCCTACTTCACATAATCAATTAAAGATCGATGCTAATGTCTCTGACAAATCAAAATATTGTCATTGTGGCCGATGTTGTTGGCCTTTTATCTGATTCTGTTGCTTATGATTTTGGGCCAGAGGAGGCTAAGCTTGGTAATTATGTTGCACTGGTAGAGGCAGTACGACCTGGTTTGAGGATTCGGGAATACTCAAAACAACTTGATTTACTGGGGTCACCATTTTTTGCATGTTGCCACCTATAATATTCTTGTTTGGCCATTCCTTTTTGTGGAGTTGAATATCACCCTCATGTATCTTGATTGCCTCAATGACCTCAACCTGTTCTAAGGCCTCCTCAAATGTTTGATACTGTTGTAATTACAAGAGAAGCGATATTTGTTTTGAATAGCTTCTCGTAAACATTCGAATGAGCTTTGTCGTGGGTAGGGTGAAAGGTAATTTTAACATCAACTACCTCCACTTATTACCATATTCAACGATGGGCTTATCATCAAGTTGACGGAGGCTAGTCAACTTGGTCAAGTTTGTCATTTTCTTAGCACTAGAGGCAAAATGTTGTAGGAATGCATCAACTAATTGCTCAAAGGTGTATATGCTATGGTGTGGTAGATGATTATACCATTCCAAAGCATCCTTGGCTAATGTTGTTACAAAGGTTCTCAACATCAAGGGGTCATTATCTTGAATATAAAATCACATATTTATGAAGCTTATCATGTGCTCTTGTGCGTCTTCATCATCTTTGAACTTTTTAAGTGTAGGCATATTGAAATTCGATGGGTATGTTGGTGATGACATTGAGGGATGCAAAGGCTGATTTCTAAGCTACTTTAGCATGGGTTTTTGATAAACCAATATTTGATTTTTTTGAATGAATTTATCTGATTAGCTAGCACTTTGTATGGCCCTAAAGAAATAATATGATCTTCATCTCGTCACCCTTGATTAGGTAGAGGAGGTTGCTTTTGATGTTGATGTGGATGATAAGTATGATCATTAGGCATCTCATCATAATTGGATCCAGGGTAAGCATCTACTTCTTCCTGATGTTCCCATTGGGACTCTGTATATGATTCCTCATCGTATTGATCCTGGTACTGTTGAGGAGTATGAGGTTCATGATGATAACCAGATAACAACCTATGATGTTGAATGTGATTTTTGCATGGTTGAGGGGAAATATTTTGAGATTGTATTGGACGCCTTACGTGTTGTTGCATCCTCTAGGCGCTAGGCATAAGCAACACTTTATGCAATACATTTTACACTTTCTCTTGTTGTATATTTTGTTGTTCTTGTATCTTTCATTGATACAACCTTTGTAGATGTGCTCATGGTGATTCCATCCTTTGATTTAATTGTTGTTGATCCAACTGGAGTTGATATGTTTGTTGTTGTTGGTTAAGTTATGGTATCAGTGCTTGATGTGTATAATCTCGTTGGGAGCTATGTACCCTCATATTTGAAATACGTATAGGTTTATCATGTCTTTTCCTCCTAGTAGGATCTATTACTTGTTTTCCACGGTCCCTAAAGGTTGCATTGACTTGATATTTTGAATTGTGAGTGGGATTTGCATAGATTAACAATGTAGAGACATTACATGGTTGTCCCACGTACTATTCATGAGGAGTAGGAGCATGACTAGGTTCTCTTCCTCATCTATGAAGAATGATGCATATTCAAGATCAAATGTAAGCTCTGTATATTCAGACTGCACAAAATACTCCCTATGAGTAGGGAGATGGCTTGCTCGACCTGATGGGGTGGTTTTCTCACCCAAGCTAGGCCATGGTGTATGTTCATGATCATTTTATTATTGATGTATAGAGCAATTTGGGATGTGAACCTGCGATATTAACCTAATAGGATCCTTAGTGGGTGGATTGTTCCTTATATAGAATTCTATCAAGGTGTTCCAGTCAGGAAGGTTTCCTGGAGGACCTGTGGGTGCCTCCCTAATAGGGACATCTCGAAGTTTTGATCCCCTATGGACGGTATTTATGTTATGATAATATTTAGGATGCTATTTAAGTATGGCCATGTCCTCTAGACTGATTTGAATATGTTCAGTGGTTATGGAACCTGATTCCCTCTCTAGATTGGAGGTCTTGCTCACCATGGGAGGTCCCCCGACCATTTAGAAAAAAAATTGGCTTCCAAAAAAAGTTGTAAGTGTTATATATCAAAATGATCAGTGCAATGAGATGATCACAATGAGCTATAACTCAAAAAAGTGATTGTTGAGTCAAAATTTTGTATTTTTGAAATAAATGGCTAACTGGGGCTCATGGGGAAATGCCCACTTTTAGGAATTTTTGGAAAATTTTGAAGCATGAAGAGTTAGGACTTAAAATTTTTGTGAGAGGTGCACAAGGGGTACAGTAAGACAACAAAATTTTTTTGGCAATTTTTGGAGTTGTCTAGACCATTTTATGACTGTTTTAGTGCAGTTTTTCTTTAATTTTGACTTCAAAAATAGAGTAATCATAAAACCAAAATAACTTTTTCATTATAGATCCGATTTACACGATTCTCTATCTTTTGGATGTGGAATCAATAAGTAGATTTTTACTTCAAAAAAAATATTATTAGGGTTAGGGTTTGGTCCTAGATCAAGGATCTTATGTTGATTACCCAAACAATAAAGAAACACACAAAGTAGACAATATGATTATCTCTTTTAAGGATTAAATGTGTGTCCTAAAACTGGTTTAGTGTGTTTTGATATTTTTTGAAAACTTAAACTACTCTCATCGTGTTTGAAATTGTTGATGATATACTCAATAGTTTAAGGCTTTCACCTGTATACTCGCAGCTCAACAACCTAGCAATGAAAGTCCAGGTTGCGTAATCCAACCTATAATGTGTGGTAATGAAGTCCACACATGGTTAGGGAGCACAGGTTCTTCCGGTCCTCACCCAGTTCACCTGTAGTCAGTGATATACCTCTTTGAAGAGAGATATGTACAAATTTTCCATGGGCTATGATGGATCTTAGAACCGGTATTGGTCTAGTAATAGGGTTCGAGGGAGTTGGGACAATGGATGGAAAGTACTACCACCATCGTTGAACCCTACCAGTGGTTGGATATGATTTCCAACTCACTAGCGTTTAGATAGTGCATGATGTGTGTTTGTCCATTTTATATTTTGCATGAAATTAGAATGCAACACCAAGCACACAATGCCCTTTCCTAAATACCTAATTATAAAAGCATTTAATATTCAGAAATATGCATCTAATTGATTAAATTAAGTTTTAGAGAATGCATCTACATGATAAACTTGGCCACTAATTGGGCCCCAAGAAAGCAATCTCTACAAAAATAACCCAGACCGATGGAGACTAGGGAAGATTGTAATTAGAAGTTCGTTTTTCCTAGCAACGACTGGAAAAAAACCTTATAGAATATATAATTTTAGTTTTAACCTTTCTCTATGTTTTCTAATTAAACTGACTTCATCTACTGCATTTAGTAAAATAAACACAGACAGATACAAGAAAACATAGAGAACTGCCTCCTACCTGAAGTCCAAGTCTGATGTATATTCGATTGTCTGCTATTTTTCTGTTCTCTGCTAGCTGCGACTAGGACTGTTAACCACGACTGGTAAGTGCAACTAAGACTGTTAACCATGTTTGTTAACCACGGTGAGTACCTGCAACTAAAAAACATAGCAAGTTAGTCAGTGATAGCATAATTTGCAGATTCCCATCGTGATCGCCATTTGTACCCATGCAAAAAGCATACACCTAATTAGTGCATCAATTGATATCAAATAGTAAAGCATAAAATATTGATAACAATAAATTTAACAAGAAATAGAGTTTCCTTTTATTAAAACTTTACCAAATTTGATTACAATTATGCCCCTCTTAGGGATACCTAATGTTGATACAATCAATACAATTTTGAATATCCTCTAAACGAGGGGATGGTGTAATTCGTAGAATTTCCAATAGGACATGAACTTCTCAAGATCAATGGTGACATTCTTCTCCATGATTAGAGGTATATGCTGCCTTGAATGCCTTGAAATGAATGGATCCTATAAACCCTACGTTCAAGAAACAACAAGAAAGGATTAAAAGCAAAGATGGCCTCTCTTGATGAGGATTTTGATGGAAACTTACATAAATGATGATAATGAAAACAAGAAACATGTAAATATATGAAGATTAGCATAAAATCATCATATTACTATGAAGCATAGAAAGAAAGCATGTAATCTAGGTAATAAGCAACCTAATTAGCCATTAGAAACTTGAATTGCATGAAATAACAAGAAACTATGCTAAATTAAAAAATACAAGGAAATGGAAGCAAATCTACCACTAAATCCTAGAATTAATCGGTCAAATGTCTACAAAAATGTTAATCTATTCTAGATTAAGCTAATTGCACAATTGGAAATGGAAATCTACTTCTAAAATGGAGGAAAGAGAGCATCAAACCCTAGCTACAGGTGCTTAAAGCAGCTAGCTCTGTTAGCCATGGCTGACAACCACAACTACAAGAAAACTTCCCCTTCTCTTGAAACTAGGGCTAGAAACTCTCAAGTCCTCCACGAAATTGATGATCAAGGGTGGCCTCGATGTTCTAAAATAGATTGGTAGTTGAATTCACTGTAATTGGAAATAGAAGTGTGTCAATTGTCAAGCTTGCTTCTCAAGCTCTTGAGATCTCCATTGTTGCAAGGTTGATGATCAAATTGGATTTTGATAGCATCTTGTTACTCTTTACAAGGTGCAATTGAATCTCCAATTTGATAGGGATTTGCTACAATGCAATTGAGCTATTCTTCAGTAATTTGATAGCACTTCGTTAGAGAAGACAACTAGGAATTGCTCTTTTAAATTGGGGTCTTAAATAGACTCCTAAAATACTTGCTCTAGCTTCATGGAGAAGCCAAGAACAAGAATTGGCAGTTGGAAGGAAGCTTTTGGATGCTTCCAAGCCCAACCCGCTTCAAAACCGTTGCAATTTGATTGTTGCAACTGATTTTACTTGGCTCTAGTCGCCTGAGTTTGTTATAGAGCTAGTCGAGGTTGCTCAATGTGACTAGGATCCTAGCCGTGGTTGTTACCCGTAGCTAAGAAGCAGGCTTCCCATAGCCATGGTTGTCACCCATGGCTAAGGCTGAAAGGTCATAGGATGCCTAAAATGAGTGGTTAGAACCACTGCTGGAAAGGTCCAAGGTCATTCATATGGTCTACAAAGGTGCCCATATGAGTAGTCTCCTAAACATGACGTGTTTTAGGGATCTATAGTTTTTTAATGGACTAGGTGTTTACCCTACCATCATGCATTGAATTTCTTTCAAACTACCATGGTCTTCCCAACAAGACATGATAAGCATCCATAGGCATAACATCATATAATATCTCATCCTTGCAAGAAACAATTGGAAATTTTATCATACATTGTTCACTCACCAAAATGTGATCATTTTGCAACCATGAGACATTATACGAATTTGGGTGTTCAATCCTCTTTAACCCAAGCTTTTCTACCAACTTCATAGACACTAAATTATATTTACTCCCATTATCCACAATGAATTTACATCTACCTCCTAATTTGCATATGGTTCTAAAAAGATTTATTTTTGGTACGAGTTCATACTCCTCTTTGGCTAGTTTTAACAATACCCTTTTCATCATAAGGGATTCTCCTTGTTTTGATTCCTCCATATGCTTTGTGGAGGTAATACTTTCTCTATCTACTTGTGCAATATGGTTCTTGATTTCTTTTCCTTTAAAACTATCATGCTATACTATTGGACATTAAAATCCTTTATGACCAGCTTCTTCACATCTAAAGCAATTTGTAAGGAATCATCTATCTCTTCCTCTACCATAACCACCTCTTCCTCTTGAGAAATATCCACTTTCTCTCGTGCTTTGGTTGAAATTAATTTGAGAACTACTAACTTCTCTTTCTTGCATATGCTACCCTCTACCACTACTTAATTGTTTTCTTCCTCTAGAGAACTATTCTCTTCCTCTAAAATGTTTTTGTTACTTGCAAGTCAACTTTTCTTTTGCCATGAGTACATATTGATATGCCTCCTTGATCGTTCTAATTAAAAACAAACATTTTATTTTTTAATTCTTCTCTTGTAGGGTTGTCTATACTCTTCCACACTTATGATTCCAAAAAAAGTGGTTTGCTTAAATTACTTTTTATTTTCCATTGAAAAATAAAGGTGAAGATTTTGGAACTTTAAATAAGAGGTCCAAGCTTCAAATTGGAAGGGGTAGGGTTGTACACCATACTCTAAATATTGGACAAAAAATATCTCCATGAGGATCATCTTGTATAGCCTATGGTCTTGTGGATGTTAAAAATTATTTTATTTTATTCTTATTTTAATAATATAATTTTAATTTAATTTTTAATTATATGATAATATTAATATTTTATGTATTAATTAATATTTTTTCATAAATTTTAGAGCAATCAATAAGGAACAAAGATTTTCACACTCCTCCCAAGATGGACGAACTTTAAAAGGTTCATGAGGTTCAAAGCAAATGATTAGGAGTGAAAAGTTTTGCACATTAAATTAAGGTTCAAATCTCATAACTATACCTTAACATTTTTTTCAATGAATTATATAGGATTGAAGTGGGCCTCAATACTACATCATGACCATATAGTGGTATTACAATAGCTTGGCAAGATTTGAACTTTAATGTCTTTGAAAGTTAACCAATTCAACTAATACCATTTAATAAGTAAATATTAAATTACTAATTTTTTAACTTTTAAAATGAAACTACCCACATATTATAGGTGAGTTGGAGAGGGTAGGGCAATCCTCCAAGGGAGGTCCCTGGTTTGAATCTCCACCCTACCAAAAGCACATTGGGTATCCAAAATCTAGTTGATTATGTTGGTGTGATGGACGCGACTCCCGGGTGATTTTGACAATGTATATTCCCTTGATCTTGGTTTCTTAGACCAAGACGGCCCTGCAAAATAAATTAAAAAAAAAACTTTTAAAATAAAACTAAGTTTAAATCTTACCAAATAATATATGCATAATTATTAACCTATCATTATATAATTATAATATAATACAAATTAAACACTTTCCAATTTTATATAACCAATTAAAAAATATATAAAATATAATTATCATAAAACTATATATATTTCTTCTTCCCCATTGAAAATACTGAAACTTAATCAAGGTTGAAGTAATAAAAGACTCACTACGTTGACAAATCAGGCATGAACATTGACAAGTCAGACATGAAGCTCCATCTCCCAAACCTTAAAGCAGTCATGCAATGGGTTGAGATGCTCCCGTCATGTGTCTTCTTACGAAGAATTTATTAAAGTCCTTTTTATGGGATGGCCTTTTGTATCCCATGTATATAGTTCCTCCGATCTTAAGGATGACAGACTACATTATTATATTCAACACAAGAAGGAAAAGTCTAGTAAAAAAAGAGCTCAAATAAATATTCTCTTTTTGGTCCGTGAGGCTAGTGGATTGGTACGGTAAGTTGGAGCACTTATCGAGAGGAGACTTAGGTTTCAATTTCACGGGCGTGTCCATGCATAATTAGTAGTCCGATACGAATCCGTTGCGTGTTGCACTTGATTGGCGACGACGATCTGTTCCCTGCATGTTCGGTCGTCCCATCTCCTGCTGTGTGTTGACCCAGACTGACGACGACGGTACGACCTCTATGCGTCCGGTGGTCCCCATCTCACGCCGGGTTACCATTAAATCGAGACGGATAGGTTTGTTGGATGCAATCGTTGATGGTTGGAACCCTGCCTTGGCAGTTACTACAAATTGTGATTGTAACCAATTCATCTATGTACAAAAAAAAAAAATTCTTTTTTTGACTTGCTTTGAATAATTTAGCAAAAATATTTTTAAAAATTTAATATTTATATTATTTTAAAAATATTGAAAAGAAGGTAAATATTACTATGTGGTCACGATATGACTTTTATATAGTATATCCGCAATATATGAAGACAGATTTGAACCTGGACCTCTTTATTTTAATATTTTTTTATAAATATTTATTAAAATGTATTTAGTATTTATTTTTTATAGTTTAAGATTATTATATCATAGAAACGTTGAGTTAACTTAAGAATTCAAAGCATATTCAAGATAAATTGCAAAGGTTATATATGGTTTGAGTCAAACACTTAAAAATTAATAATGAAAAATTTTAAAGAAAGTTTTTAATATTAATAAGTTTGATTTTATTTTTTAAATAAAAAAATTATAAAATATTTTAAATTATAAGATTTAAATTAATTAGTTGACGGGTTTTAATTTAATGGTTAGATATATGAATAATGTAACTTATACCAAGGTTCAAAGAGAACACCAAATATGTTATATAGCTTAATGTCACCAAGTTGATGTAAAAGGAAAATGACAACACTTTCAAAATTATATTTATAAAAAAATTATAGATTTATTATGGTTGGATTATCTTATAAAAATATATATGGCATAAAATAAAGTTATATTTTAAATAGAGATATTTAAAATTTATAAGATACAAGTTGTGGTATTATATATATATATATATATATTTTAAATGGTATGAGTTCAGTTGGTTAAATATCTTGACTTTTAAAGAGAAGTTTAAGTTCAAAGCTTACAAAATAAAGTGAGGGTAATAAAGTGACGATGTAATGTAAGTGAGTAATTTTTGTTCTGTGAGGGATATCCTAGTAGTATGTCTTTGGGTTTTCATGAGGAGATCCAAGTTTAAACCTAGTACGAGGGGATTGGGATATTTTTCAAAAACCTATGCTTTACTCTAAAAAGTTAACCCAAAAGGGATAGGTTGGTTGGTAATGACCGAGTTTTCTTTTTTAAAAGTTGCAAGAAATTACTATAGTAGTAAGTATTTTGGTTTCTTTGAGAGGTCCAAGGTTCAAATCCCACTTAGTATGACGGGATCGAGACTCTTTATAAAAATTTGTATAAAATCATTGTGAAAAAAAAATATTTTTTTAATTAGAAAATACTCAAGATAGAGTTGTTATTTTAATATAAAATATTAAAAATTTGTATGGCTAGTATCAGGAATATATTATATTGCATTACTACAAATAACATTAAAAGTATAGAAAGAAGGGGGTTGCCCCATAAGGGGAATGCCAAATGGTCTGGTGCTTTAACGATCAACAAATCTGAAGGTTGAAGGAGCGTGGAAGGCTAGAGGATGAAGGAGCATAGAAGGCTAGAGGTTGAAGGAGCGTGGAAGGTTGGAGGCTAAAGGAGTGTGGAAGGTTGAATGATGAGTTGATATTTGGAGTATCAAGGCTAAAGGAGTGTGGAAGGTTGAGTTGGTTGAAGGAGCATGGAAAGTTGGACTGACTAAAGGAGCTACAACAAAAGGTTGGTATGTTGGGATGGCTAAAGGAATGTGAAAGGCTGATAATGTTGAAGAAGCGTAGAAGGCTAGGTCAGTTGAAGGAGCTGCAACGAAAGGCTAGGATGCATAATGGAAGGCTAGGAAGATTGAAGGAGTGTGGAAGGTTGCTTATAATGAGAAAAATAAAATTGCAAAGAGTGAAATATTAGGGTTTTTTCCCTTAAAAATAACTCATATTTTAGGAGCTATATCTTCACAAAGAGTTATCTGATTCAGCTGATTCTTAGACCAACTTGTGTAGAATTTGAATAGCTTTAAAATGAGTGGTCATATGAAAAAATCCAAGCAATATTAAGGGATATATGATCCTGTGAAGTAAACCATTCGAAACAAGAACAAAGATGTTTTTTCAAGTCGTAAAAAATGAAATTGCAAAGTGCAAAGGATTAGGGTTTTTTCCTAGAAAACCATCTCATATTTTAGGAGCCATATATTCATGAAGAATTATTCGATTTATCTGATTCTTGGACCAACTTGTGTAGAATTTGAATAACTTTAAAATGAGTGGTCATATGTAAAATCCGAGCAATATTGAGGGAGATATGACCCTGTAAAGTCAACCATTCGAAACAAGGGTAGTGACAATTTTTCAAGTCACAGAAAACAAAATTGCAAAGTGCAAAGGATTAGGGTATTTTCTTGAAAAACATCTCATCTTTTAGGATCCATATATTTACAAAGAGTTATCTTATTCAAATGATTCTTGGACCAACTTATGCAGAATTTGAATAGTTTTAAAATGAGTGGTCATATGCAAAAATCTAAGCAATATTGAGGGAGATACCACCCTGTGAAGTCAACCATTCGAAACAAGGGCAATGACAAATTTTCAAGTCATGAAAAACAAAATTGCAAACTGTGAAGGATTATGTTTTTTCCTAAAAAACATCTCATATTTTAGTAGTCATATCTTCACAAAGAGTTATAGCTAATTCTTGAACCAAGTTGTGCATAAATTGAATAGCTTTAAAATGAGTGGTCATATGCAAAAATTTGAGCAATATTGAGGGAGATACAACCCTGTGAAGTCAACCATTCAAAACAAGGGCAGTGATGATTTTTCAAGTCACAAAAAATAAAATTGCAAATATTTGTCAACTAGGGTTCGAACGATGGGAAGAGAAATGAAGGGCTATGACTTCAGCGAGGAAGGAAACTAGTAATTCAGATTTGGTAAAGTAGACTATGATAGTGCGATGTTTTGGAAATATTACTCTACTAAGATGCAAGGCATAGATAGTAGAGGTGAAGTTTTAGCATTGTGGAGGCTGCTATAGGAAAAATGTCAAGAAATATGCTATATTTTGAAGTAATTGTATTCATACAAAAATTTGAAAAGATACAAAAAATAAAAATAAAGAATTTAGACATTTATGTAAAATGATGTAGGTTTGTAGCTGTAGCATCTCAATTGAGATATATAATTTCTTGAGATTTAAAGAAGAGAGATATAATTTGTCAAGGGTGGCGAACTCGAGTGCAATCCCTTATTATCCAGTAAAAAAAAAATTAAAAGTAAATTTATATCATAAAATGGAGTTATTTTTTAATTATAAAATATTATGCTCAATTATGGCATACCTAAATCCTTAAAAGTATTTCTCAAACCATTGGTGAGCTAGTCATCTTAGATATGAAAATTAAAGCTCGGTCTTGCATGACCTACGCACACCTATGTGTGACTGCAAATCTAGATTCTAAACTACCCACGTATGTGGATCTCATTTCAAACTCTTATCATAGGTGCCAAGCGATTGAGTATAAAAATAAAACAACTTTCTGTGTTGAATGCCAGAAAAAAAGTAACCTTAGGATTTAGTGCCCTCTCCTGAGAAAAGAGGCAAAGAAAGATGGATTTTGCAAGAAGAAAGACCCTATTCCTGATAATCAGGGTCAAGATTTCTAGAAAAAGAACCAGGGTGACAAAGGCAAGTAAGAAATTTCTTAATACTAGGTGGATAATCAAAGTAAGGACTCTTCCAACTAGGTGAAGTATTTTTTGCTAAATATAATCCTTTTCAAACTTTAAATGGCCTTAATATTGGTGATGGGGAAAATGTTTTTCTGGAAGACCCTAATTCATTTCCCAAATCAGCAAAGGCTTCAAGTCCCATTAGGCTTCTAACCCTATTGAAGTCCTTCTTCCTCAGGTTGAATTCATTAACTTTTAGAATATCATATCCACTTCCCCTATTTTAGAAGAAATTTCAAGCCCTTCCAAACAAGCTTCAAACCCTCACGGTGATTCTCTTTCTTAGTTTAAAATTGTTTAGAATATTAGCTCTACCTCTCATGTTTTAGCTAAGATTTTAAGCCCATCCAAATAGGTCATATCCATCTCCTTGGTTTTAGAAGAGCTTTCAAGCCCTCCCAAGAAGGTCAAATCCATATCCCCTATGTTAGCAGAGCTTACAAGCTCTCTCAAATAGGTCACTAGAAATCAAAAAAAAAAATTACTACTGATGTGGGCAGTAATCAAAAGAGGGGTAGATCTTCCAATAAATATAAAAGGTGCAAATAAAGTGAATGTGACATAGCAAATGGCTTCTATTATACAATTCTATCATCACTTCCAGATCTCTCAAACATTGACCATTCAAGTGATAAAGGAAACCACACCAAACCTCCACTCCAGGGCATGGGAGGAGGAAAAAAGTCTTCTTCCAAAAATATCAGATGAAGATACTCTCATGGAACATGAGAGGTTTCATTGGAATTACCAAATAATTGTTGGTTATATCCATGAGGAAAAAAATCAAACCGAGTTTTCTTCTTCAAGAGACCAAAACTAATAGGGAGAAGAACGAAAATATTGGTAAGATGAATTGGAAGAACAGTGAGTTTATTTATAGCCCAGTTCAAGGCACTTCTAGTGACCTCCTTTGTATGTGGAATTCTAGCATAATTGAATGCAGGCTCGTATCTGTCTTAGAAATAATTTTTCATAACAAAGACACTAGGCATCAATGGATCATGCCCAACATTTACGCACCTAACAATCTGTTTGGTCGATGTGACCTTTGGAACACTTTAACTCAAATGAGAATCTATTTCCAAAGTGAACCATGGATGCTTGCAGATGACTTTAACACTTCCCTCTATCCATCATACAAGAGAGGGAGAGCTCCCATCACAACTAGGTATTTTGAATATTTTGTAGAATTTGTTGATGAGAACAAGTTAATGGATATGCAACTAAAGGGCTCAAAGTATACATGAACAAGAGATATGCCAACCAACTAATCCAACTAAGGCTTGAAAGATTTTTTCTCTCTAAGGAAGCTATACAATTGTTTGGAGATGCCAATTTGCAATCACTCCCTAGAATTGGTTCGGACCACAATCCTTTAGTCCTAGATTATTTCCAACAAACGACTTCTTTCAAAACACATTTTAGGTTTGAAATGATGTGGCTTTCACATGAAGACTTAATGAACCATATATCTAACTTATGGAAAGAGAAATTCCTAGGATCCTGGTTATCTCAGCTAGCCAAAAAACTTTGATCCATTAAAAACAAGCTAATAGTTTGCAACAAAGAAATATTTGGGGATATTTTCAGGAGTAAGCAACAAATATCTGAACAACTGGGCATCATTGAAAATCACTTTTAGAATGGGGGCACTAATACTGATCTAATGCGAGAAGAAAAGAACCTCCTTGCTGAGTATCATAACATTCTGGCCAAAGAAGAGATTTTTTGGAGGCAAAAATCCCGTGCTTTATGGTTGAAGGAAGGGGACTCTAACATGAAATATTTCCATGCATAAACACTCAGACACTAGAGCATCGACAAAATTAGGAAACTTTTAAGAAATAATGGATAAAAAATAATCGATATCAAAGAAATTAGGTTTGAAGCCATTTTCCATTTTGAAAATATTTTGGATCCCAACCCACCTGCTCCATCCAAGTTCACAATGCTCTCCTACAAAACATTCCTCACCTTGTGTCTCAGAACCAAAAATTAGGTCTCCTCAAAAAATCCTCAAATGATAAAATCAGAGAGGTCATGTTTTCCATGAACCTCGATAAAGCTCCAAGACCTGATGGATTTCCTCCCTATATTTTCCAATATTTTTGGTATATTTTTGGTCAAGAGGTCATAGAATATGTGCAAGAATTCCAACAAACTAAGTTGTTACCAAAGTATGTCAACTCCACTTTCTTGGACCTCATCCCCAAATATCTAGTTTGCACTTCCATCTCTAATTATAGACCTATTAGCCTCTATAATGTAACTTATAAGCTCATATTCAAAGTCATGGATAATAGGCTTAAGGATATTCTTCCATCCATAATAGATCACTGCCAAGGTATCTTGATTAAGGGAAGATATATAACAAATGGTGTAATCACTATTCATGAGCTTATGCATTCAATAGCCAAAAACAAAAAAACTGGTCTAATTTTGAAGCTTGATATGAATAAAGCATTCGATAAAATTTCTTGGGATTTCCTCTTTGTAGTGCTAGCAAAATTTGGGTTTCATCAAAAATGGATCTCTAATCAAAGAATGCATTTTCTCTTCCTATTTATCTGTTATTGTCAATGGTTTATCTGTTGGATATTTCAAGAGTTTTAGAGGAGTTAGACAAGGTGACCCTATGTCCTCTTTCCTCTTCACCATAATGGCTAAATTCCTAGGTATATATTTTAAAGAAACATGCTCCTTGGGCCTTCTATTAGGCATTAAACCCTCTTCTATTTCCAGGCCGACCACCTTGTCCTCAATTCTTGAAGCCAAAATAATAAAAACTATTCTTAACTTCTATGAAGAGGTCACAGGATAGTCAATTTTGAGAAAAGAAAAAATTTCTTTATGAACACCCCAATTTGCAGTAAACCAAATTTGCAAGGATTCTTGGCTAAACCATTTTTGAGTTATCCTCCACTTACCTTGGTCTCCCACCTTTCCATGGGAATTCTTCTATCAAAATGTAGAATATATTCATTGAGCATGTCACCAAGAAATTGGTAGGTTAGAAACAATAATTATTGAGTCAAGTAGAAAAATCCACCCTGGTTCAGGCCTGTTTGCAAAGCATACATGTGTTTTTCATGTTAATTTTCAAGGTTTTATCTTTCGTAGTGGAAAAAAAGTGATCAAATTCAAAGAAAATTTCTCTAGTCTAGAAATGAGATTTGTAACAGGTTTTCACTGGTTGCATGTGACAATATTTACTCCAAAAAATACCATGGTGGATTATGCTTCAGGAAAGTCCACAAGATGAACTTGGCTCTCATGGCCAAGCAAGCTTGGAGAATTATCAATGATGAGAAAGCTACTTGGATAGACATATCTAAAGAAAAATACCTTCACCGATCTTCTTTCATGGACAAACAATCCCTTTCCATCGGGTCCTAATTTTGGAATTCAATTATTCAAACCAAGGACATCATCAAGAAAGTTCTAATATGGCATCTCAAGTGTGGTAGAGTTATCAAATTTTGGGAAGATGCATGGTTAAGGGATCAACTGAAGAACATGTGCTTATACTGAGAAGGGGGGTGAATAGTATACGATAAAACTTTTTGCTTTTCAATCCATATGATAACATCATCAATATTAAAATAATAAACATCACACAAAGCATCACACACATGAGAGACATGATTTAACGTGGTTCACCCAATGTGGGCTACTCCAAGGAGAAAATATTCCTTATAAAATTTTCTCAAAGAATTCTCTTGGCAATCCATTCTCTATTACAATATTTATGGACCTCTATCCAAAGGAGACACCAATCCCCTAATAAAGTTCTTGGATATCTATCCACAAGAGACACCAATCCCCTCAGGTGGTTTGTGGATCTCTATCCATAGGAGAACTCCTTTCTCCTCTGCTCTGGTTGGTGATCCTCTAGAAGACTACTACCTCCATTGCACTGGCTTGTGGATCTCTCTCCACTAAAGACTCCCTGTCCTCACTCAGAAGACCTATCCTCACTACCCTCTCTATATACTAGAGACTATTGTCCTCTGCTCTATCACCCCCAAATCTTGCTCTCAACTCTATCACAAATCTACACTAAACATAGTCCTTCGATCTAGCACAAATCTAGTTAATATCTATCTCTGATCTACACTAAACACAGTCTTTCAGTCTAGCATAAATCTGCTCAATATCTATCTCTGGTCTAGCACAAACCTATCCTCAAATCTGCACCAAACTCTATCCTCAAATCTATCCTCAAGCCTTAACACAAAGCTTGATCCAATCACAAATCAACTCTGCTAGATCTGCCCCAAGCCTTAACACAAATCTTGAACAAATCAATCAATCAAATCAGCTCTTCAAGTCTTCTCAAATACTTGCCTCAAATATGTCCACAAGTCCTCTCTAGAACTTGTCCAAAATTCTCAACAAGTCTTCACCAAGACTTGTCTCAAATCTGCATTGTAAGCTTCCACAAAAGCTTACTCAACTCAACTCAACCAATCACTTAATGAAAGCTTATTCAACAATGCTTATCAAACAAACCTCACATAACAATGATACTCATGATATTTCATAAACCCTAATCATGCATGTGAAGGCTCACTCAATATTTCCAACAATGCTTATCAAACAAGGTTTTTAGCAACAATATTCATTCCAAAAAAGCCTTCATCAATCAATATTGTATATCTCAAAACCAAACTCAACAATGCTTATCAAACAATCATTTTCACTCCAATTTATCATTCACAACATCCAATCCAATAATATTTTACTCACAAGGAAGATGTACCCATACCTTTTATTTTGATGGAGATATGTCTTCAAAACCTATCTTAACCACAATCAAATTTTCTTTGCCAACACTAGGGTTAGGTATCCGCAACCTATCTCAAGATCTCCACAAAATAATTTTCTCAAAAATTATTTTTCCAGACAAAATAACAAATCCTTTTGTACACCTTATAATCTCCAAATTAACAATACTTAACTCAATAATTTCACCATAACAAAATGCACAACAATATGCCTTATACACCTTATAATCTCCACAATTTATAAAACAAGTTTCAATTACCAAAAATCAAAATAAAATATTTTAATTTTTTATTTACCTTATAACTCCCCCAAATACTTAGCACTTACAACAATATCAAAGCAATTTCAATTTTCAACATCTTGTAGAATAAAAATTTAATAGCCAACCTTTAATTTATTCTACCCACTCCAAAAACGTTTTTAGTAAATTCAACCACATGACCTTGCATTCCTCAACACCCTAGCTCAAGTTAGGCCACCAAGTGGGTTGTGTGCCCACATGAGACAAACGGTGCATGCTCCCCTAAAAAATACCTCACAAGAACACCGAGCAAGTAAAAAAAAAGGCCTCTTCCTCTAAAACGTTAATCATATGGATCAAATTGCAATCTCCTCCTTACAAGCCTTAGCACTTTACCAACTGCCACTTGCGCTATCGTCGTCGGTGGGATGTCAACTCACCCTGCTGCCTTTAATCCCTCTTTTCTCTCAATCTTCCTTGAAATGCAAATCATCTTCTTCCTAGGGTGCAATGCTTCGATTTCCTCTTCTCTCTCGCATTCGAAGGTGTAAGTTTGACTTTAGGAAATGGAATTTATTTCCTATATATATGCACATTATTCTTTGACTTCTCACATCAACCCTTTTCAAATTTAAAAATTTGAATTTAGTTTTTAAATATTAATTTAAAAACCTTTGCCTCCATTATTAATTTAAATTAAAATTTTAATCAAGGATTAAAATATTTTAATTTATCCACCCATGTAGAGGAGTTGGAGAGCAAGTGGGTAGTTACAACTCTCCATTTATCGAGAGGCCCAGGTTCAAATCTCTCCCCTCATATGTTGGGGATATGTTGTATATAAAAGGTTCCTCATAAAAAAAAAAATATTTTAATTTAAATTAATTTCTCATGGGTATTTTCAATTTGAACTTCATTTTTCTTTGTCTTGATATTTGGCCCGCAATATTATAATAATATAATATTATTATTTAATTTAAACTTGCTTCTCCTTCCTCGGGTTTTCATCCTTTAAGCCCTTTTTTGGCATATAATATTAAAAATAAATATTATATCCTATTCCTTTCCAAGACCTTCTTGCTTTTGGAAAAACCACTTGATGTCCTTAATGACGGTGAAATTAAACCACTAGTCTTTTGATATCAATGACAACAAAACTACTCAAAATTTCCAACATCAACCCCTTGTCAATGATCCAGACATCACTATTCTCAAGCCTATTATTGATCATATATTTGGCAGCAGAGTAGTTAACTTTATTACCCAAGTCTCCAATTGCCAATATTCGAAAAACCTTCCTACCAATAGTCCTAGTAATGTGATAGAACTATTCAAAACCTTCTAAGAACTTGTGTTATCCCAAACAATCAGATTTTGTATTCCCTTATCTGGAAACTATCTAAAAAGGTATTTTTATTGTCAAATCTGCATACTATTCCCAAGATCCTCTTGCTGAGTCTTGGGCATTAGCTAATTTTGTGTGGTTGAAATATTTGATACCTAAACTTGGATTTTCTCATGGATTGCTTCCAAAAATAGGATCCTAATCATGGACAACCTAATCACCAGAGGCTTGTACATTCTTAAATTCTATCCTCTCTGTAAATCAAACTGGGAATCAACCTTCCACCTTTTTCTAGAATTTCCAATATCAGTGTTAATTATGAATTCCCTATTTATGTTTGTTAATATTTCTTGGGCCCATCCGTCTTTGCTTACCCTCTTATTCCAACAATGGCACACGCCCTTTTCCAATCCCCAAATTAATTTTCTTTGGACCTTTTGATTACATCACTACCTATGGTAAATTTGGCTATAGCGAAACAATAGGTTTTTTAATGGGATTACTAAAGATCCATGCTTTGTCTTCTTGTGAATTACCACCTTTGTTGCAGAGAATTCCCAACTTGTCTCATCCATTAATACCCCCAAAACTGACCTTGAGTCTTGTTTGTTTGATCACTTCAAACTTACTAATATTTTAGCTGGCTCATCTAATTCTACTGTTTATAGGTATAGGATCAGGTGGACCCCTCTGTAGAGTGGATCAAGTTTAACTTTGAGGGGTGGCTAATGGAAATACTGAAGTTGTGGGTGATGGAGGTACAATCAGAATTGATTGTGGGATAATTCTCTTTGCCTATGCTAAAAAAATTGGCATTGAAATGAACAATATGGATGAAGCAAAAGTCTTATATCAAGGGTTGCTTATCCTAGATGATTACAATTTTGACAATGTCATTGTTGAAGGAGACTCGTTAGTCATAATAAACTACCTCAAAGCCACCCAATATCCATCATGGAATCTATGCAACATCATTGGTGAGTGTAGAAGACTTATAAGCAGGTATTCCAATATCATTATCCAACATTTTAATAGAGAAGGGAATAATGCAACCGATTGGTTGGCCAACATAGGTATCAAATAAGAGACCCTTCATGTGTACCAAAGAGACTTTCTACAACACCTCAAGACGACCAATCATGCTGAAGATATTTGCCTCCTATAAGTTGAGCCACCCAATGAAGTGCATTCCATCAAGAAGCATCATCTTTCCCAGTTTTGCCATTCACAACCTACTCCAAAAGCCCATGTAGAAGGTTGCCTTGTATGTGAACAATCTTGTGATGCCAGAGATTTTGATGAAAAAATATTTTTTCAGACCCAGTCAGGACTCACCCGAAACAACCACTTTGCTATCCATTTCAAGGTGCATTGGGTTTTCAAAATCGTAGATCAAGAAATTTTGGAGGAGAACCATATCTATGCTTCCAATAAAAATTATCCCATTGCTAGTAATCCTTAATTTCAAATGGCAAAGTAATTCTCCATCTTGGGTCTGTCCTTCTTTGTTTCTATCCTTTTGCTTTGGTTTGTTCTACCTAAGCTATTTCTGGTTGGTTGTGTATGTTGCTCATTTTCTTTGGTCTGTTTTTTCTTTTTGACCAATGTTTTTTCTCAATTCTTCAGCTTGTAAAAAGGTTCAGGGACCCTTTCAAAACCCTTTCTACTAATTAAAAAAAATTGTAGTATTTGATTAGTTTATATTATGCTTACTTTAAATAAATCTTAAGTTATTCATAAAAAAAATTGAGGATACAACTTAATTTCTAAACCAAATGGCCAAAATGTGGATTTTTAGTAATAAAAATTTCCTAAAGGTGTTGATTACATGGAAAGACTATGGATCCTTCTTTAAATAAGTCTTAAGAAAATAAATTAGACAACTTTATACTTTTAAAATCTTATAAGTATTTTATCCAAAAAATGAGTGTTCTAGGAACCATTATTTCTAAAGCAACAAGAATATCCAATAGAGGTTACTTAAAACAAGACCAGGTACACCTTAACAAGGTCTTCTTATAAATGGTTATAAAAAAAAATAATAGCAAATATTGTTAACAATACATATAGGAAAATAATCCAACTCAAAGCAATAAGAGGAACACTAGTCAACTAAAAGCTTTCTTTTATATATATCTATATCTATATCTATACATATAATATTTTAAGAGATGCCAAAATATTATATCTACTTTTGTTTTCATATGATCATAATAAAATGTTATAAAGGAATATTATGGACCCAAATCAAAGTAAGAAAGTACATTTTTTTGATAAGATGGAAAGAAGGGGTTTTGAAAGGGTCCTCAAACCTTTTACATAATTACATCATTGTCTATCCAAAAGAGAGAGGATAGAGCAGAACACTAGGTGAACATGAACCAAGTCCAAAAATAAAATTACATATTGTCTCATGTTTTATTTAATATTATACATTAGTGAAACAAGAAGAATTAAAATTCAAATCAATGAGAATTAAGTAGATCTTGCATGATAGAATCAATATGTTAAATCTAGAGTAATACTAATTTTAACTATGAATTGTATTTATGTGAAGAAAGCAAACCTAAACAATATTGATGGAAGTGTTGAGATTGATAAATAGTGTGACAAGTTAAATATAAGTTTAATAATGATGATAACCTAGATTTGAAATAACAAGCTCAATAAGGTAATGAGTTTAATTATTTTATATTTTTATGTATTATTAATGTATTCAATTATTTATAAACATTATTTAGAAGTATGTATGGTCTCTAGATGTTACATGTATTCTATTTTCAAATAGGTTTATATAAGGTTGTTCAATGCAATTATTTCAACATTGGGTTTTTGAAAGGGCTTGGACCCTTTTACATTTTTAAATTGGCAACACTATATTGGAATTCAGAGCATAAGCATATTATTCACATGAAGGTGAATATATAATACATGTAGTAGGTAGTAGGTACTTTCATCAACCACCATAGGCAATTTAACAACCTGTATAACCACTATTCCCCAAGCATAATGTAATAAAATATGCACCATAATAGACTATGCTAACATCCCCACTTATTACATTGTTTGGGATAATATATTTGACCCAATCTTAATGTGTAGGAGAGTATAATGAAATATGCTCTTATGTTGGCTCTTGTTCTAAGTGTACCTCTTAATTAGTACCTCTAGGTATATCTTGAAATCTACTTGTGGATATGCCTCTGGATCATTGCCTCTGGATCTACCTTTGGATCATTATCACTGGGTCTACCTTTAGGTTTATCACGGGGTCATTGCCTCTGGGATGACCACTCGGTCTATCACTAGATTTACCTTTGGGTCAACCATAGGTTTTACCTTTTACGTAGAAGCCAAACAACATTTCTTTCATATTGGTCCACTGTGTGAGATCTATCCATCCAAAATCAATATGAACCTTGTTGGCCATTTTAACTTTGTATCAGCAATTTGTAGAGAAGTGATTTGTACATCCACATGAGTCACAAGGATGTATTTTCCAACACCTAGCTGCTACATGTCATGTTCTTCCACAATGACTACAACAATACTTTATAGGAGTTGAAGGAGATTTAGGTTTTGCAAACATGGTTTTATTGGTACTTGCTTGTCCAGAATAGCCAAGGCCTTCATTATTTGGCCTAATATTTAACATTATAGGAGTTTTTATGCATTGTCCATGTTTATTTAATCTTTCACCATTCAATCCTATTTTCTTCATCAGTTTGGATCCAATCCCTTTGGTGTGTTTTTCAAAAAATCTAAGTTCTTCATATTCATCAATTATTTTAACAATATGGCATTTGTTATGATTGATGGGATTATGGAGCTCATTTTAGGAGATTTTTTTTTTAAGTCACTGGTATCACAAGCAAAATCTGCTCTTGTGACGAGATCACATGTGCTACAACTGATATCTACCCTTGTAGGTAGAAGGTCACCTGTATCACAATAAGCATTGGCCACAATGGGCTTTAGGTCACTTGTGCTACAAAAATCATTCACCATCATGGACTGAAGATCACTTGTGTCATAAGAAGCATCGATCGTTAGAATCATGACATTTTATTCCTCACTGATGTCCCTTTTCTTTTGATGTTGGGCCATGTCAAGTGAAACCAATGTCATGTAGACTGCCCTTACAATGCCTATAGGGATTTGAGCACCATTTATCTAAAGGTCTTTTGAATATTTAGAATCTTTGAGAATGGATTTTACACCATTGCGTAGTGTAAGATATTTTCCATATTCAAAAAAATCCATTCCTTCCCACCTTGTTGGAAAGTAAGAATATTTAACTGATTTTGCAACATCATCAGTTGGTTTTGTGACATTTTTCTTCTTTGATCTGCTAATTTTTAAGGTGTCGGTTTCCACCAAAAATGCACCTTTTACAATACCAATTTTTCAATATGTCAGTTACCATCGAAAATGCATCTTTTGTTTACAATAATTTTTGCAAAAATTTTGAAATTTTTATTTGCAAAAATGATATTCAAACTCACAATTTTGCTTTCAAATCCACAATTTTCTTTCCCCCCTTGTCTTATAATTTTGCAAGAGACTTTTGTATCCTCCCTTTTTGTTGCTTATAAACAACGATGAAAATTTGGAATAGACCCTTTCAAATGGCAAAAGAAACTATATTTTATGATCCCTCCATGGAAAACTTAGTTCCTTTACTTCATGTTTTAAGCAAAAAAACAAAATAATGTGCTTTGAAGGAAAATAAAAAAACGAATGCCTTATCCCTCCAAAAAAAAAACACTTTGTCTTGTTTTCTTTTTTTTGAAAATCACTTTCTTTGTTTTAGGACCAAATAGCACTAGTTTGTGAATTTTCAAATGGTACTAGCACTAGATTGTCTTTTGGTGTGTCTTATCCCTTCAAGACAAAACAATATGCTTGGAAAAATTAAAATTACAAAAAAAAATATTTTGCAATAAAGAACACTTAGGTAGAATAAAAAAAATACCTTTTCAAAGTGATTCCGCCTCTTGTCTTGTAAAAATTTGGTGGGTGCGAGATTTGAACTGATGCCTCCTTCTTCTCGAGAACCCTAGAAATGGGCTCTCGACCAACTTAGCCACACTAGTGGATGAGAATTACAAGGCATGATGTGCCTTTTAACCAATAAAGAGTTGACGAATATTAAAAAAATAAAGTCGGACGGTCATTCTTACCACATTTTTTTTTAAATAAAGGGGTAAAAATTTATTGATAAAAAGTCTGGATTACAGAGTACAACTGAGCTTCCAACCAGGACTCAAATAAACAACCAAATAGACTGAAACCACTAGACTAGAATGACACCCAAAAAATACAACAAGAACAAACCACATTAAGTTTGTACATCCTTGTGGATCAACTCCCACAAGCGTTGAGAGTCCCCAGATGGGAGACTCTCCCAATTATCAATACTCCAAGGATCGAGCAGCT
Source organism: Wollemia nobilis (assembly GCA_028583015.1). Taxonomy (NCBI): domain Eukaryota; kingdom Viridiplantae; phylum Streptophyta; class Pinopsida; order Araucariales; family Araucariaceae; genus Wollemia; species Wollemia nobilis. The sequence goes on from JAQPPZ010003378.1 coordinate 448,520, forward strand.
CAGAAGCCCTTTTGTCCAGGTAATCAACAACCACATTTCATTCCCTTGGAATGTGCACAAAGGATATAAATTCGAACTCTTCACTAATTCTGAGAATCTGAACGGCTACAGAGGCCAACTGCAAATTAACTTCCTCCACCCTTTTACTGTTTAAAATATTAACCACAATTTGAGAGTCAGACTCGCAGATAATCTTATGCCATCCAAGAGAAATTTTTCTATTGGTCATATCGTAATAACGGAAGTCTTATTGTTTTGTCTTGGAGGGATAAGGCACATCAAAAGATAAACTAGTGCTAGTACCATTTGAAAATTGAAGTCCTGTTTCCATTGGTCTTGCCATCGGCTTGCAGTCAGTCATGCGATATTTTTATAGTAGTGTCTTGGCATATTTTTTCTGGGCCACTTTGATGTAGTGCTCCTTCTAGTTCACTTCTAGACCAAGGAGAGTAATGGAGAATTCCGAGATCTAGTTTTTCATATCGCGATAACTGAAGTCCTATTTCCATTGGTATTGCCATCGGCTTGCAGTCAGTCATGCGATATTTTTCTAGTAGTGTCTTGGCATATTTTTTTTGGGACACTTTTATGTAGTGCTCCTTCTAGTTCACTTTCAGACCAAGATAGTAAGGGAGAAGTTCGAGATCTGTCATTTCAAAATATTTGCTCAAATCCTGTTTGACAGTAGAGATCATTGTTTTTGAACTCCCTGTTATGAGCAGATCATCAACATAGAGTACAAGCAACACTATTTTAGAGCCTTGCTTCTTGAAATAGAGGTTTGCATCATACGGACATCTCTTGAATCCATGCTACAGTATGTGATTATCCATTTTTATATACCAAGCTTGAGGGGCCTGTTTCAAACCATATAAGGATTTGACCAATTTGCATACTTTCTGTTGTTGGCCTTCCACTTCAAATCCTTCTGGTTGAGTCATGTAGACTTACTCTTGGAGATCACCATTTATAAAGGCACAATGACATCCATTTGGTGCACTTTCTACCCATACTGTGCTGCCATAGCACAAAGAACTCGAATGGTTGTCATCCGAGCAGTAGGTGCAAAAGTTTCCTTGTAGTCAATGCCTTCTCTTTGAGCATAGCCCTTTGCAACAAGTCAGACCTTATGCTTATCTATCATCCCATATACCTTGTACTTGATTTTATATACCCATTTGCAGCCTTTGGGCTTCTTTTCGTATGGCAGATCGACAAGCTTCCAAGTTTTATTTTTCATCAAATACTTATACTCTGCATCCATAGCGGCCTTCCACTGAGGCTCACCAAGGGCATATTGCACTGATGCAGGTTCAAGTTCATCTATTGAGGACATAAACACCCTATCATCATCAATATCCATATCTTCTATATCTCTCTCTGGATCTACAGAAAGTTCATCAAAATATTGACATAGATCATCAACCCCAATAATCGCTACTACAACTTTCTCCTGTCGAGCCATGCTATGAGTACGAGGCCTATCCAATGTCAAATCCAATGGATTGGATAGTTTAGATTCTCTAATTGTACTTGTATACCACTTTGGATTATTCTGCTATGTTGATGAAGAAGATGAATAAGGACTTCCAACCTTGGATGAAGGAGACTTCTCAACCTTAGTTTCCACAAGGTCTAGGTATACATATGATGTGTTTTCTGATGTGAAAGCCTCATCAAAAACTACATCTCTACTGATGTGTATCTTCTTGGTTAAGGGATAAATAAATCTATAACCATTAGAGTGCTCATCATACCAAAGAAGAATGCACTTCAATGTTTTCTCATCTAGCTTCTTCCTCTTTTCTTTTGGTATGTGCATGAATGCTTTACAACCAAAAATGTGTAGATGAGAGATGGAGGGTTTCTTGCTACTCCATGCTTCCTGTGGAGTCATTCCTTGTAAGGCCTTAGTGGGTACCCTATTCAACAAATATACTACTATGGTGATAGCTTCTACCCAATATTGTTTCTCAATTCTAGCTCCTGTGAGCATGCAACGAACCATTTCCATGATGGAATGGTTCCTCCTTTCAACAACTCCATTTTTTTGAGGAGTATAAGCAGTAGTCAACTGTCGTGTGATCCCATTTTCAGTCAAGAACTCAAAAAATTCTTTAGAGGTGAACTCCTCCCATCGATTTGAGCAGAGGGTCTTTATAGAAGTCCTTGACTCCTTTTCAATAGATTTCTTGAATTGTTGAAAGAAGCCAAATGCTTCAGATTTCATTTGAAGAAAGAATACCCACATCTTTCATGAGTAATCATCCATGAATAACTAAAAATACCTCTTACCCCCACAACTATTGGGAGTTAAAGGACCGCATAGATCGGTGTGAACCAACTCCAAAGGTTTCTTTGCTGTTGTAGAGCTCCTTTCAAAAGGTACTATATGCTTCTTTCCTACCAAGCAATCAGAGCAAACTGGCAATGTGGTAGAAAGGGAAGGAAGACCCTTTACCATTTCATACTTACTTAACTCAAGTAAGTACCCAAAACTCATATGTCCATACCTCTTGTGACATAGGGAAGTTGCCTCCTTTGTAGAGATAATCATGACTACATCTGGAGAAGAGATAGTATCTAGGGCAAATAAGCCATGCTTATATGAAGTAGTTACAATGTTCTTACCCCTCCTGGTGATAGAACAACACTTCTTGCCCCCCTCAACACTAAATTTTACAACCATATCTTTGTCTAGAATTTGTGTGACTAACAATAAGTTTTTTGCCAATCCTGGAACATAGAGAACCTTCTCAATCTAGAACTTGCCATCAAGAAGAGTAAAAAAAATTGTTCCTTCTCCCTGAACCTTGTAGGTTTTATCATCAGCAATAGTGACAGGTTTGCCCTCTTTGACCTCAAAAGACTCAAACCACAATTTTTTGCCATTCATGTGCTTATTGGCTCCTGAATCGATATACCAAATAAGATTCTTCTGCTTGGATATTGTGGTAGTGATGAGCACTTTGTGTGCTCTATCAGAATTCATGTCAGACTCCTCAACAACAACATTCACTTATTGTTGTTCGTTCTTTTTTTTGTTTTTTCTGGCCTTTCTATTTTTATTGTTTATTCTTATGCCAACATCTATTTGTATCATGACCTTCTTTGTCACAGATCTTGCAATATCTCTTTTTATGTTGAGGTTGTTGAGTTTGTTTCCCTTTTGAATCCTTTTCAGAACTCCCCCCCTTCTGAAAATTACCCTTCTTCTTGTTTTACCCCTTCCTATTGGTGTATACGACAATGTTAGAAGAATCATATCGTTGTAGTTGGTGTGCCTCCTCTTCTTGAAGCAAATTTACCAACTCAACAAAGGTAAATTTTCTCTGTGATACATGAAGTGAGGTGATCAAAACTCTAAAATAATACAAAAGAGCTCTCATTACCATTGAGGTAAGGATATTATCATCAACTGGTGTTGCCAAGGAATTCAATTTTCCTTTCAACTCAGACACTCTGCATAGAAAGAGTTCAACTGTATCTCCTTGTTTCATGCTAATACTATGTAATTGATACTAAAGAAATAGAATGGTGGAATCATTGTTTCATTCATATATAGTTTTAAGGGCATCCCATGCTGCTTTACTATTTGGACAGTCAACAATATGAGGTTGAACTTCATCAGAAACAGCAAGCAAAATGAGCACTTTTGCTTTGCTATATTTCTTGTCAAAGTATTTCTGATCAGCAGCTAGAGTTGTGGCTCCAACTGAAGATGAAGGTCTTACTATTGTTCCAGACACAATATTCCAAAGATCATCCATCTTTAGGATTACCTTCATTTTATTTTTCCATGGTGTATAGTTTGGACCTTTCAATAACTGATGAGCATCAGTCATTAGTTTTGCAGACATTGTGAAGGTTCCTTAAAACACCAAATGGTCGCCCCTTCGATATACCTTAATGCCAGGCCATTATACTGTACAAAATACCCGCCCTTACGTGAGGGAGACTATAGATATTTTGAAAAAATAGAAAAATTACCCACCCTTACGTGAGGGATACTATAGGTAATTTTAATGATTATATGATACGTGGTACTTAGACAGTACTGAAAGGGACTCACCTCATTGATGGCATCGACCTTAGAAAGCCTTCAATCTGTATGCGTGGGGCGTAACTTCCCCTATACACTTTGGATATCCGAACTTTCATCTAGATTTAAGCCTAAACACGAGAGTGATTGGGGTAGTGGATGGAGTAAAAAAATTGCAAAATGGCAAACTTATCTCTCCTAAATGATTAATAGAGAACAAGCTCAAACGTCATTATGGCAGCTATATTAGGCGATGGATACAATAGCGCAATCATGAAAACTTTACCTGTAAGTTCTGGCCATAGGTATCACAAATACCGAACGTTGTAGTGTAATAAATTGCACGGATGGGTTTTAATTATTTTGAGGACTTAGGGAGTGAATTTGATTTTAACTTTAATGATGTAGTGCAAAAGAAGAAAAAATGCAACATACAACATAAAAGTGCCCACAAAAATAAACCACTAGGCGTCGGGCGCAGTCGAAAATCCACCTTTACAATAATGCCCAAAAACAAACCCTCCTTGCTCCTCAAATATGATTTTGATCAACCATATCTTCAGCCTCTCAGCAATAATTTTTGTGATGATCTTATACACAACATTACAAAAAGCAATAGGCCTGAACATATCCAAGGAATTTCCTCCCTATTTTTTGGGTATAAGAACCACAAAGGTAGCATTTAGGGCCCTTAGCATATGTTTGTTATTTTGGGACTCATGGACCACCTCCAAAAGATCAAATTTGATTAAATCCCAAAACTCCTGATAAAACTCAATCGGGAATCCATTTGGGCCTGGGGCTTTTCCTTTTTTCATCTTGAATACAACATTTTCCAACTCGTCAAGGGAAATTGGACCCATCAAGTGCTCATTCATCTCTCTAGAAAAAATTTTTGGAATACAGTTTAGAATAAGATTTTCATTCTCATCATCTGATAGGGAGTCCTCCTTGAAGAGAGAGGAAAAATACCTCAGTCTCTTCTGAAATATCCTTGAAAGAAGAGAGGAAGGCACCCTGATAATTCACAAGAGATTTAATCAGGTTACCATTACGGTGAGCCTTAACTAAGTTATAAAAGAATTTTGTGTTCCTATCCCCTTCCTGAAGCCAATCTACTCGAGCTTTTTGTTTCCAAAAACTTTCTTCCCTCAGTTCCCATTCAGCAAGGTCTTTCGCAGCCTCAGATTCCTCAACAAGAAGCTCCTTTGTGAATCCCTGATCTCTAATATTCCTTGAAGCTTCTTCCATCCTCCTAAGATTTGCCAGCTTAGCCAAGGAAATATTTCTAAAATTTAGTCTATTCCATCTCTTTAATTTATGTTTTACAAATTGTAGTCGCTTCATAAAGGAATACATAGCGGTGCCATGAGGAGGTTTGCCAATGGTCCACTAGCCTCGCATGAAATCATGAAGCTTAGGATCACGAAGCCACATAAGTTGAAACTTAAAGGAGGGATTATTTTTAGCCCTAACTCCAAATCAGATAGTTTGATAGGCCAATCATAAGATCCCCTACCCTCCAGAATCACAGAACTAGCACTTTTGTTATTACCCATCCAATAACTGGATATTAAAAACCTATTCAGTCTCTCTGAGATGGAAGCTTCCCCACACCTTCTATTGTGCTCAATAAAGATCCCATTATCTGGATTGATATCAAACAAATTTAGGTCCTGGATATGAGCACTGAAGACAAAAGAAAAAGGCTCAAGACGGTCCACCCCACCACGTTTCTCCTCCAGACAAGTGATAGAGTTGAAGTCTCCAGCCAAAATCCATGGGTACAGGGGAAACAAACTTCTCACAAAGTAAATGTGCTCCCACAAATTCACTTTACCATTGTAATCAATAGGAGCATACACATTTGTAAGTAGGATGGTTTCACCATATTCATTATCATGCCCGACCATCAAAATAGACCATCTACTGGAAATCCAAGTAAGAGGGGATATCTTAATCGGATCCCATAAACAAGCAATGCCACTAGCATATCCACATGCACCAATACACTGGCATTTCCCCCTTCTCCATAAATTGGAAGCAATATTAAACATACTATCAATAGCCAATTTAGTCTCCTGAATAAACACCACATTCGAAGAATGCACACGAACTAGATCATGAACAACTTTTTGTCTGGGGATGTTGTTCAACCCCCTTACATTCCATGAGAGGATAATCATTTTTGGGGGTTATAAAAATTGGAGTCCAATGTTCTCACCAAGCCTGACTCCACCAAAGTCTCCCCCATTAACTTAATTTTATCCTAGTCCTTCTTTCGACCCACCTTCATATTCTTATCTGAAAAACTTTTTTTAATTATTTTCTACTGCAATCCCAACATCGTAGGAGTTTTGCAGTCCAAGGATGACTGCATCAGTTCTTGAGTAGGATAGGGCATAACTAAATATGTACCACTTTACAAAATAGTTTCCCTTATAGGGCTAGACCCATCCATGTCCCCTATACTCATATTTAAAGCCCTTTGTGTTGTGGGCCAAACAAGGTTAACTTTTTCCTACTTTTGTCACATGCCCGTGCATTTAATTATCAACCCAGGGAGCTTCGTAAACTTGCGAAGGGTCTGAATAAGATTGCTTACAATACCACTTGAGATGAATCCGCTAATCCTACTATTGGGGGGTGTTTTCAAAATGGTTGTCAATCATTCGTGCACTCCTCAATAATTTACGTAAGAAGAAAATAATTAAATCTACGAAAATGAAACATTCACACATTCCCAAAATGAATCTACCGCAAATATTGGGAATAGTAATGAGGTAAATGATCTTTCAAAAGCAATAGACTAATCTAGAAAATAGAAGTAAAGTGGGGAAGAAATACCGGCTTGGAGTGGGCCTGTGCTCCAACAGCTTCCTCCCAACTGAACACGCGCTAGAACTCTTAGAACTATAATATATTTATCAAAGTGTTACAATATTTATCTATCTCTGTATCTCTATATGAATCTATATCAATCTATATATCTCTCAGAACGGTCTACACGCATTTATATAACACACCCGTAGAACTTCTGTTACAAAGAGGTTACAACAGTCGATTCATCCCAGACTAAATTAAGACAGTCTGGTGAATGCAATCGATGTCTGCTTAAAACTGGCATTTGGTTCTAACGGCGGCGTGTTCGTTGATTGGTTCGTGCTTCACCTGGCATTGGTAAGATGTTTTCATACGTTGGTGTGATCTTCGATTTAGCTCTACATGACGTAGAGTTGGAACTGCACCAGCCGCTGCTGTCCACGTCGTATAAATCTGGTCAATGGGCGAAGAACAGAGGTGCCTTCCTTATGAGGAAGGCGCCTAAGTATATCGGGCACCTTCCCTATGCGGAAGGTATCTTATTGTCGTGGTGCCTTCCTGGAAGAGGAAGGCGCTTACCTTCTGTTGGTGCCTTCCTGTAGGAGGAAGGCGCTTGCCTTCTAGTGGCACCTTCCTTATGGGAGGAAGGCGCTCGCCTTCTGTGAGGAAGGCGCATCTTCTAGTGGCGCCTTCCTTATGGGAGGAAGGCACTTTGCCTATCGCGGTGCCTTCCCGTCGGTGCCTTCCTTATGAGAGGAAGGCGCTTCCTTCCTTTTGGCGCCTTCCTGGAGGAGGAAGGTGCTTCTCTTTCCTTGGCACCTTCCTAGAAGAGGAAGGCGCCTACGTTCTCTTGGCGCCTTCCTGGAAGAGGAAGGCGCCTACTTTCTCTTGGCGCCTTCCTGGAAGAGGAAGGCGCCTATGTTCTCTGCATTGACCCCCAAAGAAACAAAGTGCCAGGTCCATCAAAAGACCTCGACCGATCCAAATCTAACTAAACCAACTGCATTTCCACAAAACACACTAAAAACACACAAATTAGATAACACGCATAATTTCATCAAATATCTATATAATCATTTATAAAAGTACGCAATCCTTATTATACAGCCGCATAATGATCAAGAAAATGTGTACAAAATATGAGCATTTTTGGTGCTCATCATCCCCCCACGCCTAACATATGCCACGCCCTCATGGCATCAAAACTATAGGTAGCCCGGTTGATCCTTCATCGTTTCTATTTCTTGGAGGGTTCGGCCGCCCCTGCGGCCCGAGTCTGTCCCTTTTGCATACTGGCATGTGAAGGTGTGGCTCACCTTTTCCTGTGTAGAACTGAGGGTGCGGTTGTCGATTGTCCCTTTCTCATTCTAGCCACTACTAGCGGTGATCTAGCAAGCGTCGTCTTTGCTGACTGGAATGCAGCTTTGGCAGCTTGCCAGAGGTCAGCGTCTGGAGGTCTGACCGCTGCCAGAGGGATATCTGAATTATCCCCCTGGAAGGTACTACTTGGGCCTTGTATAATCTGGCCACTTCAGGAGTAAGCCCTGCGTTCTCCTTTGCAATGGCAGTGGCCTCCAATTGGGGGCCATATACCCCCCATCATTCCAAATACCTCCTCATCATGGAGGGTCATCCCCGGGATGAACCGTAAATATCCCAGAACTGGCTGTCCTCTGTCGGATTAACGCAGATGCCAGAGTCTCCTCTCATCCTCGAGGCTACCTTCCTGGCCTCTTTGGCTGCTTTCATCTCCTTGAGCATCCGTTCGAACTATTTTTGCCTTTCGATGAATGGCTACATATCCCACTCATCCTCTTCTGGCTCGGCGAAGGTCACCTTCACCTTCTTTCGAGCCATCCTGGGCCCTTTTCCTCTGGCCTCTATGGAAAATGCGACGGCTCGAACAGGGGTCTTCTCTTTCTCCCTGGGGGACATCTCCTCGCTCCGAGGGGTCTGCTCTGGAGCGTTCTCATCATTCTGTGCTACTATCTCTAGGGGTGATCCTTCGTTCTCCTGTCTGTCCGGTGTCGACCCCTCAGGCTCTTCTCCTTCTTCAGGTCTGGGGAGTTCCTCCTTATCCTCTGGTCCCGTCTCGCTACTGGAGGCCCTCGCCCCGCTTCTGTATCACTTAGGATGATGATAGGGGGTATTGTGGGACTTCTCTCCCCCTCACTCCCAAAAATAGAGGAATTCTCCCCTACCTTCGGGCTGCTTTGTCGGGCGTCCGATCGAATTTCCCTCGAAGAGAATACTCATTCGACAGATGTGGGAGAATTCATCGGGACTTCTTTCGCCCAATCAGTTTGAGTGTACGCATCCCTTCTTTCTATTCCCCTATCCTAAAGCAGCTGGTTTTCCTCCCGCAACTGCTGGACCAGCTGCTCGAGCTGGGCGATCCATCTGTCTTGTTCCTTCAACTCCCTTGCATGCTTGTTCTGGCAGTCCTCCAGAATTTGTTGGGTCATCCAGCAATTGGTTTACCATTCGAGCGCCTCCTCCAAGGCCGCATCGACTTGGTCATTGTTCTCGAAAGTCCCTGCATCTTGTGGGCTCTAGTTCATCAATTCCCGGAGGGTTTGGGCTGCAACGTCTATTTTTGGGTCGCTCTGTTCTTCCTCTATCGAGAGGAGTCACCGCAGACGTTTCCTCCTGGGGACTGGTTCTATCGGGTGAGACTCATCCTCATCGCTAACAAGCAGTGTGCCTTCCTCCTCATGCTCAAGCACTAGGGAATGCCCTCTTCCTTTCGTGCTCTCGGGTACTAGTGACTGCCTCCTTCCTCTATGTTTTTGGGCACTGGTGACTACCCTCTTTCCTCTATGAAATAGGGCAATGCCAATTGCTCGATGCTCGCTATGTCCTCTGCAGGGCATCCCTCATCTTGCCCTCCTTCGACAATAGCATCGTGTCGCCTTTCTTGGTCTCCATCTCCCTCTATGTCAGGGTTCTGCCTCTGCGCTTCTGCATGGCAGGCTAGTGCCGATATCAGCCCATGGTGGGCTAAGGTGGATGGTGCCCCCTTCTGGTACCGAGCCGCTTCGTCCTTCAGAGCATTCTCCAAGTAGAAGGGCACGTTTAACTTCCTTCCATGCACCAGGTGATTGAGAAACTGCACATGATTAGCATGCAGATGGGTATATTTCTCGGTGCATGTGAAGAATCGAGCAACCTGCTTGAACATCTTCCATAGATTCATGGGGAGACTATTTTTGGGTAACCCCTCCTTGTCTATCTGCACGTTCTCTCCTGGCAGTAGCACCTCGGCGTATGGCTTTAACAGTTCACCCTTATATACACATTCCCCTATGAGGGGCAATCCAGTTGCCTGTGAGATGAACTCAGGGGTGACTAGAATTTCTACCCCACGTACTTGGGCCACATCGCCCCTCAAGGAGGCAGTGAACTCCTTGGCTGCCTCCATGTCCTAGCCCTGACTGACTAGGGTACAAGTATTCGAGCCATCCCTCGGCCTCGAATTGTTTTCATCGCTCCTCTGATTCTCGTCCGTATCACCCGGTTCGTTCTTCTTCACTGCGTGATTCTTAGACCTTCCTCCCATGGCGCCTTCCCTTACTATTGCTATTTTTTTCTGTCCTTCCTTCCTCAGGAAGGTGCCTTCTTATAGGGAAGGCGCCTAACCCTAGCAGTTATGGAAGGTGCCATATCATTGGCACGCGGTTCCGGCTATGGGGGGATATGATCTTTATGACGGTGGTATCTTTTTTGGTACTGCATATTTTATAAATAATTATATAAAAATTTGAATTAACATGCACGTACCTGATTCGATGTTTCAGGCATCGTGAAGGCCGCTGATTCATCGATTTGTGACACGAGGGAGGGGTATGGTCCTCTGGTGCCACTCATTCGTGTGATGCTTCACTCCGCTCGAGGTGTCCGAGAGGCGTGAGTGCTGGCTGTATGCGAAAGGCATTCTTTGGTACCTTCCCCATGTGGAAGGCGCTAATGTGGCGCCTTCCCGATGTTGTCGGTGCTTTCTGAACGGATGCGCCTTCCGGTGATGGAAGGTGCCTCTGATTGGATGTGTCATCCGGTGGGGGAAGGCGCCTTCTTGATGATGGCGCCTTCCTGCAACGGAAGGTGCTCCTGATTGGGTGCACCTTTTCGATGTGGAAGGCGCCTTGGTCTGCATGCGCCTTCCCGATGTGGAAGGCGCCTCTGGCTGGATGCGCCTTCCCGATGTGGAAGGCGCCTTGGCTCTTTTTTTTTTTTTAGATATGGTGCCTTCCAGCCACGGAAGGCGCCTATATATTATTATTATTATTATTTTTTTTTAAACTCTTACAACTGGGCTGGGCGCCTTCTTTATAAGGAAGGCGCCTTCTTTTGGTGGCCTGGGGGCTCTTCGATGAGGAAGGCGCCTTCTTCTGGCACCTGTGTAAGGAAGGTGCCTTCTTCGGGCGCCTTCCGGATGAGGAAGGCCTTCTTCTAGCTGGGCACCTTCTTTATGAGGAAGGCGCCTTGTTCTCGGCAATCATGTTGCGATTGGCTGGGAAAGGGTGATCAAGCCTTCCCAGTCTTGCTTCATGCTGCCTCATCTTCTACCTACGAGCCGATGTCGGAATGCTGAGCCGAATCAGGCCTGGTTTCCTAGATACCTATCCCTCGTGCTGTCAGGTCCTCCACCTGCAAAAAGCAACCAAAAAAAAGGAAAATAAAGGCAGTTAGACGCATTTCGTGCCTGTTAGGCCCTGGGTTAGGATGCCTGTAGCTTGCATGCGGGCATCGTCCCTGCAAAAACACATGATATATACAAAAAACTACATTAACTAATTTTGGGTGAGCACTTCCATGCCCACCATTTCACCTGAGAGAGTTCGGTCTAGATCTAGCAAGATGGGGTCTCCCCCATGCCTATTCTGGATTCTACCTGTAACGTTTTGGACGTATTATAGGGGCGTAGTCGGTGGCCATTGACTATGAACATGGTGTCGCTGCCGTCAATTGTCTTAACGTGCATCGCCCCATTTTTGATGAGCTCTACCACCTCATACGACCCCATCCATCTCTGCATTAATTTGCCCTTCCTCTCTTGGAACCGAGAATCGTACAACAGTATCCATTCCCCTTCTTGGAACTCTTTCAGCTTAATGTGGCTATCATGCCACCACTTTCTTTGCTTCTGTATAATTTTTGTCCTCTACAAAGCATCTAATCGGATTTTGTCCAACTGATCTAGCTGCTGAATCCTTTGTTTTTGAGCTTCATCCAAGCTCAAGTTCAATTCTGAAGCCGTTCTCAGTGTCTTGATTTCAAATTCGATGGGCATCATCACATTTTTCCCATAGACCAGTTGGAAAGGTGTAAATCCTGTGGTGGATTTCCACGTGGTGTTATATGCCCAGACTACCTCCGACAACCGTGTAGCCCAATATTTCCTATGTTGTTGCATGGTCTTCGTCAGGATGTTCTCTATTTCTCTATTTGTCACTTCCACTTGCCCGTTTGCCTATGGATGGTAGGGCGTAGTTTTATTGTGCCAAACTCTGTATTGCTCCATCAGCTCCTCGATCAACTTGGAGGTAAATTGAGGCCCTTGGTCTGTTGTTATCTCCCGAGGGACCCCAAATCATGTAAAAATATGGGCAAATAAGAAATCGATGACTCGTTCTTTCCTTTGAATCCCTCAATGCCTATACTTCAACCCATTTGGTAACGTAATCCGTACAGACCAAAATAAACCTCCTCCCCATCGAAGGTGGATTAAACGGTCCCATGAAGTCCATGCCCCACTTATCGAAAGGTTCTAGGTGTACCTGAGGCTGGAGGGGCATTTCATCTCGATGGGTTGGTCTACCCATCCTTTGGCATTCATCACATTTGTTGGCATACGCAGTCGCATCCTTAAACAGAGTGGGCCAAAAGTACCCAACCTGTAGGATTTTGTAGGCGGTTCGTTTCCCTGCAAAGTGTCCTCCGCATGGCTCGTCGTGACATGCTTTGAGTACTTCTGAGAACTCCTATTCTGCTACGCATCTTCTTATAATTTGGTCACGTCCTATTTTAAATAGGAGACCATCCATCCATAGGAACGATGCACTTTTCTCTATGACCGCCTACTTTTCTCGGTAAGAGAGAGTAGGTGAGGTCCTTCCGATGGCCAAGTAATTGGCTATATCTACATACCACGGGGTTTGCTCACTAATAGTGAACAAATGTTCATCCAAAAATTGGTCTTCCACTGCTTGATGGTCTACTGGTATCAATCTGGACAGAAAATCTGCCACGACGTTATCCTTTCCTAGTTTGTCGACTATGGTGATGTCGAATTCCTGTAGTAGCAACAGCCATCTGATAATTCTTCTGCCAATAGCCGGCTTGCTCATTAGGTATCTGATAGCCGCATGGTCCGTATGGACAAAAACCTTATATCCGATGATATAGTGGCAGAATTTTTTTATAGCATGGACAACTACTAGGAATTCCTTCTCTGTCACTATGTAGTTGAGCTCTGCTCCTGCCAAGTTTTTACTGACATAATAAATGGCATAAAATTCTTTGCCATATTTTTGTCCGAGGATTGCTCCAATCGCACCGTTGGATGCGTCACAGTAGATATGGAATGGTATGGCCCAATTTGGTCCTCTTAAAACTGGTGCAGATATCAATTTCTCCTTAAGCAATTGGAACGCTTCTTCATAGTCTTTCATCCAATTGAACTCCACATCCTTAGATAATAGAGTGTGCAATGGTTTGGCAATTTTGCTAAATTCGACGATAAATCGCCGATAGTATCCGACTGATCCAAGAAAACTTCTTACCTCCTTCTGCGTTCTGGGGCTGGGTAGGTCTCTGATGACCTCAATCTTCCTTTTATCAACTTTTATTCCTTCTGCAGAGAGGTGGTGTCCCCAGCACGATGCCTTCTTGCATCATCATAAAGCATTTTTCATTACTTAGGGACAAATTATTTTCCTTGCTTCTGTCGAGCACTCTTTCCAAATTTGTCATTGCCTCCTCGAAGGTTTCTCCATAGACGATGAAGTCATCCATGTATACCTCGACCCCGTCTCCCATCATGTCTAAGAATATGCTAAGCACCGCCCTTTGAAAGGTGGTAGGTGCGTTGCACAATCCGAAAGGCAATACCCTATAGGCAAACGTTCCCCATGGGTAGGTGAACGTTGTCTTATCCTGATCTTCTTCTATCCGTTGAATCCATCCAAAAAGGAGAAGTACTTCCTCCCTGAGAGTGTGTCCAAGACCTGATCAATGAACGGGAGTGGGAAGTGGTCTTTCTTGGTTGCTTTGTTCAATGCTCTGTAGTCCACATAGATTCGCCACTTCCCATTCTTTTTAGGGACCACCACTAACGGTGATACCCACTCACTGTCAAAAATCGGATATATGAATTCGACAGCCAAGAGTTTGTGCAGTTCTTCCTTGACAATGTCTTTCATTGTCGGGTTCATTCTTCGTTGTGGCTGTCGGCTTGGAGTTGCCTGATCATCTAGATAAATCCGATGGGTACAGATCTCTGGGCTGATGCCCTGCATATCCGAGTAATCCCATGCAAACGCTTGTTGGTGCCTTACTAGGAGCTCTTCTAATTTTGTCAGTTGTGTGGGCGTCAACCTACTGCTGACATTTAATGTTCTTCTTGGCCCAACGTGTATCTACCGGACGTGGTGATCTTGGGCGCCAGTCAACGATGATCCAGGTGCGGAGATGGAGGGTTCTCCATGGAGAAACTCCACAATAGCACCATCTTCATCCTCTTCTGTTAACTCCTCCAATGTCATCACCGGCTGGATTATGGATAGCTCCGTATTTCCATGCTCGGTGATCATGGGTTCTGCTACTGAGTCGATAGACTGTGCTGGAGGTGAAATGGTCAGCCTTTTAACATTTCGCCCATCGAAGATGGTCATCAACCCATCCCGACAGCTGATGTAAGCGTCAACTATTGCCAGCCATGGCCTCCCCAAGATGAGCGGGTAACCGCCCAGCCTAGTTTTGGATTGCAAAACTAAAAAGTCGGTTGGGTATTCCCATGCACTGACCATTACTATCACGTCTTCCAACATCCCTTTCGGTGATACGGTTGATCGATCGGCTAGCTACAACACTGTCATGGTGGGTTTCAGGTTCGTGAGCTATAGCCTCTGCATGGTCTCCTGAGGCATTACGTTGATGGCTGCTCCGAGATTGACCAACGTATTGGACAGGGAATGTCCCTCAATTTTTACAGTCAGCATCGAGTTGCCCGGGTCTGCATACTTCGGGTGGCATGTTCTGCCCATCATCAAATCTACCAGTTTACCCATGACATTGATAGTCTGGGTTGCTTTTCATCCCGACTTCCTCAGACACATCTCTCTGATTGCCTTGGTATATATGGGAACATCTCGGATTGCTTGAAATAATGGAATTGTCACTGTGAGGTTCTTCAAGCTTGACAAGATGTCAAATTTTGATTGAGTTACTTTTCTCTGTTCTTGCATCCGGCTAGGAAATGGAGCCTTCGCTCTCCCAAGTGTTTCTTCCTCTTCTACCAAAGGTGTTTCTTCTACCTCTTCCTCCTCTTCTACCAGTGGAGGTGTTCCTACTCCTAGCTACCTACCTGACCTAAGCTGAATATTGTACATAGGATACATCTCACCCTCCACGTTGTATGCTGGCTGGTTCACTCTGTTGTTTAGATTTTTCGTCGGTTGTGCGGGTAGCTATGCAGGTCTCACTGCTGGCAATGTCGATAAATTTTGTTGGGGGTGAGCAGGTGCTACGTTCTGTGGAGCCTGATTCCACGTAGTGTGGCTTCTCCACTACTGCCCAGGATATGGATATGACATCCATGGCTGCTAGTTCGAGAATGCTACTTGGGTGCGTTAGACCAGGGTGATGGCCCCCACCACCCCATGTTTGGTGGTTGAGGTGGTCCTTGGTGCATGTATGTCCCTCCCCCATATGGCAGCATTCTGGTTGGCATATTCCCCATAGGGGGCTGTGGCCAACTCTTCCTATTGCCTATGAAATAGGCATCCGTGCTTTCAGCCTCCTCCTGATTACAAGGCAGTCATGGGCACAATCAAGTTTTATGATTCAGCCTGCAAACTGCGCATACTCTAACTTTTTTCTCCGGGCATGCATTCTTTGCATGCCTCCCTCTACATTTTGGATAGAAATAAGCTAATGATGCGTCATTCTCTTGCTTCTTTTTCTCTAACAACAACGTATCCATCTGCAATGCTAGAGATGAGAGCATTTCACTCTTTAAATCCTCCAGCATGTTACCTATTTCTATCTTTGTGACTGAAGTTGTTGCTTTCATGGTTCTGGAGGTGGCCTTGCCTTGCCTTCTTGAGTAGTTCTGACATAATTTCCGGATGTCTTCCATAGCATGCTGGTAGACATCACCTCCGGAGATCATGTTAAGAGCCTCCAGTGATTCATTGGTAAGTCCTCTTAAGAAGATGCTTTTGAGGGACTTATCAGATAGTCTCGCGTGAGGAGATCGTTGAAGATTAAAGTTGAATCTCTCCCAGTACTCCTTGAGAGACTCATCTTCTTTCTGTGTCATGCTCAAGACCTCCTCCCTGGAGTCTCTTGCTCTCCCAAAATCTTGGTATTGTTCTAAAAAGAGCCTCTTCATCTGGTCCCAAGTGGCAATGTGTTTGTCTCCCAGACCGATGAACCATCGCAGAGCTGCATCGTCTAATGTAGAAGGAAAGAGTTTTAGCTTCTACGTATCGGATTTGTAGTCCATAGACCCGCATAAGACATCAAACTTAAATAAAAATAGGTCAGGGTCCTTAGTCGGGTGTCCTCTGAAGGACGAAAGGTGAGCAGGGGATATGTTTTTCATTTTAGCATCTCCTACTCCTTCCTCTATCGAGAAACTAAAGCCAGATGAGACCTCATCGTTATCAACCATTTTTTTAGGAAATGTGGTTTCTAATGCAATGCTTATGGCCTTACGGTCATTTAAGACTTTTTGAGTCAAAGCTCTAAGGTTGTCTGGTGAGATCGTCCGATCTTCTATAGCCTTCCACAATAGGGCTTCTTCTAAGGGAGTCCTATTAAACAGGGGATTTATGATGATTCGTTCTTCCCCACGTTGGTGGGATGAGGAGGCACTTTGCACAAAGTGTGGTTCCTCACTCCAATGGATTGCTGGTGGGTTGGGCGAGTCTAATTCAAATTCAGAATGCTCGACTGACTCTGTTTCTGATGGATTGGTTCTTACAAACCGATCGTCCGGTCCTCTTCTTCTCGAAGAACTCATACAAGGTCAGATGGAAGGTTTCAGGGTATTGTAAATAATCTACTTGAGACGCTTCCCCGACAACGGTGCCAAAATGTTGCGGGCCAAACAAGGTTAACTTTTTCCTACTTTTGTCACATGCCCATGCATTTAATTATCAACCCAGGGAGCTTCGTAAACTTGCGAAGGGTCCGAATAAGATTGCTTACAATACCACTTGAGATGAATCCGCTAATCCTACTATTGGGGGGTGTTTTCAAAATGGTTGTCAATCATTCGTGCACTCCTCAATAATTTACGTAAGAAGAAAATAATTAAATCTACGAAAATGAAACATTCACACATTCCTGAAAATGAATCTACTACAAATACTGGGAATAGTAATGAGGTAAACGATCTTTCAAAAGCAATAGACTAATCTAGAAAATAGAAGTAAAGTGGGGAAGAAATACTGGCTTGGAGTGGGCCCAGGCTCCAATAGCTTCCTCCCAGCTGAACACGTGCTAGAACTCTTAGAACTGTAATATATTTATCAAAGTGTTACAATATTTATCTATCTCTGTATCTCTATATGAATCTATATCAATCTATATATCTCTCAGAATGGTCTGTGCGCATTTATATAACACACCCATAGAACTTCTATTACAAAGAGGTTACAACAGTCGATTCATCCCAGACTAAATTAAGATAGTCTGGTGAATGCAATCGACGTCTGCTTAAAACTGGCATTTGGTTCTAATGGCGACGTGTTCACTGATTGGTTCATGCTTCGCCTGGCATTGGTAAGACATTTTCATACATTGGTGCGATCTCCGATTTAGCTCTACATGACGTAGAGTTGGAACTGCACCAGCCGCTGTTGTCCACGTCGTATAAATCTGGTCAATGGGCGAAGAACAGAGGTGCCTTCCTTATGAGGAAGGCGCCTAAGTATATCGGGCGCCTTCCCTATGCGGAAGGTATCTTATTGTCATGGCACCTTCCTGGAAGAGGAAGGCGCTTACCTTCTGTTGGCGCCTTCCTGTAGGAGGAAGGCGCTTGCCTTCTAGTGGCACCTTCCTTATGGGAGGAAGGCGCTCGCCTTCTGTGAGGAAGGCGCGTCTTCTAGTGGCACCTTCCTTATGGGAGGAAGGCGCTTTGCCTGTCGCGGTGCCTTCCTATCGGTGCCTTCCTTATGAGAGGAAGGCGCTTCCTTCCTTTTGGCGCCTTCCTGGAGGAGGAAGGCGCTTCTCTTTCCTTGGTGCCTTCCTGGAAGAGGAAGGCGCCTACGTTCTCTTGGTGCCTTCCTGGAAGAGGAAGGCACCTACTTTCTCTTGGCGCCTTCCTAGAAGAGGAAGGCACCTATGTTCTCTGCATTGACCCCCAAAGAAACAAAGTTCCAAGTCCATCAAAAGACCTCGACTGATCCAAATCTAACTAAACCAACTGCAATTCCACAAAACACACTGAAAACACACAAATTAGATAACACGCATAATTTCATCAAATATCTATATAATCATTTATAAAAGTATGCAATCCTTATTATACAGCCGCATAATGATCAAGAAAATATGTACAAAATATGAGCATTTCTAGTGCTCATCACTTTGTTCTTCATTTAAACCCCCTAGATCTGATTCCTTAAGTTCCCCCTCAAGAAGAGACATCTAATTCAGCCTTGTTATATTTGCATTAGGTAGCGACGTTTCAGGTATCTCCATGCACTGATCAAGATCATCTAATATTTCAAAATGGTTGAGTAGAGCATCTGGCTGGTTATCCTTAAGGTCTTTGTTTGCCCTTCATCCTCTATTTTGGGCTTTTACCGAAACAAAACCTTCCTTATCCCATTCCCCTTCCTTTATCGGGGCTTTTCCTTTATCTAAACTTTGTCCAGACTGAGAGGGCCCAGGATTTGAAGCCACAAGCAAGACAAACTTAGGGCATTTTCTTTGCAGGTGGTCATATTCATGACAAATCCGATAATGAAATGGAAAAGCTTCATAGTCAAGTTTTTGAACCCATGTAGTTGATCCAAATTGTATTTCAATAGAATCTAGAATAGGATTATTTAAGTCAATTTTAACACAAATACGAGCAACATAGATTACCTTTTTATCCATTGTTTGTTGTGACGGTCCAACCGACTTCCCAAGTAGAATGATGAGGCCTGGAAATGCCTCAATCATAACATGTTTTGTACACTAAAAATGCCTATAAACTCTTATGTTTTATCTGATATGTTAGTTAAGTTGATTTAATATGCTGTATATTAACCATTTTGCATGATCAATGTATTTGAAATATTATATGTTGATTTTACAGCTTTTTGCATAGTTTTGTGTTCTTTTTGCTATGATTTGCTACAATGGGATATGCTTAGAATAATAGCAGCATTTCACTAATCATATTTTGATTTGTTTCAAGCATTTACTTCACCTAAATCTGGCAACAGTGCAAGCAAACTGTTGCTGTGCAGCAAAAACTGGTCTTTCCCATGTAAATTCCAGCCAGTTGTCCATAAATAGCAAGGCATGGAATTCACATGAGGAAAGGGATGAAGACCATTAGAATTTGATCTTAGGAGATAACCCACCTGAGAGATGCAGAAGAAATCAATGGAAAAGCATACATTTGTTCATTCCGAAGTATCTTCGGAATGAACAGATATCTTCGGAATGAAGAAAACACAACATCTTCGGAATGAGCGGATCTTCGAAATGAAGAATGCAGCATCTTCGGAATGAGCGGATCTTCGGAATGAAGCATGCAGTATCTTCGGAATGAGCGATATTCGGAATGAGCGATCTTCGGAATGAAAACTGCACTGTCTTCGGAATGAAGCCACTTATCTTCGGAATGAAGAACAGAATGTGTTTTTGACCTTTTTGACCGATTTTTGAAGGCGAAAAAGGGAAATAAAGGTTGGAAAAAGTAAAGAGAAATATCTTCCATCTGTCTTTGCCATCATTGCCGACCAAAGCCATCATTAAGGGAAAGATCGGGTTTTAGTCCTCTTCTAGGATAAAACCGAGAATTTGTTGCGACATTGTAGGATTAGATCTTTTGAGATATTCTTTGTTTGTAATCAGATCATAGGATAGCTATAAATATTGCTCCCGTTCAGGTTGAGCTATAGAGAGAGGTAGAGAAGTAGCAGATAGATAGAAAATAGAGTAAGGAAGCTAGCAGAAAATATAGAGTATAACTAGAAATTGACTCATTACGATCCTGTAATGATTTTTCAGTAGAATTCTTGTAATCATGTCTTTTGATCAATAAAGTGCACCAGTTCTATTTCAAATTACTTGTAAATGAGTGTGATTAAGATTTAGAAAGAGAGAGAGACTTACACCTTCTTACGGACAAAGAGGCTGGCCACTTCCAGACCTAGGAGGAGGACTAACAGAACAGGTTTTTATTCTGATTTTGCTACAGTAGAATGAGTTGCAGAACTTGTTATGTAAATTGCTTGTGAATAGTTGACAATATTTGCAGTATTAGTTTATTTATGCTAAGATTAATCTTGTGCTTAATGCTTTTAGTTGCAATCTTACTTTCAGCAAAGCTTCCACTTTATTTTTAGACTGTTATTTTTAGAATTTACTATTTTTTCAGCAATTTCCTGCATTTTTATGTTTTGCTGTCAAAATCTGAACAGAGGATTGACAACCTTCTGTTACAGAATTTTGATAGTTTTTATTTCCACATTAGATCTAGACTTTCATTACTGCAAAAGTAATTAGATTTCCTTTCTGCAATTAGGATCAGACTTTCAATTCTGCAATATAATTAGGTCTTATTCTGCAATTGTAATTAGGACTTCATTTCTGCAGTTAGTGATTAGTTTCCAATTCTGCAACTTAGATTAAGATTTAATTCATGCAATTTAGAGATAGGAATGTTCCAAAACCCCCCACCAAACCGGTTCCACCAATAAGACTTGTTGCCCTAGATTGACCTAAGTTATAGTTGTTTCACTTCTTCTCCCGTAGATAGCCTTGTACACTGCCCTGGATTGATAGATTCATTGAGAATTAATGATGGTATAACGACTACGCATCATTTTGGCACCGTTGTCGGGGATATAGTGTTGTCAGAAGAAAACAAATAGTCCAATAGCTGTAATCAGACTAAACTGTGAACATTCAGGTTAAAATCTGAATATAACAGCAGAGTAAGATAACAACTATTGACTTAATTTATGTCATTTAGGAGTAAACATGAATGAGTAAGTCTAGGGAGACCCCAAAGGATCCCTGGCTTGTCCCATTAAGGAGATCTTCACGCCTAAGGGGTGAATCACCTGTGTTTGAACTACCTAAAATATTGATAGAAAAATCACCAGTCTCACCATCAGTAGAACATTTTGAGAAAGGAAAATCACCAATTGTATCAACAGAATATCTTAAGGAAGATAATTCATCAGACTCATCAACAGAAAAGCTTGGACCTCTTGAGAGAACAATTTGGGAAGCTTTAACTTCTCCTAGGAAACAAGAAACTATGGCAGAAGGAGGCAATGTAGATGGCCAGCATGGCTATGTTCATAATGAAGGGGATGATCAGGATATACTCCAACCATCCAGAACATTTGAATATCCTATTCATCTGAATCCAACACAAAACTCTCCCATGAAGACCATTTCACCTTCAGTACTTCCCACCTTCCGAGGTGTTGTATCTGAAGATCCTGACCAGTTTTTGTTTGAATTCAAGGTAGTGTGTCAGACCTATGATTATATAAATGACAATAAAAAACTTAAGGTTTTTCCCTCAACTCTCAAGGATTCAGCATTACGCTGGTTCATGAGCTTAGAGCCAAATTCCATAAGAACCTGGGATCAAATGGAGACTGTCTTTTTAGACAAATATCAGGAATACTGCCGTGTAAGGAATAGAAAAGATGAGTTATTTAGAATCAAGCAGGAAGATGATGAGACCTTGGAAGATTACCTTGATAGGTTCTCCTTTGTTCAAAGGAGATGTGGACTAGTAGAACCAGAATTGTGTAAAACTATCTTTTTGAGAGGATTGCAAGATGAATCCAGAGAAGTTCTGGATTTGATGGGAAAAGGGGATGTAACCACTCTCAGTAATGAGGAAATTATGGATCTCTGCAGGAATTACTCTCGCACTAAGCAGAGAAGAAGAAAAAGCCGCACAAATGGTACTGATGTAAAGGACCTGATAGAGGAACTTGCAAATTTCAAAACTGATATCCTAGTGCATCTAAACACTACTTTAGGGGAAATCTCTGCAAAAGCTAAAAACACAGAACCTTTGGCAATTTATTGCCCAAGATGTAGAAGTAAACATGCTTTGCAGGAATGTCCTTTGAATAAAACAACCATCTCAGCCATTTGTAGTATCTGTTCAAAAAGGCATTCAACTGATCAATGCCACCTGCTACCACAACTCAAAACTGTGTTAGAAAACCAGATCGAGGAACTCAACTATATTGGACCAAAACAAGGGGGAAATTTCTCTCAATATCAAAATCCCACTCGTTTTTCTACAAATTGGGGGCATAATCCTGGTACTATGCCTTGGGGACAATCGGAACCACCCCAACGTTCTTGGAATTATCCTCAATGGACAAATTCCCAAGAATGGCCACAATCAAATTGGAGTAACCTAGCATGGAATCAGAATCAAAACAACCCCTCATGGAATCAAAACAATCCAACCTTGGAATCAAAATCAGACTAATCCACATTGGGTGCAAAACCAACCACAATGGAATCAGCAATACCAGTCCTATCCAAGGCAGCAAAGGAATCAAGGTCAAACTCAGCATTTGTTGCCTGCACCTAATCAAAATTTTCAAGAAAAACAGCAAACACAGCAAGTGAAGCAACCTCAATTGCCAGCTCAGCCAATCACTAATCCAAACAGTGTAAGACAGACACCTCCTGTCTATGTGGCTGAAGCTGAAGAAAATATTGAAATTAATGTTCTTGATTGTAGTGATATTCAACTCCGTTCAGGAAAAGTTGTACCTGAACCAGTTTTAATGGAAACCAAAGATAATGAAGAGCAAGAATCATCAGAACCAGAGAGAATCCAACCAACAAAAGAAACAGAAAAATTGGATCCAACAATAGAAAAAGAGACACAAGCAGAACAATTACCAAGGATAGTTCCATATCCTGAAAGACTTAATGCAATACCAAAAATTTCTGAGTCAGAATTGGTCAAAGAACTCAAAAAGTTGACTATCTCATTACCCTTATTGCAAGCCATTAAGGAAATACCAGAAATTAACAGTACTATCCGAAATTTGTGCATTAAAAGAGCAGGGAGAAAGAAGAAAGCATTCCCCAAGACTGTGCAGGTTGAAGGGAAGATAGCTGATCTCTTATCTGGAAAACTACTACCTCCAAAGTATAGTGATCCAGGAAGCCCAATTATCACAGTCACCATAGGTTCAGTACCAATATCAAATGTTTTAGTGGATCTAGGAGCTGCAATAAATGTCATGACTAAAGATACAATGGAACAATTACAACTCAAACATCTCAGCCCCACATTTACAGTTTTAGAAATGGCTGATAGGTCAGTTGCAAAACCTGAAGGAATCATTGAAGATGTCCCTATAGAAGTTTCTTCTTGGGAATTCCCTGCAGATTTTCTGGTTTTATAGCCAAGAAATTCAGCACATGGATATCCCATTATTTTGGGAAGACCTTGGCTTGCAACTGCAGCAGCCTTCATAGACTGTAGATCCGGAAATATGACTATTTCAAATGGTATTGAGCTGAAACAAATTTCTTTATATCCTCCTGCAAAACCATCTAGCAAATTTTCAGGTCAGTTATGGTTTTCTGACTCGGATGAAGAACCGGGAAGAGGTCATTTCTACACTAGCTACCTTAGTAGTAAGAGAACACACAGAAGACCTCAGTGACACAGAAAACTTAGAAAATGAAACAATCTTGATGAATGTTCTGCATGAACAAGGTTTAGAAGGGGAAGCAACAAATATCCAACAATTGATAAGTAATGAGGAGAATCAAAAATCTGAAGATGAATCATCTCGTGCTATCACAAGGAAACTCTGTTTCACTATCACATGGATGGCACCATCATCTGATTTTTCCTTCTCACTGTTCCATACAAGAAATGCTTCCCTCAAGCAGCAATGAAACAGAAACTGCTTCGTTTCTCCCATCTCAGCAATGTCCTCTTAATCCCTTAATCACCAAGTATGAAGGAGTGAATTCAGTCCTTCTAAATACAAAACAAATAGAAGTCCAGCCAGGCAAATTTTTGAATATCTACAGCCAGCTTACTAGGGAAGAGGAAGAAAAATTGATAGTTGTTTTGCAGAAGCATGTTCATGCTTTTGCTTGGAACTACAAAGATATGTCAGGAGTTCATCCTGATATATGTACCCATAAGATCTATACTGAAGAAGTCAAGCCAGTCAGACAATTTCAAAGAAGATTGAATCCTGCCTTAAGAGATATTGTGAAAGAAGAAATTGAAAAACTCCTGGAAGTAGGATTCATTTACCCAATTTCTGATAGTCAATGGGTTTCTCCATTGGTAATAGTTCCTAAGAAAAATGGAAAAATGAGAGTATGTGTAGACTACAGAGAATTGAATAAGGTGACATACAAAGACCATTTTCCATTACCTTTCATAGATCAAGTGTTAGATACTCTTGTTGGAAAAAGATACTTTTGTTTTCTTGATGGATTTAGTGGATATAATCAAATTCAGATTGCACTCGAAGATCAAGAAAAGACAACTTTTACATGTCCATGGGGAACATTTGCCTATAGGGTTTTACCTTTTGGTTTGTGTAATGCCCCAACAACTTTTCAATGAGCGAGTCCTAGCAATTTTTGCTGATCTGACCACCAAAAGTGTTGAAATTTACATGGATGATTTCACAGTATGTGGACAAACTTTTGATTTTACATTGGAAAATCTTGACAAAGTCTTAACTCGCTGTGAAACATACCACTTATCCTTAAATCCAGATAAATGCTTCATGATGATGAAGGAAGGGATAGTTCTTGGTCATCACATCTCTCCTGAAGGGATCCAAGTTGATCCAAAGAAAGTTGAAATTATCAAGAACCTCCTTCCTCCTAAAACTCAGACTAATGTCAGAAGTTTCCTAGGACACATTGGTTTTTACCGTAGGTTTATTCCCAACTTTAGTACAATAGCCAATCCTCTGTTTGCCTTATTGACTAAAGATTCTGAATTCTCCTGGACTGCAAAGTGTCAGGAAGCATTTGAAGCTCTGAAAGAGAAATTGATAACTCCACCTGTGCTTAGAGGACCTAATTGGACATTACCATTTCACATTCAAACTGATGCCTCCAATACAACAATTGGAGCAGCATTAGGACAAATTGATAATGGTGAACATTATACCATCTACAACATTAGCAAAAACTTGACAGGAGCAGAGAAAAATTATACAACTGAGAAAGAATTCCTAGCAGTGATTTATGCCATCAACAAATTCGGGCATTATATCACAGGTTATCAAATATTTATTCACACAGATCATACAACCATTAAGTATTTGATGAATAAACCTATGGTAAGTGCAAGAATTATTCGTTGGTTGCTGTTGTTGCAAGAATTTGATATCACCATAATCAACAAACCAGGAAAAGCTAATGTTGTGGCAGATTTCTTGTCCAGGTTGCAGAACACAGATGAAGGGGAATTAGTTGATGACACTTTTCCTGATGAAAAACTATTTGCTATATCAGTTCAATCACCTTGGTTTGCTAGCCAATTATTTGGTCACGGGGAAATTTCCTCCATATTTCACCTCAAAATAGAAAAAACAATTGATCAAACATAGTTCTTCTTTTGAATAGATTAAGGGTATGCTTTTTAAGTGTAGTCCGACCATGTGTTACGTAGGTGCATCCGAAAGGATGAAGTGTATGATATCCTTAGAGCTTGTCATGATGAACCCTCGGGTGGACACTATTCTCATAAAAAGCACAGTTAGAAAAATCTTGGGGATAGGATATTATTGGCCATCTCTTCACAAGGATGTGAAAAAGTACATCAGGCATTGTGATGCATGCCAAAGAATGGGGAAACCCACTCATACAAATGAGATGCCATTGCAGCCTCAAATGGTTTTAGAACCATTTGAGAGGTGGGGGCTTGATTTTGTAGGACCTATTGATCCACCTTCTCAAGGAAAGGTGCATATTCTAGTATGCACTGATTACTGGACAAAGTGGGTAGAGGTGCGTGCTTTCAAACATGCTCGTGAAGAGAAGGTCGCTGATTTCTTGTATACTCAGATTTTTTAGAGATTTGGAGCTCCACGGTCTATCACCACAGACCAAGGACCCCAATTTGCATCCAAAGTCATAAAAGTATTTATGGAATTGTATGAAATCAAACATAGGAAATCATCACCTTACCACCCACAAGCAAATGGCCAGGTTGAAGTAACAAACAGGGAACTAGAACGCATCTTGACAAAAACAGTAGCTTTTCATAGGAAAAATTGGCTAGACAAATTACCCGAAGCGGTTTGGGCCTACAATACTACTTGGAAGTCCACTATTGGATTCACACCTTATGAACTAGTCTTTGGTAAAAAGCCTCTCTTACCTATTGAATTTGAGCTACTAACATTGCGCACAACGACTGGAAATTGGAATTGACTTGTCGCGAGCACGGATAGACGGGATTCTGCAGCTGAATGCATTGGATGAACTTAGATTGGATGCTCTGCACCAAAATGAGGTAATTCAGGAGTGGAGGAAGTTGTGGCATGACAGTCACATTCAGCAGAGGAAACTTCAACAAGGAGATTGGGCTTTATTGTTCGATTCTCAATATGAAGACTTCCCTGGAAAACTGAGAACTAGATGGTTGGGACCTTACTGGATTGAAGAGGTATTCAACAATGGAGCAACTCGTTTATCCCCCATTGATGGGTCACGAAGAAAGTTGGTAGTGAATGGACATCGCCTCAGGGTATACCATACACCTCTGACTAAAGAAGAATTCTTGCAGCAACTTGATAGTTTGGATACACAACGGTGGAAGAGAATCCTTCTTCCACTTCAAAACAATCAACATGATCAGTGGATTTCAAGAAAAAATAGAAAATACAAAAAAATCAGAAAAATAGAAAACAAAAAGATGAATAAATTCTGAGTATGAATTCCTTCATGGGCATGGTTTCAGGGGAAATCATGAAATTCCTTCATGGGCATAGTCAGGATCAAGAAAAAAAAAAAAAAAAAGAGAGAAAAGGAGAGGTAAAAAAAATAAAAAAAAAAAGGGGAAAATCAAAAAAAAAAAGAGAGAAAAATGAATAACTCAGCAGTGAAAACCTTTTCTTAAGGCACTACTGAGTTGGTGTGCATGAAAACCAGTTTTTTGGCATGCATAACCTTGAGAAATTTTTGAACCATCATTGTACAAATTCACCTAGTGCACTTGTTTTGAAATGTTGCAGAAAATCTCAGTAGAATATCAACAAAAGCAGTCATTCTTCAAAACTGGCATTAACTATTTTTATCAGGTATATATTTCTTACATTTCTTCATTGTAAAATGATTGGTATATAGTATGTGACAATTAACCATTAGCATAAAAGGTATTCATAAGAGTTGGCATACTTAAAAACATGTTTTAAGAATGACAATATTGATTTCTGCCTAATCTTCGGAACAAGAATGCCAAAAACAATACCTGCTGTATTATCTTCGGAATGAAATTGTCTTCAGAATGACAGCAAAATGAATGTTGCACTTTGTCTTCAGAAAGAAACTTTGTCTTCGGAATGACAATTTGTCTTCAGAATGAAACTTGGTCTTCAGAATGACGATTTGCTGCATCATCTTCGGAATGAAGATATGTCTTCGGAATGAAGATCTATCTTCGGAATGAGGGTCTGTCTTCGGAATGACGATTTACTTTCACAATACAGCTTGATCTTCGGAATGAGGATTAATCTTCGGAATGAGGATTGATCTTCGGAATGAAGATCTATCTTCGGAATGAAAATTTTGCAAAGAGGATTTGTCTTCGGAATGAAGACCTGTCTTCGGAATGAGGTCATAATCTTCGGAATGAGGATTTGTCTTCGGAATGAAGACTTGTCTTCGGAATGAAGTCATAATCTTCGAAATGAAATTTTATTTGCATTTTCGGAAAGAGCATTTCCACGTGGCATCCAAGAAAATAAGGTACGACAAAATTAAGATTTTTTCTTAGTTGCATGCGAAGAAGGGACACGTGTCAATCAGCACATGGTCTGTTTTTGCACTCATTGGAAATACGAAGAATCTGCAACCATATGCCACCAGTTTTTAATGTCAATTAACATGCACGTGAGAATCTACAAAACTAATGAGGTGGATCTGACGACAAGGACATCCATGCAATTATCAACGAACAGTGTACAGTGCAAAAGTAGATATGTGTGCCATATCATGGAGGAAGAAGATAGACCAAGTAGAAAGTCACGAAATACAACACTAACTTTCCAAAACAGAAGAAAGCGAGCAAGTTGGTTTGAAGAGCTAAATTCAACAGGCAGATATGTAGATCCACATAGCCACGAGCCTCCGAACAAGAACA
Source organism: Wollemia nobilis (assembly GCA_028583015.1). NCBI lineage: Eukaryota > Viridiplantae > Streptophyta > Pinopsida > Araucariales > Araucariaceae > Wollemia > Wollemia nobilis. Next base: position 477,187 of record JAQPPZ010003378.1, read on the forward strand.
AACTATTACAAGAAGAAAATTTGGTTGAACAACCAACTACAACTGATTTGTCTGCATCAACAAGGAAAGAAGTGGAAGACATCACTGAGCAGCTGAGGGTAGCAAGAAGTGTTGTCAAAACACAGACCAAATGGATCACAGAGAAAGAAAGCATCATTGAGATGCAAGCAAGAAAAATTACAGAACTTCAGCAAGAAGTGGCAGAACTAAAAAAGTTGTTGTCACAATCTGAAAAATAGCCAGCTATATCCCATGATGAAGATAATTTGGCTCAATTGCTTCTGGGTTTATCAAGAGCAGATGACTCTGTTGAGGCAGACATAGAAGTTCATCCTGAAACAACACTCCTTCATTCTGAAGAAGTGCCTGTTCATTCTGAAGCAGTGCCTTCTTGTTCTGAAGATGCTTCAAAAATGGTGAGAAATATTGTAGAGGATGTTGAAAATGAGCCACCAACACAAGAACAGTCCCAACAGCAAGAAAATGTTCAAGTAAGTACTCCTATTGAGGTCCCTGCATTTCAACTTGTTACACTTCCAGTAGAAACAACAGATAAGGGGGTACAAGTAGAAATACTATCTGATGACAACCCCATAGAAATAGCAAATAAGGGGGTGCAAGTAGAGATATTGACAGATGAACAGCCAATGGAAGTGGCAGAAAAAGGAGTTCAGACAAATCTGGTGCCTAGGATCCCCCCTGTAGTAAGACCACCTAATACTGTGTCCCTAGAGCAGTACAATGCAGACATAGCTAGTTGGATGATTAGATATGAACAGCTTGCCAATAAAACTAAAAAATTCAAACTGGAAGCAAAACAGCTAGAAGCCAAGGACACAAAAATTCAGGCATTGAAAGAAAAGGTATCTGACTTGTGCCAAATTGCTGAGTTTTTAGTCCAATTTAGACGGCCAGCCAGATTTTACAGCCTTATTTTGAAGGAAAAATACCTTAGATGGCAGGTCATGAGGATTACTTCAAACCTTCCATACAAATTGGACACTATTGAAGATTTTCTGGAGGCATATTTTGACAGTCCTTTTGAGCAGAAAAATCTCCTGTGTGAACTGTTTTTGCATAGTTTCTTCATACCAGAGGAAGTTGACTCTCATCCTCAAATCTACATTGGAGATGTTCAGTTGAGAGCATTTATGTCTACCTTGCAAAATCAGCTTTATTGGGATCATGAGAAAAGGCAGAATAAAGTGATTGAAACAAGGGCTGAGTTGTTAGTCAGAGCAATCCAGCCAAATCACCTAAATATCACTCAACAACACTTCTCAATGATGAACAGGGATGATATTAAGAGAATGTACTTGAACAATTTGAGGGACTGTGTGACCAGATTTAACAATTTTTGTGATCACAATTTCTTTCCAGCATTGTCAGTATGCAGAGACAGATGGAATGAACTTTCCATGTCTTTGAGGAAAAGAGAACCTATCTCCCCCATCAATCTAGAGTGGTCCAGAAGAAGAGCAGAAGGTGTAGTCCAACTGATCCAGATCATGCAACATAACTGGATAGGTCTCAGGTTCAGGCCTCCAACCATCATTACTCCAGTTCCATTTTACTTTGAGGAAGATGAACAACCTGATGAACAATTTGAAGATTGGCTCAGAAACATTCAAGAAAATAGGGGATATTACATAGGCAAGAAGTTATTCTACGGGTCATGGAATCTAAACATGGACATATGTGATTCCATAGCCCAACAGAATGCATGAGGGCATGCATTAATATAAGTTGGGGGGAAAATGATGAGGCCTGGAAATGCCTCAATCATAACATGTTTTGTACACTAAAAATGCCTATAAACTCTTATGTTTTATCTGATATGTTAGTTAAGTTGATTTAATATGTTGTATATTAACCATTTTGCATGATCAATGTATTTGAAATATTATATGCTGATTTTACAGCTTTTTGCATAGTTTTGTGTTCTTTTTGCTATGATTTGCTACAATGGGATATGCTTAGAATAATAGCAGCATTTCACTAATCATATTTTGATTTGTTTCAAGCATTTACTTCACCTAAATCTAGCAACGGTGCAAGCAAACTGTTGCTGTGCAGCAAAAGCTGGTCTTTCCCATGTAAATTCCGACCGACTTGTCCATAAATAGCAAGGCATGGAATTCACATGAGGAAAGGGATGAAGACCATTAGAATTTGATCTTAGGAGATAACCCACCTGAGAGATGCAGAAGAAATCAATGGAAAAGCATACATTTGTTCATTCCGAAGTATCTTCGGAATGAACAGATATCTTCGGAATGAAGAAACACACATCTTCGGAATGAGCGGATCTTCGAAATGAAGAATGCAGCGTCTTCGGAATGAGCGGATCTTCGGAATGAAGCATGCAGTATCTTCGGAATGAGTGATCTTCGGAATGAGAATGCAGTATCTTCGGAATGAGCGATCTTCGAAATGAAAACTGCACTGTCTTCGGAATGAAGCCACTTATCTTCGGAATGAAGAACAGAATGTGTTTTTGACCTTTTTGACCGATTTCTGAAGGCGGAAAAAGGGAAATAAAGGTTGGAAAAAGTAAAGAGAAATATCTTCCATCTGTCTTTGCCGTCATTGCCGACCAAAGCCATCATTAAGGGAAAGATCAGGTTTTAGTCCTCTTCTAGGATAAAACCAGAATTTGTTGCAGCATTTTAGGATTAGATCTTTTGAGATATTCTTTGTTTGTAATCAGATCATAGGATAGCTATAAATATTGCTCCCATTCAGGTTGAGCTATAGAGAGAGGTAGAGAAATAGCAGATAGATAGAAAATAGAGTAAGGAAGCTAAATACAGAGTATAACTAGGAATTGGCTATTACGATCCTGTAACGATTTTTCAGTAGAATTCTTGTAATCATGTCTTTTGATCAATAAAGTGCACCAGTTCTATTTCAAATTACTTGTAAATGAGTGTGATTAAGATTTAGAAAGAGAGAGAGACTTACACCTTCTTCTGGACAAAGAGGCTGGCCACTTCCAGACCTAGGAGGAGGACTAACAGAGCAGGTTTTTATTCTGATTTTGCTGCAACAGAATGAGTTGCAGAACTTGTTATGTAAATTGCTTGTGAATAGTTGACAATATTTGCAGTATTAGTTTATTTATGCTAAGATAAATCTTGTGCTTAATGTTTTAGTTGCAATCTTACTTTCAGCCAAGCTTTCACTTTATTTTTAGACTGTTATTTTTAGAATTTACTGTTTTTCAGCAATTTCCTGCATTTTTATGTTTTGCTGTCAAAATCTGAACAGAGGATTGACAACCTTCTGTTATAGAATTTTGATAGTTTTTATTTCCACATTAGATCTAGACTTTCATTACTGCAAAAGTAATTAGATTTCCTTTCTGCAATTAGGATCAGACTTTCAATTCTGCAACTGTTAATTCTGCAATATAATTAGGTCTCATTCTGCAATTGTAATTAGGACTTCATTTCTGCAGTTAGTGATTAGTTTCCAATTCTGCAACTTAGATTAAGATTTAATTCATGCAATTTAGAGATAGGAATGTTCCAAAACCCCCCACCAAACCGGTTCCACCAATAAGACTTGTTGCCCTAGATTGACCTAAGTTATAGCTGTTTCACTTCTTCTCCCGTAGATAGCCTTGTACACTGCCCTGGATTGACAGATTCATTGAGAATTAATGATGGTATAACGACTACGCATCATAGAAGGGCAATATTATGCAAGATATCAGTTCTCTAGAATTCCAACAGGAGCCATGGAAGTCGTACCCATACTGGAACCCGCGACGGCCGCTCCTCTGATGGGTTGAAACCCACATGCCAAGGTTTAAGAAAGATTCCCACTTGGTTATAGAAATAATGACCCCCTTAAAATGCTTTGTTATGATCTACAATACAAGATAAAACCACCATAAAATAGTTGTTCACACTCAGCATCACCTCCACATCGCCTTCAGGATTCCAAGTCCTCCTGACCCAAGCCTCCACAAAGGGGAGAGAAATTTAGATGCCCAAAAATTTTCCAATAAGGGCATGTTTGGTTAGATACTCCACATCTTCCGCCACCGAGTCTGGTTGAACCACTAGAACTAGTCTGACTTCACATCGTTCCAAACATCCATTGTTATTTAACAAGCGATTCCTAACATGCACTAGAAAATCTTGTTCCTTCCAGTCATTTTCAGATGAAAAAACATCATGAGCATGCACTATCTGTGCCGAACCCGATGCCATCACAACATTCCTCCAATTTTTTATACCTCCTTCAAAAGCTATTGCCATCCCCGTAGAGCAGTTTTTCTTCATCAAATCCTAGCAGAGTAGTTTTTTCTCATTAAACCCTAGCAGAGATCCAAAGTCATCCCCCCTACACTTATAAATTTTCATTCTTACCACCTTTTCTCTACGTGCCACCGATTGTTTTTCTTGGCTCTCAAACATTCACCATGAAACCACTTTTAAAATAAGATTTTACGCATTGTTAGAGTGCATCTCCTTCTATCAGGTTGGTAACATTTGTGTTGTGTTTAATAGTGGAAAGGAACAAAACTCCCTCTCTGTTCAGCCTTCACCCCATCATCTGCGTTGACCAATCACGTGTGTATAAAAAAATTAATTTTTGATTTAAAAACTTTAGACAGTCTGGAAATACTGCGTCATTCACAGATAAAGGCTTTGCAATCAAATTTGAAGCTTTACGAGGTGCAAATATTTCAAACCAACAATACGAGGTTTTACGCCAACATCTGAAATGACAATCACCATATTGAGCAAATCACTATGCATCAAACCCTTTCTTCAAACATATCCATTGTACGTCAATCATAACTCCATGTTAATTTACGGTATTGCTATTTCATGCATTCTTCATGTTCATATTGCTTTTGGCACCACGTACTGAAAATAAATCACCAGCAATCCATCATAAAGTCTGAATCTTCTGGTAGAAATATTAGTCAAACCACATCCAGAATCATCCAGATTCTTAGGATATGCTTAGGAGATCCACGTATGTATATCTGCAAGTTAGTTCATGTTAGCCTACTACCAACAATTATATCTTCTTAGAATGACAGTGAATATTTTACACGTTTGATATGCCTTCACAAGGTAATTGAAACCTTCAAGAAACCTCAGCGTGGAAGTATTTTAGAATGTGTTCTTCCAAAGTGTATCACGGTATTGTCTACTGTTGTGATGAAAAAATTCAGCAAGTTACAGAACCAAATGATCATATTGTCTATAATATCATGCACATTCAAACATTACATGCCTTATCGTAACTGTCGCTCTAATACCATTTTGAAATTCAGAGCATAAGCATATTATTCACATGAAGGTGAATATATAATATATGTAGTAGGTAGTAGGTAGTTTCATCAACCACCGTAGGCAGTTGAACCACCTGTATAACCACTATTCCCCAACCATAATGTAATAAACTATGCACCATAGTAGACTATGCTAACACACTAGTTGTAGTGCTCAAAACCTCTTCTTATAGAACTACAAAATTTTGGGTTATTTTCATTAGTTTTCAACCATTTTTAACTTATTCCATACTACCATCCTAATTCTAAAAATATACTTGAGATGACTCTTGGGCCTTACCCAAAGATCAAAAAAGTTACAACCCTCATCCATAGACCTTTCATCTACCCCCAATCCAAACCATTGTCATTCCACACCAGCTACCAACCCTTAATATTGTTTCTAAGTTCATCTATTTGTAAGGACTTCCCTTGACCATTTAATTGCTTGAAACTTTATGCCCATGAAATTTTCCCTTTTCCCCATAAATTATTGATCATTGTGCTTAAAATTTTTGCCTGTCTTTCATGCGATTACCCTATGTCTAGATGGGATAGTCCCTCAACCTATTTTCTATCAAGGGATAACTTAAGTAGACTAATACTGCATTTTCTATGTTGCAAATGAGTTCCAATGATAAAACTTTATGCTAGCAAATCCATCAGTAGGCTTTCGTAGTTACAAAGGCCAGTAAAAAAACAAATCCTAACACATTGCCATGTGATCCCATATCTTCTAATGGTAGGGCTTACTCTTGGTATTTTACTTCTTCAGCTTGTAAAAAAGTATAGGCCATTGGATTAACCTTTGACCAAATCATAAACAACATGTTTATGCATCTTCCCTTTCTACTAACTCTTTTATTTCTGGGTGAATATTATCTAAGGGAATCCACCTCTAGTCCTCTTCACGAAGAGCTCCCAGGTAGCCAAATAATCTGCCACCCTATTGCCTTATTTAAAAATATGATTCATCTCCATGTGCTCCAGTGAGTTAAGGATCCTTAGAGTTTTCATTATTATACTTGATGCGTGACAACTCTCTGTAGTTCTCTTGTTAAGATAATTGATAATTTTGAGAGAATATCCCTCCACTATCAACTTGCTTACTCCCAACTACTTTGCTAATTTTACTCCATCTAAAGTTGCTTTAGATTCTACTTGATGACTCACCATAGAGTTGATAAACTTACTGACAACACCAATTAGGATCCCTTTGCCATCGCTTATCATTGCTCTCTCATGCCTTCCTAGGGTTCCCCTTAGAAGCTCCATCAAAATTAAGCTTTAGCCATCTCTCCCTAGGTGGATTCCATTTAATCCTTATTATTGGATTTTCTTGGGAGGATTTCTCCATATCAACTAGGCTTAGTTCCTAGTGTTTACTAATCCTCACCTCATATGCTTATTCTCTAATTTACTTTATACTTAGGACTTCAATATTTTCACTATAGTCACCCAGATTGTCTACCTAATAATTCTTAAGGAGGCTCTTTTTTCCTCCTTAAATATTCTTTTTTTATGCTCCAACCAAACCCCCCAAGCATAGTGGAAAGAAATTAGAGCCTATATCTTATTCAACCTTGCATTTCTAAAGGGATTTTCCCACTATTCTATCCAATCCACCACTCTATTTGCAATATCCAAATAACCTCCTCTTCAATTAAAACTTGAAGAATCGAAAGGGATATCTACATCCTAATATTAAGTGTTCCACTAAATCTTCTTATTCTTCACATAGACAATATCTATTAGGAAATTGAAATCCTATTTTATGTAAGTTATTTATTGTTAGGATCTCAATCTACACAGCAAGCCAAAGGAGCACCACTATCTTTGCCATTACCTTTGTTTCCAATATCCTCCTCCATTAAGACCCATATTTTGGCTTAGATGATAGAATATCATAGGTTGATTTTACACTAAATGATCCATCAAGAGTAACTCCCCAAACTATAGAGTCTTCACCCATATTTACACCTACATGGAAGGCTCTAAGTTTACTTTTGAGCTTATTTAAATTTTCCTCACTATGATTACTACCACGTAAGTCCTTCCATATTGCCACTCCCTCTTCTTGGGCCGGATAGCCTACAACCATACTCCCATACCTTTGTTCTATATTTGTTTGTACTTCAACTAACTCCTTATCCAAGCTTAGGGGTTGTTTCTCCAACCATGCATCCTCTTAGAAGTGAATTGACTTGTCATTCTCAATTTTCCATTGTGCTCCTTTCTATGGTAACTTTCTTCTTTCCACCATATGGTTCCATATAGACAAGCCTTTATAGGGATTTAAAATGGTTAAAAATATAATAGTTTCTTATATATCTAAGTAATGATGAGTTATTTATATAAGGAGTTCAAATTTACAACAAACTCATAATTTTAATAACAAATCGTCAATTTAATTCAATATAATAATTAATTTATACTTTTAACAATAAAGAAAATTATCGAACAGAGCAATAAGCAACTTAGAAGTATATATATATAATTATTGAGGCACACATGTATATACAAAATAAATTGATAAGTAGAATGGTCAATATTTTAATCTTGACATATTCATTAAGAATTTCTTGTATTCTTATTGAGTCTCTTCCTCTAATAACAACTCCACTCACAAAATTCCTTTTATATCTTCTAGTAATGGAACTTATGGTTCATCACTATACCCAAATATTCAACCTAACCACGCAAAATCATCCTTGTAACTAATTTTCATAATATTTTAAGGAAAATCAAAGAAAATTGTTCCATAGTTATCATATGAAATATATATTACTATATCCTCATTGTTCACATATTTTATAATAATCACCATGTATATGCCATCATTTTCTATAGTCTTCATGTTTCCCTAATCATTCATTTAAACAATTATATGTTCATAATCTATTGTTTAGTGTTTCTTTCTTGGTAAAAAAAGTAATTTTCAAACATTTTTTCTAGTTTTTCAAAGTACTAAAAAAACAAGAGTGATAAGATTTATCATATTTCACATAAACTCTTAAATGATGCACAATAACTTTAAGGATATGAAGCCTTTATAACATTAAAAATGAGTAATTGTTCTTTAATAAGTTATATGGACCTTCTATTAGGGTCTACTCCTATAAAAATATTACATTTATTGTTGAATTAATTTTATCATATATAACATGTTGTTTGAGCTAATGTCATTGGATAAAATGTTGAATTAATAATATGGGTTTTTATGAGAGGTCTCAGCTCTCTTGTACCAAGGTTTGAACTTAAGTCTCTTAAATGAAAACTCGAATACATACCTCACAAATTAACCTACCCCTCACATGAGATACCTAGTTTATTTTTTAAAAGTTAAAAATTAACAATTTAAGGATTACCTATCAAATGACATTAGTTCAACTCATTATATTCCTCAACTTTCAATGAGGACATGACTAAAGTTCAAATCTTGTCAAGCTATACATGTATACTTTAAACCTTAATTTAATATGCAAAAATTTTGTGATAACCAATTGCTTTGAACCTTGTGAACATTTTTAAAGTTCACCCATCTTGGGGAAGGGTGTGAAACTCTTTGTTCCTTACTAATTGCTCTAAAATTTATAAACAAATATTTATTAAATAATTTAATTAATAAATAAAATATTAATATTATTATATAATTTAAAATAAATTAAAATTTTATAGGGAGCGAGTGCAAGCTGGGAGTAAGGAGGAAGTGTGAGCAGGGAAGCATGAAGTAGGAAGCAAAGTGCAATCAAGGAACAAGTGCCACTTCTTGTTCCAAATCTTAGGAGAATTTAAAGAATTCATTTGAAGAAAATCTAGGTAACATGGAAAGAAAGTCATTGGTGAAAGTCCTTACTGAAAGTATGAATGACCAAGTTAGAATTATGTATGCCCTAGTTTGTGATAAGAGAAAGAGTGAATTTATGGCAAATCCTATACAGTTAGGAGATAACACACTAGAAGTGATTATCAAGGATGATATGATTGCGCATAATATAATGGTTCTTTAAACTAGAGGGTTAATATATAAGTTCCATGGATATTGGTTAGGTTTTTATGAGATTTAAAATTGATCAATTGGAAGTGGGGATTGAATCCAAATTACTCCATGACTTTTCTTCCAAAATTATTTTTCCTCATTATTTTCTCTAGTTTAGAAATAAGGGATAAAATAATGGATGGCGGCCCTTGGTTTAGGGGTAAAAATGCATTATATTTAATACCTTGGAGTGAGAATTTTTGTATGGAGACAAAGACTATTAAAAGGCTTCTAGTATGGTAAGGATTTGTCGACTTCCTTATCAACTCATAAATAAATAGGTCTTGAAGAATATTGGTAATACTCTAGGTGAATTCATCCATGAGGGACCAACTACTAAGGAGAGAAGGCATGATGTATACACTCGAATATGTGTTGCTATGGATATTTAAAAATCTTTACCGTAGTCCATTAGGATTAAATTTGAATCAAGAGAATGAGATCAACAAGTGGATTATGAAAATATTGCATTTTGATATCACAAATATCATGAAACCAGGCACATGACAAGAGACTACAAAGTGAAAATAATGAAAATATGGAAATTTTTGGGCATGAGGATGGCTTCAATTTAAAACAAGGAGATCATATCACAAGAGAAGCAAGGTCAAATCAAGAATTTTCCACTCCTAAGAAAATGGCTATAAAATCCCCCCTACATCATTACATGACAAAAGCCATTATAGTTCACTTGAATCAACTATTAGAAGAAAAAAATATTATGAGGAAGGAGGAAGTATAATGCACAAGTTCAAATATAGGAGCTAAAGGTACGAAGAAAAAGGGGAAGCTAAATTTTAAAGCAAAGGAAGATGGGGAGGTGACTTTTAAAGCAAATGAGGTGAAGGAGGTCAAGCTTAATCTAGGTAAATCATCTTTATTCTACTAAAGTAGCATTAAATCCTCTCCTTACAATAAAAATGAAAGTAGTATGCAATATATTCCTTGCACTGTAGGATTTCAAGAGCAGTACAATAAAGAAAATCTTATGGAGGATATCTAAGAAAATTTAGGGTTTCCAAACCAACATAAGAAAGTAATTACTATGGAGGATTATCTATGTAATTTAGATTTTTCAAGGCAACATAAAGAATAAAATGCTAATGTGACTATTCCTTCTAGGGCAACATAAATCTTTAGATGATAAGTATCATTATAAACAATATGAAAAAATAGAAGAGATTGATGAAGATGAGAGTTTTGATAGGAATGGAAGGAGATGAAGGCCATCAAAGTAGGAACAAAGAGAAAAAGAAACTCAAAAATATATTGATCTAGGAAGCCAAATAAAAATACCACGTGTTAACAAGAAGTGGGGCTAAGCCCACTAATAAAAAAAAAAGTGTTGATGATGAAAATGATATCATGGAATATTAGGGGTATGAATAAAACCCCACAAAAAAGAGTTACTAAGGAATTAATTGGTTGTTATATTCTTGAATTTACTTTAATACAAGAAAAAAATTTAGTAGTGAGGAATGTAGGGATGCTTTTAAGAAGATTTGGAAGATGGGTGATTATTTAGCAGTTTCTTCTATAGGATTTTAGGCGATATTGCAATAATATAGGACAAATGCAAATGAGATGGAAAATTATTAGAAGCAAAAAGTAATTGGATTTCTAGATTATTTTGTAGGAAAGAGGAAAACATCAAATTTAGGGTTATAAATGTATATGCTCCAATTATAGTTATTCCTCGTGAAAGATGTTGAAAGCATCTTAGCATATTTTTGTCAAATACTATGATGTTTCATTGTGATCCATGGATTCTTGGGGTTGATTTTAATATTGTTCTTTGTCCTTTGGAAAAGAAGGGTGGTATTCCAATATGGTATAAATCAATACAAGATTCTGATCAATTTGTCAATTCAAATGACCTTTGGGATGTTAGTCCCTCAAATTTTGAATATACATGGGATAATAGATGCATTGAGAAAAAGCATATAGTAGAAAGACTAGATAGATTCTTGTTATCCAATAAATTATTGCAAATAAAGTATAAAATATCTTCAGATATTTTAATGCGAGCATGATCAAATCATAAACCCATTATTTTGACTTGTGAGTTACCTAATAATGGTCATATAAATCCATTTGAATTCCAGTCTATAGGGCTCCAAGATTCTACTTTTTCTAAATGGTTATGTTATGGTGGGAAGAATCAAAATTTGAAATATCATGTATGTACATGTTTGTTCAAAAGATGAAATATTTAAAGAAGAAAATGAATATTTGGAATGCCAAATATTTTGGTAACATTTTTAAAGAAAATAAATAAATTGAATCCAAGTTCAAAATTTTATAAGAGATAGTAGAACTTAATGGAATGGATCAGGATTGTTATGTAAAAGAAAAACAATTAATTTTTTTATCATAATGCATTAGAAAAGGAGTCACATTGGTTCTAAAAATCTAGAGAGAAATGGCTCAAGGAAGGAGATAGAAATACAATAAAAAATTATGTTACAACAAAAACAACTTTTTCTATTCATCATATCAGAAATATTCTAACTCTAGATGGAAGAAATTTTGAGGACAAAGAAGATATAAGAAAGGAAACAATTAACTATTTTAAAAATATTTTATCAGATTTTAGGCAAGATAAGGAGGCACAAAAAAAAAATTTGTAAAATATTCCATCAATTATCACTTAGGAACAAAATGAAATCTTAATGAGGAATATTTCTATGGAGGAGCTCCATGAAGCAATATTCTTTTTCCATCCTAACAAGGCACATGGCCCCGATGGATTTCTCGCAATTTTCTTTCAATTTTTTTGAATTTGTTGAAGAGTGATATGTTATTTGCGGTTGTAAAGGCCTGAAAAGGAAGGCTATAATAATTGAGATCAATGCTACTTTTATTACCTTGGTTCCCAAGAAAGGTAATAAATTATTTTGATAATTTTCATCTAATAAACCTTTGTAATATGATTTATAAGATCATTTCAAAAATTATGGAAAACAGGTTGAAGGACATTCTAGGGTGTCTTATCTTAGAGGAACAAGGTGGATTTGTTCATGGTAAACAAATTCTTAATGGTATAATTATTGCATAAGAGGTCATGTTCTCTTCATTCCATGAAAAACCAGGTATGCTTTTGAAATTAGATATGAACAAAGCATATGATAGGGTTTCCTAGAATTTTCTACATGTTATTCTCAAAAATTTTGGCTTTGATTATAGTTGGTGTGAGTGGATTAAATGTTGTTATAGCATTGCAAAATTTTCTATTTTGATCAATGGTTCTCCCACTGGTTACTTCAAGTCATCTTGTGGATTTAATCAATATGATACACTTTCTCCTTATCTATTCATTATCTTGGTGGAAGCATAAGGGAGAGCCTTTTCAAAGGAAAATATGGAAGAAAAAATCAAGGGTATTCCAGTTGCAAAAAATGGTCCCTCCGAATCTCATCTCCAATTTGTTGATGATACTTTTCTTTTGAGCCATCCCTTAGTCAGTGAGGTCATGGAGTTTAAATAAATATTATCATGCTATGAAAAGGCTACTAGACAGTTGGTAAATACTACCAAATCTATTTTTATTAATACTGCCCTAGATTTATAATAAATTATTGTGAATATTTTAAGGTTTAAAATTTAAAATTTTCCATCAACCTACTTGGGTGTTCCTTTGTCTCATAAAGAAAATAAAAAGGAGCTTTGAATCTTTTTTTTGGATAGAATGAGAGCTTGCTTGGTAGGTTGTAAAGGCAAGTTCTTAACAATGGCCAAAAGGCTACAACTCATAAAGACGACATTGCAATCCATCCCTATTTATATGATGTCACTTTGAAGACTTCCATCAAGTATAACATCAAGAATTTGATAAAATTAAAAGAGATTTTCTATGGAAATGTTGTAAGGAAAAATCTAGGTTTTCTCTTTGCAAGTGGGACAAGGTTTGCAAAGGAAAGAATATTGGAGGAGCGGGCTTGTGGAATTGCAAATTTATGAATTTGGCATTAGAAGCAAAGTTTGGATGGAGATTATTCAGAGATCAAGGAAAGAATTGGGAAAAATATTACTTCAAAAATATATAGGTTCTTTTGATGCAATAAAATTATTTAGGAAAATAACTCTACCCAAAGGATCGCCAACATGGAATTTCATATGAGAGAGTTTGCAATTGATTAAGAAACATATTAGATGGTTAGTCAATGAAGGGAGTTATGCAAATTTTTGGTTTGATGCTTGGTTGAAGCCTTATCCTCTTATCTTTGACTCAAAATGACAACCATTGGCTCAAGCATGCCTAGCATGTAAATGTCCAAAGGTCAAAGACTATATTATTATGAGCAACAACTCTAGATCATGGATTTCTTTTAGTAACCTAGTTGAAGGAGAGGAACTAAAACAAATTACAGATGAATTTCAAAAGATGCTTCAAGAGTTTTATTTATCAATTTTTACATGAAAGGATGAGTTGGTTTGGAATTTATCAAAGGATGGTGGATACTTGGTCAAGTTGAGATATGAGGATTTAGAACAATCAAAATTTCCTTCTCCCAAATATTTTCCTTGGAAGAATGTTTGGTCATTAGAGGTTCTCCCTAAGGCCTCAACATTCATTTGGTTAGCAGTTCAAAGTAAGATTTTTATAGGAGAGTCTACAAAGAAGAGGATATTATGGACCCTTTAGATTTGCCTTATGTAAGAAGGATTTAGAAACATCAAACCATTTAATTCTTCATTATCCGTTTGCTCGCACCATTTGAGATTATTTTTGAAAAATATGAAATTATATTAGGTAGCTTCATCAACATTGAAAGAGTTGATGAAATGTTGGATTAATTATTTAAAAGCTCAAGCATTGTGTATTCTTTGAAGGATTGGCCCTGTCATTATTTTTTAGAATTTATGGCTTGAAAGGAATAACAAAATTTTAAAAAAATAAACCTCAAAATCATGCCCAATTTTGAAACCATACTATTGCTTCTTTTATAGAATGTCTACAAATATGATACTCATCATAGGAAGTCTCAATTGCAAAAAAATAGGTGCTAATAATTAGGCTACAAGATTTGAACATACATAGAAGAGTAATCTATGACAATGGAATTAAAACAAAGGATCTACTTCGATTTATGGTAAAATAAAAATGTTCAGAAATTGGGTTCATCAAAATTAATTTTTATGTTGCTTTGAAAGGAATTTAGGAAAAAAGTTGGTGGAGGTGGTGTTTTTAGAAATAATGAAGGAAAAGTTCTCCTCACTTACTCAAAATCATATAAAACTTCAATTAACAACTATGTATAAAACTTCAATTAACTATGTAGAGGCTAAGGAACTTTTTACAAAGATTAAAATTGTACTAGAAAAAAGATAAAAATATAATCAATTTAGGGATTCACAATTTATTTTTTGGTTACATAGGGGAGTTGGTTACAACAACTATTTTTAATAACTGGTAAGCGCAAGGTTCAAACCACAGGGATTGCTTCCAACAAGCCTAATCGTCTCGTTGTTGTTGATCCGGTGTGAGATGGAGACCATCGGTCGGTCAGGGTTCATACTATCATCGTCGATCTGGCGCACACTCAGAAGATTCATATTAGACTACTTCCTTTGCTAAATGACACTCCCAATTCTTCTTGGTAAGTGTCCAACCACACTAGTACTTGCCAATCCACCTAACTCTTAAAAAATTCACAAATTATCATCAATACTATTAACAAAAATAAATATAAAAACTAAATAAAAAATAATATTATTACTTATATTCATCTAATCACTAAAACAATCCTAAACTTGAAATAATAAAAGATTCGTTACATTGATAAATCAGACGTGAACATTGACAAGTCATGGAATGGGTTGAGAAGATATCTATCGACTCAAAAGCGAAACAATTTATTAGTCCTTTTTATGGGATGGCCTTGCACTCCATATATATTGTTCCTCCGATCTTAAGGATCGCAGGCTACAAAAGAAGGAAAGGTGTAGTAAAACGAAACAGCCTTCAATTATGCACAAATGATTCTCTTTTTGACTTGCTTTTAATATCCATGGGTGGATTTTATTTCTTATGATTTTATATAATTAATTAAAAATATATTTAACATCAATCAAAATATTAATAATGTGTTGGAGTGGATATAGATTGACCGCCTCCTTC
Source organism: Wollemia nobilis (assembly GCA_028583015.1). Taxonomy (NCBI): domain Eukaryota; kingdom Viridiplantae; phylum Streptophyta; class Pinopsida; order Araucariales; family Araucariaceae; genus Wollemia; species Wollemia nobilis. The sequence continues at coordinate 492,643 of JAQPPZ010003378.1, forward strand.
TAAACATTTTCACATATATCCGGGATGAATTAGGAATATGTGTGCCAATAATATGAGCCCACTGATTTTAAGGTTGGACTTGTCTTTCTATTTTGATGATCTTGAAATTTAAAATAGGCCTTTAGTTAACTATATGTTGACTAATTGAGAAAAACAAGGTAGGTACATTAAAAAAGCAAATGAATCTCAAAGGCAAAACGGCTATTGCTGAACTATTTAAAAAATTAAAAAGTACACCATTGCCGTGACTATTTTTTAAATAATTTTAAAGGAGAGAGTTAGGCGGCCTTAGCTGTCATCTTTGACTTGACATTAGAATATAAGTATTTATAGAGATACTAATTTTATGTTGTGAGTATAGGATAAGGTATATAAGGTTAGTCCATTTTGTTGAAATTTTTTATTTTTATTGCAGATAAATTTTTTAGAGTTTAATTTATTAGATAAATAATAAGTAGATAAAGAACAAGTTAATGTAGACCTCAATTATTTAAAGAATTGAATTAGGGTAACCTATGACAAGTTCTATTGTTACCAACTGATTTCTCTTTTCGGTTTATCTCTTTCTAAGTAATTGAAAAATTTCAACCATCTAAAAAACCAAATTAGGACAACCTACGCCAAACACGCTTGGTCCCTACTAATTAACCTATCTCTTTCTAGATAGTTGAAAAATTTCATGTTAAGAAATTTGGAATGCACATGGGCATGAATAGCTTAATAAGAAAAAAAAAGAAGGAATAAGGAATGGGAAGATTGTTGTGAGTTATAAACTAATTATAAAGGTGAGGAAATTAATAATGATTTTCTTTTTAAGATTGAATGTTTATTAGGCTTTTCTTAGTCAATACCTCAAAATAAGGTTTGGTGGTTCATTGTGTGGAATTATGGCAGAATAAATGAGACATGATCTTGTATTTGAAAATTTTATTTTATCTTTTGTGGGCTATTTAATAAATGTGCGTTTGAGTTGTATAAAACCCCTTTCTTTTTTATTTCTGATACTATTTATTTTATTTAAAAATATGTACAAAATTAATAAAGAGTTTATATGTTGATGAAAGTGTTTAAAGATGGATGATTGATTATGTGTGTTAGGTGGATTTGACATTAGATAAATATGTTGACATGTCACTTTGGAGGAAATTAATTTTAAACAATAAGAAGTTATCTTGATAAAGTGGCAGAGTGATTGAAAGTAAGGTTGTTGGAATATATTTGAATTTAAAGAGTTATGATGTTTAAAGTATTGAAAGAGAAGATTGTTAGTGTCAATATTTTCATGATTACTTGAAGAAAATAATATATATTTTTTATCTACACCTTTGAATATATTTGTTTAAAAAATTCAATTGATTGGGATGTTATGTGAGGAGAATGTGTACTAATAAAAAAATGTAGTAATTTTATATTATCAAAAAATATTATATATCTAATGGTACATATCAAATTGTTTCCTATAAATCAAGGTTTTGTAGAATATGAACCTCAAACAAAATTATCAAAAATCAATTATTATGCATGGTTCAAAATATTTTATCATCTACAAAATATTTTGACACATTTTTAATTTAAAATGTAGAATTTGATTAGTTTATGTTGATGCTTATTTTAAATAAATATTGAATTATTCATAAATGGCTAAAATGTAGACTTTGAGTAATAAAATTTTTCTAAAGGTGTTGATTTTATGGAAAGACTATGGATATGCGTGTTGTGGTCTACCGGCAAGGACGTCACTTGCATTATCGGTGATGTGACCCGGGTTCAACCCCACGACGGATATGTATATGTATAAGAAGTATTTACTCAATAAAAAAAATAAGTCTTAAAAGTCTTAAGAAAAGGAATTGGATAACTTTATGCTTGCAACAACATTTTATTAGTATTTTATCCAAAAAAAATTAGTGTTACATTATTTCTAAAGCAACAAGAATCTTCAATAGAGATTATTTGAAACAAGACTAAGTATACCTTAACAAGGTCTACTTAAAGAATGGTTATAAGAAAAAATAATAGCAAATAATGTTAACAAGACATATAGAAAAATAATCAAATTCAAAGCAATAAGAGGAACATAATCAACTAAAAGCTTTATTTTAGTCAACATTTTGAGAAGATTCCGAGAGTTGGCAACATTTTGATTATAATTTTTAGTATTTAATATACAAAATTTTAAATTATCTTTTGTATAAACTTTGATTTGAAGCTCACTTGATATAATTTAATGTGGTTTAATTCATAATATCTTTTTTATCTCAATATTTTATTTTTTTAATTATTTTCTTGTAGGGCTCTTCATGCTCTTCCACAATTATGATTCCAAAAAGAGTAGTTAGCTTAAATTACTTCTATTTTCAATTAAAAAATAAAGGTGAAGACTTTAAAACTTTAAATAAAAGGTTCAAGCTTCAAAGTGGAAAGGGTAGGATTGTACATCATACTCCAAAAGAGTGGACAAACAATATCTCCATTAAGATCATCTTATATGGTCTATGGTCTCATGGATGTTATAAATTATTTTATTTTATTTACTATTTGGTAAAAAGAGTGATTATATTATATAGATCATCAAATCATATTATATTTTTGGCCTTTCCAGGCCATCATGTTTTTCATCCATGTTTTGACATTAGATACATCAATTTTATCTATCTCAACCATTGTACTAAGAACCAAAATCCCTATCAATAAAAAGGTGTCACAAAACACTAAATCTCTACACATTACCAAGAATTTTATCATCAATATATTGAATATGCAAAAGCTTTGCCCTAGTTTCTTGTGCCCACCACTTAGGAGGGTGCCCATAACAAATTACGGCTCCCTTGTCTAAAGCCTAGTTTTCCATGCCATCAATTGCCTTATTCTGCTCTCTTGGTACATGGGTGTATATCACCTCTACAAAATTGCTTTGTATTCATCTAATTTTCTCTACAATCCTTTGAATTATCCAATTAGAAATCCTGATTCTCAATGAGGATTTAAGGTAGTTAATCAATAATTGAGAGTCCAACTGCACTAGCACTCTATTCAACCTAACCTTGAGACCTCTTGCATCCCTCTCAAAATGTCATATCCCTCAACAATGTTGTTGGAAAGTGTACCTAAGTTTGTTGTAAATGTGAATGTCAAGGTACCATCCAATAGTCTACCTATTCCCCATGCACTAGCCCTGCCTAGGTTACCCCTCGATGCCCCATTTGTATTTACCTTTCTAAATCCCAATGGTGGTCACTACCATTTCTAGGTTCTATCCATCCTTTTGTCTTATGGTTTGACTCTTCTAGCTCTATTCGTCTAGGGACTGATCTTGAGTCATGCCACTATTTGCTCCCATTGCTAATGTGATTTTTTTGGTTGCTTCAACATGAATTGGATAGTCTCCATTATATTGGATATGGTCTTCACCCACATACAATGGATATCTCTAATATCTTGTTTGAAGATCCTTCTATTTTACTCATTCTAGATGTTCCAAGGTAGGATCATCATCCTTGTCCACACTATTTGCCCCACATAACCATCTACTCCTTGTTGATTCTTCCATCCTCTCCAGATATCTTCTATAGATTGACTATTGGTCCAATGCAAACCTAGTAAAGATGCCAATATTTTCTACAACTTTATTATTGTGGGACATTCTTTGAAAAGGCGGTTAAAATTTTCTTTCTCCTCCATATATAATGTACATCTAAAAGGTTCATAGACTCCCCTCTTAATTAATTTGTCCCCTATGAGTACCCTTTTGTAGAGTAACCAATTGAAGAACCTAACCTTTGGCCATAAATTCTACATCTAGAGTTGTGTGAATAGATCCCAATTCAGATAAGTGGTGCTAGAGCATAATGCTTTATACCCCTATGCTACTATATACACCCCCTTATTCCTAGTATTCAATCTAAATTGATCCTCTTCAAAGGACCATGATAATTATCCAATTTGTATGATTTGATCAATCCCTTTTACTAGTCTCTCTAGAAATTGGATTGGTCATTCTTTTGATGGAATCTAGTATATTTCAATTTTTGGTCCTCGTGTTTGGTCCCTAGAGTATTTTTCTACTTTTATCCATTGCTTTCTATGTAGCTTCTCCATCACTAGGATCCACTCTGGATATTGAATCACCAAAGGTTGATGTCCATCCCATGAGTCTAACCAAAAATTTATGTATTTTCCATTATTAACTATCCAAAACAACCTTTCTTTGATCATTTTCTCTCCAAATTTGAGAACTGTTAAAATAGGGGAACCTCTGTTAGACAACTGATATCAGATAATCTCTGCTAGGGTCTTGTTCTTTACATAACTTACTCATATATTTCTAGCCCATAATGCATTGGGACTATTTATCATTCTCCAGTATAATTTTGTAGCTAACACCTTGTTATTTTTTACTGCAGATCTTAAACATAGTCCCCCTTCCTATTTTTACAAGCATAGAGTTTCCCACTTTACCAAGGTCCATTTCCTTTCCTCCCTAGCACCCATCTAGAGGAATCTATGACTTATGTGATCAAGCTCTCGAAGCACTACCTTCAAGATATCCAAAACCAATGACACATAGATGGGGATAGATTGTAACACTAACTTGATTAAGGTAATATACCCTCTTGATGATAGCCATATGTTTGTCCATTTGCCAATTTTACCCTTGATTTTATCTATCAAACATACCCAATACTCCTTTTGTCTACCAATTTTGATTGGGACCTCCAAATAAATAACTGAAAATGAGATTTTCCAAAAACCAAGTCTATCTAGTACTACGGTCTCCTATGGAATCTGTGGAAGAATCTTGTGTTTTTGTCTCCTTCTCTTAGTCACTTGATTCTACATTTTTTCTTCCACAATAGCTCCTCCCTTATTTCTTATTCCTCCTTTCGATTTATGATATCTAGTTCTATTTTGGTCATAGTTTTCATGAACCCCTCCTTTCTTATCTAATCATTCAGCTCCTCCAGTCATTCAATATATTCCTTTTTATTTTTTTTTGGCATCTCTAAATTCCTCCTAATTCTAGTTCTTAATCTTTTTTTTGATATATTGTATTTTTTTGGTAAAATATAACATTTATGTGCCATGTCTTGATTTTCCTTCCTATCACCATTGTTGAATTCGTGGTCTAAATGATTTATATCTAAACCACATGAGTTGGAACCAAAAGGGTGATTTTTTTGGATTGGTTTTCCATACTTCTATAATTGTAGGCCAATGATTTAACCCTGCATTATTTAAAATTTTGACCTTCAAGATATGTCCTTGTATCAAGAGGTTTTCTAATACCAAGAACCTGTCTAATCTTTCCAAAATTCATGTTGGGCCCAATTTCTTGTTAGACCAAGTCATCAAACCATTATCAAGTTTGATATCTAAAAGGTGCAAGTTTCCCATGTATTCACTAATTATATCCATACCTTCATCTAGAGCCCATTTTCCTCCCACCTTCTCTTCTAGAGATAATGGTGTTTAAATCCCCTCAAAAATATCCATGCTTCATAAAATTGTGAAGAGATATAGTTTATATCCCTCCATAGCTTCCTCTTTTCTTTAATAGTTCTTAGGGCATATATTTAGATAGATAATTTGTTGATCATATTGTCTATTTTTTTCTATAGCACCAATCAATCCTTTACTGCTAACTATGTAGTGTACCACTAATTCTTTGGGGTCCCAAAAGCATGTAATTCCCATTGAAGCTCCTTGGGCACTCAAGAATATTGCTTTAATGGGTTGCCATATCCTTCTTTTTATTATATCCATTTACTCAAAAGATACCTTTTTCTCTTGGAGGAAGACCATTTGTGTCCAGTTTATTTGAATCATTATTTTTATCTCATTTTGTTTAGGACTTTCTTTCAATCCTCTAATATTCTATGTAATGACTTTCATTAGTAACAAGGGTTAAAAATATGGGTAAGTTTCATAACCTTACCTTCCTAATTTAATTTTTGACCTTCCTTCACCATGTGATGCTAGTTGAACTTTCTTCCCACCTTCTGATTCATGTCCACCTTTATAGTTTTACTAGGTTTCTGATTCACCCTTGTAGCTTTTGATGTTTGTGTATAGGGTACCAATGCATTATTGGTGGTTCCATCTAATAAAGTATGTTTTTCATTTATTTATTTTTCTTTTTTATTATTTCTCTGATAACTTATTGCCATTTGGTTTAGTTCTCCCTTGTTATTGTTTTTAACCCATAAATATTTTCTCCATTTATCTTTTAACTCCTTACATATTTATTTCTTGATACTTCCTCAAATTGTGTTTCCAAAATCTCTGTTTTAGTTTCATTTTTTCTTCATCTCGGAGGTCATCCATGTCTAGGCTTCCAAACATGCTATTGAAAGAACTTTCTTCTCCTTAGTTACAGGTTTTTTTATGTGTTTTTTCTTTGGTATTTGGAATCCCATATTTTTCTTTTCTTTCTTTTACTCTTAAGATTTATGCGGGAAATACTTAGCAAGATGATCATAATCATGGAAAATTTTACATCGAAATGGGACATTCTCGTAGTCCACATGTTTTTCCCATGTATCCTCCCCAAATTATAATGTGATATTTTTTGGTAGGGGTTTGTCAAAATCTATCAAAACATAGATTTATGCATAAATAAATTGTTCTAACTTCTCGATACTATCAATTATTATCATGAAAGTGCCTAGGGTGTTACCAATTGCAACTAGAACTTGTGGGTTCCAAAATTCCAATGGGAGAGCAAAAATTCTGACCCAAATGGGTCTAGTTGAGGGTATTTCCTCCTTTGCTTTAAATTTTGTATGCCAAGGATTCATGAAGAGCCTTAATCTACCAAAGAACCATGGCCCTCATTGAAACATATCTTATCTATCCTCTTATGTAGCAAACATGAATAGAAAATACTCATTAGGATAATAAAAATTTTGAAACTCATCTTTGGTTCTCTATTGTTTGGTAGCCCATAGCTTAAAAGTTGATAGGATTAGACGAAAACCCATAATTCGACAAATCAGACCGCTTTTTTCCATGACATCTATGCCATCCTAGATATTTTTTGGTTTCAATTTTATTATTAGACACCGATTTGTTGCTCTCATGCATCCCACTTTTGCTTTCCTTGGATCCACCTTTGGCATCCAAAATGTTTTTATTGGCATTCTTGGATTGTTAATGCCTATTTTCTAGGCTTACCTCCTTAAAGGACATATTTGAAGCTCATTTTCAAGGGTATCTCCTCATTATCTCTCTTTCATAGGTGTTACTATGGCTGGTCCTTTTTGGTGAGCTTGGATATCAGGTTTAGAGAGCTTTTCTTCCATTTGAGTTTTTTGTATGATATGCCTTTTCCTTTGATCTGTTCCTTGGATCTGGGTCCTTGGTCTCTTCTACCCTTGGGACTATTTATTTTTCTAGTTGAAACGTTACCCTATTGGATTGTGTTGTAAACTAAAAATTGTTGTGACCCTCTATGCAAAAGTGGTCTTGCTAGTTTGTAATCACTTTTCCTAGATACTAATGATCTAACTACATAAGATTGACATTATTTCCATCCTCTTTTGTTTGTGTTTGAAACTTCTTAGCAAAAATGGTTTTCGTGTTTGTTTCTCCTCTCATCTTCCCACCATTATCATGTGGTTTTCCTAGGTTTTGACTCCTCCATGGGCCCATAGGTCCTTGTCAATTTCTCCTGTCTATCGCGTGTATGTCCTCTACACTCACTTCACCTCAACTCGTCTATCTTATTTTTAATTTAATGATATATATCTATATCTATATATAATAATATTATTATTATTTTATTTATTAAATAAATTATTTAATAAATATTTTTCATTAAGTTTAGAGCAATCAATAAGGTTTGAAGAGTTTCACACCCTTCCACAAGATGGGTGAACTTTAAATAGTTCTTGAGGTTCAAAGCAATTGGTTATGAGTGAAAAGTTTTGCATCTTAAATTAAGGTTCAAATATCATAGGTAAACCTTAACATTTTTTTCAATGAGCTATATGGGATTGAAGCGAGCCTCACTATTACATCATGACCATATAGTGATACAATATGTTACTGTAGACACCTAAATCGCATAAATCGGATAAGACTATCAGTGCATCATATTTTCCACTCTTATCAACATCATATGGCCCCATTGGGCACCCCTCTAGGCTTGCATAAGACTCTAAAACACATTTGGAAAGGTTCTTGTTGGAGCCAAATTTGACTCAACTTTGAAACCCCCAAATTTAAATTTTTGGTTTCAATCAAAGTATCCTTATTGTTGGTCATTGCTTAAGTTGTTGTGAGTAATTCGATTTTTCATTGGTTGGTTTGATAAAGTCTAACCTTAGCCTTTTTAATAATGTGGGCTTCATTGTATAAATCAAAGTACCTCAAATGGTTAGGGAAGAAATTTTCAAATTAAAAACCTAAAGCCAAAGTCCGACCTTCATAAATCTTTCCTTGGGCCTAAAACCGATTAATAAAGTCCTTAAATCATAAGTCGGTTAAGCATTCACCATGGTCTCAAAATCTGAAAGGTCTAAGGTTAAAGCAAATATTAATTAATCAAAACCTAAGGGTATGCACCCCACCAAGCTAACAATCAAGCACCTTAGATTTAATCCAAGGGCCGCGCTCGATCCGAAAGAAATCGGACGACAACGCTTTAATAAAATCGAACCAAAGGACAAGTCAAAAGTCAAGCCATGGTCAAAAAGTAAAAATATCGCACCTTAGGCTTAATCGGACGATAGCGCGTCATCATGAATAAATCTAACGGAAGCGCATTCAAAAAGAAGTCCGAAAGATAAGTCAAAGGGTCAATAAGGTTTAACCTAAGGTTTAAAAATCGAGCATCTCTCATTAAATCGGATGAAAGCGCATCGTCTTAAAAATCCGACGGATGCGCTTTCACAATAAAACCTGAAGGTTAAGTCATGAACCAATAAATGAATGTGATTAAAGTCCTTGCACCTTTGACAAGATCGATAGACGCACCGACCCCAAGATCAAATCAACGGTTGCGCACTGTCCAAAAAGTCGAAGCATTAAACATGAGCCATAATGGTCAAAGGTTTTGATTAAATAGTGAGTAAGTCTAAAGAATCGGACGACAGTGCTCAATCATCTTTAAAATCAATGGTTGCGCATCCTCTAAGAGGTCAAAGGTTTAAGAAAAGTCGTCATGGGTCAAGGTCAAGTTAAAATCAGAGCAGGTCTGACAGATCGGACGATCGTGCCCATGCGATATCCAGATCAACGATCGTGCATGTTTCAAATTAATCACCTATTAAAAGTCAATATTAAAAGAATGCACCCCCTTGATTAATCGTCGGGTAGGTTACCAAGATCAAACGGTTGCACTCGATCGATTTTTAATCTAACGGTGGCACGCTAATTGAAAATACATTAAGGAGTGTTAAGATTCAAAAAATATTAATTAATGATAATCATGTTATTAGCAAGGGTTTAATACATCAGCTAATTCCCCCATTTCAGCTTAAACATGATTAGTATTATACACCCTTGATTAAACTAACTTGCAGGTTGACTTAATCCGACAATAGCGTTTGTCTCCACTCAGATCCGATGGTCGCACCGAAATCATGAATGGTAAGATGAAGACTAAGGTAAAGACAAATATTAATTGTGTTTAGTGAGGGTTTAATACATTGACTAATCCCCCCTTTCACCTTAATCATGATTAATAGAAAATCAAAAATTTTTACATTGATTATATGGTGGGCATCTTATTGGCAATCTAACGATAGCACCCAAACTAATCCAAAAATCGATGGTCGTGAAGGCTTGTAGTGGTGGAAAAGGATTGAAAGCTAAATGAAGATATTTTAATGATACACAAATCGGATGACGGTGCTCATTTCTCCCCAGATCCAATGGTGCACATACGGGAAGATAACCGAAGGTTAATCTAAGCATTATTATTTCAAAAGGTTGATTAATTGACCCAAGGTACGTAGGGATTTTTCTCATTTATTAAAAACTATGTGCATCTACATGATCCAATGATCGTGCCTCACCACAGTAAGATCTAACGGTGATCACAAAAAAAAAATGCACGTATCATATGTTACCATCGATTAATACGAGTTGTTAAGGTTTGAAAATATAAGGATTAAACATTGGATAATCATGATTAATTGAAGACCATAAAACATGTTATGTCAAGTGTTTATATGCAGCTAGGTACATTAACCATCATGCAGGTCTCGGGATATCAACGGTCATGCTAGCATCCTATCCAGATCGGATGACAACACATCAATCGACATTCCAAGGGCAAAACCAATCACTTGCATCCGACGGTTGCGATTAATCATGGTTGACTTAGGGAAAAAGGGGCATCATAGGAAATATAAAAACCAACGCTCACACCAAGAATCGGATATCACAGAAATCCTGAAAGAGACATAATCGATCCCAAAGATCTAGTTATCACTCGGATCCGAGGTGGCACGAGGTTCAAAAAGGGACACTACCCCCGTGGCACATACCATTCCATGTTAGATTAAATATCCCCATTGATGAATGAATAGAAAGCATGAATGATTGCAGGCACATGAATCAAAGGGGCCCAAGGCATGTAAGTTAACAGACATCGCCCATCATAAAACATAAAATTCCAGAAATGGCTGAGTTGGCACGATTTCATTGGCCAATTTTGAACAACGATTGGTGGCATCGGGTCGATAACGAAACATGTGAATTTATTAAGTTCACTCCACCACCCTGTATATGAACTTACGAAACTAGTCAAGGCCACTCCACTGGTATACCAAGAATTAGAATTGATACATCAGAAGCACAGAGGGAAGAGAGTATTCAAATTTTGAAGAACTCAAAGAAGAGCTTGACCAACAATCATGAGAGCAATGGCATCATGGGGAGATGTGTTCGTACCAGCAGATACATGAGAAGCCATGAAGTTTATCATAGATAAATCACCCTATTCTGTGATCTCTGGGCCACCTATTCCTGGCACCACTATGTATGAGTTTACCCAGAAATGTGGGGTAGATAAAAAACCCAACCAGGCTCAACTGTACGAGATCGACAATGCCTGTATTAAGAGTTTCACCCAAGTGATGGAAGGCGATAACAGGACCCCATGGATAATGGTGGATTTATTCCATAAAGCTCATAGGTTACAGTACAAGGGTTTTCCCAGAGACAACAGATGGAACAGTAACCTTGGGAAGCTGATATGCCCGAAAGTGCACTTCTCCTCAGACTTGATGGCTTGGCTGGTAGTAGCATACGATGAAAGAACAAAGACCTTTCGAGATCACAAGAATCGATCGATGTTCAACATCAAAGTCGAACATATCCAGGAGGTGTTCAAATTGATGAATTATACCACGTATCTGGTAGACCAGGTAATCGAACACCAATCTCGTATGTTTACTGATATGGAAGTTTTTAAAAAATTGTTCGATACACATGCAACGATAGAGAAAGAATTCCCCATTAACAAAAATGCTTTTAAACCCTGGGTACAAGACTTCTGTGACATGATAAACATAGTATTAGGAGTACAAGATATGAATAGAATAACAAAAAGGGTTTTGTATTTAGCTGCACAATGTAATAGAGGATATAATACTCCAATCTATGCCTGGGAACTGGAATTAAGCACCCAAATACACAAAGAAATGGTAGAACTAAGAAGAGCAATTTTTGAACAGAGGCAGGAGATGCCTCACTTTTCACAGTATTCATTTCTCATTCACTTAATAGCGGGCCAATTGGGGGAAGAAGCCCGTAAGAGAGTAAAATTCATCAATAGCCCCTATGTTCAGAATAGCTTCTAGAGACTTCATGAGGGACGAACTCACATGGGCTGGTTTTGTGATCGTTTCCTGGTAGAAATCCATTGGGCCTTAACTGGGTTAGTTCCAGAAAGATTAGGGCCAGGAGTAAAAGCCTTCATTAAAGAAAAGGAAATCAGAGATTACTTCTTCATAGAGGGTTTTACTTACATCAGATTGTATGGAGCTAAGATCCCTCCTAAGGTACTACCACAATACTGCCCATCGTCCATAGCAGCCCTAGAATTATGTAGACAAGTGGCAGAAGAGGCTAAAATGAGACTGGTTAAGAAGCATGGAAAAGTCCCCTGGCTTGATGTTCCCTACCATTTTGGGGATTATGTATTTGTTGGATATCCTTCCCTACTCAAGGGAATGTTTGAATTGGACAATATGGGATTCGATGAAGTGTCATGGAGGTTTTATGACCCAAAAGGAACTTACAACAAGATGATGGAGAAGAGAGAGTATGCTCGTATACTACATCGGGGAGATGCTTTTGAAGAAAGCTTATTAGAGGCAATGGAAAAAGGATTAGATTTGCAAAAAGTATGGGATGAATTCCCTCCCAAAAAAAGGGGCAGCACACAGGTTTATGAAGCCTATGATTACCCTACAGAACTAAGAAGGCTTCGAGAAATTTTAGTGGATACTACAACACCTGTTATGCCAAGGACAGGCCCAACAATTAAAGAAGACCCTTTGCTGGAATTGATAGAGGAGCAGGACATAGACTTAATGGAGGTCACTATTAGAGTTGTTGATGTAGTAGAACAACAGGTTAGACTCCCAGTGAATGACCAACTCAGAATAGAAGCAACACCAAAAGAAGTTCCTCAATAGACCTGTACAGACAAAGGCAAAGAAATAGTAACTTCATCTTCTCAGAAAGCATCACCTACAGAGCAAGTTGTAGTTCCCATATCTGATAATGTGCTAGTTGTAACCAGTGTGAAGAAATTGGCACCCATGGCCATCCCTACCTCTATAACCATAAAGGGATAGGAGATCAAAATCCCATCAGTGATACAAATGAATCCCAGGAAAACTGGTGGACTGGGTGGCCTTTTTCAAAGTTACTTAGTGAAGAGTCAAATAAAAATAACTCCAGTAGAAGCAAAGAAGCCCAGATTGTCTTTACCAGTTGCCAAGGTTGTTTTGGAAAGAATAGATGAGCAGGCTGCCTTCACTGTTACAGATGAACAAGAGTTGCAGTTAGTAGCAGGGATGGGAAATATAGAAGAACAATCTTCAAAAAAAGTAGAGTTGAGGACAACTGTGTCAGATATTGCTGAGATTAATCTCCCTCCTCTGCAAGACCCACTAGTTCTCAGTACCAATGAGGAAACAGGAGGATCATCAGTACTGGGTAAAGATGCTGATATAGCAAAACTTGTCAAAATAGTGAATGCTCAGGCCATTGATCAATTTGTTGAAAATATTGAAACACTCAAAAAATAATTGGACCAAGAAGAAAAGGAAAAGGTAGAATTAAAAGTTATGATAAGTAAGCAACAAGAAGAATTAAATAAGAAAGATGCTTCAATTGCCCAACCCCTTGTAGTGACCAAGGTTCAAGATCATGTATATTATTTGAATGTAATGAAAAAGGACATGTACAGAAGAATAAAAGCTCAGGCCAAAGGTTTTACTGAAATGTTCAGGAAAATAAGGGTGATTCAAATAACTGCTCAAGAAATCATGACCTTGATGCAGGAAAGAGAAAAATATTTTAAATTCATTCACCCAACCCTGGACTTCATAGGGGATCATTTTGAAGAACTACAAGGACAAGAAATAATGACACCTGAAGGCAATAAGATTCAAATCAATTTTGAATTTTTCAAAGCAACCCTGTTTGGATCAAACCAAGAGAAATGGACAAATTCTATGACTGAGATGAATGACCTGATAAAGGATGCTACAGATAAACTAGCAGATATTGGCCTATCCTTAGATCAATGCCTGGAAGCATCAGACATAGAAGGAATATTCAAAGAAACCCTTGAGAGATTTGACTGTGAACTAGGTGATGAGGAGGAAATGATTAAACAAACTACACTCATGGTGAATGCTGCAGAAGCTTTACTACTTCAGTATGATAGAAACATGCCTGTTATTGTTATACAGAAAAATAGAATTTTGCAAGAAATGAATATGCTCAGGATTGCAGCCACTTTTGACACAGAAATATGGAGGTTGATTGATGAGCATATAAAAGGGTTGCAAAGGAGTTTAAAGGGGAAAAAGGTCAATACCTGCAAACAGCAAAAAGTAGATTCTGCACCATAGACAACTGCAATAATAGGAGATATCTCTGGGGTAGTTAAAGGGTCAAAGGATCAAGGAAAGGCAACTCAAAAGAGGCCAGTTTGGAAAGCAGTAGCTAAACGCACCGAGAAGTAGCAGAATCAGATGAAAGTTCTCCTCATACTTAAATCACCAGTTTAGTGGGAATTTGTTTGAACAAGTCAAAGAAGGGAGCACAATCAAAACCTCAAAGCCAAATAGATAGCACCAATTTTGGAAATTCAATCAGATGATGCCAAGTGTACAACCAGAATTCAACCAAAAATAATAGAATCAAGAACCAATAGCTATAAAAGGAAGCAAGCAGGTCTAGATTCTGCATCAAGCAATTAGAGAATAGCATTTTTGCTAAGAGGTATACTTGAGTGCCCTGTTAGTTGTGTTGTTGTATTTCTTTGTGTCTATTTTCTTTTATTCATTCTTTCTTCCTCCCCTTGTTATGCAGGATTGTATGATAGGAAAGCGTTCAAGAAGCTGAGAATATTTCCAGTCTTATTGAGCCTAGGATTCAGAGATTCTTCTATTACCATATTGGAATAAGGAGAGTAGGAGAGACCTGTTACATCATTTGAACAGAGTCTTCTCCATTGTATTGTTGTATTCTTTTGAGAAAAATAGAGTTAAAAGGCATTCTGCCCACTCTGCATGTAATTTTTTCCATGAATCAATACAATTCTGAATCTTATTCCTATCATTTCTTTGTCTCAGTATTGTGTGTATCTGTATAATGGGTTACATTATTTGAATGCATTATACATATTTCTTTCATTAGTTAACTTTTGGTTTTGTTATGACATTCGAATGAAATCAAGAATGCTAATTTCCTTTTCCCCTTCTCTCTATTCATAATTAAAATTGTTGTTAAATTGCTATAACAACCCAATGAATCTAGGCACCGGTCTACATAAGGCATAACAGTTGGTTATTTTCATGCTTGGTCATTTTAATAAGAATACTTATAGTTTAATATAAATCTAGAGCATGCAAATTAGAATTTTAATTAAAGAATTGTCATTGGGGTTTCCTTACCCGTTCTACCATCTTCTTTAGCAATATTCGGGTTTAGCAGAACATGAGGCAGGTCGACCAGAGCCTGTAATAGCTCATTGGTTTCAAACGGATTCTTGTAGCATGACAATTGATTTCCTACGGATGCAAGAATCGGTTCCAACAATTTTTTGGTGCCATTGTCGGGATGAACTTATATGTTAAGATCATATCATCTTAAGTTTGTTTATCGAATGACATTATTTTTAAACAATGGGTGGCCAGTTTGAATAAAGAACGTTTGTTTTAATTTTCACTATTTTTACGTTCTTTATTTTGCCCAATTCCCATTTCTTGATTTTCTTGAAATTTCTCTTTCTTGATTTTCTTGAATTTCCCCAAGAACCCACTCCTGTGAGGATGAGAGATAATATCAAGCATTCTT
Organism: Wollemia nobilis; assembly: GCA_028583015.1. Lineage (NCBI taxonomy): Eukaryota > Viridiplantae > Streptophyta > Pinopsida > Araucariales > Araucariaceae > Wollemia > Wollemia nobilis. The sequence continues at coordinate 508,192 of JAQPPZ010003378.1, forward strand.
GATAAGAGTATACATTGTTCTTTCTGCACCCCAGTGTTGGCGACTCTATTGGATGAACCCAGAAGAAAAATATAAAAAAGAGAGAATAGAACGTGTTGGCGAACACCAAGAGAAGTGGTAAGGAGCTATTTCCAAAACTTGAGAATCTAGAGGTATTTATACATACCCAAAAATCACCATTTTTTAAGAATTCTACATATTATAGTAGATCTAATTCTAGCGATAAAAAGTACGTAAAGAAAATCTAGAATATTATTACTATTGATATTACTATTGATGAACGTTTAAAATTAGTTGTAGAAGATATATGCAATTGTTCTCATCATACAATAAATAGTAATACTATAGTAGATAATCAATCTGATTACATTCAGGCTACTCAAAACCATACCATCGTAGGTACTACATCTATGAAATTAAATTCAATAGTAGCTATGGCTTAGGGTAATGTTCATTTGTGGAGAACTAACAGATATAGGCCTTTTGTATTACCAATAAATTTAAATGCCTTACCCAATAAAGCTCACAAATACCTCCCTAAGTTTTTAGGAAACAGTGCAGTAACTGGAGAGGATCATATCAAAAGTTTCTTATATGCAATGGACAATCTGGAAGTTGAACATGAAGATGTAGTATTAAGACTATTTCTGCAGACTTTAGAAAAAGATGCTAGAGAATGGTTTAATTCCCTTCCTAACAATGATATCCCAGACTTCACCAAAATGGAAGAGGTGTTCCTAAAGAAGTATGGTGAAAGGAAAAATGAACAATCATTGTTAACTAAGCTAGCCACTATGAAGAAGAAAGAAAATGAGGTTGTTAGTGATTTTAACAGAAGATTTTCAAAAACAAGAAACAAAATCCCTTCCAACCTCGGGCCTAGTGATATTTAGTCTATTTGTTTTTATAAGAATGCTTTTCAAGGAGAGTTTAACTATGAATTAAGGCAAGAACAAGCCACTACCATTGATGGTTGTATGGAAAAAGCAATGGATATAGAAAGAAATATGCTTGACAAGTGGTAAGATGAAGCCTTATTCTTTAGAAGTTAACATGCCTGAGAGAAAACCTAAGAGAGTGGCTTTTGATATACAAAGAAGAACTAAAATTGATCCTATGGAGAAGTTGACCAGTCAAATGACAGAAATGTTCAACAACATGAGTAACAGGTTAGCGAGAATTGAAAGAAATGGAAATAACGGTGAATCTTCACAGACAGAGCGACCACATGTTGACAACCATCCCCCATTTAAGAAAAATTACAACAAAAATTGGGGAAACAACAATGGTTTTGAAGAAGGGAATAGGAATAGGGGTAATGGGAATAACAACTGGAAAAAGAAAGATTCTGAAAGGGATCAGAACAATGTCCCTAACCCAATGCCATCGACCAATGTGCATATGAATCTCAATGTGTTTCATAAGTTTATCACTCCATAATTTTGGAAGAGGAATCACATCTCAAGTATGATTCTTCATTAAGGAAGAGTACTCATCATCTATGGTATTATCCCACTCCAGAATACCATGAGCCTTATCAATCCTCTATGGATCAACAAAAACTATCTCACAAAGAAGACCCATACCAAAAGTAGAAGTATGCCTTGAAGGTGGTAGACCTTCAATGAAAGGTGTTTCCTCTTGAACTATATTCTAATCCCATCTAGGCATGGGGGCAACATATACATGAACCTCTACAACTATCTCAACAATGTCCTCATACTCATTGTGATCATCATCAAAACAACCATCTTCAAAGTGAAAAGAGATGAGTATGAAGAAGAAGAATGAGTAGAAAGAGTGGGCTTAGCTGGAGAATAATTTTCATCAAATTAGACATGATTTCAAAAAATAACTTCATGTGTATCTGGATCCAGTTATCTATAAGCCCTCATATCCTCACAATAGCCAATAAAAATGAGTGGCTTGTTCTATCTATCCAAAGCTATCATTTTCTTCTTCGAAACATGAGCCTATGCTTGACTCCCAAAAACTTGGAAATGAGAAACATCGTGCTTGGTCCCTGTTCAAATATCCTTTAGAGTCATATTTTCAATAGCCCGATGAGGTGTGCAATTTTTAATATAATTCACAAAATTAACTGCCTCAACCAAAAACTTAGGATGCAAATCCCATGAGTGCATCATATGATTTGCCATTTCCTTGAGCGTTCTATTTTTACTCTCAGCTACACCATTCTGTTGTGGTGTATTTGGGATAGAGTGTTGATTCAGAATCCCATGAAGGGCCAAAATATCTAAAAAGTCCTTACTGAAATACTTCCTCCCATTATCTATGCAAAGCTTTTTGATGCAACTCAAATATTGATTCTCAACAAAAGCCTTAAAGACTTTGAATGTGGCAAAAACTTTAGTCTGGAAATTGAGAAAATATACCCAAGTTCTCCTTGATAAATTATCAATAAAGGTGAGTACATACTTAGCTCCCCAAAAATGATTGGGAAAAACTATCAAGTCATTGTGTACCAACTCAAGATGGGAAGAAGCTCTCTTGGACTTACCTTTGGGAAAATGATCTTGATGTTGTTTTTCATGTACACAACCTAGAAAAACTCCATCAATACAGGAGACTTTAGGTAATACAATGACCATATCATGAGTTCTTAAATACTTCAAATATCTGTAATTGAGATGATCAAATCTCTCATGCCAAATATTGCTTTTTGAATTTGCATGAGCCACAAAACAAGTACCTCCAAGTGAAGAATCAAAATCCTCAAAGTGATAAATACATTATCTATGGTCAACAACTCCTTGTGCAACAAAAGACTGTGGATCACTCAAATCTCCAATATCAACTCCTTGAGGTGTAAACAACACAGTTTTACCCCTCCTAGAATAAAAAATTTGGTACACAAAGAGAAAATTGGTGGAAATATTTGAAACATAAAGAAAATTTTGAATGCATCCACCATCAACTTGTATGTCACATTTTACCTTAACTAAAATGGAAGAATCATCTCCAACGTCAATGCAAGATGTAGAAGTAGAATACAAGGTGGAAAATGACTCCCTAGCTGAAGTCATGTGATGAGTCACTCTAGAATCCAAAATAAAATCCTCATAAATAGCCTTAGATGATTTCCTAAAAAAATTCAAAGCCTTGCCCTTATCGTTTGAATGAGTGAAGGATAATTTTTTATTTCTAAAGGCTTCTTCTAAGTCTTGTAACGTTTTTCAACACTTGTCAATAGAATGACCATTGACTCCAAAATATGAAGAAGTAACATTTGACCTATTTTTACTTTTGGACTGCTTAGGTTTATGATTGGACTCTTTAGAGGATGACTCTTTTTTATGTGAATATTTGGGATTTTTATTAAATGAAGGAGAAGAGGAAGGATTGGATTGGAACTCAAACTTAGACTTTTTCTTACTTTTGGAAGTGGAAGTGGATGATGCAACAAATACCTTATATGATGAGGTGTAATGCTCAGAGTTAATAACTTTGGATTCTTCCCTCAAAATATTGGCACAAAACTTCTCAAAAATAGGCATTTTGTGATCAAAACCCATGGAATTTATATTGGCCGAAAAGGTGAAGGTAAACATATGCAATGGACCCTTAATTTTTGACAAGATCATAAAAATACATTCTTCATCCATTTTATTTTTTCCACTACCCTTTAAAAGTGTGAGCAAGGATTGAAAATTAGTGAGAAAATCACCCATAGATGGAAAATCATCTAGATTGAGAGCACTAAGTTCAGCATCAATATGTAAAACTCTCAAAGTGTCAAATTATTCAAATATTTTCTCAAGATTCTCCTAAATTTGAAAAGGAGCATCACAATTATTAATATGAAACAACATATTATCACTCACATGCATCCCAATTAATCCCTTACATCCATTCATTTTTCAATCACAGATAAACTTATGATACTCTTAACTTCAGGTAGCTCTTCTTACATTAATCTTGATAACCCTTTATATTGAATAAGTGTCATCATGTGTGGCTTCCATATGTGATAATTATGTGAGTTAAGTGGATCAAAATCCTTTAAACACATTTTTCAATCACAAGAAATAAAATGCAAGATCTACAAAGATGGTGTTCAGATTGATTTGTATTCAAAGCTTCTAGAAATAAGAACCCCACAAAAATCAAATGCCTTTATAATTTAGGTGAAACAAAGAGTATATGATCATATCTGATTTTTACAATCACTAAAATTTTGCAGATTTGAAAAGAATTAATTTTTGAGTAACAACTTCACAAAACAAATATTTTACAAAGATGTTTCCAAATACACAAAACTGCCAGCAAAATATATTTTTAACATATTTTTAGCAAACCTTGTCAGTAAATTAAATGTAAATTTAAGTTTGAACTTTGAAAATAACTTAGGAGTGAAGAAGATAGGTTGCAGATCTCAGAAAACCAAATATGCAACAAGCAACTTCATATATTGCAGAAAATTAGATATTTCATGGACTTTGTGCAAGAAAAAAACTACATATAAAAAATATATGTATATGAAAGTGGCCCTTGGTGGTTGTAAGTGATTGGTGGTAATTTTGGATCAATGACGATCAAGTTAATAGGTTCATTGGTGTTTTTGCAACTATTAAAATAGCCCACAAAAAACTTCAAAAAATAGAACCTTTCTGATCAATCCCCATGGTCAGAGGGATCAACAAAGATGCAATAAAGGGATAAAAAATATATAGAAGCTCTTTTCAAAAAAATTTAAGAGAAAAAATTAATTTTCACTTTCTAGGGCTTAGAAACCTTCAATCTCCAACTCTAAAACCTTCAACATGATCTAGTTGCATGAACCTCAATAATGGATGTTTTTGATAGTCCTCAAAGCTCTAATACCATGAAAGGAACGATGAAAAAATGCAAAATATTGAACCAAACCACCAAGATCAAGGGGTTGAAGCAACACCACATTAACCAAAACAAAGAGACTAAAAAATAGAAACAAGATAATGGAATCTAACACAAAACTACCATATCATATCATATGTTAGAATTGATTATTAGTACAATGGAGAAGCCTTTCTTAAATAGGCAAGGAATATCTACCACAACCATAGGATCAATAAAGAGATAAGTATCAATATTCACCTCACAAACAAGGAGGTGTGATATGATCTATGGAGAAAATATCTCAACCCTTCAAAATGTAATCAATGAGTGTAACTCCCTAGGAATTTCAAATGTCCCCATAATATCTAAATAAGATAAAAACAAATACCCACACATAAAGTGGATGGGGAAAATAAACTAAACTAATATAAAAATAAAATACCTAGGTGAGCATAAGCTAGATTCTAAAACTTTATCCTCCTTTAAGAGTTTAAGTTGACCTCTATGTAAAAGAACAACTTCAACATATTTAGCAAGGTCCACTATAGTCTCAAAGGAGGGAATGGTTTCTAAATGGAACGATAACTGATCACATAAGCTATGGATGGAGATTTGTAGGAGGTCCTTAGGTGTAGGAATGTATTAGATTTTTCATATGATGGATTGCCACCAATATAATTTTTTTTTTAAAGGTTCATCTCTAGCTTGCTTTATCTAATAAATATCATCAATTGAGGCTCACTCTTTAATGTACAAAAAAATATTGGAGAAACATTTTTTCTAAATCTCATAAGGTTTTAATGGCTATTGGAGTATATTATATTATTTGGTACATGCTAATGCACCCTCATGGTACATATTGTAAATATTATCTTAGGGTTGTGTCTTAGATTAGAGTGTGAGTAAATATTTTATGTAATGTAATAATGTGTAGGAAATGCACAAGTGTCATGTGTGCGAATGTTCAAGAATAATGTGTGTAGATGTGCACAAGTGTCTTTATATTAGGGAGTTCTAAGTGAAGAGTTGTGTCTAGGTGTGCATACAAGATATATTTGTGTGTATGCAATTGTCAAATAGAGAAGCCAAAAGTCATGAGACTTGGCATAAGGAAAGGAAGATTCAAGTAACCAAAGAGTCATCCTATAATGGCTATATATTACTCCATAGTGAACATCACCTACATAGCCTACATTGTCTACATTATCTACATAGTGAGCATAGAAAGCATTATTATTGTATGAGAGTTTTATGATACATTTTTAAGAGAAAGAAGAGTAATAAATATTACATACATTTGAGTGACTAATATTGTAGGTTATGCTACATGCTTTGTACATGTATGATTCAGGCTATTACATTTATTTTTTTGCATACTAACGAATGTTAGTTGATATATTATAAGCCTTGATTTACATATTAGTTGGCTCATATTATTCTAGTTACAATATTTTCTTGATCTTAGTATATTAAGGTTATCATATATTTTATCATGTGAGTTTTATATTAATATTAAGGCTTCAAAATCCATCAGTGGTATCATAGCTATAGTAATTAGTTTCTTGCACAAGTTATATAGTTGCATATAAAATAAATTTGTGTCCAGTGTGAAAAAATTGGTTAGAATTTGTCTACTTTAAATGGAGATAGACATGGACTCTACAATAAGATCAAAGGAAGTAGAAAAGGCTAGTCTTTCCATAGTTACAAGAATAGCTAGTGAAGACTAGGACTCAACCATAGAGTCTTTCCACTAAGTTGAAGGATAACCAATAAAGACAAGGACCCATATTTGGGTGAATCAACTTGAAAATAGTTGATTATTTAGGAAAATAGCCAACCCTAACATTGATAGAATATTTTCAGGGACATAGATAAATTCTTTATAATTGATTTCTACAACAATCAAAAGAAAAGTTGAAGGATTTGATACAATCAAGCTATCTTGATTGGAGCATCAAGGAAATTTGCATCACCTTGACATTGAAGGATTGAGTTCTTAGGTGTGACCTAAGATATTTCTACAATAGATATTAGTCATCAGAAGTGTGAGAAGCTTCCTATAATAGATAGAGAATACTTTCATCTTCAAGTGCAAGAAGAAGGTAGAAAGATTTCATCAAGTAGAGATTGATTTAAGTTGTAGACTACTATTGATTCAAGTATTTGAGAGAGACGTTGACACAAAGGAAGTCTTAGATCACAAATAAAATGAACCTAAAAAAGAAGATTTCAGGTCTTTAAGGAAGACCTTGACATAGTGATCTCAAGTCTTGAAGGTAGACCTTGACATAGAAGGATTCAGGTCTTGAAGGTATACTTTGATAGAGAATGATTCAGGTCTTAAAGGCAGACCTTAACAAAGAAGGATTCAGGTCTTGAAGGTAGACCTTGATAGAGAATAATTTAGATCTTAAAGACAGACCTTGATATTGATATAGGATACATGTCTTAAGAAAGGCCTTGATAAAAGTTTTAGTGAAGAAGTTTCAAGAGATACAGGTCACATTGACCTTGACATTGGTTCAAGAAACTAATATTATAGATTTGATATCCTTCAGAGAAATAGGTCCATAGAGAATATTTGTGGCACTTATTAGTAAAAAGATAAGAGACCATATACAAACCCTTTATTAAAAAAGAGGAGACTTGAATATATATAAGATATGTTGGTTTCAAAGAAACAAAGAAAGAGGCTTGAGACCAATATTAAAGGAAAATATCCCTCAAGTAAAATAGGTCAAGTTATAGAGTACAACATAATATTCAAGGAAAGAAGCCAACACCAATAAGCTAGCATAAAAAAAAAATGAGTGAGAAAATTTTGAAAAAAATTACAACACAAAGTAGTATCAGGAATGTGAAGTCTATAAGGAAGGATTGGAATCCTACTATCATTTTTCTTCAAGAAACCAAAATAGATGCGGCACAATCAACAATTATAGCTAGAAGGATTTGGAAGCAAGGGGAAGTGGCCTTTCAACAAAGTGAGAGGAGCATCTGGGGGCCTCATGATTTTATGGGATCCTATTAAAATAGAAGGAAGTATTATTCAAGAAAATGAAAGAGTCTTAAGTGTATTATTTCATGATTTTGATACTAATAAGAATTGGATTATGTCAAATGTTTATGCCCCCACCTCTGTCCAAGGGTGGTCTAAACTGTGGGAGTTTTTGGGGCATTTGAGCCAAGCTTTTGAAGACATTCCTTGGGTGATTGGGGGAGATTTCAATACCCCCATTTACCCATCTGATAAGAAGGGAGGATCTGGGTTACCCTCAAGGAGCATGGAGGACTTCAATGAATTCATTAACACAAATGAATTGATGGATGTAAGACTAAAAGGAGCCAAATTTACATGGAGTAACAAGAGGATAGGAAGTCAGCTGATTCAAGAAAGGTTGGACAAGTTTTTTTTATCCAAGGAAGCTACAACAATGTTTGGTGATTCAACATTACAAGCCCTTCCTAAATGTGCTTCAGACCATAATCTTATTCTATGGGAGGCATTTCAGGCTAACTCCTTTAAAAAGCCATTCAGATTTCTGTCAATGTGGGTTAAACATCCGGACTTCAAGAAACGAATAGAGGAATGGTGGCAACAGCCTATCCAGGGAAGTGCTTCCTTCAAACTATCTCAAAAACTTAAGATGGTGAAAAACAACCTTAGAATATGGAATAAAGAAGTCTTTGGAAATATTTTTGAGAATAAGAGAGCAATGGGGGAAAAATAGAGAATAATAGAAAGCAAAATCCAAAATGGAACCTATGATGAGGCGACAAGGACTGAAGAGAAGGAAACCCTTTGTGAGTTTTATAATATTTTAGCTTGTGAAGAGATGTATTGGAGGCAAAAATCAAGGGCATTATGGCTAAAGGAAGGGGACTCTAATTCAAAAATTTTCCATGTTACCACATTGAGCAATAGAAGCAACAATAATATTAGAAATTTAACTAAGGTGGATGGATCCTCAACTCAAAACATTCAGGAGATCAGGGACGAGGTCGTTAATTTTTTCAGTTCATTATTGGGTGAAGAACGGGCCTGTAATGCCCAAGCAAAGGACTCTCTCCTTCAATTCATTCCACAACTCATTGATGAAATGATTAACGAGTCTCTTACAATAGTTTTTTTAGATGAAGAGATCAAGGAGGCTTTGTTTAACATGGATCCTGACAAAGCTCCTGGGTCGGATGGGTTTTCACCGTGGTTTTTCCAAGTTTGTTGGGATATTGTTGGAGCAGAAGTTATTGCTGCAATCAAGGAGTTCCAAAGTTCAAATCATATTCCAAGGGGTTTCAATTCAACTTTCATTGCTTTGATCCCTAAAGGCCCCAACCCCAAGACTATGGCTGACTTTAGGCCGGTTAGCCTATGTAATATATCCTATAAAATTTTGTCCAAAGTTTTAGCCAACCGTTTGAAGAAAGTTCTACCGGTTATCATTGATCCAAGTCAAGGAAGTTCTGTACAAGGAAGATCAATCTTAGATGGAGTTATTACTATTCATGAGGCTCTTCATACAACCGCTCAGACCAAAAAAGCAGTCATGGCTTTAAAGTTAGACATGAACAAAGCTTATGATAGGATAAATTGGGAATTCCTAGAGGCAGTTTTATTAAAATTTGGCTTCAACATGAAATGGGTCAAGTTAATAAGAGAGTGTATTTCTAAGCCTTGTTTTTCAGTTTTGGTTAATGGGTCTACTGCAAGTTTTTTTCAAAGCAAATGTGGTCTAAGACAAGGAGATCCCATAAGTCCTATGTTGTTCATCATTGTAGCTGAGGCCTTGGGAAGAACCATTAAGGCAACAACGATAGCTGGACTCATATCAGGTATCAAGGCCACGTCGCTAACTACCCCGGTGACACATCAACAATTTGTTGATGATACATTGCTACTGACTTTGGCTTCTATGGTTGAGGCAAGAAGGATTAAAAATATTCTCATAATGTATGAAGAAGCGGCTGGACAAAAAGTGAATTTTGATAAGAGCAAACTTTATTTCATCAATACCCCCATTCCTAGGCAAAACAACATAGCAAGGATCATGGAATGTCAGATTGCATCCCTTCCCACCTCCTATTTAGGTCTTCCCTTGTTTACGAGGAAACCTGAAGGATCAATGTGGAACATAGTTCTGGAGAGGATCCAAAAAAAGCTAGCAGGTTGGAAAGGACATCTGTTATCTCAAGCAGGCAAAGCAGTTTTAACTATGGCTTCACTTCAAAGTATACCCGTTTACTTCCTATCAGTCTTCAGAGCTCCCAGCAAGGTGTATCACAAAATTGAGCAGCTTCAAAAAAAAATTCTCTGGTCAGGGACTGAGGATAAGAAAAGGATCCATTTAGTAGGTTGGAACAAGGTTTGCAAACCTAAAGCTGATGGGGGGTTAGGATTGAGGAGAGTTGCTCATCTCAATACAACTCTGTTAGCCAAACAAGCGTGGTGGTTATTGACTAAGGTCGATAATGAATGGACTGCCATAGTTAGGAGGAAATACCTCCAAGGTGTGAACTTCCTTAATGACAACTTAGCAAGCAAGGGGTCTGCTTTTTGGAAGGCAATCCTCACGAGCAAGGATCTTGTCAAGAAAGGTCTTAGATGGATTCTAGGAAATGGGCAAACAATAGACTTTTGGAAGGATCGATGGGTGAGAGCTGAGGAGTTATCCCAAATTCCTCATTTGGCTAGGATTCAAGAGCATATGGAGCAGCATATTGGGAAGAAGGTTGCAAATTATATGTGGCAGGATATAAATATCAATAGGTGGAAACACATCAAAGTACAGGGTTTTGAAGTGGAGTCTCGAAGAGCTTTATAACATTTTAACTCAACAAATTATTCCCTCTAGAGAGGATGAAGATCACATTGTTTGGGCTGAGACTGAAAGTGGTGACTTCACAGTTAAGTCTGCCTATAATTTGCTTCTCAATGTGGAAGGTCAACAATTTCAACCGAGTTTGGTTTGGATCAAAGGCTTAATTCCTAAAATATCCTTTTTTTCATGGTTGGTGATTCAAGGAAAAATCCTCACTATGGACAATATGTTATCCAAAGGTATGGTTATTGCTAACCATTGCTACATGTGCAGGGCAAGATGGGAGACAACCCAACACTTGTTTCTGGAGTGTCCGGTAGTGGAGTCCATCCTGGATGAACTTTTCCAAGCCTTTAGGATCTCGTGGGTTAAGCCTGCTCTTATATCCGAAGTGTTCCATCAATGGCCTCAACCCTTTGTTAGCCTAAAACTTAAGTACCTATGGAAAATCTGTTGGCATCATTTTCTCTGGCAGATTTGGCTAGAAAGGAACCATAGAGCCTTTAAGGATACCATTCACAACCCAAAAACCATCCTCAACAGGATTATTGTCTTTGCGAAAGAAAACCTTAGCACCTTAGTGGATGAGAACCACTCAATTCTTCCCCAAGAAAAACAATTAGCTTGGGCCTTAGGTATTGAGGACAAACCTTCCATTCCTTTGCCCAATCCCAGAAATGGGATTTCTTGGGAGCCACCCCCTAGGGTTGGTTTAAACTAAATTTTGATGGTGCAGCCAAGGAGAACCCGAGAAGAGCTGGAGCTAGAGGAATAATCAGGGATCATCAAGGAAATATGGTCAAGGCCTTCGCTGAACCATTGGGAATCATAACTAATAACGAAGCAGAAGCTAGAGCCCTTTGGAGAGGGTTGCAAGTAGCCCAAGCAACTCAAGGTAACTTGATGATTGAAGGTGATTCTATGAACATCATCAACCTGTTAACCAATGGCAAAAAACCTCCATGGAGAATCGAGGGAGTCATCCATGAAGTGAGGATCCTTTTTGCGGCAAGACAGAATAGGAGGGCTCATCACGTGTACCATGAGGCCAATAGGTCAACTGACAAATTAGCCAACATAGGTGTTGATGTTGGTAGTTTGGTGACATGGACACAAGGTGTGCCACGTGAAGTGGAAAACATTATTAGTCATGAAAAGAAACCTACCCATTAAGGAGAAATATGAATGGGTGTTTTTTTCCCATGGAGCTGGTAATAACTATGGGGTTTCCCTCTAAATCATACCAAATTGGAAATGAAGGTAACAGGGTGTAAGCCTTGGAAGATTTTGACAGAGAATAGGAAATGGGCAAGCAACAGGTTTCACAAGTGCAAAGTTCCAAACTTCAATTCCTGTCAATGTAAGTAATGTTTACAATTATGTTTAGGTATGGGTGTGCTTTGTTAGTAAGGTGTTGTAGGGGATTCAACACAATTTCTGGTAAGAAAGTTTCAAGGATGACTAGGATCTACAATCTCAGCAGAAGGCTGGATATTGTAATAGGTTTTGGGTTAACCTGCAAAACCCGGTAATTAATGAAGACTTTTATTTACCAAAAAAATATTCCAAGATAATAGAGATAGAGAATTTTTAGTAAAGGAAATCTATTCTAACAGGGAATAAATATAGAGAATTCTATAGAAAAAGATAGTATATTTGGTCAATAGATAGAAACAATAAGAAAGAGCATCCATAAGCTATTCGAACAGGATAAGAAGACTATGATTGTATTATCCAGCCAGCTTGCACATTATAGAAAAATAAAAGTTAAAAACCATTAGTATAAATGGTGCATAATAAAAGGAAAGAGCACAATTGGACGATGTTTCAAGGTAGAATAAATAATAATTTAGTGCACAAGTTTAACAAGGTAAATCACTAGGTTTCAGGTCTAAAAGATATTAGTGCCAACAAGACATCAACATAGTTCATATTATATACCATACATAAGCACATATTATGAGTGCAAATAGTGAGCTCGTCCTACCTAGAAACTAGGTAGAGAGCTCAAACTATGAGCCATCCACTCACTTCCATAAAAGGCATTTGAATCATTTTGCATTTACAACACCATTCACTACATTTGAAACATTTTTGGAAAACATTGAGCCACTCACTCCATAAAATTACATTTAGAAACACATCTAAGACAACAGGCAGGAATTGGAGATATAATGACAAGCATAAGTGTCTTTTGAGCATTAGTAAGCTTAACAACATTGAATAATCCTTAGCAATATTAAATAATGTTACATTAGCAACATGGAGATAATTGAGGCACCTCAGACACACCTACATGTGAAAAGTGAAAGAATAAGAAATTTATAATTTCTACCAGGAACAAAGCATGTGAAGTTTAGACTGGTTGACAGGTTAAGTTAGTGGTAATCAAGGCAGTCCAATGAAGTGAAGCAAAGAGCTCGAGCGCGAGCATGAATGTGAGCAGAGGTATATTTTTCAAATTTGAATTTTCTAAGGTTTTAATTATATAGTTTTTAGAGTTATAAGGTTTTGGAGTTTTAAAGTTAAGAGATTTAGTTAAGTTGATTTATTAGAGATAAGTTATTAATGGAGAGATAAGTAAGACTATGATAGAATAAGTTAGGAGTTATAAAGTTCTTAATAGTTTATTTGATTAATTTAATTTATAAGTTTCTGAAATAATAGCATATTTATTTTTTGAAAAATAATAACTTGGGAGACAAAAGGTTTGCAACTTCAAACTTAGGAAATTAAATTTGCAAAGTTCATATCTTCTTAGTTTCTAAACACTAGGGAGATATAAGGAAATCTACTTTATTGCTTTTCTAATTTTAAAAATTTTAATTTATTTAAATCTAGGGAGTTATAAGGATGTCAACATCAAAAGAATCAAAATCTATAAACTTGATGGAGTTTATGATACGAAAATAAAAAGTAGAAGTCATAAAATTTGGGATAAAAAACTCACTTGAAAGTTGAAAAATCTGAAGAAAATATAGATTTGGTCTCAAAATTAATCTATAGTGAAGCCATAGATGAAAATTTTGAAATATTTGAATACTATTTACATGCAAGAATTATTGAAGCAATTTATGATGGAAAATATAGTATTATGATACCTTTAGATATTGGGAGCATAATATATGACATTGCTTACACTTAGGTTTCATAAAGAAGAAAATGTGAGACAAGAGAAGTTGATTGAACATCTCAAGAAGAAAGAAAAAGTAGATGAATATTTTTTGGAAAAGTTATTTCATTCTTCATGCAATATTGGTATTCCAAGTTCATCTAACTCAAGATCCTATTATGATGATTTAAGTGAGTGTTCGAAAGTCTCCATATAGGAAAAGAAAATATCATTTGATTCTAAGGACAAAGGCAGAGAAAAAAATCTTATACAAGAATTTTATGACAATAACAAAGTTCAAGAGAATTGTAGTCTTGAAGCTACAAAGACTTAAGAACATGAAGTTGAATCCAAATACAAGCCTAAGCAAGGAGAAGAAGAAGAACCTAGTCAAGATGAAGGTCTTATGCATTGTAAAGTCAATTGAAGGACGAAGACCTAGATTGAAAACTAAAGTCTTCAATAATCAAATAATATAATATAGGGGGTGTTAGAGTATATTACATTTTTAGTACATGCTAATGTACCCTCATGGTACATGTAAATATTATATTAGGGTTTGTATTAGATTAGAGTGTAGTAAATATTTTATGTAATATAATTGAAGGACAAAAATTTGCACCATGAAATTGAACAAAACACTTAAAGTAATAAAAAAATGAACTTTGTATTAATCTTGTAGTTCTAGGGTTACAGAGAGTCCTCTTGAGAGGCTCTTTACAAATGATACAAAATATTACAACATGGATGAGATTCCCATTTTTCTTGACAAAAAGGTGCAATCTTGATGTTTTTGTGCCAATACATTGCTTGATGAGTGGGTTTTTCTACAACCACCACGTGAGATGAGATATGGATCCTTTCATTGTCCTCAAATTCTATAACCTAAAAACAGAGAAAATGATAACAAGCGAGTAGCATATATGAGGTCCACCAGAAGTTGGATCCATATCAGATCAAATTATGTTTTAATAAGAGAACAAAAAAAATGATGCATGGGATGTAAATATTGATTAAAAATGCAATAAAAACACAAGATCTACACTAAAATGCAATCAAAACTTTAAAACTTGTCACCTGATCATGACCATATTGGGTTGAGATGATTTCATCTATGGATCATCCCAGGGTAAGATGGTCACTATCATGGGTCTACATTTCAGTGTGGTCAGGTCTCGAATGTGTTCGGGGTAATGTGCTATTGTTTTCAATGGTGGGTGTTCAAGTGTGAAGATGAATGAGTGAACATTGGAGATCAATGGAGTAGCGTGAGCAATCATGTAGGGGAGAAGAGTGGAAGTTAAAATATTGAGCAATGATCTAATAGCATTAATTTTAGTATCAAGAGGGCTTGGTGGATTAGTTTCAGTAGCACTTCATGGAAAATAATTTTAGATTTCATGGATCGAAAAGTAGAGGGGAAGTACTATTTTATAGACCTCCCATTAGAATCCCAATGAAGCAAGTGGTAATAAAGGGTATCCTGATTAGCTGCTAGCATATGACTGTAGGTGGTAGGTGAAATTGCTACATGTAGGTTGATTGATGTCGGTGTGAAGTTAGATGTGGTGTTCTTGCCTACATGTGAGCACTGATAGACAGTTTAATTGTCTATATATTTTTTATCTTTTTTTATTCTGTGTGACCATCTCGACTTGAGATGGTCTCAAAAATGAGATCATCTTGGATCAATACAGTTACACATCTTATGGCAAAAGCTATCTATTGTTGGATAAAACCATAGAATTAGCCTTGAGGTTGCCCAAAGTGAATTGTGTAGGATAGAAAGGAGACTTTTTAGGAGTCTCCTTGAGATGATGCATTAGTGTCTACAAATGCCTCTTTTTGGAATGCTTTATGAGTAAGCACAATGCAGAGCAAAAATAGATAATCTAAAATTGTTGAACTGACGATGAATGATGTTGATTGATGAAAAATGACCTTGAAGAGGGGTAGTTTAAGATGGCCTAAAATAAGAGTCAACGTGGGATACCCCAATCATGGAAAGGATGCACATCACTGAATCATTACTTCCAACAAATTGATGGATTTGATTTGATATTGGTAAGTCTTTCGATCATAGGTAGACGTTGCTAGTCAAGAGGCTTTAGGCTTCATACATACCAAGTATTTGTTAATTGATATTTTTTTTCTTTTGCCTTAGCAAGGAGTGTGTATGATAGTTTTCGGTAATTATTCTTGGAGGAACACAATTTCCACTTTCAAGTGTTTGATTATTGACTTGATTTGAGATAAACATTTTTAGGTATTGACTACCCCCTTAAGCGATGAGTCGATGGAGGAGAGGCAAAATGATGATAGCAAAAAAGCACTTGATAAAAATGGAACGGCCAAAAAGTTGGTGAAAAAATATGAAATTCTAAGACCATCTCGACCATAGACTGTTTAAAAAAATGTATTATTATTATTATTATTTGACGATTTTTGCTCATTTTGTGGAGGAGCAGATGGATTATTTTTCTTTTACTTTTTGGGATTTTGCTCATTTTGTGGAGGAGCAAAGGGATATTTTTTCTTTTGCTTTTTGGGATTTTTGCTCATTTTGTGGAGGAGCAAAGGGATTTTTTCTTTTTTTTTTTTGGGATTTTGCTCATTTTGTGGAGGAGCAAAGGGATTTTTTTCTTTTGTTTTTTGGGATTTTTCTCATTTTGTGGAGGAGCAAAGGGATTTTTTTGGGGGGAGCTTGTCCTTTTGTCAATTCTTAACTTTTTAGACCATGCGCATGATAGGAGGAGCAAGGGAAATTGTTTTCTTAAGAGGCAAGACTTACTTTGTAGTGTCATATTTCCTTGTTCAAAATCGTAATTAAGATTGTGAGAATGTGTTGGGATTTTGAGATAAACAAAGTACGACCAAAGCGAGATCCTATCACCAGATATCAAGATGGTGTGCAACAAAATCTGAAAGAAAAATTGGGAATGGCTGAGTGACCGAAAGACCACATTAGACACCTTACAACAACTACTTAGGAGCGAGCAAGAGGTGGGTAGACAACATGGAAATGTGAATGTGTATGAATAATGAAATGGGGTGTATGCCCAAGATAAAAGAGATTACATCAAGATAAGTGACCCTCATACAAACGTGATGCTACACAAAATGTTGAATGAAAGATGAGATGAATGCAACTATGGTGAACAAAATGCCTAATGCAATGCAACAAAACATGTGACTAGCCAAGTTCATGAATAAGCGAAGATGATCAAATGCAAAGTGTAATACATGGTAATATGCAATGCATGAATGGTGTGTAATGAAAAATATGGTGGATGGTGGTATGAAATTTTATGTTATATTTTTTGTTATTTTGTTGTTTTTTTTATGCATAAAATACCCGTAGGTGGAGAATATTAAGGGGTTTAAGTTCCTCAACACCCTCAAGTGTAGCTAACCGATAAGTTCTTGATCCCAGCTTATGTGTGATGATGAATGGGCCTATCCAATTTACCATAAATTTGTCATGCAAATGGCTAGGCAAGTTAGAATTTTGTTGGTTCTCCTTTAACACTAGATCACAGACTTAAAATTCTCTAAGATGTACCTTTGTATTGTAGGCTCGTTTAATGCAATATTGATAAATGACGAAGATGTTCAAGAGCATTAATGCATCATTCATCAAGAAGAGTGAGTTGATCAAGGTGAGCCTATCATGTGGTGTCATCATCGATGAACTCTTGTAATGAGATGTGCAATGAGGGAATTTCAAGCTCCAAGGGCATGATGGCCTCAATGCCATAGACTAATGAAAATGGGGTTGCCCTTGTAGGTGTTCAAATGCTTGTTCTATAAGCCCATAGTGCTAGAGGTAATTGAAGATGCCAATCCTTATGATGATCATTAACTATTTTCTTAAGGATGGTGATAATCATCTTGTTTGAGGCCTCAACCTACCCATTACTCTATGGATAGTAAGGAGTCGAAAAGCTATGCTTGATATGATACTTGGTACACAAAGCTTGAACATCCTTATTTTTAAAAGGTGGCCCATTATCCAAAATGATCTTAGATGGAATACCAAAATGATAGATGATGTTATGAAGTAGGAACTCCATGATGTGTGATCCTATCATAGTGGTAAGGGGAATAGCCTCAACCCATTTGGTGAAGTATTCAGTTGTCATGATGATGAATGTGTGTCGGCTTAAATATGGGGGTGAAATTTTACCAATTAAATCAAAGCCCCATTGCGAGAAAGGCCACAATGAATGGATTGGTTGTAAAGCCTATGAAGGTACATGTGATAGATTAGCATGATGCTGACACTTGATGCACCTTTTGACATAAGCGCAACAATCCTATTCCATGGTAGGCCAATAATAGCCCATTCGGAGGATGCACTTCATGATAGCCATGCCACTGAAGTGGCCACCACAAGTACCATCATGAGCTTGAGAAATGACCCAAGTAGATTCTTGGGGTTCTAAGCAATGAAGAAGAAGACCATCATAGCTTTGATGGTATAGTATATCTCCTAGAAAAACATATCGAGTCACTTTTTTCTTAAATGTGCATTTGGTGGCATGCGACAATCTAGAAGGGAGATTACCAAGTTTCAAGAAATCTTATATTTGAGAGAACCAATCTTGATATGGTTATGCTTGTACTAGGTGGACATCTTGCTCTCCTATAGAAATCTCTCACAAAAGTGTGGATTGATTGAGAGTTTTAGCATAGATGGTTGTGACATTATCAAAAGGGTTTTATAGAATTAGGGATCCTAAGGAAGCCATTGTATCCACAAAATGATTGGAGAAATGAGGGATAGCCTCGATGTCATACCATTCAAATTTGGTAAGCAATTTATCCACAAGGGTCTTGTATTTCTTTAAGACTAGGCACTTGCATTGATAAATCCCTTTGACTTGGTTGACGATGAGCTCAAAATCACCAAAGATGCTAAGTCACTTGATACCCATGGCAAGAGCTATTTGGAGACCCAAAAGGAGGGCTTCATACTCTACATTATTGTTGGTACATGAGAAATTAAGCTTGAATGAAAGGGGGATAGGAGTCCCTTATGGTGTGAAGAACATGATTCTGGCACCACCCCCTTGTTCACACTTAGAACCATCAAAGAATAGTGTGAGATCAACTTTGTTTTTTAGTTCATCTGGTTCTTCCAAGTCAGATAATGCAAAGACTACATCATCAAGTAGTTCGATAGTAAGAGGCTTATCATCGAGAAGAGGAGCTTCTGCTAATTGGTTGGTGATGACCTGACCCTTGATAGATTTTTGTCCAATGAATTCAAGGTCAAACTCTATCAAAAGCATGATCCACTTTGTGGTGTGACTATTATGATATGTATGACTCATCATATACCGCAAGGGGTTCTCTTTGGAGATAACATAAGTTGTTTGATTGATCATGTAATGACAAAGTTTCTTAGTGGTAAAAACCACTACTAAGCAGAGCTTCTCAACATAAGCATACTTGACTTCGTAACTAACTAAGGTGTGACTAATGTAGTAGATGGCCTACTCCTTATTAGCCTCATTATTTTGGGCCAACATAGTCCCTAAGGCAAAGTCAATGGTCGAGATATACAATAGAAAAGGTGCACCAAGTCGAGGAGGAGATAATACTGGTGTAGAAACCAAGTATTGCTTTATATCCTCAAAGACCTTTTGACAATCTTGATCCCAATGGAAAGTGACCCCCTTTTGTAGAAGATGATTAAATGATCGACATTTATCTGATAGTTGCATGATGAAATATCGGATGGCCTATATCTTCCCTTGTAAGCTATGAAGTTGCTTAAGATTGGTGGGGGGAGGCATGTTTAAGATTACCTCGACCTTGTTTGGGTCAACTTCGATGCCTTATTTAGAAATGATGAAGCCTAAAAATTTTCTAGATGTTACACCAAAAATACACTTCTTAGGATTCAATCGAACATTATGCTCCAAGAGGTGATCAAAGACCTTACATAGAACATCGATATGGTCATTGATGCAATAAATACTTTTCCAGTAGATCGTCGACATAGTCTTCGAAAATCTTATGCATGTAGTCATGAAAAATGTATGTCATTACCCATTGATAAGTAGCACCAACATTTTTGAGACCAAAAGGTATGACTTTGTAGCAAAAGGTCCCCCATGGTGTGGTAAAAGTTATTTTGGGCTGATCATCAGGATTGACTCAAATTTGATTATAGCCCGAGAAACCATCCATGAGGGAAAGCATTTCATGACCTACAATTGCATCTATGAGTGTATCAATGCTAGGGAGTGGAAATTCATCCTTAGGGCTCACTTTGTTAAGATCTCTAAAATATGTGCATATGCGACCCCCCATTCGACTTCCCAATAGGTACCATGTTGGAAACCCATTCAGGATAGTCGATGGGTTGGATGAAGCCCGTGTCCAATAATTTTTGTAATTCATATTTTATAATTAGAGCTATAATTGTGTGCAATTTTTGAAGTTTCTACTTGATAAGCTTGATCACTGGATTGAGCATCAAATTGTGGACCACTAAGTTTGGGTCCAGACCAGGCATGTCTTTGTATGACCAAGCAAAAACTTGCTTATACTCTATTAGAAGAGTGGTGAATGCAACACATTCTATATCTAAGATACCTTTCCCAATTTAAGAATCTGAGGATGTTCAGGATCAGTGTTGATGTCAATATCGATGGTCTCTTCAATTAACATGTGAGATCCCTCTTCCAATTGATGGGGAGTGGGGATCAGATGAATATCATCAACTAGATTAAAGGAGTCAGATGTGTCATTCGAATCTATCTCATCTTGGAGAATAGCTAAGGGTGGTTGTGATGAAAAATGATATGATTGTAGCATGTTCTCAAAGGGAAGAAACTCGAAGGGTGATGGTGGAAGAGCAACATGATCAAAATTGATAGCCTCAAGATCGAGGGGTAAATATTGTGAAGGGTTGCTTGGATAGAAAAGTGGAGTGGTGAGATCAATGGAGATCATGTTGATGGATGGTGGATGACCTTCATTCTTGGGTGGAAGGAGATGATTAATGCTATGGTGGAAAAAATGCGTAGGAGGTGGTTGAGGTGGAATTGGGATGATAGGGTGTGATCGAGGTGGAATGGGGATGATAGGATCCTCTAGTGGAAGAAGTTATCACCAAATGGGGAGCTACCTAGGGAATAGGTGAAGATAAAACTCATCTACATTCATGATAGGGACAATGGGGGAGGAATCCTCCTTTAAGCTATCTGAAGTGATGGATAGTGCATCAAAATTATCTTCAGACTCCTCATCAAATGAGTCAAAATTATCCATTGATAACATGGTGATTTGAAGATGATCGCTAAGAAAATGAGTATGGCTAGGATCAACATACTCATTATCATATATGTCCTCCTCAAGGCCTAGGTTAAGGCATTGAAGGGAATCTACAAGAAGTTTATCAGGCATACATATGGAGTATCCTAATCCTGACTTATCTATCGATAATTGATAATGTGGTTCCAGAGGGGTTCGAGGACCTTGCTCATAGTGACCTAGGCCATTTTTATGCCAATGGTAGTGATAAAAGTATCATAGAGAAAAGGATGGGTTTGATAGATAGTCAATGTTCATGAGAAATGACTCTTCCTCTTTCGGTATAAGAGGTGTGTTAGTAGAGGTATCGATACCTCCATAGATAAAATTTATTTGATTTGGAAAAGACCCAAGGGGGATGATGGTACCTATGGGTAGTGGTGCATTGCGAGGTCGGCCAAAGTCTCTGATTGACTCAATGAGAGGGGTGAATGTAACATCTTGCACTAAATATTCCCCAAGGCTTGGATTAGTCATATGGACTATGACTTATGAAGGAGGGGTAGATGAAGATGGAAGTGTGGACTATGATGGGATATGTATGGCAGAGGGTGGTTCCTCAAGAATGGGAGAAGTGTGGGTGGATGTTGTGGAGATGGTTGAGATTGAAGGTGTGGGAGGTGGAATGGATGATTGAGATGTGGATGCAGTAGGTGGTGAGGGTTCATGTGATGGGGATGGCATTGGTGCTTTTGATGGGTTCCTCATGGGAGGATCTGATGGATCAGAAAGGATTCCCATGGAAGTTGATGATTATGGCTATGATGGTGGTTGTGATGATGAAGGAATGGAGGTTTTTGGTGGATGATTTGAGTGTTTTATGGGGTGATTAGGTTGAATGTCCAAATGAGTGGATGGTAAGGTGGACTCATGTGGATGTGAAACCATATGGTAAAATTTGAATGGTTCTAAATCTATAGGGATGCAATGAACTTGACCTTCATGCACATATTTGATGCTTTGGTGCAATATGGAAGGTACACACTTCATATCTCTGATCCAAGGTCGACCAAGCAACAAATTATATTGCATGGCACCTTCCAAGACATGATAGAGTGTGTGAATGATTTTTAGTCCAACTTGAATAGGGAGGACCACTATCCCAATAGTGGAACACAAGGCATCATTGAAGGCATGGAGGGTGAAGGTGGATGATGCGATGTGTGATGGTGGAAGATTGAGATGTTTGAGGGTGGAAGTGGTGATGATATTAATGGAAGAGCCTATATCAATCAAGACATGCTTATAAGTAATCCCATCCACACTAGCCATGATATGTAGTGGTGGATCAGGTATTTCGATAGGTATTGTCTTGATTTCATGATCATGAAATGTTATTATAGGTTCTTTGCAATTTTGAATGTGTCCCACAAAGTTGGTGAAAGTATTGGAATCTTGTGGTTGCAATTCAATAGATTTTAGAATCTCCATTAGAGCTTCACGATGTGGAGTCGATTGTTGTATTAGCTCATAAATGGAGAGTTTTGTTGATGCCATTTTGAGACTTTGAGTAAGTCTATTTCTCAGTGTAAGGATTGGGTGAGGTGGAGGAGTGATTGGATTTGATCATGGAGGTGCCTATGACATTGAAGGGACATTAGATGGATCCATCGATTGGGTGGGTCGATTTGGATATCTTTGATTCCTTGTCACAATGTTTATCATTCCAACAAAACCTTGGTTATGTGGAGTGGCATGTACCTGATTGACCTACTTGGGTTGTTCCATTGTAATGGTAGGTATTATGGTTGCTCCATATTGAGGTAATGGGTCTTGGTAGATGCCAATGTTTTGGTTGGAAGAGGCAAGAGGGTTATCAATTTGAATTTCTTATCATTCGATCATATCTTGCACTAAGTTCTTGAATGAGTAACATGATTGGATATCATGACCCTTCTATCTATGATAGATGTAGTAGTGATCCTCCCTATAAGATTTTAATTTTGGTCAATTTGGATCTAGTGGGTGAATCTTAGGGAGGGAAATTGCTTGTGCCTCACACAATCGATGAAATATTATCACCAAGGGTTTCGATAATGGTGTGTATTGGTGAGGTGGATGATGTGGTTGAGTTGGAGGTTGATTTTGTAATGGTTGATGAGTTGGTTGAGGATGATATTGAGTAGGTGGAGGTTGAGCCTGATAGTTAGGTGATTGTGGTGGGGTTCGATTTGAGGGCCCAGGGGCACTCAAAATGACTTGATTCATAGGAGATGCCTTTTGTTGGGTTTGGTTTCCCTTAGCATTCTTGTTAGGCCATTCTTTCTTTTGGAGTTTGATATCTCCTTCTTGAATTTTGATATCCTCAATGACCTTTGCTTGGGCTAGGGCTTCCTCAAAAGTTTGATATTGTTGAAGTTGTAGTAAGAGTGAGATTTGTTTTGAGAAACTTCTAGTGAACATGCGAGTGAGATCCATAATGGGTAAGGTGAAGGGTAATTTTGTGATAACTACTCTCCATATATTACCATAATTCATGACTAGCTCATCTTCAAATTGGTGAAGGTTGTATAAGTCAGTCAAGGTAGCCTTTTTCTTGATGCTAAAGGAGAAGCATTCCAAAAATGTATTGGCCAATTGTTCAAAGGTGTAAATGCTATGATGTGGCAAATGATTGTACCACTCCAAAGCACCCCCAACAAGTGTTATAAGAAATATTTTGAGCATTAGGGGGTCACTATCTTGAAGATGAAAGCAAACATTTATAAAGTTGCTTACATGCTCTTGTGCATCTTCTTCACCTTTGAACTTGTCCAATTTGGGCATCTCAAAATGAGGTGGATACGGAGGTGATGGAATAGATGGATGAATGGGTTGATTGTTGAGCTACCGTAATGTGGGTTTTTGGTAACCCATGCTAGAGGCTTATTTTTCCAATGAATTGATTTGATCGATCAATAATTTATAGGCTTCTAGTGAGATTATGTTGGTTGCTCACCTTTGATTTTGTTGAAGTGGAGGTGGTAGATTTTGGTGTTGATGTGGTGGTGGATGTGTGTTATCAGTGAGAATTTCACCATAAGGTATGTCAAGACATGTATCGATTTGATCTTGATACTCTGGTTGAAATTCCTCATAGGTTTCGTATTCTTGTTGATAGGGGTGTAGTTGATGTTGTTCGAGGAGGAAGTGGTTCTTGATAATGAGTGGGTGGTGGTCTATGGTGTTGGGGATGAAGTGGAATTGGATGTGTATGGGGTGGAAGATTTTGATTCAAGCATGGTGGAAGATTGTGCTGTTGCATTGGGTGCTCTTGGTGATGTTGGAATTGATGAATTTGATGCACAAGCATGGGTAACCATTGGTGGATTATTCATTGTAACTATTGTTGATGACCCAAATTTGGTTTGGTTATCTAATGAAAGTGATTTATTGGGTCAACTATATGAGGGTGATTCACATGCATGTCTCAATGATGTGAATGGGTGTGCATTGTGCCCTGACCCTAGAAGGATCAATAATTTATTTCCTAAGACCACATGAGGTTGCATTAACTTGATGTTGAGGGTGAATGATTTGCTCTACATAGGTAGGTGGTGCCGAAGCACAATGGACTTGGGTAGATGTGGAAGGTTTTTCATGATTTTGGCTAGTATATGCATCCAAAAAATCATATTCATGGACCATCCAAGGGTGCTTAGTTATAATAACTTGGGCATCCCTATCTTAGTATGGAGTATATCTTTGTTCTTGATCTAGTGATATTGTAGGACGAGTCAAAATATGAATATGTGGTAATGATTTCCTAGATGCTTTAGTGTAGATATATGTGTCCTTACAGAGAACATGTAGAGTGGAATGCTTTGGATAATCAATATCGTGATCAACATCAAGGCCCGTGGGTGGATTCTAAATGATGAAGCATGATCTATTGGGGTTAGTGGGATGATAGGTGGTATGTGAATCATATTGGGCATGTTCTCCTTGAAAGCACAAGATTTCGAAAACAAAAGGAAAACTATAATTATGCAATATAAGATGAAATATAACGCTTTAATCCTATGCACAAAAACAAGGAAAGGAGATAAATTGGAGATGAAAGAAAAGATGTAAGGAAATCACAACCCTCTTTATTCAAATTTCTTATCCTCGGTTACATAGACGTCTCCTCCCTTTTTAGGGGCTAGGAGCATTAAATTGGTCTTTGTTACAATTTGTGACTTAGTCTTCCTCCTTTCGCATGCCCACGTTTGGAATGGGTGGGCCAAATGTTGCTGCCGCTTGCATTGGTAAGGTAGACTCCTCGTCGCTCCTCTAATGCTGCAACTCTGCACTCAAAGAAACAAACAAGAAAGTCAGTAGCACCTATGTATGAAAAATAAAAGATGAATCTAACGTTGGTTGAAATAAATCTAAATGAAATGAAAAACTTGACAAAAGCATAAACATGAAACTAAAAGAAATACCATGATTATGAAAGCACAAATCGCCTGTAAGTAAACTAGCAGCACTTCGTCGCTCAAAATGCTCCTTCTCTGTATCTTTTTTTTTGGGTGAGAAAACTCATCGTTTTTATAGACCCAAGGGGTCTTTTTGAATTAACATGCAAAAGTGTTTCTTTGCATGAATGCTTTTGTTTGTGAAGAGAAGACTTCTTCTTGATCAAGGGCTTCTTAACTGCCTCTGTGCATGTCTTTGCATGTTTTAGCAAAGTTCACTTGCACTCCCATGCAATGAAGGGATAGCTAAGTGGCAAATCTGAGTTGTCTTAAAAAGCTTACTCTCCTTCCCATGCAGGGAAGGGAAAGTCAATTGGCAGATGTGTGTTGTCAAAAGAACTCACTCGCACTCCTATGTCATGCATGAAAAGCTGAGTGGTAGTTCTGAGTTGTCTTAAAAAGCTTACTCTCATTCCCATGCAGGGAAGGGAAAGTCAATTGGCAGATGTGTGTTGTCAAAAGAACTCACTCGCACTCCTATGTCATGCATGAAAAGCTGAGTGGTAGTTCTGAGTTGTTATATGTCGAGATTTGACTTTTTGCCGGTCAAACCTGACAATCGTCCCACCCCGAAGCGAGCGCTGGTAATCGTCCCTGGGTGAGACGAGTATCAGCCAACACTCGTCTCTAGGTAAGACGAGTAAAACCTTCACTCGTCCCTGAGAAGGACGAGTAAAAACTGCACTCGTCCCTGGGTAGGACGAATAAGTAATAAAGTGTCTAAAAGGTGCCAAATTGGTTTTTGACTTGCAAAACTGTTGTGCGAGTGGTTAGAACCACTGTTTTAACCTCTGAGGGCTGCCCTGGGAACTATGTGTGTTAGTGCGATCAGTGCTTGTAATCACATAATCGAATTGGTGCTATTTTGGTGTCTATAGATGCCCCTTTTTGGGAAGCGTTGTGCAAGGCGCAGCGCTGAGCAAAAATATAACCAAAGCACTAATGATTAGGGTTTCTCAGTAACCTAAACAAATCTTGATGCCCCAAGTATGGAAAGGGCACGCATTCTTGAATCCTTGCTTCTGACGAGATAAGGAACTTAAATCAAGCATTAACCTGGTTCGGTGAGGTATTACTTGAACTTAGACATTGATCGATCATGAATAGGCAAAGGGCGTAACCTTTTGTTGTGGGAACCTTGAGTTCATGATTCACGAATGCCAAGTATATGATCAGTTTGTGATGATTGTTTGTTTGCTGCCCCAAGCAGGAGCGCGATTGTCATTTGCAATGATCCTTTGAATGCGTGTCATTTCCCAGACTGGGTATAATGGTGTTGATTGGCAACTAAGTGTGACTACCCCCTCAAGCGACGAATCAATGAGGAAATGACCGACATGAGAAAAGCGACGAGTCGCTTGACCCAAGAGGACGTGTGCAAGGGTGCCGTTAGATGGTTTACCGCTAAGCATGCTCGAACAGTTCCCCGACTGTTTTGACCTATTTTTTTATTTTGTTGGCATTTGTCATTTTTATGTTGTGGTTGTTTTTGTGTTTTTTTTTTTTTTTTTTGGTATTCGTCCCGTGGTGGGACGATTGCAGTGATAGCACTCGTCCTGGGGTAAGATGAGTGCGCCGCACCGGTAGTCGTCCTGGGGTGGGATGAGCGCGCCGAAGAGCGCTCGTCCCTTTGAAGGACGATTATCGAATGACAAAAAGTATAAATAGGTGAAAATGACGGATTTGGTTCATTTGCACTGTTCAGTGATTGCGATTTGGAGCTCTGGGAGGAGGAGGTAGATTTCTGATGTGAAGCGCTGCCGGATTATCTAGCCACCATGAGTGCACAGACCGGGTCGTCGAGTGGAGGAGCCGAGGCGAGACCAGTAAGTGCACTGTCTCCTCAATTGTGAATTTGAAAAATGCAAATATGTTTTTATTGTTTTTCGTTTATTGAAACATGAAACCCTAATTAATTAAATTAAAAGGTAAATGAATGGAAAACCATGAAACCAAAGACTACGCGGATGCAAACCGATGAAAACTTAGATGGAAAACCGTAGGATAAACCCAAAATGAAACTTAGAGTAACACTTAGGGTAACCATGGTTAAAAAAAATGCTTTGTTTTTTATGTGAATGGGAAAACTTAGGTCGAAACCATAGGTAAACCATGCCCATATTTTTGTGTTATGTTTATGAAATTAAAAAATGGAAAATGAATGAATTTGTTTTTTTTTGTATTGAAATGGTAAACTTAGGTCGAAACCACAGGTAAACCATGTCGATTTTTTTTTTTGTTTGTTTTTGATGAAATTAAAGATGCAAAATTGATGAATTTTTTTTTTTTTTTTGGATGTACATGTGAATGAAAGATGAAACCTGCACCGTAATCCCGGTTACCATAAACAAAACGACTATCTTGCTTATCCTCCTGTGCGAATGACCCTAGAAATTCTGAGAGTTGGCAAAAGGACAAGCTTCCTCCCTACCCAATTCCCCATGAATCCCAAGTTCTCAAAGTTGCAAAAAAACATCAAACATTTGCAAACGTCAAAATTTGACATCCTACAGTGCACACATCAAAAGGCACAAATAATAGTGATTATCATCACTCCATATTCAAATCCCTTGCTCAAAAAAAAAAAAAAAACAAAATGAGTACTATCATAAAAATAAACAGTGATTTCATTACTATAAAGAGCAAGTATCCCAATACCATTAAAAAAAAAAAAAAAAAGGGAGTCGACCTTGAATCCCTGGAATTCTCAGCATTTCGATAGGTCATGAGGTAAGCTTCAGTACCGGTTTGGTTGATAGCCTATCAGTCACTGGCAGTAAACCTCCCGCATGATGATATATTTGTCACATTAACTTGTGTGCAGATCAATGTTTGCATGTGGATGAGCTAGTTTATGGTATCTTAGATAACATCGCAGACAAATATGACTAAATACAATAAAGGATTTAGTGGAGCTAATTAGGTGATCCTCAGTACAGGTTCGGTTGAAAGCCCATTTGGCACTGGCGGTATCCTGATAAATAACACATAAACGAACTCAATTGCACACACAGGGATGTGAAATAACTTGGTTAAATTCAAGTCGAATTTATACCTTGATCAAAAGTCTTGTGAGATAAATGTATAGTCTTGGCTAGTTAGTTAAAATATCTAAATCTCAGAAAAGCTTAATTACATTTTAAAAACAACTGTCACATTTTATTCTGTACATCACCATCAAAATATATGCAAAATACAAAAACAAAGTTTTCACATGCAAAGTCGTTCCACAAAGTCATCCCATTAGTATCGCAAGTCAGTCAAATCTTGTACAGTCTATGGTGCATCGACAAACCATCAACAATTCATTTCATTCATTCCATAAGCATACATCATGCAAATTAGAATCATCACATTCATAATCGCATATGCATACATCAATGTAAAAACATGTACATAAAAATAAATCATACAAAAAAAGATAAACACCAAAAAGAATCATCTGTATATATATCATCCAAAATGCCCGCAGGCTACAATACCCAGTCATCTGACCCCGCACAATCCAAAATCTCAAAAACCCCCAGCCTAGGGCGTCGGCCACCATGATCACGCAGGATCGATGCGACGAGAGCTACCCCCCGTGGTATCTGTCCTCTACGACCTCTCAGGGTGACTGCTCGCCCCTGCATCACGCCCACTCGCTCCGCCCTCCTCTCGTCGCCTGCGTCGGGATGATGCCGACTGCTCCATCCCGCTGTCTCTCGTCCTGGACGACGAGCCACTGGCCGGCAGCTCTGGTATTCATCCACCCAGGCGGATAATCTCACCCTCCATCTTCGATCGATGCCGCCCCCAAGCGGCCTCTCGTCGCCCCCAATCTGCCTCCCGTCGCCTCCAATCTTCCTCCCGTAGCCTCGACTCTGCCTCCCACCTACGGTAGTACGCGATGGCGTCATCGCGCTGTGCTAGCTACACCCGTAGGAGATCCCTCTCCCGTGCAGCATCTGTATCCCCCACCTGCTGGTGAACCGCAGCCCCTACGCTCCCCCGCCCTACCAACTGTGTCCGCAGGAGATACCTCTCCTACGTCATCTCTGCCAGCTCTCCATCTCGCCTCTGCAATAATCCCGTCAAACGCGCTACCTCAACGTGCAACTCTGCCTCTGTCTCCCCCAAGCCAGCCTGCTCTGGAGCATCCTGCATCTCCTGCTGCTCCTCCTCCCCAAAGTCATCTCCCACCTCTGCCACCTCCACCATCTCTACATCTACAAGAGCTCCGGAAACAAAAGGAAAACTATAATTATGGGAAAGCACGAGATTCCGAAAACAAAAGGAAAACTATAATTATGCAATATAAGATGAAATATAACGCTTTAATCCTATGCACAAAAATAAGGAAAGGAGATAAATTGGAGACGAAAGAAAAGATGTAAGGAAATCATAGCCCTCTTTATTCAAATTTCTTATCCTCGGTTACATAGACGTCTCCTCCCTTTTTAGGGGCTAGGAGCATTAAATTGGTCTTTGTTACAATTTGTGACTTAGTCTTCCTCCTTCCGCATGCCCACGTTTGGAATGGGCTGGCCAGATGTTGCCGCCGCTTGCGTTGGTAAGGTAGACTCCTCGCCGCTCCTCTAATGCTGCAACTCTGCACTCAAAGAAACAAACAAGAAAGTCAGTAGCACCTGTGTATGAAAAATAAAATATGAATCTAACGTTGGTTGAAATAAATCTAAATGAAATGAAAAACTTGACAAAAGCATAAACATGAAACTAAAAGAAATACCATGATTATGAAAGCACAAATCGCCCGTAAGTAAACTAGCAGCACTTCGTCGCTCAAAATGCTCCTTCTCTGTATCTTTTTTTTTTGGTGAGAAAACTCACCGTTTTTATAGACCCAAGGGGTCTTTTTGAATTAACATGCAAAAGTGTTTCTTTGCATGAATGCTTTTGTTTGTGAAGAGAAAACTTCTTCTTGATCAAGGGCTTCTTAACTGCCTCTGTGCATGTCTTTGCATGTTTTAGCAAAGCTCACTTGCACTCCCATGCAATGAAGGGTTAGCTAAGTGGCAAATCTGAGTTGTCTTAAAAAGCTTACTCTCCTTCCCATGCAGGGAAGGGAAAGTCAATTGGAAGATGTGTGTTGTCAAAAGAACTCACTCGCACTCCTATGTCATGCATGAAAAGCTGAGTGGTAGTTCTGAGTTGTCTTAAAAAGCTTACTCTCATTCCCATGCAGGGAAGGGAAAGTCAATTGGCAGATGTGTGTTGTCAAAAGAACTCACTCGCACTCCTATGTCATGCATGAAAAGCTGAGTGGTAGTTCTGAGTTGTTATATGTCGATATTTGACTTTTTTCCAGTCAAACCTGACAATCGTCCCACCCCGAAGCGAACACTGGTAATCGTACCTGGGTGAGACGAGTATCAGCCAACACTTGTCTCTAGGTAAGACGAGTAAAACCTTCACTCGTCCCTGAGAAGGACGAGTGATGCAGGAGCATCCGATGAGGGAAAAGCAATCTTGCATCTTCCAAATATTTTTAGTTTCCTTTCTAAGTTCTTTGCACTTAGATCTATTATTTTCAAGTACTGTGAAAGGTTTGTGAAGCAAGTTTTGGTTTGGAAGGTTTTGAGAGGCAAGGAAGGGAGGGGTCGCGAAATCGTGACCCCAACGCAGCGTTGCAACTTTGGTGAAGTTTTGTCGCGATATCGCGACGTCGCGATATCGCGACAGTAATGAAAGGAGGAGGCGAGAAGTCTTCAAACGTCGCGATATCGCGACGTCGCGATATCGCGACGGTAATACAAAGAAGGGGAGGAGGAGCTCTAGACGTCGCGATATCGCGACGTCGCGATATCGCGACGGTCTTCGAAGGCAAAGCGGAGGAAGGAGTCCTGTCGCGATATCGCGACAGTCGCGATATCGCGGCCAGTGTGAAGCCGACACGTGGCAAGCGAAAGGCATGGCAAGGTATCATTAAAGTGAAGGCACAAAAAAGAAAGGAGGGGGAGAAGTATGAAGCAGTGGAGTTGGAGTTCGGTCGCGATATCGCGGCCAGTAAAGGGGCGACACGTGGCGGTCGTGAAGGGGGACACGTGGCGGTCGCAAAGGACAGAGTTGACACGTGGACGGCCGCGTGTAACTTAACATTTGAGAAGGGCGCGTGTTTCAAATTTTTACGTCAAAGAGAAGGCGTGGCCAGTTCTACAAAAAAAAAAAAAAACAGTTGCGTGTGTTGAAACCAGAAAAGGGCCACGACCACGTATATTTTATTGTTGGTAGAGTGACAGGTACGGACATTGAACCAGACACAGGCGATGGCCATTATGGAGGAGCTGACAGTACAAGGACGGTCAGAACGACGCGGCCAGTGCAGGAAGACCATTAATGCCGATACCTTGGTAGATCGGGCAGATGGCCGTTTAAGACTGATATTTCGAAAATCCCGGAGGAGGGAAATTTGAATTTGAAATTATATTTGGTGGAGGCATTGATTTCCTGGAGGGACCGGGACCTCGTTAAAAAGACAAAATTTTTGTTTTCGGGAGGACGGCGGACCGGAGAACAGAGAAGTAGAACAGAGAAAGAAGAGAGCCGAACTCGGCCTTTGTAAAGCCTGCGGGCTGTTGCTTTCAAGCTTGTAATTATTTTTTTTTTCAAATTTTAATGAAAAGGCAAGTTTGTTGAAGTGTTCCATTCTCGGTGCCCCGTCAGTGGTATCAGAGCCCGTAGCTCCTGAGCGTACAACAGACCACCGAAAGAGAGAGGCAGTTGTACCAGGACGTGTGGGAGGGCTTGAGTTCAGAGAAGATGCCTCCGAGAAGAAACCCGGTGGGTGGCAGAGGCATGGCAGCGAAAGATTTCCGGGCATTGCAGCGGCAAGTCCAGGCCCTGCAAGAAGAGCTACGCAGAGGACGTGAGCCGAGAAGGGATGCAGACAGTGAGGATGAAGTGGAAGAGGAGAATGAGTTTGAAGAAGAGGAGGAAGATGTAGACCCGACACAGGCCCGGCTATACAAGGCCATATCCCAGATCGGGAAGAGGCCGAAGTTAGAGGTTCCCACGTATTCCGGGAACTTGAACCCAGAGGAATTGATAGACTGGGTGAATGAATTAGAAGAATACTTCGAATACGAAGAAGTTGAAGACCCTAACCGGGTCAGATTTGCTAAGACCCGACTGAAGGGTCATGCTAGCATTTGGTGGAAGGGGGTACAGCTGGAGAGAAACCGAAGAGGAAAAGAACGGATTACCAGGTGGGACAGAATGGTGGAGAAATTAAAAAGACAGTTCATCCCTGTTGACTATGAGCTGGATCTGTTACGTAAAATGCAAAGCTTGAGGCAGATGAACAGACTCGTTCAAGAGTACACGGAGGAATTCTATAAAATCTCCATCAAGACCGAGCATTTGGAGGCAAGCAAAGAAAAAGTGGCCCATTTCATTAATGGGTTGAGGCCCAGTGTTCAGGAGGAGTTGAGTTTGGTTCGGGTAAGCACCATTGAAGATGCTTACCAGTTTGCTTTAAAGGTGGAAGAAAAGCTGAACCGGAGGTTTGACAACAAGCAGAAAGTGAAAGAACCGGGAGGAAAGAACGGTGGAAAGAAAGAAGGAAAGGAAGAGAAGAAGGAAGAAGAGAGCAGCATCCGGGATCAGAGAGAAGAGGAAGACCCAAAACCGCAAGTTCAGAATGATAACTACCCGAGAGGAAGGGGTAGATCTGGACGTGGGAATGAAAGGGGAGTATTCCGTGGAACATGTTTCCACTGTGGTGAAGAAGGGCATCGTGCATTCGAGTGTCCACAACACCGGGAAAAGACGAACAAGAAATCGGTGGGTCCCGCCAGAGCAGTTGTGGCAGTTGAAGATGCTGATTCAGAACATTCTGAAGAAGCTGAAAAGGGAGAAGCCATGATTGTGAGAAGGACCATGCTGGTGGAAGAAGACAAATCTGAACAGAGGAGAAGCCTGTTCCGTACCCGGTGCAAGAGTGCAGGCAAAGTTTGCAATGTGATCATCGACAATGGAAGTACAGACAACTTAGTTTTCGAGGAGATGGTTACTAAGTTGCAGTTGGAGAGAAGGAGACACCCGCACCCGTATCGGATTGCGTGGTTGCGGAAGGACCACAGAGCTTGGGTCCGGGAACAGTGTTTAGTCACGTTCCAGATTGGGAGATACCAGGATGAAGTCCTGTGTGATGTATTCCCTATGGATGCATGCCATTTGCTATTGGGCAGGCCATGGCAATTTGATCGGAGTGCGGTGCATGATGGCCGTGCAAATACTTATTCCTTGGTGAAAGATGGAATGCGGCACAAGTTGAAGCCATTGCAGACCGAAGATGAGAAGGTGTGCAGTAATGCCAGAATTTGCCTGGTAGAGGGCAGAAAACTTTGCCAAGAAGCAGGATTTGAGCCGGATATAAAGGTTGATGAATGTTCGAAGATATTGCAAGGGACGCAGCCCGAACAGCGTAGAAGTGAAGGTCACTTCTCCTTCTTACCCGGGGTGTCTGATGCAGGAGCATCCGGTGAGGGAAAAGCAATCTTGCATCTTCCAAATATTTTTAGTTTCCTTTCTAAGTTCTTTGCACTTAGATCTATTATTTTCAAGTACTGTGAAAGGTTTGTGAAGCAAGTTTTGGTTTGGAAGGTTTTGAGAGGCAAGGAAGGGAGGGGTCGCGAAATCGTGACCCCAACGCAGCGTTGCAACTTTGGTGAAGTTTTGTCGCGATATCGCGACAGTAATGAAAGGAGGAGGCGAGAAGTCTTCAAACGTCGCGATATCGCGACGTCGTGATATCGCGACGGTAATACAAAGAAGGGGAGGAGGAGCTCTAGACGTCGCGATATCGCGATGGTCTTCGAAGGCAAAGCGGAGGAAGGAGTCCTGTCGCGATATCGCGACCAGTAAACAGCCGACACGTGGCAAGCGAAAGGCATGGCAAGGTATCATTAAAGTGAAGGCACAGAAAAGAAAGGAGGGGGAGAAGTATGAAGCAGTGGAGTTGGAGTTCGGTCGCGATATCGCGGCCAGTAAAGGGGTGACACGTGGCGGTCGTGAAGGGGGACACGTGGCGGTCGCAAAGGACAGAGTTGACACGTGGACGGCCGCGTGTAACTTAACATTTGAGAAGGGCGCGTGTTTCAAATTTTTACGTCAAAGAGAAGGCGTGGCCAGTTCTACAAAAAAAAAAAAAAAATAGTTGCGTGTGTTGAAACCAGAAAAGGGCCACGGCCACGTATATTTTATTGTTGGTAGAGTGACAGGTACGGACATTGAACCAGACACAGGCGATGGCCATTATGGAGGAGCTGACAGTACAAGGACGGTCAGAACGACGCGACCAGTGCAGGAAGACCATTAATGCCGGTACCTTGGTAGATCGGGCAGATGGCCGTTTAAGACTGATATTTCAAAAATCCCGGAGGAGGGAAATTTGAATTTGAAATTATATTTGGTGGAGGCATTGATTGCCTGGAGGGACCGGGACCTCGTTAAAAAGACGAAATTTTTGTTTTCAGAGGACGGCGGACCGGAGAACAGAGAAGTAGAACAGAGAGATAGACCAGAGCCGAACTCGGCCTTTGTAAAGCCTGCGGGCTATTGCTTTCAAGCTTGTAATTATTATTTTTTTTTCAAATTTTAATGAAAAGGCAAGTTCGTTGAAGTGTTCCATTCCCGGTGCCCCGTCAACGAGTAAAAATTGCACTCGTCCCTAGGTAGGAAGAATAAGTAATAAAGTGTCTAAAAGGTGCCAAATTGGTTTCTGACTTGCAAAACTGCTGTGCGAGTGGTTAGAACCACTGTTTTAACCTCTGAGGGCTGCCCTGGGAACTATGTGTGTTAGTGCGATCAGTGCTTGTAATCACATAATCGGATTGGTGCTATTTTGGTGTCTACACTCCCATAGGTGGATCAAGATCTTGGTAAGAGGACACATTAGGCTAATCCTCTTGTTGGTCCTGTTGAAAATGATCAACGACTTATGGTGATGGATTAGGAGTGTTTGCTCATGATTGAGCTTAACTCCATGTCACAACCATAAGCTAGGCAAATGGAGTGCACTTTTTTATCTATACAAACAAAGCAAGAAAAGCAAACAAGCAATATTGTTTTATCATTAATGTTGTTTGTTTGTGAAATATTTTTTATTTTGAATTTTTTGTCTTTTATTTTTTTGATGTGTCTCTTTGAAATCCTATTCCTAAAATGACTAATATGGATGGAATGAGCGCTACATAAAAAGGTATTTTGCATACACCCATGTCAAGGAATATGACACAAACGATCAATATAGCTTCCTAGGATGATAGATAGATGATAGGTATCCTTATAGAAATAAACTACCCCCAAAGAAGGGGTTGTGTTGTCTAAATATTGCTACTTGTTCAATCAAGCTTCCGCTTAACCCTCGAGAAGGCCTGAATAAGAACGATAGTTACATTCCACTGATTGTTAAGCATTGTGGTTAAAGGGAACTTAAACCTAACCCACTATGGGATGTATTCAAGATTAGGGGGATTCTCGATGATGAAATCTGAAAAACCACTCATAGTGGCTACTATGGCTTTTAGGGGCCAATCCATGGTGGGAGATGAAAGCTCACGTCGCACGATTGCTATCAGCAATTGATGATTAAATCCAACTTGTGAATGTTTAAATGTTGTGTGAGTGTGTGAATTCCTTTTTATTGTAAAAAATGAGAACAAAGAGCACACATTAATTTTTACTAATGCAAAAATATGATTATAAAGTGAAATATTCCCTAAAATTATTATTTTATGCTCCTACAAGTAGCACTGCAAGAAATACAAAAATGCACAGAGATCATCTTTGGTCGAGATGATTGAAAACAAGGGATCATCTCGATAAGGGATAGTTACAACTAAACAAATTAAGCCCTAAAAAAGAAATCAATGCAGCTATGTATTTTTTTCTTCAAAACCATAAAAATAGGGTAAGGAAATGCAGATACTAACCTTGAAGGCCTACGTTTGATGTAGAAATGTTAATCTGCAACTATTCCAACTCAAGTTAGAGATCATCTTAGGCTGAGATGTTTTACAGATAGGGATTGTCTCAGGTAGAGACGATTAAGTCTAAGGACCTGTAATCACTAAAATAAAAAATATTTAGTCATTTCACTGATATAAAAAAATAACAATATGATGAAAAAGGAGGACCTGAAGGTCCCATCATGATCACCATTTGAAGGATGGAAATTTACACCATGAAATTGAACAAAATGCTTAAAGCAATAAAAAAATAAACTTTGTATTAATATTGTATTTCTAGGGTTACAGAGAGTCCTCTCAAGAGGCTCTTTATAAATGATACAAAATATTACAATAGGGGTGAGATTCCCCTTTTTCTTGATAAAGAGATGTAATATTGATGTTTCTATGCTAGTACGTCACTTGGAAAGTGGGTGTTTTTGCAACCGTCATGTGAGATGAGATCTAGAGCCTTTCACTATCCTCGAATCCTGTAACCTGCACACAGAGGAAATGATAGAAAATAAATAGCATATGTGGGTGAGGTCCACTAGAAGTGGGACCCATATCAGATCAAGTTAGGTTTTAATAATAGAACAAAATAAATGATGCATGGGATATAAAGATTGATTTTAAATGCAGTAAACATGAAATATCTATGCTAAAAAGTAATTAAAACTTAAAAACCTCTTACCTGATCATGATTATATCGGGTTGAGATGATTTTATCTATGAACCATCTTAGGACAAGATGATCACTGTCACAGGTCTGATTTTCAATACAATTAGGTCCCGAATGTGATCAAGGTAATGTGCTATTGTTTTCAATGGTGGATGTTTGAGTATGAAGATGAATGAACAAACATAGGTGATAAACAATGTAGCATGAGTGATCATGCAAGGGAGAAGAGTGTAGCTTCTAATCTTGAGCGGTGATTCAACAACATCATTTTTAGCAGTAAGAGGGCTTGGTAAATTAGTTTCAACAATACTTCATGGTGAATAGTTTTGGCTTTTGCAAATCTAAAAGTAGAGGGGGGAGTGCCCTTTTATAGGCCTCCCAACAAGAGGCCAATGAGGCAGGTAGCATTTAGGGGTAGCTTGATTAGCTGCCAGTAGATGACTGTAGGTTGTAGGTGAAATTGTTACCTACAGGTTAATTGGCACCAGCGCAAAGTCAGGTGTGATGTTCTGGCCTACGTGTGGGTGCTAACAAGTAGTTTAATTTCATGTCATTTTTTTATTTTTTGGGACCATCTCAGGTTGATACGGTTATACCTCCTATGGGTAAAGTTTTCTATTACTAAAGAAAACCATGGGGTCGAGGCTATCCAAAGTGGATTGTGCAGGCTAGAAAGGAGGATTTTTGGGACTCTCCTTAAGATGATGCATTTGAGGTGTCTAATATAATAATGTGCAATAAATGCACAAGTTTCATGTGCAAGTGTGTAGATGTGCATAAGTATCTATATATAAGGAAGTGCTTAGTGAAGAGTCATGTCTAGGTGTGCATACAAGATAGAGTCATGTGTATGTAAGTGTCAAATAGAGAAGCCAAGAGTCATGATACTTGGCATAAGGAAAGGAAGAGTCAAGTAACCAAAAATTCATCCTACAATGGCTATTTATTACTCCATACTGAATATTGCCTACATAGCTTATATTGTCTACATTGTCTACATAGTGAGCATAGAAAGCATTATTATTATATGAGAGTTTTATGAAACATTTGTAAGAGAAATAGTAATAAAGATTACATACATTTAAGAAACTATTTTAAGTTGTGCTATATGCTTTGTACATGTATGATTTAGGCTATTACATTCATATTTTTGCATATTAATGAATGTTAGTTGATATATTATAAGCCTTGATTTACATATTAGTTGGCTCATATTATTCTGGTTACATTATTATATTGATCTTACTATATTGTGGTTATCATTTATTTTATCCTATGAGTTTCATATTAATATTAAGTCTTCAAAAACCATCAAAGGAGTGGTGAGGGAATAATAATTACGACTCTAGGGCAACATCACCAAGGATAGTAAGGAAAATTCAAAGGAACACAAACTCATCGTGGATGATGATCGTATAAACAATTTTAAAACGTCGAAGATGGCTAATTTAGTGAGAAGGCCCAACTGGTTATGGATGGATCTAAGGGTTCAATGGAGAACTATCAAATAAATATTGTTAGCTTAGGGAAGTTCCTTGAATGGAGGTAAGATGTTTTTTATCTAGTCTAGTTCATTCTCTAACTTAGAATTTGTCATGGATGATCTGAGAGGGGCTATATTAGAGATGGGTTGAGATATGGTCAAGAAATTTTGAGAAAATGTTGAAGGGAAATTGTTGGTGGAATATAGGTTATATTTTGAGCACTAGTAAGAAAAGGGTTGGTAGGAATGAACTATGAAAGAAACTGTTGAGAAGCAACACACCCCCACTAAAAAAATGAATTTCCATCCTTTGAAAATATTTAGCTTTCATTTTACAGTAGGGACCCTCTTGATGTTTTTCAGGTTTTTATTCCAAATTTTGCTTGCCTCCTTCTTCTTCAAGTTTTGCATATACCAAAGTATCCAAGTAGGCTTGCCTATGGCTTTGATTTCAATTTAGAATTCATTTTTAAAATGTTAGAGTCATTTATGAGTAAAGAAAATCTTTCACTAAATATGTAAAAATGCAGAATGCATATGAATTCATTAGGAGTCAAAACTTCCATTTTTGGAAAAGTCGCGATATCGCGACACTTTCCATTTTGAAAACGTCGCGATATCGCGACACTTCCATTTTTGGAAAAGTCGCGATATCGCGACACTTTCCATTTTTGGAAATGTCGCGAAATCGCGACGGGTCTTAGAAGAATTGGTTAAGTGCTGGAAACGTCGCGATATCGCGACACTTCCATTTTTGGAAAAGTCACGATATCGCGACACTTTCCATTTTTGGAAATGTCACGAAATCGTGACGGGTCTTAGAAGAATTGGTTAAGTGCTGGAAACGTCGCGATATCGCGACACTTCCATTTTTGGAAAAGTCGTGATATCGCGACACTTTCCATTTTTGGAAATGTCCAAAATCACGACAGGTCTTGGAAGAAAAGGTCAAGTGCCGGAAACGTCGCGATATCGCGACACTTCCATTTTTGGAAAAGTCGCGATACCACGACACTTTCCATTTTTGAAAATGTCGCGAAATCACGACGGGTTTTGGGAGAGAGAGCAAGTGCGAAGGAAGGTCGCGATTTCGTGACATGTCGCGGTTTCGCGGCAAAAGGGGCAAGAAGAAGCTAAGGCATAGAAGGTTCGTCGTGATGGAAAAGTGCCTAAGGCAAGGAAGGTGTCACGAAATCGTGACACAAAATAGAAAGGCGCCTAAGGCAAGGAAGGTGTCGTGAAATCACGTCGCGAAATTGCGACACGACAAAAAAAAGAAAGAAGGGGACGTCGCGATTTCGCGACATGTCCGGAAATCGTGACATGTCACGATTTCGCGCATGTCGCGGTTTCACGACAGAGAGAAGAAGCCAAAATAGAAAACAGATGGAGGAAACGTCGCGTTATCGTGACACGTGTCAAAAAAAAAAAGCCGACATATAATGAACATTAAGGTTTTAAATTAATAATATTAAAATACTAATCCTTGTTTGTCTTTTGCAGAAAGCCAGCCGGCGATTGCATACTAGCGGAAGTAATGGCGAAAAAGACAAAATAAGCACGGATTAAATGAAGGCCGTCAGATGGAAATTTGAGATGCCGAGAATTGTTGGTTCATCCAGATTTTATAGATCTGGCCGCAAAGAGACTTTACGGTGACTAAGCAGTTGCCCATTTAATGGAATATGTTGGCAATTGACCGAAAAATGAAAATATCTACACACAATTATCGGAATTTGCCGATGGACGCATTTAACAAGAGAATTTATGGTGAAAGTAATGGCGTGCGAGAGAATTTCAACTCAGAGGCGGCTCTGCGAAGATAGAATGTCGAGAGAAATCGGTAACTCATCCGAATTTTCTCGAGGAATTAATGAGACCCTCTCGGATGATGCACCAAGAAGATGAAGATACCTTCACACGCAGTGCCCATTTATGGAATATATCGACGACCGACCAGAAAATGAAGATATTTACTTGCAATTATAGATGGATGAGAATAATATCAGATCATGCCTTCTCCATTTATGGCAAGTAACTGCACTAAGATTTGCAGAGTGGTTAGGGTTTATTCAAAACTCTATTTTTAAAGGGGCTTATATTGTAAAACCCGGTAGTAAGGTTAAGAGGATAAAATTTAGGGTTTGAGAAGAAGATATTTCTAAAAAGATCAGGGTCTATCCTGGGTCTATAAATACTTCTTCTGAATGTAAATCACGGGAGGCGAAAACTTAGAAATAAAAGCTATTGGAGCAATTTCTTGCAAATCTTGTTTGAAAGCTTTGTTCTGGACTTAGAGTTGGTGTGATTTTCGTTTTCTGTGATAGCATGGCCAGGAGCCTAATCTCTTTCGGATTGTGATAAGTTCATCTTCTTTTGTTTCCGTTTCATTAAGGTTTATTTAAATTATGTTG
This sequence comes from Wollemia nobilis, assembly GCA_028583015.1. NCBI lineage: Eukaryota > Viridiplantae > Streptophyta > Pinopsida > Araucariales > Araucariaceae > Wollemia > Wollemia nobilis. Next base: position 549,258 of record JAQPPZ010003378.1, read on the forward strand.
TAGATCTGTGTTACCAGGATTGGATATGCTTGCTAGGCTTCATTTTCTTTATTGTATGTTAGGGAAAATTACAGATTTAAGGTTCAGGCCTGTTCTAATTGCTCTATCCTCACTGTGCGAGCTAGGCTGCTGGTGAGAGATACCAATTTTAACCGACTTCCCTTCTGTTTGTGATTTTCTTTCAGATCTGTTTCCGTCCTGCTCTTTGCCTTGGAAGTGATCTTAGAAAAGTCGGACACTTTCCTCTTTTATTTGTTCTATTGTAAGCTAACGAAAAAAAAAAATTGGTGGTTTTGGGTTTGCGGGTTATTTCTTCCCTACTCCCCCCTCTCCTTCAATTTTTATCTTTCTTTAAATTTGTCTTTTATTTAAATCTGCTAAAGCATAAAGAGCTAGATCAAAGAACTGATTGTAAATCTGATTATCCACAAAGATAACCAACTCCAAAAACATTACTGAACTAAAGTCCCGAGCCCGTTGTAAGGTAATAGACAGTCCACTTGAAACTATTTCAGAAGCGGAAAAGAGTGAATAGACATTCGACCCAACTCTGTAACTCACACCTTGGATATCCAGCAAGATCCTAAAGTGAGTGGGATTTATCCCGTATAAGTGTTATCGGTATTTTATGCTCATTCTTCACAGGGTGTGTATAAAAGTCGAACCAACATTTAAAATTGGCGCTAGAAGGAGGGCCCACTGAACTTCGTTCAGTATTGTAAGTTGTCTATGTAGAGTCTAGTATTTTATCTTTTGAATCCTTTTCCCTCCTCTTCAGCTCTTTTAAAACTTGTTTGTTTGAGTTTTTGCCTAAACAGCGAAACTCAACACCAATATTTAAAATTGCTAGAAAAGAGGACCTGAAGTTCAGTAGTCTGTTAAGGATTGTAAGGTTGTAAGTGCTGGTGAAAAGTTGGATTCTAATTATAGAGTAACAAGGTCCCACTCCAGAGCTGGAGAGCTCCTTGTGCCTGAGTTAGAAACTCCCAGAAGAAGCAACCTCAGAAGGGCCAAGTCCTTGTCTGAAATAGTTTTATCACCACTTGTAGTTACTCCAACTGCAACTGAAAATATCATTGTCAATCAAGTAATAATGGCAAACTGGTTGGGTTCCATTGCCTTAAATATCCCGGGTGCAGCCCATGACCTGCCTAGAAATCCTGAGAGATATCTTCCCAGATACAAGCATGATGGAACTAGGACAGCAGAAGAACATCTAGTAGCATTCAAGAATGCTCTAAAATTGTTAAATGTACAGCATGAAGATGTGGCTTGCAGATTGTTCCCGTTCACTCTCCAGGAGGGAGCTTACGACTAGTTTCTAAATCTCACTAACGATTCTATTACCAGTTGGAATGACTTGGAAAAGGTTTTTGTATCGCAGTTTGGTGAAGTAATAGATCCCAGTGTATTATATCAGTAGTTTTCTAGTATTAAAAGAGAAATAAATGAATCTGTCAGATCTTACAATGTCAGATTTCAGAAGGCTTATGGTAGACTGACTGGTTATTATGTGCCAAATGCAGACCTGGCATTAGATATTTTTAGGAATTCTCTAGATCCAATGACTTCTGTTTTCTTGAAAAGAGATCCCTCTATTACCAATTTAACAGAGGCTTACAAAGAAGCTTTGGTTCTGGAAAGACAGTTGGGACCCCAACCTTTAAATGCTCATCAAATTCCTTTGGTCACACAAGGTACCCCTGTCTTCAATCCCATACCACATCAGATGATGTTGCCAGTATGTCAAACTCCACCATCAGGAAATCCATTGGTTGTAGCACCTGTTGAAAATGTACAGAATCCAGGTAAAGAAGCTGATAACACAAGAGTTGAAGAAGTTTCAAGGGTAGTCCAAAAGTTGGCAAATGACTTTTTGACTTTCAAAAGGCAAGTGTCCACCGACGAAAACCCAAACAGGTTTTCTTATCAGCAGAATAGATTCACTCGGCCCCCATACGAGCCCAATAAGGATTATAAAGGTAAAGGGCATGATGTAAATATTTGTGATTTAGCCTTGCCTAACTGGTGCAGGATTCATGGAACGTCTCAGCACGGGGAGTTGGATTGTTTGGAATTCTGTAATGCCTTTGAAGCTCTTTTTGGTGAGTTGGTTTCTCCTGAACATCAAAGAACTACGGATGCCCCAAGTTCATCCAGCCATAGTGCAGCTATGGTCTTAGATTCTTTCACTTTCCCAGAAGAATCAGAGAATGTTGTGGAGCTACCCATGGATGAAGTACAGGCTTTTCAACAATACAGGAGGGACAACTACAACCTCAGAAACAGAAATCCGGAGCCCAACACTACATCTACCCCTCCGGACAACTCCCACAGTGTTCCTCCAGATCCATCTTCAAGCAATAACCCATCCCCACCCAAGGGAGGAAATCCGAGAGGACCAGATGCATTTGTCCCTCCACTCAATAAGGGATATAATATAGTGGAGGACATGAAGAAGATCAAAGCCAACATCACTCTTCATGAGCTGGCCCAAATTTTTGAACAAAGGGATAACCTGATCAAAACATATTCTGAACCTACTACCAAACCTTTGGAAAAGGGAAAGAAGATGGCAAATGCAAATGTGGCCATGTATAAAGAGAAGACTGAAGTTCCGCCTTTTCTATTGACTGTCCGAATATTTGGGAAAAACTTACACAACTGTCTGGTAGATTCGGGTGCTTCAGCTAATGTTATGCCTTTGGCCATTTGTCAATAGTTGGGTTTAACCCCAATGAACTCCGAGATGAGAGTCGTCCAATTAGATAAATCAGAGGTTAAAGTGGTAGGTGAACTTCAGAATATACATATCCAGCTAGCATCTGAGCCAAGAGCGCAGCACAGAATTGATATTCGGGTGGTGGATATTCCTGTAGGATACGGGATGCTTTTGAGCAGGGATTGGTCAAAATCATTGAATGGGTATTTGGCTACTGATTTCTCGCATATGTGGTTACCCTGGAATGGTTTTGCAAATCAATTAAGAATCAACAGAGAACCAAGATATAAACTCATGATCATAGAGTATAATGCCAAGAATGAGGCCTGCTAATCTTGTTGAGGGCTATTATATCGGGGTTTATAATTTGACAACTACTCAAAGGGAGAAACCGGTTAAAGCTCACCAAGATCACGATAATGAAGTTGGGATGCTTCATATTGATGAAGCTAAGTCTAAGCAAGGTTATGGTACAGGGCCTGTTCTTAAAGGACCAAAAAATCAAACCGATTTTATGTCTTATCGCTTGTAGTTTCCCTGCACTAATAACTTGGTAGAATATGAAGCATTAGTACCAGGATTAAAATTTGCTTTACATTACTTTGATCATGCAGATACGAAAACTCGTATGTTGGACTTGTTTGATTTGCAGGGTGGACGACTTCAAGCCGTAGAGCATTTTAGTCGGCACCAAGAGACAGTCAAGCGCTGGCTTGACGAGAGGGCCAATTCGAAGGCTTTCAAACTTGCAGACCTGGTGTTTTTGTGGGACAAAGCCCATGAAAAGAAGCGTAAAAACACCAAGCTGCAACCTTTATGGACAGGGCCATACCAGATTGCCAAAACCCTGGGTAATAATGCATTTTCTCTACAGGACCTGGAGGGTAATTTTTTGAACCTTCCTGTTAATGGTCAATATCTAAAGCATTATTTCTTAGCTTTTCCATCCAATACATCGATTGAATAAATCACAAAGACGTTGTAACATGTGTATACATTGTAAATAAGCTTTGAAGTAGTTGGTTTTCATTTTATTTTGTGTATATATTGTAAATAAGCTTTGAAGTAGTTTGTTTTATTTTATTTTGTTTGATTTTAAAGGTCTGTGTTTTATCCTTTGGGGTCTACAAAGAGGACTTGGGGTCTATACAAAGTAGTTTGTTTTATTTTATTTTGTTTGATTTTAAAGTTCTGTGTTTTATCCTTTGGGGTCTGTACAAATTTCTTTAGCTTTTAAAAATTCTATTTTTTTTTAGTTTTGCCTGGGCAGTAAAGAAATAAGTCAACCTTCTAAAATTGTTTTATTTCGAGTTCAAAATCCAAGTGTTCATTTTGTTTTATTCTAATTGAGAGATAGTCTTCTTAAAGCTGAACAGTGGAACTATTTTGTTATTCGGAACAACGGTAGAAAGATGATTGGATTTTGTGTCTTGCTTGCCACAATTATTTTAATTATAAAGAAACTGCTATACTGTTTGGCTGGAGAAACTCCCAGGGAATCCAAGAAAAGTTGGTCGTAAGAGGGGACTCTGATTCATGAAATTATTTGAGTATCCATAGAGGCTATCAGTACCCAGGCTGAAGCAGTTCCAGATCGATGAAATTTAAAAAAAAAAATTGTTCTTTTTTTAAGGCTTTTCAGATTTCGGTATATTTCAAAGGAGAGAGAGAGAAGGTGAAAGTTGAGCAAGACAACATAAAACTGGCACTCTGTTATTTTCTATACAAAAAAAAAAAAAGAAAAAGTTATGTAATGAAAGAGATAGCCAAGGCTTCAGAAGATGTTTTCTTTTACCAAGTTGTAGATACTACCTCACAGTTGTGGATCAAGGTCGTGAAAATCTAAAGAGTAACTCTGTCGAGGCTGTAAAAGGCTAAACTAGTAAACAGAGCCCTACTCGGTTTCCCCTTTCACAACTTGGTTTCCCCTTTCTAGAAAACTCTGATCAATCCAGAGTACAACATTCGAAGGCCCAGTCATTCTTGAAGAAAGTTTTATACGCTTATAATTGCACATCAGAAATCTTCCTTAAGTGATTCAACCTAGTATGTCCTTGGGAAATTTTAACAACTATCAGGTAGTAGTTAAATTATTTTGAAGAATATTTGTGGCAAGGCATGGTACATGGTCTATGTTGTTTTGAAACTAGAGTCCTGGATTCTAAAATAGTGCTACTATTTTACCCGCAGATATCGCCATTTGTTGAGAAGCAACACACCCCCACTGAAAAAATGAATTTCCATCCTTTGAAAATATTTAGCTTTCATTTTACAGTAGGGACCCTCTTGATGTTTTCCGGGTTTTTATTCCAAATTTTGCTTGCCTCCTTCTTCTTCAAGTTTTGCATATACCAAAGTATCCAAGTAGGCTTGCCTATGGCTTTGATTTCAATTTAGAATTCATTTTTAAAATGTTAGAGTCATTTATGAGTAAAGAAAATCTTTCACTAAATATGTAAAAATGCAGAATGCATATGAATTCATTAGGAGTCAAACTTCCATTTTTGGAAAAGTCGCGATATCGCGACACTTTCCATTTTTGAAATGCGACCTTTGAAAAGTCGCGATATCGCGACACTTCCATTTTGAAAAAGTCACGATATCGCGACACTTTCCATTTTTGGAAATGTCATGAAATCGCGACGGGTCTTAGAAGAATTGGTTAAGTTTTGGAAACGTCGTGATATCGCGACACTTCCATTTTTGGAAAAGTCACGATATCGCGACACTTTCCATTTTTGGAAATGTCACGAAATCGTGACGAGTCTGGGAAGAAAAAGTTAAGTGCTAGAAACGTCGCGATATCGTGACACTTCCATTTTTGGAAAAGTCACGATATCGCGACACTTTCCATTTTTGAAAATGTCACAAAATCGTGACGGGTCTTGGAAGAATTGGTCAAGTGCCGAAAACGTCGTGATATCGTGACACTTCCATTTTTGAAAAAGTCGCGATACCACGACACTTTCCATTTTTGGAAATGTCATGAAATCACGACGGGTTTTGGGAGAGAGAGCAAGTGCGAAGGAAGGTCGCGATTTCGTGACATGTCGCGAAATCGTGACATGTCGCGGTTTCACGGCAAAAGGGGCAAGAAGAAGCTAAGGCATAGAAGGTGTCGCAATCGTGACGTCACAAAATCACAACGCAATTGCAAAAGGAAAGCCTAAGGCATAGAAGGTGTTGCGAAATCGCGACGTCGCGAAATTGTGACACAAAATAGAAAAGCCCCTAAGGCAAGGAAGGTGTCGCGAAATCGCGACACGGACAACACAAAAGCAGCACAAAGCAATAGGGGACATCGCGATTTCGTGACATGTCATGAAATCGTGACATGTTGCGGTTTCACGACAAAGAGGCAGCGATGGATGCAAGGCGCAGGGGTTGTCGCGATTTCGTGACATGTCGCAGTTTCGCGGGAAAAGAGACAAAGAAGCCAAAATAGAAAACAACTAGAGGAAAACGTCGTGTTGTCGCGACACGTGTCAAAAATAAAGCCGACATATAATGAACATTAAGGTTTTAAATTTTAATAATATTAAAATACTAATCCTTGCTTTTCTTTTGGAGAGAGCGATCCGGCAGTTGCATACTAGCGAAAGTAATGGCGAAAAAGACAAAATAAGCACGGATTAAATGAAGGCCGTCAGATGGAAATTTGAGATGCCGAGAATTGCTGGTTCATCCAGATTTTACAGATCTGGCCGCAAAGAGACTTTACGGTGACTAAGCAGCTGCCCATTTAATGGAATATGTCGGCAATTGATCGAAAAATGAAAATATCTACACATAGTTATCGGAATTTGTCGATGGACGCATTTAACAGAAGAATTTATGGTGAAAGTAATGGCGTGCAGAGAATTTCAACTCAGAGGCGGCTCTACGAAGATAGAATGTCAGAGAAATCAGTGACTCATCCGATTTTCTCTGAGGAATTAATGAGACCCTCTCGGATGATGCACCAGGAAGATGAAGATACCTTCACATGCAGTGCCCATTTATGGAATATATCGGCGACCGGCCAGAAAATGAAGATATTTACTTGCGATTCTGAGATGGATGAGAATAATATCAGATCATGCCTTCTCCATTTATGGCAAGTAACTACACTAAGATTTGCAGAGTGGTTAGGGTTTATTCAAAACTCTATTTTTAAAAGGGCTTATATTGTAAAACCTAGGGTAGTAAGGTTAAGAGGATAAAATTTAGGGTTTGAGAAGAAGATATTCCTAAAAAGATCAGGGTCTATCCTGGGTCTATAAATACTTCTTCTGAATGTAAATCACGGGAGGCGGAAACTTAGAAATAAAAGCTATTGGAGCAATTTTCTACAAATCTTGTTTGAAAGCTTTGTTCTGGACTTAGAGTTGGTGTGATTTTTGTTTTCTGTGATAGCGTGGCCAGGAGCCTAATCTCTTTCAGATTGTGATAAGTTCATCTTCTTTTGTTTTTGTTTCATTAAGGTTTATTTAAATTATGTTGTAGATCTGTGTTACCAGGATTGGATATGCTGCTAGGCTTCATTTTCTTTATTGTATGTTAGGGAAAATTATAGATTTAAGGTTCGGGCCTATTCTAATTGCTCTGTCCTCACTTGTGCGAGCTAGTCTGTCGGTGAGAGATACCAATTTTAACCGACTTCCCTTCTGTTTATGATTTTCTTTTAGATCTGTTGTTGTCTTTGTCTTATGCTCTTAGTGGAAGGTGATCTTAGAAAACTGGACACTTTCCTCTTTGATTTGTTCTATTGTGAAGCTAACCGGTATAACTAAAATTGGTGGTTTTGGTTTTGCAGCTAAGTTAGATAAATTTCTCTTTCTGCCCTACCCTACTCTCTCTGTTCCACCGTGAAATGATCCATTTTTATCTTTCTTTAAATTTGTCTTTTATTTAAATCTGCTAAAGCATAAAGAGCTAGATCAAAGAACTGATTGTAAATCCGATTATCCACAAAGATAACCAACTCCAAAAACATTACTGAACTGAGTCCCGAGCCCGTTGTAAGGTAACAGACAGTCCACTTGAAACTATTCCAGAAGTGAAAAAGAGTGAATAGACATTCGACCCAACTCTGTAACTCACACCTTGGATATCCAACAAGATCCTAAAGTGAGTGGGATTTATCCCGTATAAGTGTTATCGGTATTTTATGCTCATTCTTCACAGGGTGTGTATAAAAGTCGAACCAACAGAAACAAAGGTAGGTTGTGAGAAGGAAGTATGCTATGTGGGGCATTTAGGAATGAAAATATAGACAAAGCTTGGTTGGGACACGGGTGGATTACCATTAAGATATAAGATGTCTACATTGCTTGTGGGTTAATTATATCAAGTAGAACAAGGTATGTTTTCAATACAACTAATTACAACAAAAATAATAGTAGTGGAATCCACATAGCATGAAATAAATGTATTGGGACCTATAGTAGAAACTTGGTTAACACTTTTTTTAGGTATATTATTGTTATCATGAGGTCAATCATGAGGATTGACAATAGCACTTGTAGGTGTTTACTAGGAGTCTTGGTTTTAGGTAAGCCTTGGTTATCATCTTCACCCTAAATAATTTCCATGAAGACGTAATGGTTCATCTTCATAAACTCTCTTAGATGGTCTATAGATGCAAAGGTCATTTGATTGAGAATATCTTCTTCGGGAGGAGGTATATAGATGCAAATATCATTTGATTGAGAATATCTTCTTCGAGAGGAGACTAATTCTCCTCCTCTTTGTTAAAGGTGGGATTATAGAAGGGATTTTCTTCCTGGTAGTTACCTTTTAAGGGTAGTTGAAGATGAGACCTTACGTGGGATTTTCTTTGAAGGAAATAGGAGTGTTCAGCTATAACTTAATATTAAAAGGAGATTCTGAGAAGGTCTACAAGAAGAAATATAAAGGTAGAGGAGGATTGAACAACCTGTAAAATTTAAGGATACAAAAATGTATGCTCCTTTGGATAGATTATTCGTCTTTCCTTACCTCAACATGGATATGGTATATATACAATAAAATGGGGAACGAACTAAAGTATTATATGTGAATACCTAAGGATTATTCTTAGGTCAAAATTGGCTAAGCTGTTCCTTTATATTTTAGAGAAAATAGTGCATACATAATAATTTCAAAAATCTATCGGCTAGTGATAATAGTAAATGAAAATTTAACTTCAAAACAAAAGCATAGATAACATTTTTTAGAAATAGAAGTGCAATAAAAGGGTTAAATATACCGATATTCTCGAGTTTTTGTTAGGTAGTCACTGCTGCTCAAGTCTTAAAAATGTGGAATATCACCTATAAGGAAAGACTACAAGGTTATCTACAAAAGGACAATAGATGAGTTCAAATTTGTGGTGACTACAAGAATCAAGAGGAGAAATGTATATCCTCGATCCTACAATTAGTCCCCAATTTATTTTAGAGTGAATTGAAAATAAAATAAGAGTGACCAAGTATGGAAGCACATATATTGCAATCGAAGTAAGAGGATAACAAAAAATTCTAATAACATTAATGTACTATAGGAGAGTGCATAGGTAAGCAATGAGAGGATATTATAGAAGCCATTAGTCGTTAGCATATATCACTAACAAAAATTTGAGTGTGAGCGTCAGTTAACTGATATTAGTGTTTTTTTCTAATTGCTTATTTTTTATTATCCATTTACTCGTTAGCTCACTAACCTACCCTTTTTATCAAGAGGGGTATTTATAGACAGGAGTTCAAAAATTTGTCTTTGAACCATTACAAGGAACGTGACATCGATATGAATAGTTGTTTGTATTAGATCATGGTTACGATTTCATAATGGGTAGGCATGATAGTTGTTTTGGATACCTTATCATTTTCAAGAAAGGTTGATTGATATGGGTTTTCTTAAGCAATCATAATCAATTACTTTAGTCATTAAAGGCTCAAGAAGAGATTTCTAAGATTTTTGCCTATACCAGTTAAAGCATTAATATTTGGACTGGTACTCTTGCCTAGTTCTACTTTTAGTGGAATGACAAGGCACATTTATTATTGGTTGCAGTATAGCACACTGGTTCCATAAATGCATTCAACCTTCAATAGTATTGTCTATCATGATTCTCAATATTTTTATATGTTAAAGTCCTAGGGATTTATGAAATAAAAAGAAAATGTGTGTGTGTTATAGGGTAGTTAACATTTCCACATGTCTAAATAGTTTCCAACCTGAGGATCTATGCCACAATAATGAATCTACAATTGTAAGGCATAATTTGATAGTGCAAAAACAAATATGTGTTGAAGGGGGCAATTTCACACCTCAAGAACCATTTTTCAATATGAAAGTCAATTCATAGCTCAAAAGACTATTCCAAAGCATGGAAAGAGTTGAGCAATGTGTATGGGTAGAGTAGTAAAGATAGATAGGATAGTGGAGGTAGAAAAAATAGCATATATAGGATTGAGTGGGTATCTAAGGGGTTGTGTGCGCTAATCCATATAAAATTAGAAAAATGTGCAAAAATATATATTTGCCCCAAGTGTTAAGGTGTTAATTGAATGACTGAAGGAGGGTAATATTGGGCATCTATAGGCCTAATAGTGAATACTTTAGAAATCTAAAGAGGAGATCCAATATCAAATTCTTGGGAGGATATGGTTGTATACCATGCTTTGATAGTTAGAGTATTCTTGGATATGAAGAACACAAGCTTATACTGAGAGGGGGGTGAATAGTATAAGATCAACTTTCACTTTTATTTCCCAAACAATATTATCCAATATTATCAATGGAATTATCAATAATAGTAATTAAGAAATGCACAAATCATCACACACAATAGAGATACCAATTTAATGTGGTTCACCCAATATGGACTACTCCACGGAGAAAATCCTTCTACTAAATTTTCTCAAAAAATATTCTTGGGAACCAATTCTCTATTGCAATGTTTATGGACCTGTTGAGTGGTATTTTCACCCAGTTGTGAAAACACACTCTCCGATAGGATTTGGGTTCTAAATCCTCTGCTTGCAAAGAAATTAAACAAGTAATTTCTCCAAGGTTCCTGTTATGTTAGCATTATGCATCTGTGTATTAATAATCTTAAATAAAGATATTCGATTAAAATGCTTGGAACACCTTAGTGGTTGCAAGTAATTGAAAACAAGGGGCACTGTGGTTTATTTTATTGTGAAAATTTAGTGATTGTTCATTGAACCCTGATTAAACAAATGTGATTTGGTCTCTATATGACCATGCTGTAAAAATAAAATAAAATTTAATGAAATGCCATATCATGAAGGAATTATTTATGGATTTTTGAAGTTTTTTAATTTTTAATTTTATTTTAAAGCTTGAAAAATAAATTTGGAACTTCTGAAAATTAAAGTGCAGAAAATAAAAGAAAATAAAATGCAAAAGAAAAATAAATTAAAATTGTATCCAGTTTGATGCAACCTTGTTCCTACAAAACCGAAGATGTGAGGTTTCCATGCATGCAACCTAACCTACTGAACCTGTAAAACATGCACAATCCAAATAAGTTAGGTGCTGGTCTCTGGGGTTTTACTGTGATTTTCCAGATTTAGACATTCGCATGAAGCAACCAAGAGAACTTGCATTAAACTTCACCTATAAGCCTAGAAATCTGAAAAGGAGAAAGATAAACATTAAATCCTGCATGCAAAAAATGACTCCTTCTTTCTTGCCAACAAGATGCAAATTTTTGAACATTCTGCATTAAAAATAGATCATGTTACAATAGCAGACTCTCTGGTTTTCTCAAAACCAATAAAAGGAAGGAAAACAGCCTCAAAGCAGGCCTAGAATGACCCTCTGGCCTTTAGCACTACAACCTTGCTCCAGCGGTTTTCGACCCCCGTGCCAATCTGTTCCTCTGCATTTTATACTTGTTGAATTGATTCCCATTCCACGATGGTTTGTTTCGTCTTCCAATGGCTGCTCATTTCACCTTTCTTTGACTGCATGTGTTTTGGCTTTATGCTCGACATTGAGACGTTTGATCTTCTCTGTAACGCTTCTGTAGCCTGTACGCCACATGTCCCGCACTTTCTGCACGTTTTGTAACAGTTCCTTGTAAATCGCAACCAAAAATAGCATGTCGCGATATCGTGACATTTTTATGCATGTGGCTTTGCTTCTTCACTTTCATCGCGAAAACACAACATGTCGCGATATTGTGACATTTTTATGCATGCAACTTTGTCTGCCTTCCTAGCCGCGAAAACGTGACATGTCGCGATATCACGACAACTTTATGCTATCGGGCCCTGTGGGTGCAACCTATCGCAAAATCGCGATGTTTTTTCTGTTTCTAGTGTTTCCCTGTACCTGGCCATGAAAACGTGACATGTCACGATATCGTGACAACTTTTCATTTCGTACACTGCTATTTTTTTGTCACAAAATCGTGATGATTTTTCATTTCGTACAGCATGGCTGCAACCTGTCATGAAATCGTGACCATTTTTCACTTCGGGCTATCTTGTAGCTTTCTATTTCAGGATGCTCTTGATGTATTTGGCCACGAAAACACGACATGTCGCAAAATCGTGACATATTTTCGTTTTGTTCCTCTTGGCTGCTTTCTGTCGCGAAATCGTGATGTTTTTCCGCTTCGGCATGTTGGCTACAACCTGTCGCAAAATCACGATGATTTTTCGTTCCGTACACCTGGGATGCAACCTGTCGCGATATCGCGACATTTTTCTGCTTCATGCTTCTTTGCTGTTTTCTGTCGCGAAATCGCTACACTTTTAGTGCCTTGCCCCGTTTGCTACTTCCTGTCGCGATATCGCGACGTTTTTTTTGCTTTGCCCTATTTGACTGGTTTGACCCACGATTTTGCGACATGTCGCGATTTCGCTATGCCTTTCCATTCTGCCTTTCTCTCTCCTCTCTGGGCTGCGACGGAGCAACATGTCACGATTTCGTGACACTTTTTCATTTTCTCTTTCCTCTCCTCTTTCGGCCACGACGGAGCAACATGTCGTGATTTTGTGACACTTTTTCATTTTCTGTAGCGATGGCGCGACATGTCACGATTTCGCGACACTTTTTCATTTTTGGCCACGATTTCGCTACATGTCACGATTTCACGATAGCTTTTCATTTTTAGTCACGATTTCGCTACATGTGATTTCGCGACAACTTTTCATTTTCGGCCGTGATTTCGCTACATGTCGCGATTTCGCGACACCTTTTCATCCTTGTGCAATTTTGTCTTTTTCTTGATTTTTAGCACCTAGGTCACTGAGAACTTCTCTGAAAGCAAGCAAAAAGGTGGGTCCCCAATTTTGGGGTGTTTTGTGGATCAGCCACAACAAATGGCGACTCTGCTATCAAATGCTCTTGAGCATTTTAGTGAGAACCCAACCTGGAAGTATACACCATGAAAACATGTGTTAGCACATAAGCAATATAAACAAATGCCCAAAGATCAGAAGAACATGAATCATCAGAATCATCAAGTATTAGCTCGGTGTGTGCAATGTATTTCATTCCCTATCGTTTGAAATTGATCAACATTCCATTGTCAGTTTTACATGAATGCATATGTGAGATTGTGAATGATTTGTGTAACCTAATAAATATGCTAAGAGATTTTGCTTTTATAAAAGGCATAGTCTTTCTAGTATCATGCACAAACATTCAAGATTGCCAAACCCTCTTAAGATCCACTAATGAATTGCTTTATTATATCCCAAAGTTGGTTATGAGTCCCTATTACCTTGAACCCATGTGCAAGTGAATGTGAAATCAGAACTTTGGGGAATCAGACTCCCAACCTAACCAAGATGGGAGTTTAACCCTATCCTTACTATTCTGATTTAGAGTTCATTACCTCACTTTGAGCAAAATAATTTAACCAATTATGGAAGAAATGGTCATGCTAGTCTAACCCTTTGGACAATCAGTGGTCTTGTTTTTTAGACAAGACATGTTGCCATGCATGGGCATACTTAACCCCATAATCCAAGACTTATCTTCATTTATTTGGACCTTGGGGATGACTACCCATCCTTTGCAGAGGACAAGTAGTATGATCCTTCCAATCCAATATAAATATGAGATGGGAAAAATTAATTTTTACTTCTTGGACCTTGGGGATGACTACCCATCCTTGCTAGGGACATGTAGTACGATCCTTCCAATCCAAGTTTTGGATAAAAAATGGAAAATATTAATTTATTGCTTAGACCTTGGGGATGACTACCCATCCTTTGCAGAGGACAAGTAGTACGATCTTTCCAATCCAAGATTTATCATGAAATGAGACATAAGAGCTTTGGGGAATCAGATTCTCAACCTAAGCGAGATGAGAATTTATACCCTATCCTTAATACTCCATGTTGGTCAAATCAAAGCTTTGGGGAGTTGGATCCTCAACCTAAGTTCGATGAGGATTTAGCCCTATCCTTACTACTCTGATTTTAGGCTTTAAGCTTTATGGAAGTGGTCAAAACCACTGTCTTAAGGATCATGTTGCATAATAGGATAGACATGAAATACTTCTTTCACCTGACCTTTTCTCCCAAGTTAGGTTTTGATCATTTTGCTCAAGATCCTTTTTAATGTGTATAAGATGTGTTTGGTTCTAGACATCTCAAGACTCAGTTTCCAACCTTAGGATTTCTTCTTATTTATGTGATAGCATAACCTTAAGAGGATTTGACACACTTTCATGATTTGTATCTGAAATGCATATGCAACTAAGATGGCATGTATGTGCAACTTGAGATGTAATATGAATGCATTGTCTTTTGAATTGCAGATGAAATATTGCCATATAAAACTGACTACTTCATGCATCACAAGTTTCAAACGATATTATTAAATTGTTTGTATTTCTTGTGGAGCTTTCTACCACATAATTCCAATGTTCCACATTTCCCCAAACTAGAACATAAGTTAGCATCTCAAGGCAACTTTTTCATCATTTTTTTTTTATTTATAGACAAAACATGTCAAATAAACACATAACTTTAAATTAAAATTTATACAATCTAAAACCAAACTGTAATCCCAAAATGAAAACTTGAAAACACAAACCAAAACCAAACCCAAAGTAACTTAAAAAACGATCTTGAAAACACAAACCAAAACCCAAAAAACCAAAATCTATATACAAATGTACAATATAATACAAGATGATGCAAAGCTTGGATTATCACTTCCCTGGATCCCAAACATGATTAGAACATTTCAACAAAAATATAACATGATATGCATCCCAAATGTTGTGGGAATCCAACACAAACAAGACTAGACCAAACAATGCAACAAATTTCCACTTGTCATGCTCACCACACCAATTTGATTTAGTTCCAATAATACTCCCATAGGTGAGCATCAAATTACTAGAATGATTAGACAATAAATGATTTTCAATTTTATCATGTCTATTCTTTAAAATGTAAACTTCATAATTCCTTCCTTGATTTAGAATTAGGCTATCCTTTTCAAATATGCAATTTTGTAAGTAGGAGCCTATTTCTACAAATTTTAAAGCCAAATTATTTTCCAAATTTGTAGGCCAATCGAATTTGTGTAACAATTTACAAGCATCTAGGATATTTACTAAATTAGGATCATTAAAAAAATTTACCCTAGATTCGATTAGCAATTGTTGATGAATTTGATTTAACAATTCAAGCGCACCAACTTCTTTTCCATTCATTAAGACAATGTTATTAAAGGTGTGATTAAAAATTATACCTTGTTCTTCATTTACCTTTAATGACATTTCACCATAAACATTATTTAAATTCAAAACATGGTCATGCAAATGTTTTTGGTCAAAGTGTATGTCTCATGACTCATCTTGATGATCCTTCATTTGAGTTGCTTCCAATTGATCAATATCTTTGTCATTTGGTTCTAATTCTTTGTTCACTATCCATGGTATCTCTTCATGTGAATCCTCAAACTCACCATGCAAACTTGTATCCACACTTTCCATGAATTTATATTCAACATGATCAAAATTTGTCACCTTTTCAAATCTTGTGAGATCTTCATATGACGTAGACGGTTCAACATCCTACATATCAAGTGAAATATGAGTTTCATCTATAGGGATGTGAGAAAATAATGCATTATCATATCTTCCCCAACCATTGTAAAAATCGTCATCCAAATCCATAGAATGAAATTCCATGATGTTTGTGGTATGATATTTTGATTCATTCATAAATTCTTTTTCTTCTTTGTCCTTGGCAATAGGATCATTATCTTCCAAAATTTGATGAGATTTGAAACCCTCTTCCAAAACATCCTCAAATTGTACAAGAATTGTAATATCTTCCTTCGAGTAGGCAATTATGTTGTCCTGTATATCAATTGGCACACAAGTTTCATTAGTAGTTTTGGAATGAGTGAAATCTTCCCACTTCTTCCAAGCATCATAATAATCATCTTTCAAAATCAAGTGGTGACGTTCAACTACTTCTTCAACATCTTCCAATTCATCAATATGTTTCTCATCAAATTCATCTTCACCTTCCTTAGATGGTTCAATTATTTCCAAAAGTGGGTTATTTCTTAAATTCAAATTTGTAAGGCTATAATTGTCCAAATTAGCAACCCATGATATAGTTTTATCACAATTCGAAGGGTGAAGAATTTCTTGATCCTTAATTTTACACATCTCATCAATAGTATCTTACAAGAACAAGTGGTGAGACTCTATCATGTCTTCAAATTCATTTATTGGTTTTCTCCCCATTTTACTTTCAACCACTTCATTTAATTCCATGGCAGGTTCCATCTTATCACATATATCAAACATTGTTGAATTTAGAACCCCTTCATCTAGATAATCATGTATCTCTACATGATCCTCACTAGTGGATGTTGTCTTAGCAATTTGCACCTCCTCGTGGACTACATCTAAGGTGGTTGTAAGATTTGGATATTCAAATTCATCCCCTTGATCATTTACATTAGATATCATTGGAGTGGAGGGTGCTATATTTGATGGTTGGTGTAGGTTGGCATCAATATCTTTAGAAGGACAATCTCTTATGTGAACATGTTGTGCCTTTTCTTCTTCAAGACCTTGTCGTTCCATCTCTTCTAGGACCTCATGGATTTTCTCTAGAGACCAATTATTCAGTTTTTCCTCAATGAGTGAAGCAAGTGTGGGGTGTATGGCTCCTAGGTATACTTCCATGGCTTCCTCTTCTAATATGTTGAAATTTTCCCACATTTGGGAGTGCAACTCATGAAATCTTCCATTGAATTGACTCAAGGATTCATTAGGCTCTTTACATATGGAGGTAAACTGATTTTTCAAGATTTTTAAGTCAACCTGATTACCAAAATGATAAAGATAGGCTGCTTCTAGTTGCATCCGAAAAGTCCTAACCTCCATGGGTAGTTTGCTGTACCAAAAGAATGGTTTATCATCCAAAATGTATGCAAATAACTTACAAGACATCTCCTCATAGAAAATCTGGAATTGACACAATGTATTCTTGTAGACTTGTAGTTTTTGCAAGTATCCTAGTGGCACCTCTTGATTAAAACACCGTAAAAAATCCAATAACATTGTAGGAATTTGATAGGGTACCACAGGTATAGATAAACCCTTATAATGATCCTCTATCATTGATACCATTCTCTCTCTTAGAGACACTATTTCTTTTCTTAAGGATACCCTTTGCTCCTCAAGTGTTGCCATTAGTGAAACTTAAAATGTAATTTTAGAACCAAATCTGTTGAATATTCAACCTGCAATAAAGAATAAAAAATCAAGTTAGCATCAACCAAGAGATGTACTTATTAAACTCAAATGTCAAGTAATTGCATGAGACCAAAATTTTCAAAATTAAATCAAATCACATATTTCTGTATGAACAATCAGAAAAGTGTTAGAATAATATACAACATACCTAAATTTCTTAAAATAGAACACGTAAATAAATTTAGGCCGTCATTTTTACAATTGGCTGAGTGTTAGAGGACTAAAGCATAAAAAATTTAAATTTAAATAACACTAAAATAAACCCGTTCGACCCTCTTAGCACCAATCCGTTGAGTGGTGTTAGGGAGCTAAAGATAACAATCAGTAGGGCCTATAAAATTTTTAAATCCCTTCATCTAGATAATCACCGTGAAATAAACCAGCTCGGCCTTCCTTCTAGCGCCAATATGTTGAGTGGTATTTTCACCCGATTATGAAAACACACTCTCCGATAGGATTTGGGTTCTAAATCCTCTGCTTGCAAAGAAATTAAACAAGTAATTTCTCCAAGGTTCCTGTTATGTTAGCATTCTGCATCTATGTATTAATAATCTTAAATAAATATATTCGATTAAAATGCTTGGAACACCTTAGTGGTTGCAAGTAACTGAAAACAAGGGGCACTGTGGTTTATTTTACTATGAAATTTTAATGATTGTTCATTGAACCCTGATTAAACAAATGTGATTTGGTCTCTATATGACCATGCTATAAAAATAAAATAAAATTTAATGAAATGCCATAACATGAAGGAATTATTTATGGATTTTTGAAGTTTTTTAATTTTTAATTTTATTTTAAAGCTTGAAAAATAAAGTTGGAACTTCTGAAAATTAAAGTGCAGAAAATAAAAGAAAATAAAATGCAAAAGAAAAATAAATTAAAATTGTATCCAGTTTGATGCAACCCTGTTCTTGCAAAACCGAAGATGTGAGGTTTCCATGCATGCAACCTAACCTACTGAACCTGCAAAACATGCACAATCCAAATAAGTTAGGTGCTGGTCTCTGGGGTTTTACTGTGATTTTCCATATTTAGACATTCGCATGAAGAAACCAAGAGAACTTGCATTAAACTTCACCTATAAGCCTAGAATTCTGAAAAAGAGAAAGATAAACATTAAATCCTGTATGCAAAAAAATGACTCCTTCTTTCTTGCCAACAAGATGCAAATTTCTGAACATTCTGCATTAAAAATAGATCATGTTACAATAGCAGACTCTCTGGTTTTCTCAAAACCAGTAAAAGGAAGGAAAAAAGCCTCAAAGCAGGCCCAGAATGACCCTTTGGCCTTTAGCACTACAACCTTGCTCCAGCGGTTTCCAACCCCCATGCCAATCTATTCCTCTGCGTTTTATACTTGCTGTTGAATTGATTCCCCTTCCACGATGGTTCATTTCGTCTTCCAGTGGCTGCTCGTTTCACCTTTCTTTGACTGTGTGTGTTTTGGCTTTATGCTCGACATTGAGACATTTGATCTTCTCTGTAACACTTCTGCAGCCTGTACACCACGTGTCCCGCACTTTCTGCACATTCTGTAACAGTTCCCTGTAAATCGTGACCAAAAATAGCATGTCGCGATATCACGACATTTTTATGCATGCGGCTTTGCTTCTTCACTTTCACTACAAAAATGCGACATGTCGCGATATCGCGACATTTTTATGCATGCAGCTTTGTCTGCCTTCCTGGCCATGAAAATGTGACATGTCGCGATATCGCGACAAATTTATGCTATCGGGCCCTGTGGGTGCAACCTGTCGCGAAATCGTGACGTTTTTTCTATTTCGAGTGTTTCCTCCTGTACCTGGCCGCGAAACGCGACATGTCGCGATATCGCGAAAACTTTTCATTTCGTACACTGCTATTTTTTTGTCATGAAATCACGATGATTTTTCATTCCGTACAGCATGGCTGCAACCTGTCGTGAAATCGTGACCATTTTTCACTTCGAGCTATCTTGTAGCTTTCTGTTTTGGGATGCTCTTGCTGTATTTGGCCGCGAAAACGTGACATGTCGCGAAATCGTGACATATTTTCGTTTTGTTCCTCTTGGCTGCTTTTTGTCGTGAAATCATGACATTTTTTTGCTTCAACATGTTGGCTGCAACCTATCGCGAAATCACGACGATTTTTCGTTCCGTACACCTAGGCTGCAACCTGTCGCGATATCGCGACATTTTTTTTGCTTTGCCCTGTTTGATCGGTTTGACTCGCAATTTTGCGACATGTCATGATTTCGCTACACCTTTCCATTCTGCCTTTCTCTCTCCTCTCTGGGCCGCGACGGAGCAACATGTCATGATTTCACGACACTTTTTCATTTTCTCTTTCTCTCTCCTCTTTCGGCCGCGACGGAGCAACATGTCGCGATTTCGTGACACTTTTTCATTTTTGGCAGCGATGGCGCGACATGTCGCGATTTCGTGACACTTTTTCATTTTCGGCCGCGATTTCGCTACATGTCATGATTTCACGATAGCTTTTCATTTTCGACCGCGATTTCGCTACATGTTGCGATTTTGCGACAACTTTTCATTTTCGGCCGCAATTTCGCTACATGTCACGATTTCGTGACACCTTTTCATCCTTGTGCAATTTTGCCTTTTTCTTGATTTTTAGCATCTGGGTCACTGAGAACTTCTCTGAAAGCAAACAAAAAGGTGGGTCCTCAATTTTGGGGTGTGTTGTGGATCAGCCACAACAGGATCTCTATCCAAAGGAGACACCAATCCCCTATACTCTGATTTGTGGATCTCTCTCCACAGGAGAACTCTTTCCCCTTTTCTCTGGTTCATGGAACTTCATCCAAGAGAAATATTTCTTCTCAACTAGTTCATGGATCTCTCTCCATAGAAGAAATCTATCTTCCCAGCTAGTTCATGGATCACACTCCATAGGATAACTTTTTCCCCTTGCTCTGGTTCATGGATCTATATCCATAGGATAACTCTTTCCTCTTTGCTCTGGTTGATGATCTTCTAGAAGACTTCTGCACTCACTACTCTGTCTTGTGGATCTCTCTCCATAGAAGATCTTTGTCCTCACTACCCTAGCTAATGGGTCTCTATCAACTGGAGACTGTTGTCCTCTGCTCTATCACCTCAAAATCTTGCTCTCAACTCTATTTCATAAATATCTATCTCAAATTTTTCCCTAAGCATTAACACAAAGCTTGATCAACTCTTCTTAGATCTACCCTAAGCTTTAACACAAAGTTTAAATAAATCAAACTTACTCTCAATTTCATCTCAAGTCTTCACAATACTTGCTCAAATATGTCTTCAAGTCTTTGCCAAGACTTGCTCAAATCTGCTCTCAAGTATTCACCAATAATTTCTCAAATATACCTTCAAGTCTTCACCAAGGCTTGCTCAAATATACCTTCAAGTCTTCACCAAGACTTGCTCAAATCTTCCTTCAATTGTTCACCAAGACTTGCTTAAATCTGCCTTCAAGTCTTCACCAAGACTTGCTCAAATATGCATTTAAGTCTTCACCAGGACTTGCTCAAATAACTCCAAAATTTGCATACAAAACACAACGTAAAACTCTTTTAGAAAAACTCTTTTCACACAAATAAATTCTACTTAGAGTTTGTTTAACCTTTGGAACATATAGAGAATGGTGTACTCTATCAAAAACTCAATATGATATGCTCAATCATTAAGTCTGTCGCTTTCACAAATCTAATTTCTAATGTTTGCACATTCACTTTCAATATCACTCAAAACCAATGCTCAAGAATTTTACTCAATCATTCAACCAATGAAGCACAACTTGATTACAAACCCTAACCAAGTGTTTCACACTATTTTCAACAAAGAGCACAATGTAGGTCTCAAACCCTAACTCAAATAATTCATAATCTCTATCTCAAATGTTCTCCAAACATTAAACAATGAAGCACATAAAACTCACTCAAATATTTCCAACAATGCTCATCAAACAATCCTTTTCACTCCACCTTATGTTTTACAACATTCAATCCAACAACCACTTCAAACAAAAGATGATGTGCCCATACCTTTTTGCTTTGATGGAGATATGTCTTCAAAACCTGTCTCACTCACAACCAATTCCACACCAAGGTTAGATAACAATATTCTATCTCACAACCTCCACATGAATATTTCCTCAACAATATACTCAAAGAATTTTGAAAATAACATTCTAGAATTCTTCTTCAGTTTTCACGAACAATGTAAAAACTGATCAAGAAAAATGTGCCATAGAGTGCATAGTTCTTCAAATAACTGCTCAAGAAATCATGACCTTGATGTAGGAAAGATAAAAAGCTTATAAATTCATTCACCCAACCTTGGAATTCATAGGGGATCATTTTGAAGAACTACAAGGACAAGAAATAACGACACATGACGACAATAAGATTCAAATAAATTTTGTTTTTCAAAGCAACCCTCTTTGGATCAAACCAAGAGAAATGGACAAATTTTGTGACTGAGATGAATGACCTGATAAAGGATGCTACAGATAAACTAGCATATATTGGCCTATCCTTAGATAAATACCTGGAAGCATCAGACATAGAAGGAATATTCAAAGAAACCCTTGAGAGATTTTACTGTGAACTAGGTGATGAGGAGGAAATTATTAAACAAACTACACTCATGGTGAATGTTGCAGAAGCTTTACTACTTCAGTATGATAGGAACATCCCTGTTATTTTTATACAAAAAAATAGAATTTTGCAAGAAATTAATATGCTCAGGATTTCAGCCACTTTTGACACAGAAATATGGAGGTTGATTGATGAGCATATAAAAGGGTTGTAAAGGAGTCTAAAGAGGAAAAAGGTCAATACCTGCAAATAGTAAAAAGTAGGTTCTGCACCATAGACAACTGCAATAACAGGGGACATCTCTAGGGCAGTTAAAGGGTCAAAGGATCAAGGAAAGGCAACTTAAAAGAGGCCAATTCGAAAGCAGTAGCTAAACGCACCGAGAAGTAGCTGAATCAAATGAAAGTTCTTCTCATACTTAAATAACCAGTTTAGTGGGAATTTATTTGAACAAGTCAAAGAAGGGAGCACAGTCAAAACCTCAAAGCCAACTAGATAGCACCAATTTTGGAAATTCAATCAGATGATGCTAAGTGTACAACCAGAAGTCAACCAAAAATAACAGAATCAAGAACCAATAGTTATAAAAGGAAGAAAGTAGGTCTAGATTCTGCATCAAGCAATTAAAGAATAGAATTTTTGCTAAGAGGTATACTTGAGTGCCTTGTTAGTTGTGTTGTTGTATTTCTTTGTGTATATTTTATTTTATTCATTATTTCTTCCTCCCCTTGTTGTGTAGGATTGTATGATAGGAAAACGTTCAAGAAACTGAGAATATTTCCAATCATATTGAGTCTAGGATTTAGAGATTCTTCTGTTAGTAGATTGAAATAAGGAGAGTAGGAGAGACCTGTTACATCATTTAAACAGAGTCTTATCCAATGTATTATTGTATTATTTTGAAAAAATAGAGTTAAAAGGCATTTTGCCCACTCTGCATGTAATTTTTTCCATGAATCAATATAATTCTAAATCTTATTCCTGTCATTTCTTTGTCTCAGTATTGTGTGTATCTGTATAATGGGTTACATTATTTGAATGCATTATACATATTTCTTTCATTAGTTAACTTTTTATTTTATTATGACATTTGAATGAAATCAAGAACATTAATTTCCTTTCCCCCTTCTCTCTGTTCATAATTAAAATTGTTATTAAATTGCTATAACAACCCAATGAATCTAGACACCGGTCTACATAATGCATAACAGTTGGTTGTTTTCATGCTTGGTCATTTTAATAAGAATACTCATAGTTTAATATAAATATGGAGCATGCAAATTAGAATTTGAATTAAAGAATTACCATTGGTATTTCCTTACCCGTTTTGTCGTCTTCTTTAGCAATATTCAAATTTAGCAGAACATGAGGCAGGTCGACCAGAGCCTGTAATAGCTCATTGGTTTCAAACAAATTCTTGTAGCATGACAATTGATTTTCTATGGATGCAAGAATCGATTCTAACAATTTTTTGGAACCATTGTCGGGGATGAACTTATATGTTAAGATTATAACATCTTAAGTTTATTTATTGAATGACATTATTTTTAAACAATGGGTGGCTAGTTCGAATAAAGAACGTTTGTTTTAATATTCACTATTTTTACGTTCTTTATTTTTCCCAATTCCCATTTTTTGATTTTCTTGAATTCTCTTTCTTGATTTTCTTGAATTTCCCCAAGAACCCACTCCTGTGAATATGAGAGATAATATCAAGAATTCTTGATAAGAGTATACATTGTTCTTTCTGCACCCTAGTGTTGACAACTCTGCTAGATGAACCTAGAAGAAAAATATAAAAAAAAAGAGAGAATAGAACATGCTGGCGAACACGAGGAGAAGTGGTAAGGAGCTATTTCTAGAACTCGAGAATCTAGAGGTATTTATACATATCCAAAAAACTCCACTTTTTAAGAAACTGTTTATAATAGTAGATTAAATTCTAGTGGTAAAAGGTATGTGAAGAAAATCTAGAATACTATTACTGTTGATATTATTGTAGATGAACGTTTAAAATTAGTAGTAGAAGATATATGCAATTGTTCTCATCATACAATAAATAGTAATACTACAGTAGATAATCAATCTTATTACATTCAGGTTGCTCAGAACCATACCACCGTAGGAACTACATCTGTGAAATTAAATTCTATAGTAGCAATGGCTCAGGGTAATGTTCATTTGTGGAGAACTAATAGATATAGGCCTTTTGTATTACCAATAAATTTAAATGCCTTACCCAGTAAAGCTCACAAATACCTCCCTAAGTTTTTAGGAAACAGTGCAGTAACTGGAGAGGATCATATCAAAAGTTTCTTATATGCAATGGACAGTCTGAAAGTTGAACATGAAGATGTAGTATTAATATTGTTTCTACAGACTTTAGAAAAAGATGCTAGAGAATGGGTTAATTCCATTCCTAATAATGATATCCCATAATTCACCAAAATGGAAGATGTATTCCTAAAGAAGTATGGTGAAAGGAAAAATGAACAATCATTTTTAACTGAGCTAGCCACTATGAAGAAGAAAGAAAATGAGGTTGTTAGTGATTTTAACAGAAGATTTTCAAAAACAACAAAATCCCTTGCAACCTCAGGCCTAGTGATATTCAGTCTATTTGTTTTTATAAGAATGTTTTTCAAGGAGATTTTAACTATGAATTAAAGCAAGAACAAGCCACTACCATTGATGGTTGTATGGAAAAAGCAATGGATGTAGAAATAAATATGCTTGACAATGGTAAAATGAAGCCTTATTCTTTAGAAGTTAACATGCCTAAGAAAAAACCTAAGAGAGTGGCTTTTGATATACAAAGAACTAAAATTGATCCTGTGGAGAAGTTGACCAGTCAAATGACAAAAATGTTCAACACCATGAGTAACAGATTAGCGAGAATTGAAAGAAATGAAAAAAACGATGAATCTTCACAGACAGAGCAACCACATGTTGACAACCATCCCCCATTTATGAAAATTTACAAGAATTGGGGAAACAACAATGGTTTTGAATAAGGAAATAGGAATAGGGGTAATGGGAATAACAACTAAAAAAAGAAAGATTCTGACAGGGATCAGAACAATGTCCCTAACCCAATGCCATCGGCCAATGTAGCTAAATATTTTCCTTATTTTTGCTCTACTTGTGATGCACCCCATAACCCTAATGCATGTGGAATACACCTGAGTGATCAATGTAATGTAGATATGCATGCAAAATCAGAAGAGAATATAAGAATCAATGCATGTTGGTCCATTGAAGATGAATCCAGAGAAATGATGTTTTAAGAAGACATGGATAAATATGCTTCAAATCATCATCCTCGGATCTTAGTAACTGAAGGAACTAAAATCTTGCAAAAATCACATGAGTCAAGATATGATAAGATGAAGTAAGGGAAATTTATTCCCACTGCTCAAGAGGTTGAAGAATTAGAGGCAACCCATGTTTTAAATTTGAGGAATAGAATAGTCCCTAAAAAAATAGAGAAATTATCTACAAATGAAACAAGAAGATAAACTTTCACAAATAAAAATATCAGTAAAGAGAAAACTGATAGGAACCCTAAAAAAATTACTCTTGAGGTACTAGAATCGATAGAATAAGTTCCCAAAGAAGAAAGTAATAAACCATTGGATATAAAGAAGATAGATTTTTATGTTGGGTCAGAACTCAGTAAGCAAAAAGTTAATATCACATTTGGTGGAATTATGAAAGTTCAAACATATAGAGAACAAGTATGTAGAGCTTTTGTATTAGTAGAGCAGAAAGAAGACCTTACTTGTCATGCTACTAGACAAAATCAACATGATACAAGATCACCATCTTCTGTCATACCCCTC
Source organism: Wollemia nobilis (assembly GCA_028583015.1). Lineage (NCBI taxonomy): Eukaryota > Viridiplantae > Streptophyta > Pinopsida > Araucariales > Araucariaceae > Wollemia > Wollemia nobilis. Next base: position 575,144 of record JAQPPZ010003378.1, read on the forward strand.
TACGTGTCATTAAGATATAATTTGGATGAAGGGAAAAGATATGTGATTCATAATTGCATGCTCGACAGTGGAGCTTCACATAATATCATGCCTAAGCTAATAGCTGACCAAATGAGATTAATCTATACTAGAGATTCTGCTTCTATTTCTGTAATGGACAACAAACAAATTCCCTATGTAGGGGTGATAACTAGATTATTAGTTTTCCTAGACCAACACCCCAAAAAGGACATTGTCATGGATGTAGAAATAGTTGATGTTGATCCATTTTTCTCAATATTACTTAGTAGGCATTGGGCAGAACAACTAAGGGGATCAATACAACTAGACTGGTCTTATGCTACCATCCACATATCAGATAAGGAGAATACAATTTTGAGAAGGGAACCATTCAATAAACACTCCGTAGAGTTAATTCAAATAGATGAAACCATGATTAACTTAGTTAACTCTATGGAAGAAAAAGGGATGGGAGTATATTCAATACGGCACAACCCATTCCTGATGGAAGTACCAGATGTAAAGAACATAGATCCAGAAGATATGAGAATAACTGATGCTGAATCAAATCGAGTATTAACCCAAGAAATGTGGACCATGTCATTTGATGGGGCTAAATCCCAATCTGGAGCAGGTGCATGTGTAAATTTGATTGATATTAAAGGAAATTACCTTGGTATCCCTTATAGATTGCAATTTCCTTGCACAAACAATGTAGTTGAGTACGAAGCTTTACTATTAGGGCTAAGGAAATCAAAATGGTTAGGTATTAACTACTTAACTGTAATAGGAGATGCATAACTTATTATACTAAAAATAAAAGGCAAAAATCAGACCAAGCATCCTAGACTTAAGCAATATATGAAATATTGAAAGCCAAAAATTTATCAATTTCTTCGAGTACTGAATTTCTAGATCTCTTAGCTGTGAATACCTCAGGTCTAGATCACCTAGAGATAACTACAGAATATATGGATAGGTTTCCAACTATCTCACTCTATAAACATTTTGTGCCAGATAACATAGTCTATCTTCAAGTCTTTCAAGATGATATAGATATTAAGGATTTTATGACTTTGCAAAATTAGTATGCAGATGTCATCTATGATGAAAAATATGAAGAAAAGCTAAAATATCAAATAGGAGAACCAGTAGAAGTAATCCAATTGAAAACTAATAGAATACCCAAAGGATTGGTGTCTCTTGAAAGCCTATTTGACGATTTTGACAAAGCCTATAAACCTATACACATAGAAGTGATATTTGAGGATATTAATATTGTCTCAATGAAAGAACCTAGAATGGTGAAAGTAGACATGGCACTACCTGCAAAAGAAAAAGTTGGATATATCAGTTTCCTAAAAAATAACAAAGAACATTTTGCTTGGACTTATGAAGATCTCAAAAATTTCAAAACGGATGTGATGATACATATAATACCCTTGAAAGAAGAGGCCAAGCCATTTAGACAAAAACAAAGAAAGTACAATCCAACTCTGCACCCAGTAATGCAAAAAAAGACTCAAAAATTGTTGGACTCCAAGATAATAAGAAAAGTCATATTTTCCTCCTAGATATCGAACTTAGTGCTAGTTAGGAAAAAGAATGAGGACATTAGACTATGTGTGGATTTCAAAAATTTAAACAAGAGCTCACTAAAATACAATTACCCATTGCCTAACATGGAACAACTACTGCAAGCAGTAGTAGGTTCAACTAGATTGTCCTTGTTAGATGGATTTTCAAGGTACAATCAAATTCTGATAAATCCATAAGATAAACACAAGGCAGCATTCACCACACCCTAGGGCACATTTGAATATTTAAGAATGCCTTTTGGATTGATGAATTCAGGTGGTACTTTTCAAATAACGATGGACTTTGTTTTCAAAGGAATAATGTTCAAAATTGTAGTAGTGTACTTAGATGATATCACAGTTTTTTCTAAAAATCCAAAATATCATCTAGAACATTGGCTGCAGTTTTTTCCCAATGCAAGGAATTTGGAATCTCTCTAAATAAAAAAAATGCATATTTGGAACTACACAAGGAAAATTGCTAGGTCATATAGTTTCGGAAAAGGGTATAAGCATTGATCCAGAAAGGATAGAAGCCATTTCTAAAATTCCCCCACCCAAGAATCTAAAAGGAGTAAGGTCATTCTTTGGAAAAATAAATTTATCAGAAGATTTATCCCAAATTTTGCAGAAATGACCAAACCCATAAATGATATGGTAAATAAAACTTGAGAAATAAAATGGACATTAGAAAATATGGAAACATTTAACAATATTAAAGAAGCCATATCAAACACTCCAACTTTAATTTGCCTTGATTATGCAAAGGATTTTAATACTTATTCATATGCTTCTGAACACTCTATTGCTACAGTCATTTCACAAAAAGATAATGAAAATAATGAAAGGCCAATAGCCTTTATGAGATCAGGACTATAAGGAGCAAATCTTAAATACACCCTATTGGAAAAACATGCCTATGCAGTCATCCAATCTTTAGAACACTTCAAAGGTATATTCGACTCAAATAAAGTTTAGTGATGTATTCCCTTTATAGCAATAATATATATCTTTTCTCAATCAGAGCCATTAGGAAGACCAGCAAGATGGATGGTAAAACTTTTGCAATATGATGTTGAATTCAAAATAGTTAAAATAGTCAAAGGGTAGGGTTTAGCTAAACTATTGGCTAACAAAGAAGAAGCAAGATCTGAAAATATTCTCACCATAGATTAGACATATGATGACAGAAGAATAAAAAATGAAGAATGTAAATGGTATGAAGAAATATTGTCATACTTACAAACATTGTATTTCCTTGAAGATATAACAATAAATAGAATAAGGTCAGTCAAACTTTAAGCTTAGAAGTATTATATACAAAATGGATTATTATATTGGAAACATCTTGATGGAGTATTATTAGTCTGCTTATATGAAAGAGAAGTCACCGAAATAATTAATGAATTTCATAATGGTTTCTATGGAGGACACTTTGCTCCAAGAGCTACAACTAATAAAATCATGAGAGCAGGATATTATTGCCCATACCTTTTTTAGGATGTATATAAATATGTTAGGAATTGTCATAACTACCAAGTTTTTACAGGGAAAAAGCATCTACTAGCCATGCCCCTCAAGCCAGTAATCATTGAAGCACCTTTTGCTCAATGGGGCATTGACCTGATTGGAGAGATCATCTTTAATTCATCTGGACAACATAAGTGGATCATAACTAAAACATATTACTTCACAAAGTGGGTGGAAGTTGCACCTTTGATAACATCTACATCTGCTGCAGTCATCATATTCATAGAGGAAAATATCTTGACCAGGTATGGAGTTCCTAAAAAGCTTGTAACTGATAATGCTCAATATTTTGTGTCATATGAAATGGTAGAATTTTGTGCTGAATATGGAATTGAATTATATCATTCTACTAATTATTATCCCCAAGGAAATGGTCTAGCTGAGTCATCAAATAAAAATGTAATAACAAGAATAAAAATGTCATTAGGAAAAAACAAAATGGGATGGGACAGTGAACTTAAATTTGCTTTATGGTCTGATAGGTTATCTTTTAAAATAAATATAGGAAGAACCCCCTATGAGATGGTTTATGGATAAAAAGCTCTACTACCCCCAAAAATGGAAAAAATGGCACTTTCCATTTTATTGCAAGATCATGAAAACCCTAATCCCATTCAGAGAAGGCTTGACCAAATTATCTTGTTAGAAGAACAAAGAAGAGAGACCCTCAATATAATTATGGAACAAACACAGAAAACTATAAAATTGTTTAATAAGAAAGCCAAGGGTACTCCTTTTTCTCAAGGATATATAGTCATCTATTGGGATCCTAAAAATGATAAACATTGTGAAAAGGGTAAGTTTGAACCTAAATGGATTGGCCCATACCAAATTGCTCATGTTATCAGTCAGAATACTTACAAGCTACAGACTTTGTAGGGACAAATAATGGATATCCTAAGCTACAGACTTTGTAGGGACAAATAATGGATATCCCTATTAATGGCCAACACCTCAAAATATACAATCCTTGTTGAAGGTGTACTTCCAAAAAAAATTACACAAAAAAAAATAGAAAAACAAAAATCCAAAAATAGAGTGGTGTATTTTGTTTATTAGTTAAGCTTCCATTTTGTTCTTGAATAATTTTGAGTTTACTGTACACATGATATCTTAGTTTGATGAGTATATCTAATTGTTTATTCCACCAAAGACAATAAAAAAGGGGGGGATTATTTTAGATGATGAGTTTTGCAATTCTGTCAAAAATGAGTGTTTATGCAATAGTTGTTTGATATGAGATAAAACAAATAGAAAAAAAAGCTAATTGAAACATCATGTCAAGCCTCACATTACAAATGATACTTAAAGTGACTTCAAAGGTCCAAATAATTGAGTTATCTTTGAGAGGTTAGTTGAGCCAAAAATTATTACACTCATATTTTATAGCCAAAAAATAATCCTTAATTCAGGCATACTTATTGCACAATTTGCTTATATATCCAAACACTTCTCTCACCAGAAAGAAAAATAAAAAATAAAGTAAAATTGAGTCACTGCTTGAGATATCTTGGAAAACCTCTACCGGAGCTATAGACGCTTTACTGGCAGTAGGGTAAAACTAATATGGGATTATAAGCAACTCCATCGAGGCTATACATGTCTAACTGGCAGTGGAGCCCTGTAGAATGGTGAAAATTTTTAAGAGTGAAATCACATATTAGGCTTGACTATTTTGCTCAAATATGGTAAAGTTCATAAATATTTAGAAATCCAATAAAGAATGCACAAACACACACATGGGCAAAAATATGATGAGACAAATGGATGTGATAAAATCTATGTAATCATATCTTATGGCTTAGCTAAAACAAGCATTACAATATTTCAAAATAAAACTCATTGATTTCTAAAATTTCTAACATTTGTTTCCATATTGAATGAAAAGGGATCTACAATTTTTCATACTCTACTTGCTTTGATATCATATTATTCATACAGTTTTTTAGTATATAAAAAATGATGAAGAAAAGAAAGAAAAAGAGGAAGGACGTTTTTCTGTTATGCATTTCAAGTTTTGCTTAGCAATCAAAATTTTGTTGCTTTTTGTTTACATTTTTGCAAAATAAAACCAAGAGACTATGTGGGTCTCAAGTACTTCATGTTTTGAAAAAATTGTCCCAGTCAGAGCCTATGTTGGAGCCAAATTTGACTCAACTTTGAAACCCCTAAATTTAAATTTTTGATTTCAATCAAACTGCTAATACTACTGGTCATTGCTTAAGTTGTTGTGAGTAATTAGATTTTTCATTGGTTGGTTTGACAAAGTCTAACCTTAGCCTTTTTAATAATATGGGCTTCATTGTATAAATCGAAGTACCTCAAATGGTTAGGGAATAAATTTTCAAATTAAAAACCTAAATCCAAAGTCCGACCTTCCTAAATCTTTCCTTGGGCCTAAAACTAATTAATAAAGTCTTTAAAACATAAGTCGGTTAAACATTCACCATGGTCTCAAAATTTGAAAGGTCTAAGGTTAAAGAAAATATTAATTAATCAAAACCTAAGGGTATGCACCCCACCAAGCTATCAATAGAGCACCTTAGATTCAATCCAAGGGCCACGCTTGATCCGAAAGAAATCGGACGACAGCGCTTTAATAAAATCGAACCAAAAGACAAGTCAAAAGTCAAGCCATGGTCAAAAAGTAAAAATATTGCACCTTAGTCTTAATAGGACGGTAGTGCGTCGTCATGAATAGATCTAATGGAAGTGCATTAAAAAAAAGTCTGAAAGATAAGTCAAAGGGTCAATAAATTTTAGACCTAAGGTTAAAAATCAAGCATCTCTCATTAAATCGGATGAAAGCGCATCGTCTTAAAAATTTGACGAACACGTTTTCACAATAAAACCCGAAGGTTAATTCATGAACCAATAAACGAATGTGATTAAAGTCCTTGCACCTTCGACAAAATCAACAAACGCACCGACCCCAAGATCAAATCAACGGTTGCACACTGTTCGAAAAATTGAAGCATTAAACATGAGCCATAATGGTCAAAGGTTTCGATTAAATATTGAGTAAGTCTAAAGAATCGGATGACAATGCTCAATCATATTTAAAATCAATGGTTGTGCATCCTCTAATAGGTCAAAGGTTTAAGAAAAGTCATCATGGGTCAAGGTCAAGTTAAAATCAGAGTAGGTCTGACAGATCGGACGATCGCGCCCATGCAATATCCAGATCAATGGCCGTGCATGTTCCAAATTAATCACCTGTTAAAATTCAATATCAAAAGAATACATCCCCTTGATTAATCGTCGAATAGGTTACCAATATCAAATGGTTGCGCTCGATAGATTTTTAATCTAACGGTGGCGCGCTAAATACATTAAGGAGTGTTTAGATTCAGAAAATATTAATTAATAATAATCATGTTATTAGCAAGGGTTTAATACATCAGCTAATTTCCCCCTTTCGGTTTAAACATGATTAGTATTATACACCCTTGATTAAATTAACTTGTAGGTTGAATTAATCTGACGGCAACGCTTGTCTCCACTCAGATATGACGGTCGCACCGAAATCGTGAATGGTAATATGAAGACTAAGGTAAAGACAAATATTAATTGTGTTTAGCGAGGCTTTAATACGTTGACTAATCCCCCCCTTTCGCCTAATCATGATTAATATAAAATCAAAATTTTTTACATTGATTATATGGTGGGCATCTTATTGGCAATCTAACGATAGCACCCAAACTAATCCAAAAATCGACGGTCGTGAAGGCTTGTAGTGGCGACAAAGGATTGAAATCTAAATGAAGACGTTTTAATGATACACAAATCGGATGGCGGTTCTCATTTCTCCCCAGATCCAACGATGCACATACGAGAAGATAACCAAAGATTAATCTAAACATTATTATTTCAAAAGGTTGATCAATTGACCCAAGGTACGTTGGGACTCCTCTCATTTATTAAGAACTATGTACATCTACGTTATCTAACGGTTGGTGAGAGTTTGGTGGGTGTGGGTGGTTTAGCCCACGACATTGTGCCCATTGTATTCTAATACCACATAGTGGTTTAGGGTTGTGAGAGTTTCCTTGATATTTTATTGTAATGTCCCATTTTCGGGCAAGAAAGAAAAATAATAATATCAAGGAGTAGCTCTTGTTTTGCTGGAGTAGCCCACATCGGGTGAACCAAGGTAAATCTCGTGTGTCATATGTGCATTGTGTGGTGTCATTTCTTCTAAGTTATTTATTTATGCATTATTTCTGGAATAATTTTTTATATATCTATTCATATTCACCCATTTTAGTAGAGGAGAGTTGAAGCATTTTGACAATGAAGTGCTGCCCAATTCTACCCTCACCTTTTGCAAACCATCATTTACCCTCCTTTTGCCTTGAAACCCTCTTCATCTGAAGGTGCTTTCAGGGGCAATAGAAACCAATACAAACCATTCCAAACCAGCCAAATTGGAGAGAAATTTGACCCCATATGCCGACACAACCTTTAAACCTAGTTTTGGACCAGATCCCATTAGAATTGGTGGTAAAACTTTAAGCAGATTTGTAACCGTCCCACCTAGGGACGGTTAGCGAGTAGCTAGATGCACCTATGAGGGATGGTTAGAAAATAGTAGGGAATTTGGAGTAAATTCCACCATAGATCCCTTAGAAATGTTTAGATTAGACTATGGTCCAAATTTGGTGAGATTTGGAGTAGTTTTGATGGCACATTTGAAGTTCTCATTGTTGCAGGTCTAGTTGTCCCTATCAAGGATGATCACTATTTTTGCTAACAATTTACTTTAAATCTTGTGCTCAGATATTTTCAAAAGTATCTAGATTACAACATATTCAATTTATAGATCATTTAGAATAATTTGCATGTGTTATAGATTAGTTTTTTTATTGCTAGATTCATGCTTTTCTATGTTTTCAAGGCTTTGATTCTATAAACACATATGCTATTAACCCAATTTCAATCCCTTGTGTGTAGGTGCAGGTATTCTAGATATGAGGGAGGAGCTAAGAGGCAAGGAAGATAAGCCCAAGACTAGCTCTCAAGTGTGGGAATGCGAGATGAACAATAGAACATCGCTTTAAGGCCTTGCAAGGGATTAGATCCATTTGCACATTGTAATGTTGAAATGTATCAAATTGTAAAGCCCTCAAGGGGAGGCATTGTAATCCTATTTTGAATCCATGAGTGAATGAATACAAGGAGAAATCCACCTCTTTTATTGCATATTACTCTTCATTTCAGTAGATTACTTATTGTGCACTTTTCCTTTGAATGCTTACTTTAACATGCTTTTACATTTCAATAAAGAGCACTTAAGGCGATGTTGTAAATTTTGCTTCTTTAGTGGAGATCATGGTATTTGAGATTATTTATATCTCCCCTTTGAATGTGTTAATTTTGACCTCCATTTTTTATTTTGAATGTTGTAGGTTTTGATCATTTTGAGCAGAAATGACCCCTTTTCTACTAGGTGACATAGGGTGGGATGACTAGCTAGGTGACACTGCTAGGGATGGCCCCCAAAATTCTAACCGTACCTACTAGGGATGGTTACAAAACTAGAGGTTTTCTACAAAAATTTGTAGAAACAACAAGTTCTAGGTCAGAAAAGACACCTTTCCCAACCTTCAATTTGCATATATGTTATTTAAATTAGTGAAATTTCAAATTTTCTTGTCTTCTTTATGCATGTGAAGGTTAGATATCATATTTCCAAATTTTGCATTAATCAAATCAGAGAAAATAGGAAAATAATAGTAGTCTATATGCTTTTTGTCTGGTTTGCATGCTTGAAACTTACCAAAAAGAAGGTTAAGTTCATATAGGTTATCAATTTTAGTGCTTTCCTTTTATGCTACTAATGAGTCTGAAATAAAAATGTACTTTCATGCATTTAGTGAATCATCATTGAATGTTGTATTGTTTTATTTCAAATTTTTAAAAGGAACAACACACACACCATGATCTTCTTAAACATTGGTGAGTTGGACTTCATTCCCAACCACTGATAGAGTTCAATGATGATGGGCTTCATCTCCATCCATTGACTCAAATCCCATGAACCCTGTTTTATTGGCCAATACCGACTCCAAGATCTGTCCTAACCATGCAAAATAGCATGCATCCCTCTTCGAAAGGGTGTATCATTGTGCACGGGGTGTTGGGTGAGGATCGGTAGGACCTATGCTCCCTGATAGGGTATGGATTTCATCACCATACTTTAGGTTGGTTTACGTGACCGAAAGACTATGGAATTAATCACCATATCGATTGTCGAGCTATGAGTATATAGGTGAAAACCACTTAAACTTTTGAGTATTACATCAACAAAATCAAACACGCCAAGTATTTTCTTTACAAAGAAACACATCTTGAAACACAACAAACAACTTAGGAATTCACATTTAAATATTTAAAAGAGATAATCATTTGTATTCTTGTGTGTTTCTATTGATTGTGTATTTGAATCTATAAAACTTAAAAGAGATAATCATGTTGTCTACTTTAGGTGTTTCTTTATTGTTCGGGTAATCAACCCAAGATCCTCGATCTGGGGGTCAAAATCTACTTTTTGATTCTGCATCCAACGGATCGAGAATCATGCAAATCGGAGCTATAACAAAAAAGTTATTTTGGTTTTATGATTACTCTATTTTTGAAGCCGAAAATAGAGAAAATCTACACTAAAATAGTCATAAAATGGTCTAGACAACTCCAAAAGTTGCCAAATTTGTTTTTTTGTCTTAGTTAGCTCCTTCTGCACCTCTCACAGAAATTTTGAGTCCTAACTATTCATGGTTCAAAAATTCCCAAAAAATCCCAAAAGTGGGCATTTCCCCATGGGTCCTGGTTGGCCAAATATTCCAAAAATACAAATTTTTGACCCAAAATTTGATTTTTGGAGCCCTAGCCCATTGTGATCAGCTCATTGCACTGATCATTTTGATATATAACACTTATAACCTTTTTTGGAAGTCAAAATTTTCTTTAGTGTGGGTTCCCTTCAGGGTTTGCCTAGTCAATGCATTATGACAACTATGCATAGCCGAGCTCAATCATGAGCCAACGAAGCAGAAAAATTTAGGAGAGGACCTGATATACCTAGGGTAGGGTTAAATGATCATCTTAAGCTTTCAAATAACCCTTCCCCAAGGTACCAAAACCTAGACGAGTATGATACTCATCGTAGTGGGCGAGTCAATTCTGCCCTACCATGCCTCACTTATGAAGGAAGACCTGAGGAAGATCCTAATTACCCTCGATCACATTATTCCATGCAAGCACGAGGTACCTCTACCAAGAGAACACCAATGGGTTATTCATGTGATCAAGTGGACTATTCGGTTAGCCAACATCGAGTCCAAGCCCAAACCAAAGATAATCAGCCTACCAAGAGGCCTAGTAGGGAAGTCTACACTCCCTCTACACCACCTAGAACTCCCATCCAACAAGTGGTAGCAAGCCAAGAGTAGGCCTATGCAAAGTTCGCATACGTCATCAACCAACATGACCATGGGAGAGTTAATACAAAGATCCCCCAAGCATCGGGAAACTCTCATGGAGGTTTTAAATTCCATCAAGGTACAACCTCATGATTTTGATGCTTTCACCAACTTTGTGGGATACATACAAATGCACAAAGATCCTATTATATCCTTTTAAAATTAGGATATCAAACCTAGGTCTGCCAATTTACCAGACTCTCCTTTGCACATCATTGTGTGCATCAATAGGATCCCCTATAAGCGAGTGTTGGTTGACACAGGTTCCACAATAAACATTATTACCACAACCACACTAAAACATCTCAACATCCCATCTTCGCACATTGTGAAATCCACATTCACCTTGAAAGCATTTAATGATGCTTTGTCCTCCACTATGGGCACAATAATCCTACCTATTCAAGTTGGACAAAATACTATGCCTACATTATTCTATATCTTGGAAGGTGAAAGAATATACAACATATTGTTAGGAGTACCTTGGATGAGAGACATGGAGTGTATCCCCTCCATTGTACATCAATGCCTTAAATACATTCATGAAGGTCAGGTCCATGTGGTTGATGTCGACCCAGACCCCTTCAAGTATTACAATAAGGATGATCATCCACAAGAGTCTACTCATCCATCCACACCTTTGGATACTAAACCCAATGACCTTATCCAGAGTCCAGATTCAACCCCATGGTTAGTCATGAAGCTACCTTCACCACCATCGCTAGTACCATCCTCTATTTCTTCAAACGAGGAAGAGTAAAAAAAGCTAACTGTAAAAGCTCTCTTAGCCATTTTTGACACATTAGAAGAAGACCTTCCCACTCCTACCAACAAGGAGGAACCCATGGTGGATATGGATGAATCAGATCATATCATACCATCTTCATCCACCATGCTTGAGGACACAATTCACTTGACCAATCCTAAACTTGATGAATGCATAGTACCCAATGTTAAATTCATGCATATCATCGAGTTGATCAAGGATCTAGGTTATCCTCCTATCGAGTTACCACCCATTGATAGCATTTTTGATGCACCCCCTGAGCATGGGGGCCAAGTAGATCACCTTGAACAAGTTGATGAGGTAGCCATGACTGGTCCAAGTGCCAATGCATCTTCTCATGAGTTTGTGGGAATGATCAATGTGATGATAGAGAACCAAAGTCCTCTAAATTCATCTAGGCCACTTGTGACTCCATCCAACATTCCATCCATACCACAAGAGATATCATCGATGGATTTGGTCACACCTACTCCATCTCATTCAACATCTCCATAAAATCAAGAACAAGTGTACCCACTACACCAAAGTGGAGATAATCTAGCTACCACAATTGAACACTCTGAGGTGGAACAAGAGCATGAGCTAAATCAAGAACAAGAGCATGTGGATATACTCACTACCCACAATCATCATGAACCATCCATATTTACTCAAACAATTTTGGATAGGCTAGCCAATGTTGAGTTACAAGTGAGTCACCAACACAATGATTTACAACAGATCTTAAATCGACTCACAAGCATTGAGTTACGGTTGAGTCATCCAAAATCTCAACCCCTTGATTGTCAGGACCAACCTCCTCCTATGCAATCCAATGTTAAGTCTCAACAGAAGCAGGGGCAAAGGCAACAACACCATCAACCTCACATATATACACCATTGCCTAAATCTTTGGTGTCACTCTTTAATCGATTATGCGAGGCCAAGGCTATCACATTGCTAGATATCCACCCTTTGGATCCCAATAGGCACAAACCAATGTGGTATCGAGAGAGCCAACATTGTCCTTATCATCAAGTAAATGGTCATAACATTAAGTCATGTATTGCCTTCAAGAGCAAGGTACAGGATATGCTTGACAAGAATGATCTTCAAATCAACAATCAACAAATTGACATATGTCAGAATATGTTACCTATAGATGGGAGTCAAGAAGAGAAACCTAAATAGGTGACTAAGATGCATACAACCCTGTCACCTCATAAAATGAGTCGACCACATTCACCTCATTTAAAGCATCAACATCATACCTAGACTCCATTAGTTGAGCCCATGTCAACCATCCTTCACAACTTGCAAGAAACAAAGGCAATCATCTTGCCAGATATACCCCTAGTCAACCAGAATAGGTCTAGATCTAGATGATATAGGGAGGATCATTCTTACCTCTATCATCGAATGAAAGGGCATGACATTAGCAATTGTCATAATTTTAGACATGTGGTCCAAGATCTTATTGATAGGGAAGTTGTATCCACAAGTGGGTCACTCATTTTACCCCATCAAGATAGTGGTATTACCCATAATCCATTGCCACAATAGGGGGAGTCAATCTCTATCACTCCTCCTAGCCAAGCCAATAACAATGCATCAAACATAGTACATATTGGGGGTATCCAAGGTGTCACACCTTCCCCACTAGTTACATCACAAGAAATGAAGCAAATTGAGGATCCTAAAGGTATTGCACCTTCCTCGCTTCCTTTGATCACCACAAATGTTGGGGGTACACAAGGTATTGCACCTTCCTCCTAGAATCACAAAGTAATCAAAGTTACAAAAATCCCCAAAGGTATCTATAAGCCCTTTGGTCACCCTAAAATACCCCTAGGTAGTCTATGATAGTTCTATGACCATCTAGGTCACCTAAAATGCCCCTAGGTGGTCTATGACCATCTAGGTCAAAATAAAACATTCCTAGACTATCTACGATTGTCTAGGTCAATCCAAAAATCCCCAAAGGCATCTATAAGCCCTTTGGTCACCATAAAATACCCCTAGGTAGTCTATGACCATCTAAGTCACCTAAAATCCCCCTAGGTGGTCTATGACCATCTAGGTCAAAATAAAATGTTCCTAGCTAGTCTACGATCGTCTAGGTCAATCCAAAAATCCCCAAAGGCATCTATAAGCCCTTTGGTCACCCTAAAATTACCCTAGGTGGTCTATGACCATCTAGGTCACCTAAAATACCCCTAGGTGGTCTATGACCATCTAGGTCAAAATAAAATGTTCCTAGACTAGTCTACGATTATCTAGGTCAATCCAAAAATCCCCAAAGGCATCTATAAGCCCTTTGGTCACCATAAAATACCCCTAGGTAGTCTATGACCATCTAGGTCAACCTAAAATACCCCTAGGTGGTCTATGACCATCTAGGTCAAAATAAAATATTCCTAGACTAGTCTACGATCATCTAGGTCAATCCAAAAATCCCCAAAGGCATCTATAAGCCCTTTGGTCACCATAAAATACCCCTAGGAAGTCTATGATACTTCCTTATCTATGACCATCTAGGTCACCTAAAATACCCCTAGGTAGTCTATGACCATCTAGGTCAAAATAAAATGCTCCTAGACAATCTACGATCATCTAGGTCAATCCAAAAAGCCCCAAAGGTATCTATAAGCTCTTTGTCACCCCAAAAATACTCCTAGTGAGTCTATGACCATCTAGGTCAAAAAAAATATTCCTAGACTATCTACGATTATCTAGGTCAATCCAAAAAGCCCCAAAGGTATCTATAAGCCCTTTGGTCACCATAAAATACCCCTAGATAGTCTATGACATTTCCTTAATCTAGCTCTAGGTCACCTAAAACATCCCTAGGTAGTCTATGACCATCTAGGTCAAAATAAAATACTCCTAGACAATCTACGATCATCTAGGTCAATCCAAAAATCCCCAAAGGTATCTATAAGCCCTTTTCCATTAAATACCCCTAGGTGGTCTATGACCATCTAGGTCAAACTAAAATATTCCTAGGTAGTCTACGATTGTCTAGGTCATCCCAAAATGCTCCAAAGGTATCTATAAGCCCTTTGGTCACCCAAAAGCCCCAATGGCATTCATTAAGCCCATTGGTCAACCTGTATATACATATATATCAAAAATATAAAAATATCATTAAAATCATCAAAAATACAAAAATATTGCTTCATTGCACTTCATATAAATTGCATTAGGCATACTCATCATTGCATTATGCATCATTCAAAATTGATCATACATGTCTAGCACCAGGTCTATACACTAGGCATCTATTAAAATCATTGTTATTATATGTCAATATTACCACATTTTTACATTACATATACCATTTACATTTACACTCCATATTATATGTATGTTTCCCATCACTTAGCCATTGTTAGTAAAACATAGTTAAAGTTTTCGGTCACTCAACCATATCTAGTTTTCTTTTCAGATTTTATAGAAAGCTATCATGATTTTTAGAAGGTAGAATCCTGCTTAGATTATACCTTGTATACATCAAAATCCCAACACATTTTCACATTAATAAATCCAAGTCTAGCACAAGGAAATATGAAACTATAAAGTGGTCTAGGTTACTTTAAGTGAAAAAGGTTATCTCGCTCATCCCCCTATGTGAATGGTTCAAAGATGCTGAGAATTGAAAAAAGGACAAGTTCCTCCTTACCCAAAAATCCCTTGCCCTACACTGGGGCAAGTATCCAAAAGAGAAAAATCAAATAGTGATTATTATCACTTCAAAATATGCAAAAAGAAATAGTGATTATTATCACTAGAAAAAGAAAAATAAATAGTGGTTCTCACCACTACCAAAATCCCTTGCTCAACAAACAAAAATGAGCAACTCCCTTGAAAAATTCAAATTTAAAAGAAAATAAGGGAGTCTTGAACTTGAATCCCTGGAATTCTCAGCATTAGAGAACCATAAGGTGATCCTCATTACAGGTTTGGTGGATAGCCTACTTGGCAATGGTGGTATCCTTACGCATGATGATATGTCTATCACATAAGCAACTTGCTTAGGTCTAGACCAATGTTTGAATGTGGATGAGCTAGCTTGTTGTAGCCTATATTACCTAGTAGTCTAATCTAACTAAGTACAAAACTCAAGATAATGAGACTCACAGGGTGATCTCTAGTACAGATGGGCTGAGTGAATCCTGTTTGGCACTAGGGTAACTTTATGCATTATCATAGTAATGAACTCACATGCACACACAGGGATGTTGATTATCTTGGTTATCTTAGTAGGTGTATACTTTGTCAAAAAGTCTTGCATAGTTATTATACAACTTTTGATTAGGTAACTAGAGTGTTTGAGTCTCTTAAAAACTACCAAACATATCATATCACATTACATTATCCATTCCATTTTACATCATGTTGTCACATATTTGTCAAAATTACAAAATCCATTACATAGTGTTATAATAACATGAAAATAATAAAGATACATTTTGTATAGTCTATGGTGCTAGCATATAATGTGTCAAATAGTCATCATAAATCCATCATACAAAATTAAATCAAATCATCCATTGCATTATACATATACATTGCATTCCACATTAATCATCAAATCACATCATAGGATAAATACATGCATCCATGTTAGACATCCATCATAACATCATATAGCAAATATAAGCATTGCATACATCTCATAAAGCAATAAGGAAACACATGATGATAATAGAAACTCATATATATATATATATATATATATATATATATATATATATATATATATATATATATATATATATATATGTATGTATGGGACCAAAAGATACATCATAATCCAAAAACTTCCCATGGGCTACAATCAAGTGGGTCCTCAGACCTCACACTCCAAAAATAAAAAATTCAAAAACAACTTAAAAACATCAAAAAAAGGGCCAAAAACCCACCAAAAATAAGGCAAAATGGTCACAAAATTAGCAGGGATCAAGATTGAACCAACAAAATTTATGGATGCTTTAAAAGTCTTTATTTTATTCCCCAAGAAGGCCTCTATGGCTGGACCACTCCACGGGAATGAATTTTTTAGCCTTTTGCTTCCAGAAATGCTCATCAAAACAATCAAAAATCCCCTCCAAACAGGTATATAGTACCATGGGTAAAATAGAGAGTTATCCCAATTCAGTCATATGTGTCAAGTGACTCATCACTTTATCATTGGTCATGCCCTCATCGACTCGTCGCTTGAGGGGGTAGTCATAATAATGATTTCATAAATCAAATCAACACTAAAACACTCAAAAGTGTAATTTCCATACATTCAAAAGAATATTTGCTAAAGATAAATTTTCAAGCCCATGTTGGGGCAAATAATCAGCATAAGAAACAAAAAATAGGATTGACCTCCTTGAAGCCTTGGGAATTGACCCATGTAAAGGCTTACAAGAACACAAGGCACCAAGACCTAGTATACCCTAAGCCCCATAACGATCATTACTATAGCACGGCTGAAAGGTATACCCAAAATTAATCCTTCGACTATGTCAAAAGCAAGGATTCCAAGAATGTATGCTCTTTCCACAATGGAGGCATCTAAATTTGGTTAGGTTAATGAATAACCTTAATCATTTAATGATTTAGTCATCTATTTTTGCTCAGTGCTTTGTTGCACATAGCGCATCCCAAAAAGGGGCATCTGTAGACACCAAAATCATGTAAATCAGATAAGACTATTAGTGCATCACATGTGCCACTCTTATCGACATCATATGGCCCCATTGGGCAACCCTCTAGGGTAACATAAGGCTCCATAACACTTTTGGGAAGGTTCCCATTAGTTTTGGGAGGTTTTGGGGCATATCCTTATGACCGTCCCACCTAGGGATGACCATCCAAAACCGTCCCTAGGTGGGACGGTCCCTAAACAGACCCTCCAAAAAGTCAATAGATGCATGAAATGGAAATCAAAGACTATCATTTCTGCATCTAATCAACCCAATTTTATTTGGGACCTGCCATGGAAGTCAGGAACTCCAAATTAGTGTTGGAAATTTGAGTTAATTTGAGGCATTTTATGTTGTCATTGATGTCACATGGATCACATTTGGTTTTGGTGGCCAAAATATTTCATAAATAAGCATTTACAATTTTTGGAAAGCATGGCTATTTACAGGGTTTTTATGAAAACCAAGGCAGGCAAAATAAAAGGTTTTATTTAAAACCATGGTGGGCTTATATGGAAAGTTCTTTTCTTAAAAGCCAAGGTGGAATTTTTTTTCATCGAAAAAGGACCTCCGGTAATGAAGATATTAAAGTTTAATGTTTAAGTTTAAATTAATGGAGGACCGACCTATGTGCAATTAATGGAGGGTGGCATATATATACATGTAAATGTTTCAATTTATTTTGGAATGTGGGCATATTATATATCGTCGAAAAGCTTATTTCGAGGGTTATTTGACTAGCTTATTTAGAAGGAGAAATAATGTGTGTGTAAAGATATCTTTCTTATTTTGCAAAGGGGTTCCAAAAGTGAAGTTTGCCTTGTTCTTTTTCAATAGGATTAATTCTTTCATGAGGTGACAAGGTATGCAATATTGTGATTTATTTTATTTTATGGTATAAGTGGTTTTGGGAGTGAAAAGGTTATGCAATGTTTTGATTTATTTTATTTTATGGTACAAGTGGTTTTAGGAGAGATAAGGAAGTTGTGCAATTAAAGGCCTTGGTGATGATTATTGAAAAGTGGAATAATGTTGATTATTTTGTGATCTACTAACCCTTGTGAAGATTGGCAAAAGAATTTTGTGATTGTGGTATATTTACAAAGAGGTTTTTTCATATTCATAAAAGGTATGGGCACATTCTTCTATTGATTTTTTATGGTGGTTGATTTCTAAAATATCATTGGAGGGAAAATGATTATTTGTGGTTTCCTTTTTGAAAGTGGTTGATTGAATGCCTCAAGGTTTTATAAGTTGAGAGTTGTGTTTAAACTTTGTTGTATAAGTATAGTTGTTGAAGTCCATTGGTTGTGAAAGAACTTGAGTTACATGAGTATCATTGTTATGTGAGATTTGTGGTTGAGCATTGTTGAAAACATTTGAGTTGGTTGATACATACTTGGACTAGGGTTGTGTGAGAAAGATTTGTTCCTTGTGATGATTGGTTGATTTGAGTTGATTGAGCCTAGTCAAGTGATGTGTGAAGTGATTTTTCAAGTCCTATGAAACAAACTATTTCATTATTCTGATTTGAGTTGACAGTAAGATTAGAACATATTAAGTCTCTAACAATTCTCTTTATGCTTCTATGAGATTGAATTGAGTTGAGTTGAGATTTATTTGAGTTGAGTTGAGTTGAGATTGAGATTAGAACATATTGAGTCTCTAACAATTCTCTTTATGCTTCTATGATATTGACTTGAGTTGAGTTGAGATTGATTTGAGTTGATTTGATTTGAGTTGAGATCATTGTGGATCATTGTTGTCATCCATTGAAGAGTACATTGCCATTCATTGTTGAGTTCATCTTTGATATTTTCCTTGATAGATTTGTGGATGATATTTGAGTGCTACTTGAGCATGATTGATTGAGCCTGTGAGAAGGCATTTGTGGATAGTTTTGAGAAAGCTTTGAGGATAGTTTTGGGACAAATTTGTGGACAAGTTTTGGGACAATTTTATGGATAGATTTGTGGATAGAGTTTAGAGTAGATTTGGATAAGTTCTTGGTGAGCTTGCTAGAGCATATTTGGGTAAGTTCTTTGTGAGCTTGCTAGAGAATAATTGAGCAAGTTCTTGGTGAGCTTGCTAGAGTATATTTTGGCAATTTCTTGATGAGCTTTCTTGAACAGATTTGAAAAAGTTATGTGTGAGCTTGTTAAGCATATTTGACAAGTTCTGTGTGATCTTGTTAAGAAGGTTATGTGTGAGCCTATTGAAGAGGTTCTTAGTGAGCCTATTGATAGATATTTGGAGGTGACAGAGTACAAAGGATAGAGTCTCAGTGGATAGAGAACCAGGATCCAGCATAGATGAAGACAGATCTGAGTGAGGAGTCTTCAAGTGGAGAGAGGTCCACCAGTTAGTGCAGTAGAGAGACAGTCTTCTAGAAGATCACATAGCCAGAGCAGAAGGGAAAATAGTTCTCCTGTGGAAGAGATCCATGAACTTGAGATTAGGGGATCAGCATCTTCTTTGGATAAATATCCATAAACATTGTAATTAGGAGTGATTCCCAAAGATATTGATTGAGAATGTTTTACTAAAATATTTTCTCCATGGAGTACCTCAAATTGGGGAAACCATGTTAAATCTTGTGTCTCAATTATGTGTGGTGACTTGTGCTCTTGCTTACTACTGCTATATGAGTTATTAATGCACACTACTATATTTACTTATTGCAATTAAGGATATTAATTGATATTGGTTTTAAAAGAAAGTAAAAAGTGGTCTTCAATTAGGAGCCCCAAATGCGCAACCTTCCCCCACGCAATGCATGCAACATTTTTGACAAGTGGTGGCACCTTCCTTGCATGCCAAGACTTGTCCCTTTGCCCTAGATGCCCTATTTGGGCTATAAAAATAGGTGCATTCACCCATTTTAGGAGAGGAGAGTTGAAGTATTTTAGCAACGAAGTGCTGCCCAATTCCATCCTCACCTTTTGCAAACCATCATTTACCCTCCTTTGGCCTTGAAACCCTCTTCATCTAAAGGCACTTTCAATGGCAATAGAAACTGATCCAAACCATTCCAAACCGGCCAAATTGAAGAGAAATTTGGCCCCATATATCGACACAACCTTTATACATGTTTTGGACCACATCCCATTAGTATTGATGGCAAAACTTGAGCAGATTTGTAACCGTCCCACCTGGGGACAATTAGCAGTAGCTAGATGCACCACCTAGGGACGGTTAGAAAATAGTAGATAATTTGGAATAAATTCCACCATAGACCCTTTAGAAATATTTATATTAGCCTATGGTCCAAATTTGATGAGATTTGGAGTAGTTTTGATGGCACTTTTGAAGTTCTCTTTGTTGTAGGTCTAGATGCCCCTGTCAGGGATGGTCACTATTTTTGCTAACATTTACCTTCAATATTGTGTTCATATCTCTCCAAAAGTATCTATATTACAGAAAATTCCATTCATATATCATTTATAATAGTTTTCATGCGTTATAGATTAGTTTTGCCATTGATAGATTCATGCTTTTCTATGTTTTCAAGGCTTTGATTCTATAATGCATGTGCTATTAACCCCATTTTCAATCCCTTGTGTGTAGGTGCATGTATTCTAGACAGGAGGTAGGAGCTAAAGAGGTAATAAATATAAACCCGAGACTAGCTCTAAAGTGTGGGAATGCGAGATGAACAATAGTACACACCTTAAGGACCTTTCAAGGGATTAGATCCCTTGTAAATTGTAATGTTGAAAAGTATCAAATTGTAAAGCCCTCAAGGGGAGGCATTATAATCTAATTTGGAATTCATGAGTGAATGAATATAAGGAGAAATCCACTACTTTTATTACACATTTTGCTTCATTTCAATAGATTACATATTTATGCACCTTTTCCCTTTTTATGCTTTAATCTGCTTTACATTGCAATAGAGTGCCCTTAAGGCGATGTCATAAATTTTGCTTCTTCAGTTACATCATGACCATATAGTGATACAATTTATTACATCATAACCATATAATGGTATTATAATAGCTTGACAAATAAACATTATAGCTTAGCAAGATTTGTACTTTAGTGTCCTTGAAAATTGAAAAATCTAACTGTTGGTCACGAATCTGCCACAGGAAAGGATTTTAACAAATGCACCCTAGACCCGGCCAACATTGAAATGCTGGAAGCAAGAAATGGCTCCCAGACCAATCTCCAGAGTGGGCTGGTTCCCTTTACTACTCTAAAATTTGGTTAAAGATAAGGGTTGCTGGAAAGAAATTAAAAGTTGCAGAAAGAAATGTGAAATATGGCCGTAGCCGAAGTGATAATGATCGGGATAACAACAGCAAGAAACTTAAAGGACAACAACAGCAAGTAACAGAAAGCGTTAACTTAACTCTCGCACGATGCATGCAGAAAAAACCCTCCAAAACTACATTCCAGGAATCATACCTTAACAGCAGTATTTAAATCCAATTATGCAAAATTTAAATGCAACAACCATTAAAAATATAAATGCTATTAGAAATGCGAAAGGACAGAAAGGAAAATCATCCACACAACACTTGAGAAATTAGAAGCCAACACTTTTTATTCCTACAAATGCGCTTCCAGTTTCTAGCAGAAAAACTCCCAACCCTTTCAAATGAAGCTTACACTGGTTTTTATAGAGGGTCGTCCTCTTTGCAGCATTTAATGTTTGAAACCAACTTTCTTGTGATCTACAATTATGCCTTGGAAACCAAGAACAGGATCCCCTTAATTGTAGTGTTAAAGAAGCAAAAATTAAATGCAATGAGACGTTCGCGGTCGCCTTCATTAAATTTGATTTTTCGAACATGTGCATGAAAACCGTTGAATTAATCCACAAACAGTAGCTTCGAATAAATAAAACTTTAATTTTGGTGGCCTGGGCACTTCTTTGACCTTGACTACCTTGGAAATCCATGAATCGTTTAATTCGGGGTAGCATTTAATCTTCGAAATTCAAAAAAAACCTTCTCGGGCATTCATACTATGTTCTGGTGGGAAATTACGCAGGTCGCGAAAACGCGACGGGTCACGAAATTGTGACATCTTCTAATGTCGTACGCTTTTGCCACTTGCACCCGCAAAAATGGCACATGTAGCGATATCGCTACATGTTTTTTCCTTTGGCTCTCTCTCCCATTCTGCCCCGCGAAAATGAAACATGCAACGCATCGCTGCAACTTCGAGCACTTAGACTTGTTGCCTTCCTTACAACCAATGAAACATTGCAACTTTTGAAACAAAATGCCTGGTGACTGTGTGACGTATTGCAACCTTTTAAAACAAACTTGCAGCGCATCGCTGCAACTTCCTCCTGGACTCCCCTTTTAACCAACATGCAGCGAATCGCTACAAGTTTTGAGTTAGACTTTCTTTGAAACAAAGGCGCCACGAGTTTTAACGTCAACGAATCGCTGCACATTGAAACTTAACTCTCTCCTCCGCTCATCACCCGCAATTTTGAAACATGGCAGCGCGTCGCTGCAATTTTGCTTCTTGAGCTTTTGAAGCCAAACGTCGTGCTAAAATGAGACGTCAGCGAATCGCTGCAACAGTTATCTTTATGTCTTCGGCTGAACTTTTTGTCGCGATTTCGTGACATTTTGTCGCTTTCCCTCCTTTGCTCTTTTCAAGCCGCAAAAATAGAACACGTCACGATATCGCGACGGTTCCGTTTAGCTACATGCATTGACCGTGTTGACCGTGATTTTGGAACATGTCAGCGAATCGCTGCAATTTCTGGACTTAGTTATTTTTTGCTCCTTTTTGCTCAAAACCGCATCAAAGCCGAAATAAAAATAAGATCTGCAACAACTTAAACAATATTTCAATCAAAATCAATGTGGCAAAAATGCCAACATTCTTGGTGGCTCGCGGGGTATACATCTTGCTGTATGCAAGAATCCAGGCCTGAATCCATTGGGCACAGAGTCATTAGAATAGAAAGTTGGCCGTTGTGGTGCATATCTCAGGGGACTGCTGCAATGATCTGCTACTGAAAAATTGAAACTAGAAAAACCTGCATATAATTGGTTATGAAATGACAAATGGAATGCGATAGTGGAGTGAGCTCCTGCGATTGCGCAAGTGGTGACTGCAATGGAATGATGATTATGATGGGATGACGGAGTGAGCAAGTGATGTAGTAGACATAACAACAGAATGCCGTTGTACTACCATCTGCAATGGATGGAATGAAAGTGAATGAACGGATGGAATGGAAATGGAAGTATGAAGGCTGTGAACTGAAATGAGCTAGACTGCAAATTAAATATGTAACAGGACAGAACCTAGAGGAAAGGGAAAAGAAGGAACGGGAACAATGAGAATGGGAAAAAGAAACAACAGCCGTGGCTCTGTTTTTTTTTTTTTTTTTTCACTGCGGAAGAAAAAGAAGAAAGAAAGAAGAGGATGAAGAAAGGAAAGAGGGGAAAAAGGGAAGGGAAAAGAAGAATTTCTTGGAAATCCAACGACTACTGGGAAAAGAAAAACAAAATAAAAACAAGCATATACGGCTCGCAGGCAACAAGAGCCGAGATGAATAAAAAAACAATACTTCTATTTTTTTTTTTCTCTTCTCTTTCTATTTTTTTTTTTTTAAATACTATATACAATAGTTCACGACATGATTGGCATGTCGCCACCAGAAACCCGGTCTCAAGGATTTATCCGGTAAATCTGCAATGTCCCGACCAGATTTGATCATACTTAAGTCGGTCCTTGAAATTGGGCTGGCTTCTTCCTGAAGTTCTCCATGTTTCAGACACTGGCAAGTTATCATGCATGCCAGTACCCACACAATTGACAAATAATGCAGAAAAGAAACCCCACCATCTTGAAGAGTTCTCTGATTGTGAACTGAGAACAGGTTCCTCCAACTTCTGGATCCGAGCATAGGAATTGGCCAGCAACAGTCCTTTCTTCAGGATCTCTTCAGACTCTACCTGTTGATCTGACATATTTAACAGGTTCTGACTAAATGTTTGTGTGTCATGCACAGCTATGCCTTCTTGGTGCTCAGGTTCTGCCACTTGAGTCTGTTCTTCTTCTTCGCTTATATCCTCTAGATCCATCTCCTTATGAAAACTGCAAGCAACCATATTGTTCATTGCCAAGAAAGTTCTTGCATATTTCGATCCTTGGCTTTGGATGAGATCTGTCCCTTGAGCTCCACACAACTGCATCTCAGGTTTCTGCTCAGTATACGGGATCTGGCATGACACATACTGTGCGGGATGGACAGGAGCAGCAACTATCGAAGAAAGTGATGGAGTTTCTCCCCACGATAATTTTCCTGATAAGAGCAAGAGTTGTTCCGCTCGCACTGCTTCCTCAAAGATTTGCGGGAACCTTTGTTCACCTGATTGCAGCAAGAGGAGACTTATGTCAGAATGGAAAGCTCGAACATAGAAGAGGTGGGCTTGGGTGGGTGATGGTTGGATCTTCTCTGGAATTCTCTTCCAGCTTCTCAAGAATCGGACATTGAAGTCCGTGATACTCTCTTGAGGTGCTTGCTTGATGTACATGAAAAACTGATAGAGATCCAAAGAACTGTAAAAGGGATCTTTGTCAAATCTTTTGATTAGTGCTCCCGCTAGATCATCCCATGAGCTTATGCTTTTACGCTTGAGCAGTCTGTACCACTGCAATGCCCTTCCTTCCAAAGACTGAACCAGAAGTCTGATCATGACATCCTCGTGATTTATGACATGGATCATTGACAAAGTAGCAATATCTTCAACATGCGCCAGAGCCATGCCTTCGGTACCATCATATTTTGCCAGGGCCTTCAGGGCACCTTCGGGAATTTCATGCCGGATTTGGAGATTCAGAGGGCCAGGATCATCCCATCTAGGAAAAACCCTCACCTTTGTAGCAGTGGTCTGCGGGATCACGGCTATCGCCATTAAGTCAGAGTCGCCAGATGAACATTATTTTAGCTTGAAAAATGCAGGCGTCCACGATCAAAAAATTCAGATCTTCAACTCAGCAAAGTCGCCAGATGAACTCACAAATCTTCATTTTGAGGCCAAGACAGCTCATCAAATCTTGAGACCTCCGGGTGTTAAACAATAAAACTTATGGATCTTTTGAGACAGAAGAAGTCTGTCCCACCGGGCGTGCCAAAAACTGTTGGCACCAGTGGGTTTATCACTTTGGAAAATTACGCTTATCCCATCGATTATGAATTCTTGGAGACAAAACTTGTCTGTCCCACCGGGTGTGCCAAAAACTGTTGGTCACGAATCTGCCACAGGAAAGGATTTTAACAAATGCACCCTAGACCCGGCCAACATTGAAAGGCTGGAAGCAAGAAATGGCTCCCAGACCAATCTCCAGAGTGGGCTGGTTCCCTTTACTACTCTAAAATTTGGTTAAAGATAAGGGTTGCTGGAAAGAAATTAAAAGTTGCAAAAAGAAATGGGAAATATGGCCGTAGCCGAAGTGATAATGATCGGGATAACAACAGCAGGAAACTTAAAGGACAACAACGACAAGTAACAGAAAGCGTTAACTTAACTCTCGCACGATGCATGTAGAAAAAAACCTCCAAAACTACATTCCGGGAATCATACCTTAACAGCGATATTTAAATCCAATTATGCAGAATTTAAATGCAACAACCATTAAAAATATAAATGCTATTAGAAATGCGAAAGGACAGAAAGGAAAATCATCCACACAACACTTGAGAAATTAGAAGCCAACACTTTTTATTCTCGTAAATGCGCTTCCAGTTTCTAGCAGAAAAACTCCCAACCCTTTCAAATGAAGCTTACACTGGTTTTTATAGAGGGTCGTCCTCTTTGCAGCATTTAATGTTTGAAACCAACTTTCTTGTGATCTACAATTATGCCTTGGAAACCAAGAACACGATCCCCTTAATTGCAGCGTTAAAGAAGCAAAAATTAAATGCAATGAGACGTTTGCGATCGCCTTCATTAAATTTGATTTTTCGAACATGTGCATGAAAACCATTGAATTAATCCACGAACAGCAGCTTCGAATAAATAAAACTTTAATTTTGGTGGCCTAGGCACTTCTTCGACCTTGACTACCTTGGAAATCCGTGAATCATTTAATTCGGGGTAGCATTTAATCTTCGAAATTCGAAAAAAACCTTCTCGGGCATTCATACTATGTTATGGCAAGAAATTGCGCAGGTCGCGAAAACGCGACGGGTCACGAAATCGTGACATCTTCTAATGTCGTACGCTTTTGCCACTTGCACCCGCAAAAATGGCACATGTAGCGATATCGCTACATGTTTTGTCCTTTGGCTCTCTCTCCCATTCTGCCCCGCGAAAATGAAACATGCAGCGCATCGCTGCAACTTCGAGCACTTAGACTTTTTGCCTTCCTTACAACCAATGAAACATTGCAACCTTTGAAACAAAACGCCTGGTGACTGTGGGACGTATTGCAACCTTTTAAAACAAACTTGCAGCGCATCGCTGCAACTTCCTCCTGGACTCCCCTTTTAACCAACATGCAGCGAATCGCTACAAGTTTTGAGTTAGACTTTCTTTGAAACAAAGGCGCCACGAGTTTGAACGTCAGCGAATCGCTGCACATTTGAAACTTAACTCTCTCCTCCGCTCATCACCCGCGATTTTGAAACATGGCAGCGCGTCGCTGCAATTTTGCTTCTTGAGCTTTTGAAGCCAATCGTCGCGTGAAAATGAGACGTCAGCGAATCGCTGCAGCAGTTATCTTTGTCTTCGGATGAACTTTTTGTCGTGATTTCGTGACATTTTGTCGTTTTTCCTCCTTTGCTCTTTTCAAGCCGCGAAAATAGAACACGTCGCGATATCGCGATGGTTCCGTTTAGCTGCATGCGTTGACCGTGTTGACCGCGATTTTGAAACATGTCAGCGAATCGCTGCAATTTTTGGACTTAGTTATTTTTTGCTCCTTTTTTGCTCAAAACCGCATCAAAACTGAAATAGAAGTTAGATCTGCAACAGCTTAAACAATATTTCAATCAAAATCAATGTGGCAAAAATGCCAACACTAACCAACTAATGTTATTTGATAGGTAAACATTAAATTGTTATTTTTTTAATTTTAAAAAAAGAAACTAGATTTAAATCTTACCAAATAATATATACATAAATGTTAACTTATAATTATATAATTACAATATAATACAAATTAAACTCTTTTCAATCTATATTACCAATTAAATATATATATATATATAATATTTATATATATTTATTATAAAACTATATATATATATATATAGTGACAAGTCAGACATGAAGCTCAATCTCCCAAACCTTGAAGTAATGATGGAATGGGTTAAGATGCCACGGTGATAAGAAGATATATATCTACTGAAAAGCGGAAGAATCTATTAAAGTCCCTCAGATCTTAAGGATCAATAAAAGAAGGAAAGGTCTACTAAAAAAACTTCTATTATGCGCAAATGATTCTCTTTTTTTACTTTATGACTTCTCAATGTTCATATGTTCAACAAAAATTTATTTTTTAAAATTTCATATTATATAATTTATAATTTTTTTTAAAATGTTTTTAGTATTTTTTATAGTTTAAAATTATTAAAGGAGTTGACTTAAGAATTCAAAGCATATTCAAGATCAATTGCAAAGGTTATATATGGTTCGAGTTAAATACTTTAGAATTAATAATGATATTAAAATTTTTATAATTGTTAAGAAAGCTTTTAATATTAATAGATTTTATTTTATTTTTTAAATGGACAAAAAATATATATATTATTTTAATTATAGAATATTTAAAATTTTAAGATCTGAATTAATTAGTTAGTGATGTTTTTGTTCAATGGTTAGGATATATAGATGTTATAGTCCATACTAAGGTTTAAATTTATGCAACATTAAAAAGGTTATATAATTTAATGTGACTAAGTTGATGTTAAAGGCAAAGGGCAACCCTTTCAAACCCCTATTTAATAAAAAAACTTAGGTTTATTATGGTTGTATTATTCTATAAAAATATGTATTACATAAAATAAAGTTATATTTCAAAAATAGATAAACAGCGGCATGGGTGAGTGTGTGAAGGGGTGGGTGCGATGTGGTTGTGTGTTAAATTCTGTATTGATAAGCATAGCTCTTAGCTTTACAAGGGGTCATGGTTGGGAAGAGACTGCTCAACGTTGTGTGTTGCTCAACGTTGTGCGTTGCTCGTAGGAGTTTATCATACTAACCAAATAAAAAAGAAAAATTCAAATATAGATATTCAAAGTTTTTAATATACAAGTTGTATTATGATAATATTATATTGTGTTATTCTAATGGATTTTATAATTAGAAAAATGTAATGAATTCAATCAGTTAAATATCTTGATTTTTAAAGAGAAGATTAATTTGAAAGCTTACGAAATAAAGTAAGGGTGTAATATAAGTGAGTTATTTTTATCCTATGAGAGATAGTGGTATGTCTTTGGATTTTCATTCAAGAGACCCAAGTTTAAACCTGATACAAGGGGATTGGGAATCCTTTCAAAAACTCATGATTTATCCTAAAATTTTAACTAGAAAGGGATATGTCAATTGGTAGCGATCGAGTGCTTGTTAGTGGGTTGTTCCAATTCGATTTTCTGTATAGTCAAGGTCCATTGAATTCATATTTACCCAATATGCTAGGGTTTATAAAGGTTTCCTTGTGAAAAAAACTATTTTTTTTATATTATATAAAATAGATTATTTTTATTAAAAAATACTCAAGATAGAGGTTTTTAATGTAAAAAGGTATTTATATTAAAGGATTAATAGAATACGTTTTTTTTTTTTTTAAATGAGGATAAACATGCCATATGGCCAATGCTATCAACCAAAAAACCACCGTCATTAACACAACATAGGAAACCAATAAACTAACTAACAACTAATCAAAAACATCTTACAAAACTTGTAGGTAGACACTATCAATTGGCTAGCAAAAAAAAATGATTACATACTCAAAATAGTGGCTGAGCGCATACCACAAGAGCAAAAGCAAAAAAAGGGGATTCCTTGCAATGGTGAAGATCCATTAAATCTCAGCCAACATTATCATCAGGAGACTTTGGTACCGAATCCCATCCCTACTCAAAAGAATAAGTGTTGAGAACATCTTCCTATACGTGAGCAAATGGATCCTCATTGGTAGTAAACAACATAGAACTAGACTTATCCTAGGCATCCAGTCGAGGAGCTAGGGAAAAGAGAGGATCAATTAGGTTACTAGGGCCAACTCTGTAAGGAGAAGGACCTTAAGCTAGGGTAGGAGTGTGATTTGGGGTTGAGCGACAGTGTTGCCTGGACTTGGACCGAATTTGAGGATAATTTTGCTCAAGAGGAACCCGATGATGAGGAATAATGTAAGAAAATTTAGGTTAGGCTTAGTCTATTGAAATTAGGACTTAGTCTTATTTTTGGCTAATAAGCAATTTATGAAAAATTATAAAATGTGGGCTTTATGAGCTCATGTTGGATTTAGTCTTTAGGACTAGTTGTCCCAATATCTTCTAGAGGGATATTGGAAGTTAGGAAGATAAGAGGCTATCCCTCAAATGAGCATTTTGGATAAAGCTTATCTTCCCAATTTAGAAATTGGTTGCTCAATCCAATAAAATGGTTGCTCATTTTAAAAGAAATTGGTTGTAAGATGGGTCTATTTAAGCCTTGCATTTTAATGCAATTTCTAGCTTCATTTGGATCCACAACAATGGTATCATAGTGTAGAAGTTGTAAAGGTTTAGGATGTGCTTTTTACCTCACATTGATTGTTTAGTTTTGGGTAATTATCAACCAACAAGATCCTGCCTTCAAGCTCTAGTTGCAATCAGTCCTAGTTTAATTTTAGAATTCTAGTTCCCTTGGATTGGATATAGAATTTTCTAAAGTTAGAATATTTTCTATTGTGAGGAAATTGTTGTCAGTAGAAGAGTGAAATGAGGGTGAGGCTATACATTCAAACCACCCTTCATCACTATAGTATCATCCACGAGAGGAATGAGCTGTGAAGAAGGACCCTTTGGGCCATCTTCCTTTGCTTGCTTCATCAACAAAGGAGAAGTGGCCCACAAATGATCTTCTACAACAGAAGATCACTAGTAGAGTTTGATCCTTACCTTGAATATCCTTTCCTTTTACTATAAATGTGATGGATTTTCTTTCTATGCTAACAAATTTTCTTATGTATATATATATATATACATATATATATATATACATATGTATATATATACATATGTTATATATATATATATATATATATATATATATACATATATATATATGTATGTATGTATTTTTGAAAGCTTTTATTTTATATAAAAATGCATTTTTTATTTTAAAAAAGAAAAAGTAGTTGGTTCTCTTGCAACAAGTAACCAGTATCTGCCACCTCCTAGGTAACTTCTATGTCACCCTAGGTGACATTTTATCACCTATCAACGACTTTACATCACCCTCAGGCAACATCATGTCACCATCAGACAACTTTTGATTACCTTTACAACCTTTCACATGATTGTCACATAGATCCAACACAAGCTAAAACCAATCGATGATAGGTGGTCACCAACTCAGCCTCTAAAAATTTGTGGGACCAGCTTGCTCTGCACTTGCACACAACCCAAGACCATAGAAAACATGATAAACTAGCACAAAAACTAAGTCCCTAACACAGAAAACTTAATGTAAAATTTTACGTCCTAATCCCTTTTGTAAAGAAGATTCTTTGACATGGATTTTAGTGTCAGAAATAATAATTCTCGATCATATTTAATCGTGACAAGACCTTAGAAAAAAATAGGCGATTCAATTCTTCCATACATACTTTAGAAAATTATTTACATATTTATAAGAGAAGAGGAGGCGGTGGGAGTGGAGGGATAAGCAGAATGAGGAAGAGGAGGCGGTAATATTGTAGGAAGGGAGGCAGAGAGATTAGGGAGTTAGAGAGAATAATGGGAAGAGGAGATATTCGAGGGGAAACATAAAAAATTGTGCCAATAAAAATTTTTTACCGACAGAAAATAAGTGTGTTCACACTTAGCCTTAAAACAAGCTTTTTTTAGGTCGCTAAGTATGAAGATATGTTCACACTTGTAACATTCTCCCCCTTAAAGTTGAGAGGACTGACTATACAGTCTCTCAGATTTATAAATTGAGCTTTAGCCATCCCTTTGGTGAAGATGTCTGCAACATTCTCCAAAGTGCGACAAAATTTAAGCTCAACAATTTCATTTTCCACCATATCTCGGATGAAGTGGTACTTCATATCAAAATGCTTTGTTTTGCTATGGTGGATCGGATTGTATGCCAACTGAATGGCACTGATGTTGTCGCAATAGATTTTTTTTGGACCACTTTGTTGTTCTCCAATATCTTCTAGCACTTTTCTTAGCCATAGGGCTTGAGTACTAGCATAGGTGACTGCTATATACTCAGCTTATGTAGAAGACAAAGCTACCATAGTTTGCTTTATGGAACTCCATGTTATTAGCCCTGATCCCAGACTAAAATAGTTCCCTGAAGTTGATTTTATGTCATCAATATTGCTGCCTCAATCACTATCACTAAAGCCTATAAGCTTGATAGTATTACATTTATGGTATTGGATTCCAAAATCTAATGTACCCTTCACATATCTGAAAATTATCTTAGCTGCCTACAAATGCAGCTCAGATGGGCTAGCCATAAATTGAGAGACAATAGAAATAAAATAATGAATATGAGGTCTGGTGTTGGCGAGAAACATCAAACTCCCAACCATGCTCCTAAAAATGGTCACGTCAACTTTTGGTGCTCCATCATATTTGTTTAATTGGATTCCATGTCCAACTGGAGTTGCAACTGGTTTGCAATGCTCCATAGCAAACTTGTTGATCATGTCCTGAGCATACTTATGTTGATATATGAAGATACCTGTATCTGACTGATGAACTTCCAATCCAATGAAGTAGTGCATTAAGTCGAGATCCTTCATCTCAAACTGCTTCATCATGGAGCGCTTGAACTCCATATTCACTTTTCTATTACTACCCATGAATATGAGATCATCCACATACAAGCAAACTATGAGGATATCGTTACCTTGCTTTAGGTAGTAAAGGGTGGGTTCATTTATGCTTCTGGTGAACCCAAAATCTTTGAAGTACCCATCAATGAGTGAGTACCAAGCTCGTGGTGCCTGTTTGAGGCCATAGAGTGCCTTTTTCAGTCTATAAACAAGGTGTTCCTTACCTTGCTCTTGAAATCCTTGAGGTTGCTCAACATACACTTCCTCTATTAAGTACCCATTGAGAAAGGTACTTTTTGTTATTCTTATAGTGACACTGAGAGGGGGGGTGAATCAGTGTGTCCTTTTAAAACTTTAAAATTGCAACTCTTAATGCTGAAATAATGCAAACTTAAAAATAGATACAGCAAGTATAACAAGAGAGCATCACACAACACAAGATTTAACGAGGTTCACCAATGTGGCTACTCCTCAAAAATGACTGCTTGGACTACCATCCAAATCTAGCCTTTGCAAAGCTACAACTTTACAATCAATTTACCAGCACCCACTGGAAGGAGCACCAACCCCTTATTTATCTGCACCAACAGAAAGGAGCACCAACCCCTGATTTACCAACACCTACTGGAAGGAGCACCAACCCCTTGATGCCAAGCTGCAACTTGGACTTCAAATTGAATCTATAAGTTTGACAGTAAAATACCTTCGCCCTTTGTGCACAGTCTGTTGTTTCTATGCACTCTGCTTTCTCTGCACAATCGCTTCGCACAATGCTCGATACAACGCTTCTATGCAATCGCTTCGCACACTCTACTTCGATACAGTCGAACGATCGTCTTTACCCCTTTGTGCTTTTCTGCTCTCTGTGCGCTCTTACTTCGCACTTAGCTCGATTCGACATGACTCTCTCTGTGCACTAGTGGGCTTAATTCGCATACATTCGACAACCCCTCAATTCTCCAAACAACCCTCCTTTTATAATAGAAATTTCAAGATGAAAACCCTAATTTTAGTCGACTGATAATGCAAATGTAAACCCTAATCTTAGTCGACTGTAAACCCTAATCTTAGTTGGTTGTGATCGATCTGCGTTGGCTTCTACTCATGAAGATGTTCGGGTTAACCTTCTGTTCTTGCGCACTTACGACCTGTCATGAAATCATGACATTTCTATCTTTGTAGCTTCTCTTGTTGTTGTTGCCATGAAAATACAACATGTCATGATATCGTGACACTTTTGCCTCCGTATGCTTCATCTTGGCTTTTGTCATGATATCACGACACTTCTTCCTCTGTAGACTTCGACTTCACTTTGTTGTGATATCGCGACACTTATGCCTTCGTAGACTTCATCTTACTTTTGTCGCGATATCGTGACACTTCTCTTAGACTTCTTTCTCTTTTGTCATGATATCATGACACTTCTACTTAAAGACTTCGTTTCTCTTTTGTCATGAAATCATGACACTTCTGCTTCCGAATACTTGCTTCCTGCTTTTGTCATGAAATCGTGACACTTCTACTTCTGAAGACTTCTTTGCTTTTGTCATGAAATCATGACACTTCTGCTTCCAAATTCTTACTTCTCTGCTTTTGTCATGAAATCATGACACTTCTACTTCAAAGTCTTCAATTTTGCTTTTGTCATGAAATCATAACACTTCTCCCATTGAAGTCTTGCTTTCTATTTTTGTCATGAAATCATGACACTTTCTACATCCGTATGCTTTCTTTTCAACTTGTCACAAAATCATGACACTTTTTACTTTTGTACACTTTCTTTAGAACCTGTCACAAAATCATGACACTTCTCACTTTAGACTCTTCCTTCTGTAACATGTCATGAAATCATGACACTTCTCACTTCTAACTCTTTCTTCTACAACATGTCACAAAATCATGACATTTCTCACTTCTAACTCTTTCTTCTACAACATGTCACGAAATCGTGACACTTCTCACTTCTAACTCTTTCTTCTGTAACATGTCACGAAATCACGACAGTTCTCACTTCAAACTCTTTCTTCTACAACATGTCATGAAATCATGATAGTTCTCACTTAACTCTTTCTTCTGCAACATGTCATGAAATCATGACAGTTTTTCCACTTGACTTCTTTCTTCCAACATGTCATGAAATCATGACAGTTTTCAACTTGCCTTCTTCTCTTCCAACATGTCACGAAATCACGACAGTTTTTCAACTTGCCTTCTTTTCTTCCAACATGTCACGAAATCATGACAGTTTTTCAACTTGCCTTCTTTTCTTCCAACATGTCACGAAATCATGACAGTTTTTCAACTTGCCTTCTTTTCTTCCAACATGTCACGAAATCGTGACAGTTTTCCCTGCTATTTCTCTCTCCTCCAATATGTCACAAAATCGTGACACTTTTACCTACTTCTTCTCTCTCTTCCAATATGTCATGAAATCATGACACTTTTTCCTACTTTCTGAATATGTCACGATATCGCGACACTTTTCTTACTTGTCTTTTTCTTTGAATTTTTGCATATGGGCCACTTAGGTCTTCTTGGAAAAGCACTGTACATACTCTGAATGATCTCTGAACTTCCTGTTTGCTGCATCTGAATAGCTTCTGAGCATCTGAACTTCCTATCCACTGTATCAACTGATCTATCTGACTGTGTTGACAACAATGACAATCCTGTTGTTGCACCTTGCTCAACAATCTCCCCCTTTGGAATTGTTGGCAACACATGTGCAATTTCTTGTAACTCTTCTCCCCCTTTGACAATAATACCAAAGGGCTACTATAGACTCTCCCCGAGTCCATGCACAACATTCTCAGGCAAAATTTTTTACACTTAGTAAAAATCACAAACATGAGCAAAAAGATAATCAAATACTTAAATGCTCCCCCTGAGAATGTGATCCCTGTAGCTAGTCAATTCTTGGGAAGCGTGACCACTCCCAACTTATTGTGAAGGTACTCAAAAACTTCCTTGGGCAATGGTTTTGTGAAGATATCCGCTACTTGCTCTGTAGTTGGAACAAAATCCAACTTAACCTCACCTTCCGCAACTTTCTCCTTCAAAAAGTGATACCGGATAGCAATGTGTTTTGTGCGTGAATGCATAACCGGATTCTTGGAGATGTTAATGGCACTGGTGTTATCACACTTAAATGATATTGGCTCACTGAAGTTAATACCAAAATCTTTCAGGGTTTGTTTCATCCATAATACCTGCGTACAACATGTTGTCGTTGCAATATATTCTGCCTCTATTGTCGATAAAGAAACTGACTCTTGTTTCTTACTGTGCCATGCGACCAACCTGTCTCCAAG
Organism: Wollemia nobilis; assembly: GCA_028583015.1. Lineage (NCBI taxonomy): Eukaryota > Viridiplantae > Streptophyta > Pinopsida > Araucariales > Araucariaceae > Wollemia > Wollemia nobilis. Next base: position 610,496 of record JAQPPZ010003378.1, read on the forward strand.
ATAGAATGCACCTCCACTGGTACTCTTTCTGTCATCGACACATCCTGCCCAATCTGCATCTAAATATGAAATAAGGGTGAAGTCCTTACCTTTCGGATACCATAACCCATACTCCATAGTACCCTTGAGATACCGAAGAATCCTCTTCATTGTTGTCACATGAGTCTCCTTGGGACTAGCCTGAAATCGTGCTACCATGCATACTGCCTACAAAATATCTGGTCTGGTAGCTGTCAAATACAGTAAGCTTCCAATCATCGATCTGTACATAGTTTGATCAACAGGTGGAGATTTGTCATCCTTGCTCAACTTGCAACCTGTCATCATGGGAGTGCTAACTGGCTTACAATCCTCCATTGTGAACCTTTTTAACATCTCTTTCACATATTTAACTTGGGAAATAAATATGCCCTTCTCATTTTGATTAACTTGCAACCCGAGAAAGTACGACAGTTCACCAATCATAGACATTTCAAATTCTTTCTGCATCTTATTTGCTAAATCTTTACATGACTCATCTTTGCTGCTGCCAAATATGATATCATCTACATATACAACAAGAACAATGAGATGCCCACCTTCTATTTTGACATACAGATTACTGTCCACCATACCTTTCTTAAACCCTTGTTGAGTGAGATAGTTGTCTAGCCTTGCATACCATGCTCGGGGTGCCTGTTTTAAGCCATATAAAGCTTTCTTCAATTTGCAAACCAGGTTGGGATCATCACCAAGTTGGAAACCATCTGGCTGCTCAATATAAACCTCTTCTTCAAGTTTCCCATTCAAAAATGCTGATTTTACATCCATCTGATAAACTCTAAAATTCTTGTAAACTGCTAAAGCCAGAAATATTCTGATTGCCTCTAGTCTAGCCACTGGTGCAAAGGTCTCCTCAAAATCAATACCTTCAACTTGTGCATAACCTTTACATACCAATCTTGCTTTATTCCTGACTACCTGTCCGTCTTCATTCAATTTGTTTCGAAATATCCATTTAGTACCGATTACATTTTTATTTGCAGGTCTAGGTACTAACTCCCAAGTTTTGTTCTTCTCAATCTGATCTAATTCTTCATTTATTGCCTTCATCCAACTTTCATCTTTGCTTGCATCAACAATATTTTTGGGCTCAATGCTGGATAAAAGAGAGTAGTTACTTACTACTTTTCTTCTTGTCTGAACACCAGCTGTGGGGTCTCCAATTATTTGTTCTCTAGGATGATTTTTCTGCCAGCTGCCTGTTTTGAATTTCTTATTTTCTTCCACTTCTGAATCATTAATTAAATCATCTGAGTCAATTCTTTGTTTCTTTTCTATTTCATTTTCCTCATCTCCTTCAATGACTTCTTCATAAATTGGGTAGTTTTCTTCAAAGCTAACTATTCGTTCCCTACCTTCATCAAATTTAACATCGACACTGCCCACAATTTTCTTTAGCCTCTTGTTGTAGCATTTGTAAGCTTTGCTTTTTGATGAATAGCCAACAAAAATACCTTCATCTGCTCTATCTTCAAACTTACCAAGATTATCTTCAGTTCTTCTGATGTAACACTTGCAGCCAAAAACTTTGAGGTATTTTGTTGTTGCCTTTCTACCGAACCACAACTCATAAGGAGTTTTGCTTTCATGTGTTCTCAGCATGTACCTATTTTGGATATACACCGCAGTATGGACCGCTTCTTTCCAAAATTTGTCTGCTACTTTGCTCTCAGCCAGCATAGTCCGTGCCATTTCTTGCACTGTTATGTTCTTTCTTTCTACCACACCATTCTGTTGAGGTGTCCTGGCTGCTGAAAATTGTCTCCTAATACCATATTTTTCATAGTACTCTGTAAACTCATCTGAAATGAATTCTCCTCCTCTATCTGATCTCAAACATTTGATCCTTTTTCTTGTTTCATTCTCAACTTGGTGTTTGAAAGACCTGAACATTTCAAAGGCTTCTGTTTTATTCTTCAAGAAAAATATCCATGTCATTCTGGAATAGTCATCAATACACAACATAAAATATTTGTCACCATTTATGCTTTGTGTTCTCATGGGTCCACATAAATCTGTGTGTATTAGCTCCAAAGGTTTGCTTGTGTAGTACTCTTTTGTTTTGAATGTGACTCTAGTTTGCTTTCCCTTTTGGCATGAAGCACAAATGCTATTTGAAGGTTTTCTAATGGTGGGAATATCTCTCACTGCCTTTTTCGAGCTGATTTTTACCAGATTATCAAAACTGATATGACCAAGCCTCTTGTGCCACAACCAATTTTCTTCTTCCTATCCAATAAAACAAGCTCCTTCTGAAGTCTCTGAAAGCGTGTACAGGTTTCCAGATGTCCTTGATCCAGTTGCTATCAATTTTCCACTGTTTGTTTTTCTGACTTCACAACCCTGCTTCTTAAACACTACTTCATGACCTTTATCACAGATCTGACTAACACTCAACAAGTTATGTTTCAGACCATCCACAAACAAGACTTCTTCCGACTTGATTTTTCCATCACTAATCTTAACTGAACCTTTCCCAACTATCTTAGCTCCATCATTATTCCCAAACTTTACAGAACCACCTTCATATTTCTGTAACTTTTCAAATTTTTGTTTGTCACCTGTCATATGACTAGAGCATCCACTGTCAAGTATCCAAGGTACATATTTATTCTGTGCTTTAAAAGTTGTTTGCACAATCAAAGATTCCTTTTCTTCCTTAAGTCGCTCCTTTTCTTTCCATTCTATTTTGACTACAGTTTTGGGCTCTAGTTTTGACTTTCCCTTTTCAGTAGCTTGAGCATGTCTTTCAAGAAGTTTTCTAATTTGTCTCATCCTATTTGGTTGAAATTTTCTTCCCTGAAATTGATTTGAAGCAAAAGTACTTCGACAATTTCTTGCAATGTGCCCAAAGTTATGACAGTTAAAACATTCTACTGCATAATTCATCAGAGGTGAAAAAGCATTTCTACTAGTGAAATTCCTCGGTCCTACATTATACTTGCAGTCTAAAATTTTATGTCCATAACCATTGCATTTAAAACAAAAACCAGAAAAGGGATAATTGAACCTGGGTGATGGTCTTTGCCATGTTGTTGTAGGAGCCATAGATCTTCTTCTTCTTTGATGTGTGACCTTGGTGAATCCATCATTGTCAATTCTCCTTTCGTGCTTAGCATTATTGCTTTCTTTTGCATGAGTCATTTTTCCTTCATCAACCTGTTTCTTATCTTCATTCTTTATAGGTTCTACATTTCTGGCCTTTGGTCCATTAGATGATTCTCCTTCGATGAAGCCCAGACCAAATTTGATGCCTGCAGGTCTTTGGTCATTTAAAATCTTATCCAGCTTCATCGAACTTTCTTCGTGTTTGTGATAACAGCTAATTTTACGATCCATCTCTTCTATCTGCATCCGTAAACCAACATTCTCTTCTTCTAGTTTGCAGCAGTAATCTATTTTCATGGTTATCTAAACTTCGAGATCTTCAGATATTTTCTTGTATTCTTTTGTCTATACTTTCAAACTAGTTATGATGTCGTTTGCATCCTCAAGCTTTCTTGAAAGTTTCTTATTCTTTTTCTTCTCTATTTTCCACTCTTCAAGTGCAGAGATCAACTCACCTTCTAGATCTACTTCAGCCTCAGGTTTTTCATCACATACTTCAGAGTTCACTCCTTCTGCCTTTTTTGATTTTTCTACTTCAAATGCCATGAAAAGAGCTTCACCTGTTTCCTCTTCAGAATCCTCATCGGAGCTGTCCTCTGAAGAATTTGCATTCCTGGAGATGAAACTTTTCTTCTTGAAGTTGCCTTTTCTGAAGTTTGTTTTCTTCTTCCAGTCACTTCTTTCTTGGTGCGATGCTTCCTCACCTTTGTTCTTCTCATTAAGTGGACATTTAGTCACAAAATGCCCAACGCCTCCACAGTTGAAACATTTAAATGGTAGCTTTCCTCTGTATTTTCCTTTTCCCCTTTTTAGTTTTCTAACAAAATTTGCTTCCATTTCATCTGATGTCTCTTCTTCTTCGGACTCTTGTTTTGCGTTTTTATTTTTTAGGGCTTTAAAAGCCGCTTCTCTATCTGTGGGATTAGACCTTCCTATTCTCATCTCATATGCAGTCAAAGAACCATGCATCTCATCCATACTAAAGTGATTTAGATCTTTAGCTTCTTCTATAGCTGAGACTTTAGAATCAAACCTTTGAGGAAGAGATCTTAATACCTTTTTCATGACGGTAGCGTCATCGATATCCTCGTCGAGTCCTCTAATCGAATTAATGATTCCATTAACTCTCAGCATATATGCCTCTATGTTCTCATCGTCATTCATATTTAATGATTCGAACTGAGCTCGATGTGTTTGTAGCTTGGCTTCCTTGATCTTATCATCTCCTTCATGAATACTCCTTAGTTTGTCCCATATTTCTTTTGCCGTTTTACAACTTATGATCTTTACCAGTTCACTGTCCACTAATCCACACATGATAGCATTTTTTGCTTTTGAGTCATTCTCAAATGATTTCTTACCAGTAGTATCGGTTGGAGCAGTGGCGGGTATTGTGTACCCACTAACTACTGAATCCCAAATTTCGAATCCCAAAGCACAGAGATATGTCTGCATCCTGATTTTCTAGAACACGTAATTAGATCCATCAAACAATGGTGCTTTGTTTGATGAGAAGCCTTCACCACCTGCCATTGCGTCACTTCCAAGATCACCCTAGCCGATTAAGCCTATTTCAAGGAACTTAGCTCTGATACCAATTGTTATTCTTACAGTGACACTGAGAGGGGGGGTGAATCAGTGTGTCCTTTTAAAACTTTAAAATTGCAACTCTTAATGCTAAAATAATGCAAACTTAAAAATAGATACAACAAGTATAACAAGAGAGCATCACACAACACAAGATTTAACGAGGTTCACCAATGTGGCTACTCCTCAAAAATGACTGCTTGGACTACCATCCAAATCCAGCCTTTGCAAAGCTACAACTTTACAATCAATTTACCAGCACCCACTGGAAGGAGCACCAACCCCTTATTTATCTGCACCAACAGAAAGGAGCACCAACCCCTGATTTACCAGCACCTACTGGAAGGAGCACCAACCCCTGATGCCAAGCTGCAACTTGGACTTCAAATTGAATCTATAAGTTTGATAGTAAAATACCTTCGCCCTTTGTGCACAGTCTATTGTTTCTATGCACTCTGCTTTCTCTGTGCAATCGCTTCGCACAATCTGCTTCGATACAATCTGCTTCTATGCAATCGCTTCGCACACTCTACTTCAATATAGTCGAATGATCGTCTTTACCCCTTTGTGCACTTTTCTGCTCTCTATGCGCTCTTACTTCGCACTTAGCTTGATTCGACATGACTCGCTCTCTACGCACTACGGGCTTAATTCGCATACATTCGACAACAACTCAATTCTCCAAACAACCCTCCTTTTATAATAGAAATTTCAAGATGAAAACCCTAATTTTAGTCGGCTGATAATGCAAATGTAAACCCTAATCTTAGTCGACTATAAACCCTAATATTAGTCAGTTGATATTGATCTCGTCGGCTTCTACTCATGAAGATGTTCGGGTTAACCTTTTGTTCTTGTGCACTTACGACCTGTCATGAAATCATGACATTTTTGTCTCTATAGCTTCTCTTGTTGTTGTTGCCATGAAAATACAACATGTCATGATATCATGACACTTTTGCCTCCGTACGCTTTGTCTTGGCTTTTGTCACGATATCATGACACTTCTCCCTCTCAGACTTTGACTTTACTTTTGTCATGATATCATGACACTTCTGCCTCTGTAGACTTCATCTTAGCTTTTGTCACGATATCGTGACACTTCTCCTTTAGACTTCTTTTCTTTTGTCATGATATCATGACACTTCTACTTCGAAGACTTCTTTCTTTTGTCATGAAATCATGACACTTCTTCTTCTGAAGACTTGCTTTCTGCTTTTGTCTGAAAATCATGACACTTCTGCTTTGAAGACTTACTTTGCTTTTGTCACGAAATCGTGACACTTCTGCTTTTGAAGACTTTCTTTCTACTTTTGTCATGAAATCGTGACACTTCTACCTTTGAAGTCTTCCTCTCTGCTTTTATCATGAAATCATGACACTTCTGCCTTTGAAGTCTTCTTTTCTTTTGTCATGAAATCATGACACTTCTCCCGTTGAAGTCTTGCTTTCTATTTTTGTCATGAAATCATGACACTTTCTACATTCGTACGCTTTCTTTACAACCTGTCACGAAATCATGACACTTTTTACTTCTATACTTTCTTTCAACTGTCATGAAATCATGACACTTCTCACTTCTAACTCTTTCTTCTACAACATGTCGCGAAATCATGACACTTTCTCACTTCTAACTCTTTCTTTTGCAACATGTCATGAAATCATGACAGTTCTCACTTCAAACTCTTTCTTCTGCAACATGTCGCAAAATCGCGACAGTTCTCACTTCTAACTCTTTCTTCTACAACATGTCATGAAATCATGATAGTTCTCACTTCAAACTCTTTCTTCTGCAACATGTCGTGAAATCATGACAATTCACTTACTTCTTTCTTCCAACATGTCACGAAATCATGACAGTTTTTCCACTCTTTCTTCCAACATGTCACGAAATCATGACAGTTTTTCAACTTGCCTTCTTTTCTTCCAACATGTCACGAAATCGTGACAGTTTTTCAACTTGCCTTCTTTTCTTCCAACATGTCATGAAATCATGATAGTTTTTCAACTTGCCTTCTTTTCTTCCAACATGTCGCGAAATCGTGACACTTTTTCCTGTTGTTTCTCTCTCTTCCAATATGTCGTGAAATCGTGACACTTTTTCCTGTTGTTTCTCTCTCTTCCAATATGTCGTGAAATCGTGACACTTTTTCCTGCTTTCTGAATATGTCGCGATATCGCGACACTTTTCTTACTTGTCTTTTTCTTTGATTTTTTGCATATGGGCCACTTAGGTCTTCTTGGAAAAGCACTGTACATACTCTGAATGATCTCTGAACTCCCTGTCTACTGCATCTGAATAGCTTCTGAGCATCTGAACTTCCTGTCCATTGTATCAACCGATCTATCTGACTGTGTTGACAACAATGACAATCCTGTTGCTGCACCTTGCTCAACACTTTTCACATCCATGTGTTGGATTTTCCAACCCTTGTGTGCAACTAAATCAAGAACTGTTTTGATGGTATCTTGTTGAGCTATAGGAGCAAATTTCTCTTCATAATCAATACTGTACTTTTGTGTAAATCCTTTTGCAACCAATCTTGCTTTGTGTCTTTCAATGCTTTCATCAGCATTGAATTTGGTCTTGAAGACCCATTTACATCCAACGCACTTCTTTCCTTTATGAAGCTCTACTAGCTCCCAAGTATCGTTGTTTTTTATATAGGTTATCTCCTCTTTCATGGCATCTTGCCATATCTTCTGAGTACAAGCCTTCTCATAACTAGAAGGTTCAAGTTGTGCACTAGTTAACAAGGCATAGTTAACTACATCTCCCCGAGGTTCTTGGGAGTCATCATCTCCATACAAATGCATATTTTCAAGTCTTTGCAAAACTAAACCCATTTCACTTGCTTGAATTCTAGTATATCATCTTTGAAAATTTGTATCCAACATCTGATAAGATGGATGATGCTAGAGAGTTCTCTTACCTCGAGATGGATAATCAATATTCACTGGTGAGGAATTGACTGAACTTTGTGGAGAAGGACTTGATGAAGACTATGATGAACTGGAAGTTGAATGTTTGCTTGGGCTTGGAGGAGAAGGAGAAGTATTCTTGCCTTTCTTTGGTGCTATTTGTTGTACCTGTGTAGAACCTACATCATAAGATTCAACATCACTGTAAATTTGAGGATTTCCCAATTCTCCCCTTTCATAAAAAAACACATCCTTGGAAAGAATTATTTTTTGAGTCCTAGGATTGTATAGTATGTAAGCTTTTGTGTTCTCATAGTACCCCACAAAAATGCATGCTTGACTCTTAGGATCGATCTTCTTCCTTTGTTCATCAGGAATGTGTGAGTAATCCAGTGAACCAAATACTCTAAAATGCTTTACATTCGGTTTCTTACCATACCATGCTTGACAAGGAGTTTTCCCTTTCAAACTTGAAGTAGGACTCCTATTCAAAATATACACATTGTTCTTGGCTGCATCTACCCAATACATATTTCTTAAATGCTTCATCTGAAGCATAGATCTTGCCATCTCTATAATGGTGTGGTTCTTTCTCTCAGCCACACCATTGTGCTATGGAGTATAGGCAGTAGTGAACTGCATATTTATTCCATGTTTTTTACAAAAATTCAAAAAATCATTAGAGTATTCTCCTCCTTTATCTGATTTGAGACACTTAACAAAATATCCACTCTCATTTTCAACTCTTGCTTTAAAATATATGAAGCAATCAAATGCCTCATCTTTATGCTTCAAAAAATATATCCAGTACATTCTTCAAAAATCATCAATGAAAAGAAGAAAGTAAGAATTGTTACCAATACTCTTGGTCTGCACTGGACCATAGATGTCCAAGTGCACTAGCTGGAGTGGATAACTGCACTGCCATGCTTGTCCATGAGGAAATTTGGTTCTAGCATGCTTGCCCAAGGCACAACCTTCACAGACTTACTTATTGTCCTTAACTTTAGGAAGTCCGATCACCATCACTTGAGAAGTTAACATCTTCAAATTGGCTGAATTCAGATGACCGTATCTCAAGTGCCACAACACACTTGGATTTGAAATAGCAACATTTGCTAATTTATCTCCCCTTGGCTGGCAAAAATTCAAAGGAAATAACTTGTTCTTTGTCATTGGAACTTGAGTAATGATTCTATCATTATTCCTTTTATCAAAAATGGTACATTTACCCTCATCAAATAGCAACTTATAGTTCTTCTCTAACATTTGACCAACACTTAAAAGATAGTTTTGGATATGAGGTGTGTAATAGATATCACTTACTTGTTTCATGCCCTCTTTTGTTGGAACCTCCATGGCTCCAATGCCTTCAACCGCAAACGACTTCACATCTCCCAATTTGATGTTGGATTTGTAGGAAGAATCCAGAGTAGCAAAGAGTTCTTCTTTGCCACTCATATGATTTGAACACCCAGTTTCCAATATCTAGGTGTAATTCAAGTTCTAATATGACTTGCCATATGAGAGAAAGAGATTTGAGATCCCTTCCTCTTCTCCAAAATTTCCATACTAACTACTTTGGTTGCTGCTCCCTTGTGAATATTTTGACCAGTAGTCACGAGCAAAGTGGCCAAGTTTGCCATAATTGTAGCAAGCTTGTTTTGACTTTTTACTTCCTTTCCCTCATCCTGGATGCTTCCCTCTGTTCTAATGTCCACCTCTATTCTGACCTGCACCTCTATTTGAAGATCCTCCTCTCTTAGGAGTTCCACCTTGTGGACTATTCCTACCTCTACCTCGACTTCTACCTTATCCTTTTCCTTCTTGTGAAATGAAGGCTTTGTCATCGCCTCCATGGCTAGTGGAAGGAGATTCTTGCAATCTCTCTTCATGTGAAAGAAGAGAACAAATTAGTGCATCAAAGGAAAGTGCAGTCAAATATTTTTACTCTTCAATAATGATTGCTACATGATTCCACTTAGGAAGAAGTTTTCACAATACTTTCTTCACCACAACCTCTGGTTTAACTTATTCACCTAGAGTGACCATTTTATCTACTACAAATTTGAATCACATGTAGTAGTCTCCTACTTTATCATTCTCCTGAATTCTAAGATTTTTAAAATCTCTTTTCATAGTTTGAAGCCTGACCTGCTTCACTTGATCATTCCCTTGAAAAATTTCCTTTAAAGCCTTCCAAGCATCTTGAGCTGTTATACAGGATGCTATTCTAGGAAATATGCTTTTATCTAAGGCTGCTTGTAAATGATATAGGAAAAAGTAATTGTTTTTCTAGGCTTCTTTCTTGAATTTTCTATCAGCAACACTTAAGGTAGACCAGTCAGTAGGAGAAGGTTCTATGTAACCCTCTTCAACTATTTCCCATAAACCTTTACCAATCAACATAGTTTTCATCTTTATTGACCAGTATTCATAATCACTACCATTAAATTTAGGAATTGAGAGATTTTAATTTGAATCCATTTATACTACTTGAGAGTAAAATTTGATTTGACTAAAAATAGGAAGTACAAAGCAATTACAAGTTCAAATCAAATCTATATTTCTTAACTCTCTCACTGATTTCTTATTCTTCTTCTTGTGGATTGCCCAGTACTAGAGGCCTAAAATTGTCTGCAATGGAATCCTCGTCGTCACTGATGATAACTATTTTAGGAGCTGTCACTGGCTCGACCTGTACTGGCTCAACCTCTACTTGCTCAGGTTCCACTGACTCAGGCTCTACTAGCTCAGGTTCTGGAGAGCATGGGGTATAGCTCTCACTGGATTGTGCCTCAGGTTTTAAGTCTACTGAATCGGACTCCTCCACTTGTTGTCCAAAAATATTATCCTCTGAGTCAACTTCGTATCTAGAATTAGGTTTCCTCAGGTGAGCTATCACTAAATTCTATAGTTGACTTAATACAGTTTGTATTTTGTCTCATTGGACCCTCTCATCAAATGATTCAGCAGATTCTCTCCACAGTAGAAATCTCAAATCATGGTAACATCTGGTAGATTTGATCATCTACTCATCAAGGCAAAAATAAAACTTCGTTAGAGCTTCTAAGGTTACAATTTTTGCTCTTTTACTACCTTTGAACGGGGTTCCAAGGGGTAGCAAACCAATGTGGTATCGAGAGAGCCAACATTGTCCTTATCATCAAGTTAATAGTCATAACATTAAGTCATGTATTGCATTTAAGAGCAAGGTACAGGATATGCTTCACAAGAATGATCTTAAAATCAACAATCAACAAATTTCCATAGTTCAAAATCTATTACCTATAGATCAGATTCAAGAAGAAAAACCTAAATAGGTGACTAAGATGCATACAACCTCATTGTCTCATAAAAAGAGTCGATCGCATTCACCTCATTTAAAATATCAACATCGTACCTGGACTCCAGTAGCTGAGCCCATGTCAACCATTCTTCCTGGACTCCAGTAGTTGAGCCCATGTCAACCATTCTTCATAATCTACAAGAAACAAAGGTAATTTTCTTGCCAAACATACCCCTGGTCAACCAGAATTGGTCTATATCTAGACGATATAGGGAGGATCATTCTTACCTATATCACCGAATAAAAGGGCATGACATTAGAAATTGTCATAATTTTAGATATGTTATCCAAGATCTGATAGATAGGGAATTTGTATCCACAAGCGTGTCACTCATTTTACCCCATAAATATAGTGGTATTATCCAAAATCCCTTGCCATAGCAGGGGGAGTCAGTCTCTATCACTCCTCCTAGTCAAGCCAATAACAATGCACCAAACATAGTACATGTTGGGGTTATCCAAAGTGTCACACCTTCTCCACTGTTTACATCACAATAAATGACGCAAATTGAGGATCCTAAAGGTATTGCACATTTCTCACTTCCTTTGATCACCATAAATGCTTGGGGTACACAAGGTATTGCACCTTCCTCCTAGAATCACAAATTAATCAAAGTTACAAAAAGCTCCAAAGGCATCTATAAGCCCTTTGGTCACCCTAAAATACTCCTAGGTAGTCTATGGCATTTCCTTAATGTCTATGATCGTCTAGGTCACCTAAAATGCCCCTAGGTGGTCGATGACAATCTAGGTCAAAAGAAAAAATTCCTAGACTATATACGATTGTCTAGGTCAATCCAAAAATCCCCAAAGACATCTATAAGCCCTTTGGTCACCCTAAAATACCCCTAGGCAATCTATGACATTTCCTTAATGTCTATGATCGTCTAGGTCACCTAAAATGTCCCTAGGTGGTTGATGACTGTCTAGGTCAAAATAAAATGTTCCTATACTATCTACAATCATCTAGGTTAATCCAAAAACCCCCAAAGGTATATATAAACCCTTTGGTCACCCTAAACTTTCCCTAGGAAATCTATGGCATTTCCTTAATATCTATGACCATAAAGGTCACCTAAAATGATCCTAGGCGATCGATGACCATCTAGGTCAAAAGAAAATGTTCCTAGACTATCTACGATCATCTAGGTCAATCAAAAAATCCCCAAAGGCATCTATAAGATCTTTGGTCACCCTAAAATGTCTTTAGGCAGTCTATGGAATTTCCTTAATGTTTATGACCGTCTAGGTCACTTAAAATACCCCTAGGTGGTCGATGGTCATCTAGGTCAAAAGAAAACATTCCTAGACTATCTACAATTGTCTAGGTCAATCCAAAAATCCCCAAAGGCATCTATAAGCTATTTGGTCACCCTAAAATACCCCTAGATATTCTATGGCATTTCCTTAATATCTATGACCGTCTAGGTCACCTAAAATACCCTTAGGCAGTCGATGACTGTCTAGGTCAAAAGAAAATATTCCTAGACCATCTACGATCATCTAGGTCAATCCAAAAAGATCCAAAGGTGTCTATAAGCCCTTTTATCATGATTAAATGCCCCTATGTGGTCTATGACTATCTAGGTCAAACTAAAATGTTCCTATGTAGTCTACAATTCACTTAGTCATTGTTGATAAAACATAGTTAAATTTTTCGGTCACTCAGCCATATCTAGTTGTGTTCTCAGATTTTGTAGAAAGCTATCATAATTTTTAGAAGGTAAAATATTTTTTAGATAATGCTTGGTATACATCACAATCCCAACACATTTTCACATTAATAAATCCAAGTCTAGCGCAAGGAAAGATGAAACTATAAAGTGGCGTAGGTTACTTTAAGTGAAAATTATTATCTCATTTATCCTCATGTGCGAATGGTTCAAATATGTTGATAATTGACAAAAGTACAAGTTCCTCCTTACCTATAAATCCATTACCCTAAACTGGGGAAAGTATCCAAAAGAGAAATATAAAATAGTGATTATCATCACTTCAAAATATGCAAAAAGAAATAGTGATTATCATCACTAAAAAAAATAAAATAAATAGTGGTTATCACCACTACCAAAACCCCTTGCTCAACAAAAAAAAATGAGCAACTCCCTTGAAAAATTAAAATTTAAAAGAAAAGAATAAAGTCTTGAACTTGAATCCCTGGAATTCTCAGCATTATAGAACCATAAGGTGATCCTCATTACGGGTTTGGTGGATAGCCTACCTGGCAATGGCGGTGTCCTCCTGCATGATGATATGTCTATCACACAAGCAACTTGCTTATGTCCAGACCAATGTTTGAATATGGATGAGCTAGATTTTTGTAACCTATATTACTTAGTGGTCTAATCTAACTAAGTATAAAACTCAGGATAATGAGACTCACAGGGTGATATCTAGTACAGATGGGTTGAGTGAATCCCGTTTGGCACTAGGGTAAGTTTATGCATTATCATAGTAATGAACTCACATGTACACACAAGTATGTTGATTATCTTGGTTATATAAGTACATTTATACCTTGCTAAAAAGTCTTGCATAGTTATTATACAACTTTTGATTAGGTAACTAGAGTGTTTGAGTCTCTTAAAAACTACCAAACATATCATATCACATTACATTATCCATTCCATTTTACATCATGTTGTCACATATTTGTCAAAATTACAAAATACATTACATAGTGTAAATAATAACATGCAAATAATAAAGATACATTTTGTACAGTCTATGGTGCTAGCATATAATGTGTCAAATAGCCATCATAAATCCATCATATAAAATTAAATAAATCATCCATTGCATTTTACATTTACATTGCATTCCACATTATTGCATCATCACATCATAGGATAAATATATGCATCCATGTTAGACATCCATCATAAACATCATATAGCAAACATAAACATTGCATACATCTCATAAAGCAATAAGGAAACACATGATGATAATAGAAACTCATATATATATATTTTGTGTGTGTGTGTGTGTGTGTGTGTGTGTGTGTGTGTGTGTGTGTGACCAAAAGATATATCATAATCCAAAAACTTCCCATGGGCTGCAATCAAGTGGGTCCTCATATCTCACACTCCCAAAATCAAAATTCAAAACAACTTACAAATATCAAAAAAAGGCCAAAAACCAACCAAAAATAAGGCAGAATGGTCACCAAATTAGAAGGGATCAATATTGGACCTAAAAAAAAATTAGATGCGCTATAAGTCTTTCTTGTATTCCCCAAGAAGGCCTCAATGGCCGGACCATTCTATGGGAATGAAATTTTTAGCCTTTTGCTTCCAGAAATATTCACCAAAATAGTCAAAAATCCCCTCCAAACAGGTATATAGTACCATGGGCAAAATAGAGATTTGCCCCAATTTAGTCATATGTATCAAGAAACTCATTGCTTTATCATTGGTCATGCCCTCATCGACTTTTCGATTGAGGGGGTAGACATAATAATGAATTCAAAAATCAAATCAACATTAAAACACTCAAAAATGTAATTTCCATACATTCAAAAGGATCTTTGCTAAAGATAAAATTTCAAGCCCATTCTAGGGAAAATAATCAATAGAAGAAAAAACAAATAGGATTGACCTCCTTGAAGCCTCGAGAATTGATCCATGTAAATGCTTACAAGAACACAAGGCACCAAGACCTAGTATACCCTAAGTCCCATAAGACTGTTACTATAGCACCACTGAAAAGTACACCCAGAATTGATCCTTCGACTATGTCAATAGCAAGGATTCCAAGAATGTATGCTCTTTCCACAATGGAGGTATCCAAATTTGATTAGGTTAATGAACAACCTTAATCATTTGATGATTTAGTGATCTATTTTTTCTCAGTGCTTGGTTGCACGTAGTGCATCCGAAAAAGGGGTATCTGTAGACACCTAAATCGCGTAAATCAGATAAGACTACCAATGCATCACATGTGCCACTCTTATCGACATCATATGAACCCATTGGGCACCCCTCTAGGCTTGCATAAGGCTCCAAAACACATTTGGAAAGGTTCCCAATAGTTTTGGGAATTTTTGGGGCATATCCTGGTGACCGTCCCACCACCCAGGGACGACCATCCAAAGTCATCCCTAGGTGGGACGGTCCCTAAACAAACCCTCCAAAAATTCAATAGACACATGAAATAGAAATCAAAGACTATCATTTCTGCATCTAATCAACCCAATTTGATTTGGGACTTGCCATGGAAGTCAGGAACTCCAAATTAGTGTTGTAAATTTGAGTTAATTTGAGGCATTTTATGTTGTCATTGATGTCACATGGATAATTGATGTCACATGGATCACATTTGGTTTTGGTGGCAAAAATATTTCATAAATAATCATTTACGATTTTTGGAAAGCATGGCTATTTACAGGGTTTTTATGAAAACCAAGGCAGGCAAAATAAAAAGTTTTATTTAAAACCATGGTGGGCTTATGTGGAAAGTGCTTTTCTTAAAATCCAAGGTGGAATTTGTTTTCATCGAAAAAGGACCTCCGGTAATGAAGATATTAAAGTTTAAATTTTAAGTTTAAATTAATGGAGGGCCGACCTATGTGCAATTAATTGAGGGTGGCATATATATACATGTAAAGGTTTCAATTTATTTTGGAATGTGGGCATATTATATATCGTCTAAAATCTTATTTCGAGGGCTATTTGACTAACTTATGTAGAAGGAGAAATAATGTGTGTGTAAAGAGATATTTCTTATTTTGCAAATGGGTTCCAAAAGTGAAGTTTGCCTTGTTATTTTTCAATAGGATTAATTCTTTCATGATGTGACAAGGTATGCAATATTGTGATTTATTTTATTTTATGGTATAAGTGGTTTTCGTAGTGAAAAGGTTATGCAATGTTTTGATTTATTTTATTTTATGGTACAAGTGGTTTTAGGAGAGATAAGGAAGTTGTGCAATTAAAGGCCTTGGTGATAATTATTGAAAAGTGGAATAATTTTGATTATTTTGTGATCTGCTAATCCTTGTGAAGATTGGCAAAAGAATTTTGTGATTGTGGTATATTTACAAGAGGTTTTTTCATATTTATAAAAGGTATGGGCACATTCTTCTATTGATTTTTTATGGTGGTTGATTTCTAAAATATCATTGAAGGGAAAAGGATTATTTTTGGTTTCCTTTTTGAAAGTGGTTGATTGAATGCCTCAAGGTTTTATAAGTTGAGAGTTGTGTTTAAACTTTTTTGTATAAGCATAGTTGTTGAAACCCATTGGTTGTAAAAGAACTTGAGTTACATGAGTATCATTGTTATGTGAGATTTGTGGTTGAGCATTGTTGGAAACATTTGAATTGGTTGATACATACTTGGACTAGGGTTGTGTGAGAAAGAGTTGTTCCTTGTGATGATTGGTTGATTTGAGTTGATTGAGCCTAGTCAAGTGATGTGTGAAGTGATTTTTCAAGTCCTATGAAACAAACTATTCCATTATTCTGATTTGAGTTGAGAGTAAGATTAGAACATATTGAGTCTCTAATAATTCTCTTTATGCTTCTATGAGATTGACTTGAGTTGAGTTGAGATTGATTTTAGTTGAGTTGAGTTGAGATTGAGATTAGAACATATTGAGTCTCTAAAAATTCTTTTTATGCTTCTATGATATTGACTTGAGTTGAGTTGAGATTGATTTTAGTTGAGTTGAGTTGAGTTGAGATCATTATGGATCATTGTTGTCATCCATTGAAGAGTATATTGACATTCATTGTTGAGTTCATCTTTGATCTTTGCCTTTATAGATTTATGGATGATATTTGAGTGCTACTTGAGCATGATTTATTGAGCCTATGAGAAGGCATTTGTGGATAGTTTTGAGAAATATTTGTGGATAGTTTTGGGACAGTTTTGGGACAAATTTGTGGATAAGTTTTGGGACAGTTTTATGGATAGATTTGTGGATAGAGTTTAGAACAGATTTGGGTAATTTCTTGGTGAGCTTGCTAGAGCAGATTTGGGCAAGTTCTTAGTGAGCTTGCTACAGAAGAATTTGGGAAGTTCTTGGTGAGCTTGCTAGAGTATATTTTGGCAAGTTCTTGGTGAGCTTGCTTGAGCATATTTGGACAAGTTTTGTGTGAGCTTGTTAAGCAGATTTGACAAGTTCTGTGTGATCTTGTTAAGCAGGTTCTGTGTGAGCCTATTGAGTAGGTTCTTAGTGAGCCTATTGATAGATCTTTGGAGGTGACATAGTACAGAGTACAGAGCCTCAGTGGATAGAGATCCAGCATCCAACATAGATGAAGATAGATCTGAGTGAGGAGTCTTCAAGTGGAGATAGGTCCACCAGTTAGTGCAGTAGAGAGACAGAGTCTTCTAGAAGATCACATAGCTAGATCAGAAGGGGAAAGAGTTCTCCTGTGGAAGATATCCATGAACTTGAGATTAGGGGATCAACATCTCCTTTGGATAGAGATCCATAAACATTGTAATTAGGAGTGATTTCCAAAGATATTGATTGAGAAAATTTTAGTAAAATATTTTCTCCATGGAGTACCTCACATTGGGGGAACCATGCTAAATATTGTGTCTCAATTGTGTGTGGTGACTTGTGCTCTTGCTTACTACTGTTATCTTAGTTATTAATGCACACTACTATATTTGGTTATTGCAATTAAGGACATTAATTGATATTGGTTTGGAAAGAAAGTAAAAAGTGGTCTTATATTGTTCATCCCCCCTCTTAGTATAAGCTTGTGTTCTTCAATTAGGAGCCCCAAATGCGCAACCTTCCCCCACCCAATCCATGCAAGGTTTTTGACAAGTGGCAGCACCTTCCTTGCATGCCAAGACTTGCCCCTTTGTCCTAGATGCCCTGTTTGGGCTATAAAAAGAGGTGCATTCACCCATTTTATGAGAGGAGAGTTGAAGTATTTTAGCAACAAAGTGCTACCCAATTCCATACTCACCTTTTGTAAACCATCATTTGCCCTCCTTTGGCCTTGAAACCCTCTTCATCTGAAGGCACTTTCAAGGTTAATAGAACTTGAGCAGATTTGTAACCATCCCACCTACGGACGGTTAGCAGCAACTAGATGCACCACCTAGGGATGGTTAGAAAATAGTAGATAATTTGGAAGAAATTCCACCATAGACCCTTTAGAAATGTTTATATTAGCCTATGGTCCAAATTTGATGAGATTTGGAGCAGTTTTGATGGCACTTTTGAAGTTCTCTTTGTTGCAGGTCTAGATGCCCCTGTCAGGGACGGTCACTATTTCTGCTAACATTTACCTTCAATATTGTGTTCAGATCTCTCCAAAAGTATCTATATTACAGCATATTCCATTCATATATCATTTAGAATAGTTTTCATGTGTTATAGATTAGTTTTGTTATTGCTAGATTCATGCTTTTCTATGTTTTCAAGGCTTTGATTCTATAACGCATGTGCTATTAACCCCCTTTTCAATCCCTTGTGTGTAGGTGCATGTATTCTAGACAGGAGGGAGGAGCTAAAGAGGTAATAAAGATAAGCCTGAGACTAGCTCTCAAGTGTGGGAATGCGAGATGAACAATAGTACACGCCTTAAGGACCTTTCAAGGGATTAGATCCCTTGTACATTGTAATGTTGAAAAGTATCAAATTGTAAAGCCCTCAAGGGGAGGCATTGTAATCTGATTTGGAATTCATGAGTGAATGAATATAAGGAGAAATCCACTACTTTTATTACACATTTTTCTTCATTTCAATAGATTACATATTTATGCACCTTTTCCCTTTTTATGCTTTAATCTGCTTTACATTGCAATAGAGTGCCCTTAAGGCGATGTCATAAATTCCACTTCTTCAGTTACATCATGACCATATAGTGATACAATATATTACATCATAACCATGTAATGGTATTATAATAGCTTGACAAATAAACATTATAGCTTAGCAAGATTTGAACTTTAGTGTCCTTAAAAATTGAAAAATCTAACCAACTAATGTTATTTGATAGGTAAACATTAAATTGTTATTTTTTTAATTTTTAAAAAAGAAACTAGATTTAAATCTTACCAAATAATATATACAAAAATGTTAACTTATAATTATATAATTACAATATAATACAAATTAAACTCTTTTCAATTTTATATAACCAATTAAAAATATATATAAAATATTTATATATATTTATTATAAAACTATATATATATAGACAAGTCAGACATGAAGCTCAATCTCCCAAACCTTGAAGTAATGATGGAATGGGTTAAGATGCCACGGTGATAAGAAGATATATATCTACTGAAAAGCGGAAGAATCTATTAAAGTCCCTCAGATCTTAAGGATCAATAAAATAAGGAAAGGTCTTCTTAAAAAAACTTCAATTATGCGCAATGATTCTTTTTTTTGACTTTATGTCTTCTCAATCTTCATATGTTCAAAAAAAAAAAAAATTATTTTTAAAAATTTAATATTTATATAATTTATAATTATTTTTTAAAATGTTGTTAGTATTTTTTATAGTTTAAAATTATTATATCATAAAGGAGTTGACTTAAGAATTCAAAGCATATTCAAGATCAATTGCAAAGGTTATATATGGTTTGAGTTAAATACTTTAGAATTAATAATGATATTAAAAAATTTATAATTGTTAAGAAAGCTTTTAATATTAATAGATTTTATTTTATTTTTTAAATGGACAAAAAATATATATATTATTTTAATTATAGAATATTTAAAATTTTAAGATCTGAATTAATTAGTTAGTGATGTTTTGGTTCAATGATTAGGATATATGGATGTTATAGTCCATACTAAGGTTTAAATTTATGAAACATTAAAAAGGTTATATAACTTAATGTGACTAAGTTGATGTAAAAGGCAAAGGGCAACCCTTTCAAATCCCTATTTAATAAAAAAACTTAGGTTTATTATGGTTGTATTATTCTATAAAAATATGTAATACATAAAATAAAGTTATATTTCAAAAATAGATAAACTGGGGTGTGGGTGAGTGTGTGAAGGGGTGGGTTTTGGTGGTTGTGTGTTAAATTTCGTATTAATAAGCATAGCTCTTAGATTTAAGAGGGGCCATGGTTGGGAGGAAACTGGTCAACGTTGTGTGTTTCTAGTAGGAGTTTATCATACTAACCTAATAAAAAAAAAATCAAATATAGATATTCAACGTTTTTAATATACAAGTTGTATTATGATAATATTATATTGTGTTATTCTAATGGATTTTATAATTAGAAAAATGTAATGAATTCAATCAGTTAAATATCTTGATTTTTAAAGAGAAGATTAATTTGAAAGCTTACGAAATAAAGTAAGGGTGTAATATAAGTGAGTTATTTTTATCCTATGAAAGATAGTGGTATGTCTTTGGATTTTCATTCAAGAGACCCAAGTTTAAACCTGATAAAAGGGGATTGGGAATCCTTTCAAAAACTCAAGATTTATCCTAAAATTTTAACTAGAAAGGGATAGGTCGATTGGTAGCAATCGAGTGCTTGTTTTTTTTTTTTAAAAAATTGAAAAAACTTGTATTAAAACAAAGATCAATTACAATTGGGAGTAGACACATCCCAGCCGAGAATCCAGAAAGCACAAGATAACCAGGCGCGAAAACGCGACCCAAAACACCACAGACCGCAAAAAGTCAACATGCCACGAAATCGCGACATGTCGCGATATCGCAACAACAAACCAACCTTGGCCTCGCTTAGAGCAACAAGTCACGAAATCGTGACATGTCACGATTTCGCGACAACAAACCATCCATGGCCGCAGAGAAGCAACAAGCCGCGAAATCGCTACAGCAATCCATCCTTGGCCGCACCAGAGCAAAATGTCATGAAATCATGACATGTCACGAAATCGCGACAACTAACCATCCATGGCCGCAACGGAGCACCATGTCGCGAAATCACGGCAACAAACCTTCCTTGGGCGCGACGGAGCAACATGTCACGAAATCGTGACAACATTCACCCCTCGGCCACGACGACGCAACATGTCGCGATATCGCGACAACTTTCCAACGATGCCCGCGACGGCGCAACATGTCGCGATATCGCGACAACTTTCCAGCGATGCCTGCGACGGCGCAACATGTCGTGATATCGTGACAACTTTCCAGCGATGCCCGTGATGGTGCAACATGTCGCGATATCGCGACAACTTTCCAGCGATGCCCGCGACGGTGCAACACGTCGCGATATCGCGACAACTTTCCAGCGATGCCCGCGACGGCGCAACACGTCACGATATCGCGACAACTTTCCAGTGATGCCAACAACTGTGCAACACGTCGTGATATCATGACAACTTTCCAGCGATGCCCGCGATGGTGCAACATGTCACGATATCGCGACAACTTTCCAGCGATGCCCGCGATGGCACAACATGTCGCGATATCGCGACAACTTTCCAGCGATGCCCGCGACGACGCAACATGTCGCGATATCACGACAAAAATAGGTCGTGATATCGCGACAAAAACCACCCTTAGCTTTTTCATTGATCATTGGTTCAAGGATCTTTCAAGACCCTGCCTAATCACCTCATCCTCAATAGGCATGTCACTATGCAGCTGCACCCCAACCTCTTTCTCAGCACCCATCTTAGCCAAGAAATCTGTCGCTTTATTTAAATCTCTACTCACATAAACGGGGATCACATCATCTAATTCCCTCCATAGTTCCTTGATTTGAGAGACAAGAATCCGCAACCTCCATGCTTTCGAAGCAAAGTTCCTCATGCAGTCAAGAGCGCCAACCATAATTTGAGAGTCAGATTCGAGAATTATTCTCCTGTGGCCCTGATTAACTGCCCAGATGGAAGCAGATTTGATAGCAATGGCTTCTGCTTCATTGTTTGTGGCTCTTCCCAAGCCTTGCAGTTCCCAATATAGCACTGAACCAGCATGATCACGGCAAACTACACCAATTCCAGCACTGCCCGGATTGCCTTTTGCAGCTCCATCAGTATTGATTTTGATCCAGCCTTCTGGGGGTGGTTTCCAGCTAGCTCTGTCCTGTCTCTCTTGCTCTTCAGCTCCCTCTTCCAGTGGCCCAGGACCAACCTGATTTTCCTCTTCAGCATAGATGGCAACAGTTTTTGTGACTTTGCTCCAGATGACCTGCCAAACTCCATCTAGCGAGGAGAAAGTTTCTCTAAAAATACGGGCATTTCTCTCCAACCACACTTGCCACCAGATGAAAAGTAAGCCAAGCTCCCAACCTATTCGAAGAGCTTTAGATTTAAATCTGCCCCTTTTCCATTTTTCCCAAATATTGGTCCGATTCAGATCACCATTAGCCTGGAGTTTATAGTGAGAGAACCAACGCTTCCAAATCTGACGCGTGAAAGGGCACTCGAACATCAGGTGATCAGCTGTTTCCTCGTGCTTGTGGCATAATGCACACTTGAGATGGACCGATGATTCCTCTACTTCTAAGATTGTCAAAAGTGAGAATTCCATTGTGCATAAAGCTGCCGAGCAAAGAAATTTACTTTCGGCCAGCCCTTGGAATGCCAAATCTTTCTCCAATCCTGAACCGAAAATGAATGTGGGGGAGGCTCTGGGAGGATCTTGTCGTATCCGTCCTTCATTGTATATACACCAAGGTTCCCATAGCCCCAAGCTAATTCATCCTCCTCGTCTCTCCCTGTGAGAAACCTTTCTGTCAAGATTTTGGTCAAGATGGGTGCCAGCTCCGGAGGGATTGTAATTGGCCACTCCTCCAACCTCTTAAACTTCTTAAACTTATACTCCCCCATTTGGCTGGTGTTAAAATAACTTTCAATTTGAATCCAGCCCTTGGCTTCTATGGTGGATTTGATTGGTTGTAATTCGGGGAACGTAGCAATGATGGGTGGGTACTGGTCCCATGAATCAGTCCAGAAACGTGCCTTCTCCCCTCTCCCCACTTTCCAAAATAATTGGTCTTTAATAACCTGAGATCCAAGCTTGAGAGCCTGCCACACTAAGGATCCAGTACCATCCGAAGGGAAACGGCCCACCTCATTGGGGTGAACATGACCCAAATATTTACTGGTGAGGATTCTGCTGAATAAGGAGGTTGGCTGGGAAATCCACCTCCAATACAGTTTTCCAGCCAAAGCTTTGTTATTAAGCTTGGAGCTTCTCAGTCCCAGCCCTCCTTTTTCCTTGGGCTGGGTAACTTTATCCCAACCAACCAAGGCCCATTTTCTCTCCCCTTTTGCACCTTCCCATAAAAATCTTCTAGCCATTTTGTCCAGCTCTTTCCATATAGTATGAGGGGCAGCCAGGATAGAGAATTTATAGATTGGCATGGCCTGAATAACTGACTGCAAGAAAGTTAATCTACCCCCATAGCTTAACCATTTATGAGACCAATGATTCATTCTATCTTTGATACCATCCAATAGATCCTTCCAGATATCTATTTTTAATTTTTTGAAATGCAAAGGAACTCCCAAGTAAACTATTGGAAGAGAAGTCCTTGTGAATCCCAAGATCTCTATAACTCTGTCCTGTAGCCTTTGGTCAAGATTGAAAAAGACCACTTTGGATTTTTTATCATTGATGACCTGGTTTGAAGCCCTAAGGTAGACATTAAGAGTATCTCTGATTCCTCTAGCTTCCCTGAAGCTGGCCACTCCAACCAATCCTGTATCGTCCACAAACTGTAAGTGAGTCAAAATTTCCTCCCCCACCTTGATACCTGTTAGCAGGCCTTGATGTCTTCTCCTCAAGAAAAGTCTACCTAATCCTTCAGCCAAAATGAGGAAAAGATAGGGAGAGCAAGGGTCTCCTTGACGAAGACCACGAGTGGCTCCAAAAGGTTGCGAGGGAAGACCCTTGATTAGAACAGAATAAGAGGGCGTAGAAACACAACTCATGACCCAATCTATCCAGTCCTGAGAGAAACCAAAGGCTGCCATCATCTTTGACAAGAAACTCCACTCCACCCTATCATAAGCCTTGGACATATCCAGTTTAATGAACATTCCTTTATTACCAGATTTTTGCATTGTATGGATAGCCTCCTGAGCGAGAACCACCCCATCCAAGATTTGTCTACCCTCTACAAAACCCCCTTGCTCTGAGGAAATGATGTTATGAAGGAGAGGTTTTAGCCATTTAGCCATTATCTTTGTGATTATTTTATAAATCACGTTGCATAAGGCAATAGGTCTGAAATCAGAGATATGAGTCCCCTCCTCCCCTTTTGGAATTAAAGTGATGAAGGTATGATTTATTGCCTTAAGCATTCTTTTATTAGTTCTAGATTCCTCTGTGATAGCCAAAACATCCTCCTCCAAAGTATCCCAAAAGGCCTGAAAAAACTCAATAGGAAAGCCATCTGGACCTGGAGATTTTCCAGTGCTCATTCCAAAGACCACATTCTTCAGTTCATCTCTATCAATGGGTCTAAGGAGGGCCTGATTTTCTTCTTCAGAGATAACAGAAGGTATGACATCAATAACTTCGTTCTGAGCCTCAACATCTTGCTCCATACTTTCCTTAAAAAGTTTAGAAAAGTAATCCATTGAGTGGGAGTGCATACCAGGAAGAGTATCAAAGGAATGTCCATTCTCATCTTGAAGGGCTTCCATGTTATTCATCTGTCTCCTAGCACAAGCTGATCGATGGAAAAATTTGGTATTTCTATCACCTTCTAATAACCAAGTGTTTCTTGCTCTCTGTTTCCAATAAGTCTCCTCTTGGTTATCAATGTCCTCAACCGCTTTGCGCAAGGCATCATCCTCGGATTTGAGCTGCTCAGTAATTGTTCCTTCCCTAAAGAGTTTTTGAACCTCATCCCATCTGGCCACCAAGGGGGCTCTTTGGAGCTGAAAATCTGACTTATTAGCTTTCCTCCATTGTTTCAGTTGAACTTTGACAAAATGAAGCTGTTTGTGGAATCTAAACATTGTTGTCCCAAAAGGTAGACGGCCTTCTTCCCACCACTGCGGAATTTTCTTTCGAAGATCCTCCTTTTGTAACCAAAAATTCTCAAATTTAAAAGGTCTGTGATGTTGCCCTGTCATAGTCCCTCCCTCCAACAAAATGGGAAAGTGATCTGAAACTGGGCCCTCCAAAATCTAGAATTTAGTGTTCCACTTTACAAATGCCTCCTCTGAGACCAGAAAATGGTCTAGCTTTACCTTCCTGCTATGTGGCTCCCTCCTCTTGTTAGTCCAAGTAAAGTAGGTTCCAGGGCCTTTAACATCCACTAAGTGAAAGGCCTGGACTTGGGCAATCAGAAGCCGATCCCCTGGATCCAAAATTGGGGTTCCACCTTCCTGATCTCGAGCAGATAATTTTGCATTAAAATCCCCTGCAATAATCCAGTCTAAATCTTCCCTGGAGGACCTCATATTATGTACAACTTTCCATTGGAGCCTCTGGCCATCAAGGTCTTGGGCCCCATAAAAATTTGTGATTAAGACATGTTCAGCTGTGACATTATTCCTAAAATGAGATGTGAGAACACCCCTCCAAGCTATATGTTCTATTGCAGTCCATTCCAGAGGGTTCCAAAGAGTAACAATCCCCCCTGAGGCACCTTGGGCAGCCACATCCATATGACCAGTGCCCCTCCAGATTCTATTAACTATTTTACACATAAGATCTAAAGACATTTTTGTCTCCTGGATAAGCAAAAAGTCTGTTTTACATTTTCCTAAGAGTCTTTGAACAGCAGATTGATGGGTTCTATTGTTTAAACCCCTAACATTCCAAGATTGAATAATCATTGAAAACCTTGAGAGCAGTAAGAATCAATTGTCCTCACCGATCCTCCATTGATCAGCTTGTCTCCTTGAGCTGCTAGCAGGTCCTTATTTGATTTTCTGCCCGCTCCTTGAGAGTTGCTATTTTTGGATCTCTTTTCCACCTGAGATATCCCCAGGGCTGGCCTTTCTCTATTTTTTTTTGCAATTCCCATGTTGACATCCTTGATTACTGGCTGCGCTTGGGAGTGCACTATCAGTGCCCCTGCATTCTCTGGCTGCGGTAACTCAGTGGACTCAATCACCTGTTCTAAGACAGGAGGAGATGAAGGAGAAGCATGAGTGTGGATGTTATTGTCCTCAATATTCCCATCCACTCCTTCCATGACTTGATCCTCTTGATCCACTAGTGTCTTAAAAATTTCATATCTATTGGCTGGCTTGAGTTGTGATTGCTCCTTACCATTTTTCTTTTGCTTTCTCCTTCTTTTGGCCTGTTCAAAGCCATCTTTCTGAACATCATTACCCTGAGGAGTATTGGATGGTTCTTTGGCAAGAGTAGACTTACCCTCTCTGGGGCGATTTGGCATTCCAAGCGGGGCCTCCGTTTTTGTGTTCAAAATATTTGGACAAAATCGGGCCAAATGCCCATGTTTGTGGCAAACTCTGCATCTGAAAGGCAGAGCCTCATAATCTAACTGTTGGATCCAAGATATTCCTGCCAGTTCAAGTTCCACCTCTATCGGTAGAGGCTGGCTAATATCCATTTCCATGCAAATTCTTGCAAAGACAGCTGTGTTACCTTCTATGGTGTCCTTGGAGACGCCTAGGTGTCTACCGAGGGAGTTATCGATCATTTCCAGAACCTGCTCCCCCCAAAACTCCATTGGAAGAGCGTACAACCGGATCCAAACCGGGACAGCCGTGGGTTCAATACGAGGATCGAAACCCACTCTCCAGGGTTGAACAAATAACCCTGTCGGACCGTGGTTCCTCTTTTTTGACTCAAACGCCCTGTTTCTATCGGCTAGAGAAGAAAAACTAACAATGAAATACCCGTTACTAATAAACCACAAGGAGTACTCACCATGAGGCTCCCAGTTCTGTCTAACCTAGGTATGCAAGAAATTCAGGGTAGGTCGGATACCCATGAATTTACAAATCAGATCATGGTTAGCTTTGTATATGATTGTGTCTTCGACCATCTTTGGTTCGATGACAATCTTGGGTCTTGAGGCGGATTGTGGGAGGCATCCATTAACTCGATGTGTTGTTGAACTCTTGCCAGCGTTCTTGAAGAGCGTATGAAGAGTATTTCTCTGAGCTTCGCCATTAGAAGACGAAGAATTTTCTTTTAGCAATTCAACGTAAGAGCTCTTTCTCCCAGAGAGAGGGTCTGGAGGAGACCCCATTGGGCCCTCCTAGGGCAGCAGACGTTCCTTCAGATCCACAGTAACTAGCAAAACACTACGGCAACCCACCTGATGCCCTGGATTTTCCTTCGCTCCACAAACCCTAGAACATCGCCTGTCGCCTGCTCAAAAAATTTCCCGCTAAATCGCCAGAGCTCAAAAGTTCCAAGCCAATACTTTCCTACGATCGAGTGCTTGTTAGCGGGTTGTTTCAATTCGATTTTCTATATAGTAAAGGTCCATTGAATTCATATTTACCCAATAGGCTAGGGTTTATAAAGGTTTCCTTGTGAAAAAAACTAATTTTTTATATTATATAAAGTAGATTATTTTTATTAAAAAATACTCAAGATAGAGGTTTTTAATGTAAAAAGGTATTTATATTAAAGGATTAATAGAATACATTTAAAAAAAAAAAAAAAGAGGAGGATAAACATGCCATATGGCCAATGCTATCAACCAAAAAATCATCGTCATTAACACAACGTAGGAAACCAAGAAACTAACTAACAACTAATCAAAAACACCTTACAAAACTAGTAGGTAGACACTATCAATTGGCTAAAAAAATAGAATGATTACATACTCAAAATAGTGGTTGAGCGCATGCCACAAGAGCAAAAGCAAAAAAATGAGATTCCTTGCAATGGTGAAGATCCATTATATGGGTTTAGCTACCATTGGGACCAAATCTCACCCAACATTATCATCAGGAGACTTTGGTACCGAACCCCATCCCTGCTTAAAAGAATAAGTGTTGAGAACATCTTCCTAGACGTGAGCAAATGGATCCTCATTGGTAGTAAACAACATAGAACTAGACTTATTCCAGGAATCGATTCGAGGAGCTAGGGGAAAGAGAGGAGCAATTAGGTTACTAGGGTCAACTCTGTAAGGAGAAGGACCTTAAGCTAGGGTAGGAGTGTGATTTGGGGTTGAACGACAGTGTTGTCTAGACTTGGACCAACTTTGAGGATAATTTTGCTCAAGAGGAACCTGATGATGAGGAATGTAAGGAACTTTAGGTTAGGCTTAGTCTATTGAAATTAGGACTTAGTCTTATTTTTGGCTGATAATCAATTTATGCAAAATTGTAAAATGTGGGCTTTATGAGATCATGTTGGATTTAGTCTTTAGGACAATTTTTCCCAATATCTTCTAAAGGGATATTGAAAGTTAGGAAGATAAGAGGCTATCCCTTGAATGAGCATTTTGAATAAAGCTTATATTCCCAATTTAGAAATTGGTTGCTCAATCCAATAAAATGGTTGCTCATTTCAAAAGAAATTGGTTGTAATATGGGTCTATTTAAGCCTTGCATTTTAATGCAATTGCTAGCTTCATTTGGATTCACAATAGTGGTATCATAGTGTAGAAGTTGTAGAGGTTTAGGATGCCATTTTTACCTCACATTGCTTGTTTAGTTTTGGGTAATTATCAACCAACAAGATCCTGCCTTCAAGCTCTAGTTGCAATCAGTCCTAGTTTAATTTTAGAATTCTAGTTCCCTTGGATTGGATATAGAATTTTCTAAAGTTAGAATATTTTCTATTGTGAGGAAATTGTTGTGAGTAGAATAGTGAAATGAGGGTGAGGCTATACAT
This sequence comes from Wollemia nobilis, assembly GCA_028583015.1. Taxonomy (NCBI): domain Eukaryota; kingdom Viridiplantae; phylum Streptophyta; class Pinopsida; order Araucariales; family Araucariaceae; genus Wollemia; species Wollemia nobilis. The sequence continues at coordinate 639,208 of JAQPPZ010003378.1, forward strand.
TCAAACCACCCTTCATCACTATAGTATCATCCGCGAGAGGAACAAGCTATGAAGAAGGACCCCTTGGTCCATCTTCCTTTGCTTGCTTCATCAACAAAGGAGAAGTGACCCACAGATGATATTCTACAACAGAAGATCACTAGTAGAGTTTGATCCTTCCCTTGAATATCCTTTCCTTTTACTATAAATGTGATGCCTTTGCTTTCTATGCTAACAAATTTTCTTATGTATTTTTAACTGACAATTGTTCTTTGAAAAGATTTTTGTTACTAATTTGATTGGGTTCTTTTTGGGTTGTTGTTTTATTTGAAAAGGTATATATATAGATATATATATATGTATGTATGTATGTATGTATGTATTTTTTAAAGCTTTTATTTTATATATAAATGAATTTTTTATTTTAAAAAATAAAAAATAGTTGGTTCTCTTACAACAAGTGACCAGTATATGCCACCTCCTAGGTAACTTTTATGTCATCCTAGGTGACATTTGATCACCTATCAATGACTTTACATAACCCTTAGGAAACATCATGTCACCATCAGACAACTTTTGATTGCCTTTACAACCTTTCACATGACTGTCACATAGATCCAACACAAGCTAAAACCAATCGATGATAGGTGGTCACCAGCTCAGCCTCTAAAACTTTGTGATACCAGCTTGCTTTGCACTTGCACACAACCCAAGGCCGTAGAAAACATGATAAACTAGCACAAAAACTGAGTCCCTAACATAGAAACCTCAATGCAAAATTTTACGTCCTAATCATATTTGTAAAGAATATTCTTTGACACGGATTCGAGTGTCAGAAATAACAATTCCTGAGTAGATTTAATCGTGACAGGACCTTAGCAAAAAATAGGAGATTCAATTCTTCCATACATACTTTAGAAAATTATTTCACATATTTATAAGAGAAGAGGAGGCGGTGGGAGTGAAGGGATAAGCAAAATGAGGAAGAGGATGTGGGAATATTTGAGGAAGGGGAGGCGGAGAGATTAGGGAGTTAGAGAGAATAATGGGAAGAGGAGATATTCGAGGGGAAACATAAAAAATCGTGCCAAAATTTTTTTGTTGCTGATAGAAAAGAAGTGCGTTCACACTTAGCCTTAAAACAAGATTTTTTTAGGTCGCTATGGATGAAGACATGTTCACACTTGCAAAATTCTCTCCCTTGAAGTTGAGAGGACTGACTAGACAGTCTCTCAGCTTTATAAATTGAGATTTAGTCATCCCTTTGATGAAGATGTCTACAACATTCTCCAAAGTGCGGAAAAATTTAAGCTCAACAATTTCATTTTCCACCATATCTCGGATGAAGTGGTACTTCATATCAAAATGCTTTGTTCTTCTATGGTGGATCGAATTGTATGCCAACTGAATGGCACTGATGTTGTTGCAGTAGATTTTGGTTGGACCACTTTGCTGTTCTCCAATCTCTTCCAGCACTTTTCTTAGCCATAGGGCTTGAGTACTAGCATAGGTGACTGCTATATACTCAGCTTCTGTAGAAGACAAAGCTACCATAGTTTGTTTTTTGGAACTCCATGTTATTAGCCTTGATCCGAGACTAAAACAATTCCCTGAATTTGATTTTTTTTCATCAATATTGCTACCCCAATCACTATCACTAAAGCCTATAAGCTTGATAGTGTTACATTTATGGTACCGGATTCCAAAATCCAATGTACCCTTCACATATCTGAGAATTCTCTTAGCTGCCTGCAAATGCAGCTCAGATGGGCTAGCCATAAATCTAGAGACAATAGAAACAACATACTGAATATGAGTTCTGGTGTTGGCGAGAAACATCAAACTCCCAACCATGCTCCTGAAATTGGTCACGTCAACTTTTGGTGCTCCATCATCTTTGCTTAATTGGATTCCCTGTCCAACTGGAGTTGCAACTGGTTTGCAATGCTCCATAGCAAACTTCTTGATCCTGTCCTGAGCATACTTATGTTGAAATATGAATATCCTTGTATCTGACTAATGAACTTCCAATCCAAGGAAGTAGTGCATTAAGCCAATATCCTTCATCTCAAACTGCTTCATCATGGAGCACTTGAAATCCATATTCACTTTTCTATTACTACCCATGAATATGAAATCATCCACATACAAGAAAACTATGAGGATATCGTTACCTTGCTTCAGGTAGTAAAGGGTGGGTTCATTTCTACTTTTGGTGAACCCAAAATATTTTAAGTACCCATAAATGCATGAGTACCAAGCTTGTGGTGCCTTTTTGAGGCCATAGAGTGCCTTTTTCAATATGTAAACAAGGTGTTCCTTAACTTGCTCTTGAAATCCTTGAGGTTGCTCAACATACACTTCCTCTATTAAGTACCCATTGAGAAAGGCAATTTTCACATCCATGTGTTGGATTTTCCAACCCTTGTGTGCAGCTAAAACAAGAACTATTCTGATGGTCTCCTGTCGAGCTATAGGAGCAAATGTCTCTTCATAATCAATATCATACTTTTGTGTAAATCCTTTTGCAACCAATCTTGATTTGTGCCTTTCAATGCTTCCGTCAACACTGAATTTGGTATTGAAGACCCATTTACATCCAACACACTTCTTTCCTTTAGGAAGCTCTACCAACTCCCAAGTATCGTTGTTTTTTATAGAGGTTATCTCCTCTTTCATGGCATCTTGCCATATCTTCTTAGTACAAGCCTTATCATAACTAGAAGGTTCAAGTTGTGCACTAGTTAACAAGGCATAGTTAACTACATCTCCTCGAGGTTCTTGGGAGTTATCATCTCCATACAAATGCATATTTTCAAGTCTTTGCAAAACCGAACCCATTTCACTTGCTTGACTTCTAGTATATTATATTTGAAAATTTGTATCCAACATCTGATAAGATGGATGATTCTAGAGAGTTCTATTACCTCTAGATGGAGAATCAATATCCATTGGTGAGGAACTGACTGACCTTTGTGATGGACTTGGTGAAGATGATGATGAACTGGAAGTCAAATGTTTGCTTGGTCTTGGAGGAGAAGGAGAAGTATTCTTGCCTTTCTTTGGTGCTATTTGCTATACTTATGTAGAACCTGCATCATGAGATTCAACATCACTATAAATTTAGGGATTTCCCAATTCTCCTCCTTCATCAAAAATCACATCCTTGGAAAGAATTATTTTTCGAGTCCTAGGATTGTAGAGTCTGTAAGCTTTTGTGTTATCATAGTACCCCATAAAAATGCATGCTTGACTCTTAATATCAAGCTTCTTCCTCTTTTCATCAGGAATGTGTGAGTAAGCCAGTGAACCAAATACTCTAAAATGCTTGACATTCGGTTTCTTACCATACCATGCTTGATAAGGAGTTTTCCCTTTCAAACATGAAGTAGGACTCCTATTCAAAATATACACACTGGTCCTGGCTGCATCTACCCAATACATATTGCTTAAATGCTTTGTCTGAAGCATATATCTTGCCATCTCTACAATGGTGCGATTCTTTCTCTCAACCACACCATTCTGCTGTGGAGTATAGGCAGTAGTGAACTGCCTATTTATTCCATGTTTTTTACAAAATTTCAAAAAATCATTAGAGGAGTAATCTCCTCCTTTATCTGATCTGAGACACTTAACAAAATATCCACTCTCATTTTCAAATCTTGCTTTAAAATCTACGAAGCAATCAAATGCCTCATCTTTATGCTTCAAAAAATATATCCAGCACATTCTTGAAAAATCATCAATGAAAAGAAAAAAGTAAGAGTTGTTACCAATGCTCTTGGTCTTCATCGGACCATAGATGTCCGAGTGCACTAACTGTAGTAGATAACTGGACCGCCATGCTTGTCCATGAGGAAATTTGGTTCTAGCATGCTTGCCCAAGGCACAACCTTTACAGACTTCCTTATTTTCTTGAACTTTAGGAAGTCCGGTCACCATCACTTGAGAAGTTAACATCTTCAAACTGGTTGAATTCAGATGACCATATCTCAAGTGCCACAACACACTTGGATTTGAAATAGCAACATTTGCTAATTTATCTCCCCTTGGCTGGCCAAACATCAAATGAAATAACCTGTTCTTTGTCATTGGCACTTGAGTAATGATTCTATCATTATTCCTTTTATCAAAAATGGTACATTTACCCTCATCAAATAGCAACTTATAGTTCTTCTCTGACATTTGACCAACACTTAAAATATTATGTTGGAGATGAGGTGTGTAATAGATATCACTTACTTGTTTCATGCCCTCTTTTGTTGGAACCTCCATGGCTCCAATGCCTTCAACCACCAATGACTTGTCATCTCCCAATTTGATGCTAGATTTTTAGGAAGAATCCAAAGTAGCAAAGAGTTCTTCTTTGCCACTCATATTATTTGAACACCCAGTGTCCAAGATCTAGGTGTTATTCAAGTTCTAATATAACTTGCCATATGAGAGAAAGAGATTTGAGGTCCCTTCCTCTTCTCCAAAATTTCCATACTGACTGCTTTAGCTGCTACTCCCTTTTGAAGATTTTTACCAACAGTCACGACCAAAGTGGCCAAGTTTACCACAATTGTAGCAAGCTTGTTTTACCTTGTCACTTCCTTTTTCTCATCCTAGATGCTTCCCTCTTTTTTGATGTCCACCTCTATTCTGACTTGCACCTTTGTTTGAATATCCTCCTCTGTTAGGAGTTCCACATCATGGACTATTCCTACCTCTACCTCTATGTTGACCTCTACCTCGACTTCTGCCTTGTCCTTTTCCTTCTTGTGAAGCGAAGGCTTTGTCATCGCCTCCGTGGCTAGTGGAAGGAGATTCCTGCAATCTCTCTTCATGTGAAAGAAGAGAACCAATTAGTGCATCAAAGGAAAGTGCGGTCAAATATTTTGACTCTTCAATAATGATTACTACATGATTCCATTTAGGAAAAAGTGTTCACAATGCTATCTTCACCACAACCTCTGGTTTAAATTCTTCACCTAGAGTGACCATTTTATCTACTATGGCTTTGACTTGCATGCAGTAGTCTCCTACTTTCTCATTCTCCTGCATTCTGATATTTTCAAAATCTCTTTTCAGAGTTTGAAGCCTGACCTACTTCACTTGATCACTCCCTTGAAAACTTTCCTTTAAAGCCTTCCAAGCATCTTGAGTTGTTATACAGGATGATATTCTAGGAAATATACTTTTATCTAAGGTTGCTTGTAAATGATATAGGGCAAAGGAATTATTTTTTTGGGCTTCTTTCTTAGCATTTCTATCAACAACACTTAAAGGTAGACCAGTCAGTAGGAGAAGGTTTTGTGTAACCCTCTTCAACTATTTCCCATAAACCTTTACCAATCAACATAGTTTTCATCTTTATTGACCAGTATTCATAATCACTACCATTAAATTTAGGAATTGGGATATTTGAATTTGAAGCCATTTCTACTACTTGAAAGCAAACTTTGATTTGAATAAAAATAGGAAGTACAAAGCAATTACAAGTTCAAATCAAATCTAGATTTCTTAAATCTCTCACTGATTTCTTTTTCTTCTTCTTGTGGATTGCCCAGTACTGGAGGCCCAAAATTATCTACAATGGAATCCTCTTCGTCATTGATGACAACTATTTCAGGAGCTACTGCTGGCTCAACCTGTGCTGGCTCAGCCTCTACTTGCTCAAGTTTTGCTGCCTCAGGCTCTGCTAGCTCAGGTTCTAGAGAGCGTGGGGTATAGCTCTCACTGTATTGTACCTTAGGCTCATAGGCTACTAAATTAGAATCTTCCACTTATTGTCCAAAAATATTATCCTCTGAGTCAGCTTCGTATCCAAAATTAGGCTTCCTCAGGTGGGCTATCAATGAATTTTGTAGTTGATTGAATACAATTTGTATTCCATCTTGTCGGACACTCTCATCAAATGATTCAACAGATTCTCTCCATAGTAGAGAGCACAAAGCATGGTAACATTCGATAGATCTGATCCTCTACTCATCAAGGCAAAAATAAAACTTTGTTAGAGCTTCTGAGGTTACAATTTTTGCTCTTTTACTGACTTTGAATGGGGTTCCAAGGGGTAGCAAACTAATGTAGTATTGAGAGATCCAACACTATCCTTATCATCAAGTGAATGGTCATAACATTAAGTCATGTATTGCATTTAAGAGCAAGGTACAGGATATGATTCACAAGAATGATATTCAAATCAACAATCAATAAATTGCCATAGTTTAGAATCTGTTACCTATAGGTCAAAGTCAAGAAGAAAAACCTAAATAGGTGACTAAGATGCATACAACCTCGTTGCCTCATAAAAAGAGACAACTGCATTAACCTCATTTAAAACATCAACATCGTACCTGGACTCCAGTAGTTGAGCCCATGTCAACCATTCTTCACAACCTGCAAGAAATAAAGGCAATTGTCTTGTCAAACGTACCCCTGGTCAACCTAAATAGGTCTATATATAGACGTTATAAGGAGGATCATTCTTACCTCTATCATCGAATAAAAGGGAATTACATTAGAAATTGTCATAATTTTAGATATGTTATCCAAGATCTGATTGATAAGGAAGTTGTATCCACAAGAGGGTCACTCATTTTACCCCATAAAGATAGTGGTATTACCCAAAATCCCTTGCCATAGCAGGGGGAGTCAATCTCTATCACTCCTCCTAGCCAAGCCAATAACAATGCACCAAACATAGTACATGTTGGGGGTATCCAAGGTGTCACACCTTCCCCACTATTTACATCACAATAAATGAAGCAAATTGAGGATCCTAAAGGTATTGCATATTTATCACTTCCTTTGATCACCACAAATGCTGGGGGTACACAAGGTATTGCACCTTCCTCCTAGAATCATAAAGTAATCAAAGTTACAAAAAGCTCCAAAGGTATCTATAAGCCCTTTGGTCACCCTAAAATACCCCTAGGTAGTCTATGGCATTTCCTTAATGTCTATGATCGTCTAGGTCACCTAAAATGCCCCTAGGTAGTCGATGACCATCTAGGTCAAAAGAAAACATTCCTAGACTATATACGATTATCTAGGTCAATCCTCCCAAAGATATCTATAAGCCCTTTGGTCACCCTAAAATACCCCTAGGTAGTCTATGACATTTCCTTAATGTCTATGATCATCTAGGTCACCTAAAACGTCCCTAGGTGTTCGATGACCATCTATGTCAAAATAAAATGTTCCTAGACTATCTACAATCATCTAGGTTAATCTAAAAATCCCCAAAGGTATATATAAACCCTTTGGTCACCCTAAACTTCCCCTAGGAAATCTATGGTATTTCCTTAATGTCTATGACCATCTAGGTCACATAAAATGCTCCTAGGTGGTCGATGACCATCTAGGTCAAAATAAAACGTTTCTAGACTATGTACGATCATCTAGGTCAATCCAAAAATCCCCAAAGGCATCTATAATCCCTTTTGTCAGCCTAAAATTCCCCTAGGCATTCTATGGCATTTCCTTAATGTCTATGACCATTTAGGTCACTTAAAATACCCCTAGGTGGTCGATGACCATCTAGGTCAAAATAAAACATTCCTAGACAATCTACGATTATCTAGGTCAATCCAAAAATCCCCAAAGGCATCTATAAGCCATTTTGTCACCCTAAAATACCCCTAGATAGTCTATGGAATTTCCTTAATATCTATGACCGTCTAGGCCACCTAAAATACCCTTAGGCAGTCAATGACCGTCTAGGTCAAAAGAAAATATTCCTAGACCATATATGATCATCTAGCTCAATTCAAAAAGCTCCAAAGGTGTCTATAAGCCCTTTTGTCATGATTAAATACCCCTAGGTGGTCTATGACTATCTAGGTCAAACTAAAATGTTCCTATGTAGTCTACGATTTTCCAGGTCATCCAAAAATGCTCCAAAGGCATCTATAAGCCCTTTGGTCACCCAAAAGCCCCAATGACATTCATTAAGCCCATTTTTCAACCTGTATATACACATATATCAAAAATATAAAAATATCATTAAAATCATCAAAATACAAAAATATTGCTTCATTGCACTTCATATAGATTGCATTAAATATACTCATCATTGCATTATGCATCACTCAAAATTGATCATACATGTCTAGCACTAGGTATATACACTAGGCATATGTTAAAATCATTGTTATTATATGTCAATATTCCCACATGTTTATATTACATATACCATTTACATTTATAGTTTAAATTATATGTCTGTTTCTCGTCACTTAGCCATTGTTGATAAAACATAGTTAAAGTTTTCGGTCACTCAGCCATATCTAGTTGTCTTCTCAGATTTTGTAGAAAGCTATCATGATTTTTAGAAGGTAAAATCTTGCTTAGATAATTCTTGGTATACATCAAAATCCCAACACATTTTCACATTAATAAATCCAAGTCTAGCGCAAGGAAATATGAAACTATAAAGTGGTCTAGGTTACTTTAAGTGAAAAATATTATCTCGTTACTTTAAGTGAATGGTTCAAATATGCTGAGAATTGACAAAAGGACAAGTTCCTCCTTACCCATAAATCCCTTACCCTAAACTGGGGCAAGTATCCAAAATAGAAATATCAAATAGTGATTATCATCACTTCAAAATATGCAAAAAGAAACAGTGATTATCATCACTAAAAAAAGCAAAATAAACAGTGGTTCTCACCACTAGCAAAACCCCTTGCTCAACAAAAAAAAATGAGCAACTCCCTTGAACAATTCAAAGTTAAAATAAAAGAGGAAAGTCTTGAACTTGAATCCCTGGAATTATCGGCATTATAGAACCATAAGGTGATCCTCATTACAGGTTTGGTGGATAGCCTACCTGGCAATGGCGGTATCATCCTGCATGATGATATGTCTATCACACAAGCAACTTGCTTATGTCCAGACCAATGTTTGAATATGGATGAGCTAGCTTTTTTTAACCTATATTACTTAGTGGTCTAATCTAACTAAGTATAAAACTCAGGATAATGAGACTTGCAGGGTGATATCTAGTATAGATGGGTTGAGTGAATCCCGTTTTGCACTAGGGTAATTTTATGCATTATCATAGTAATGAACTCACATGTACACACAGGTATGTTGATTTTCTTGGTTATATAAGTAGATGTATACCTTGCTAAAAAGTCTTGCATAGTTATTATACAACTTTTGATTAGGTAACTAAAGTGTTTGAGTCTCTTAAAAACTACCAAACATATCATATCACATTACATTATCCATTCCATTTTACATCATGTTGTCACATATTTGTCAAAATTACAAAATGCATTACATAGTGTAAATAATAACATGCAAATAATAAAGATACATTTTGTACAGTCTATGGTGCTAGCATATAATGTGTCAAATAGCCATCATATAAAATTAAATAAATCATCCATTGCATTTTACATTTACATTGCATTCCACATCATCGCATCATCACATCATAGGATAAATACATGCATTCATGTTAGACATCCATCATAAAACATCATATAGCAAATATAAGTATTGCATACATCTCATAAAGCAATAAGGAAACACATGATGATAATAAAAACTCATATATATATATATATATATATATATATAGATATAGATATGTTATATATATATATATATATATATATATATATATATATATATATATATATATGTATATGTATATGTATGGGACCAAAAGATATATCATAATCTAAAAATTTCCCATGGGCTGCAATCAAGTGGGTCCTCGTATCTCACACTCTAAAAATCAAAATTCAAACCAATTTAAAAATATAAAAAAAGGTCAAAAACCCACCAAAAATAAGGTAGAATCATCACCAAATTAGCAAGGATCAATATTGGACCTAAAAAAAATTTAGATGCGCTAAAAGTCTTTCTTTTATTCCCCAAGAAGGCCTCAATGGCCGGACCATTCTACGAGAATGAAATTTTTAGCCTTTTGCTTCCAGAAATATTCACCAAAATAGTCAAAAATCCCCTCCAAATAGGTATATAGTACCATGGGAAAAATAGAGATTTACCCCAACTTAATCATATGTATCAAGCAACTCATCGCTTTATCATTGGACATGCCCTCATCGACTCGTCGCTTGAGGGGATAGTCATAATAATGAATTCAAAAATCAAATCAACATTAAAACACTCAAAAATGTAATTTCCATACATTCAAAAGAATATTTGCTAAAGATAAATTTTCAAGCCCATTCTGGGGTAAAGAATCAGCATAAGAAACAAAAAAATAGGATTGACCTCCTTGAAACCTCGGGAATTGACCCATGTAAAGGCTTACAAGAACACAAGGCACCAAGACCTAGTATACCCTAAGCCCCATAAGACTGTTACTATAGCACGGTTGAAAAGTATACCCAGAATTGATCCTTCGACTATGTCAATAGTAAGGATTCCAAGAATGTATGCTCTTTCCACAATGGAGGTATCCAAAGTTGATTAGGTTAATGAACAACCTTAATCATTTGATGATTTAGTGATCTATTTTTGCTCAGTGCTTTGTTGCACATAGTGCATCCCAAAAAGGGGTATTTGTAGACACCTAAATCACATAAATCAGATAAGACTACCAGTGCATCACATGTGCCACTCTTATCGACATCATATGGCCCCATTGGGCACCCCTCTAGGCTTGCATAAGGCTCCAAAACACATTTGTAAAGGTTCCCAACAGTTTTGGGGCATATCCTGGTGACCGTCTCACCACCCATGGATGACCATCCAAAGCCATCCCTGGGTGGGACGGTCCCTAAATAGACCCTCCAAAAAGTTAATAGACACGTGAAATGGAAATCAAAGACTATCATTTCTATGTCTAATCAACCCAATTTTATTTGGTAAATTTGAGTTAATTTGAGGCATTTTATGTTGTCATTGATGTCACATGGATAATTGATGTCACATGGATCACATTTGGTTTTGGTGGCCAAAATATTTCATAAATAAGCATTTACTATTTTTGGAAATCATGGCTATTTACAGGGTTTTTATGAAAACCAAGGTAGGCAAAATAAAAGGTTTTATTTAAAACCATGGTGGGCTTATGTGAAAAGTGCTTTTCTTAAAAGCCAAGGTGGAATTTTTTTTCATCGAAAAAGGACCTCCGGTGATGAATATATTAAATTTTAAAGTTTAAGTTTAAATTAATGGAGGGCCGACCTATGTGCAATTAATGGAGGGTGGCATATATATACATGTAAAGGTTTCAATTTATTTTGGAATGTGGGCATATTATATATCGTCAAAAAACTTATTTCGAGGGCTATTTGACTAACTTATTTAGAAGGAGAAATAATGTGTGTGTAAAGAGATATTTCTTATTTTGCAAAGGGGTTCCAAAAGTGAAGTTTGCCTTGTTATTTTTCAAGAGGATTAATTCTTTCATGAGGTGACAAGGTATGCAATATAGTGATTTATTTTATTTTATGGTATAAGTGGTTTTCGGAGTGAAAAGGTTATGCAATGTTTTGATTTATTTTATTTTATGGTACAAGTGGTTTTAGGAGAGATAAGGAAGTTGTGCAATTAAAGGCCTTGGTGATGATTATTGAAAAGTAGAATAATGTTGATTATTTTGTGATCTACTAACCCTTGTGAAGCTTAGCAAAATAATTTTGTGATTGTGGTAGATTTACAGAGGTTTTTCATATTCATAAAAGGTATGGGCACATTCTTCTATTGTTTTTTCTTGGTGAGCTTGCTTGAGCAGATTTGGACAAGTTTTGTGTGAGCTTGTTAAGCAGATTTGACAAGTTGTGTGTGATATTTTTAAGCAGGTTATATGTGAGCCTATTGAGTAGGTTCTTAGTGAGCCTATTGACAGATCTTTAGAGGTGGTAGAGTATGGAGGACAGAGTCTCAGTGGATAGAGATCCAGCATCCAGAACATATGAAGATAGATCTGAGTGAGGAGTCTTCAAGTGGAGAGAGGTCCACCAGTTAGTGCAGTAGAGAGATAGAGTCTTCTAGAAGATCACATAGCCAGAGCAAAAGGGGAAAGAGTTATCCTGTGGAAGAGATCCACGAACTTGAGATTAGGGGATCAGCATCTCCTTTGGACAAAGATCCATAAACATTGTAATTAGCAGTGATTACCAAAGAGATTGATTGAGAAACTTTTAGTAAAATATTTTCTCCATGGAGTACCTCACATTGGGGGAACCACGTTAAATCTTGTATCTAAATTATGTGTGGTGACTTGTGCTCTTGCTTACTACTGCTATCTGAGTTATTAATGCACACTACTATATTTTGTTATTGCAATTAGGGACATTAATTGATATTGGTTTGAAAAGAAAGTAAAAATTGGTCTTATATTGTTCACCCCCCCTCTCAGTATAAGCTTGTTTTCTTTAATTAGGAGCCCCAAATGCGCAAGCTTCCCCCACCCAATGCATGCAAGGTTTTTGACAAGTGGCGGCACCTTCCTTGCATGCCAATACTTGTCCCTTTTCCCTAGATGCCCTATTTGGGCTATAAAAATAGGTGCATTCACCCATTTTAAGAGAGGAGAGTTGAAGTATTTTAGCAACGAAGTGCTGCCCAATTCCATCCTCACCTTTTGCAAACCATCATTTACCCTCCTTTGGCCTTGAAACCCTCTTCATATGAAGGCACTTTCAAGGGCAATAGAAACTGATCCAAACAATTCCAAACTGACCAAATTGAAGATAAATTTGGCCCCATATATCGACACAACCTTTAAACCTATTTTGGACCACATCCCATTAGTATTGGTGGCAAAACTTGAGCAGATTTGTAACCGTCCCACCTGGGGACAGTTAGCAACAGCTAGATGCACAACCTAGGGACGGTTAGAAAATAGTAGATAATTTGGAATAAATTCCACCATAGACCCTTTAGAAATGTTTATATTAGCCTATGGTCCAAATTTTATGAGATTCGGATTAGTTTTGATGGCTCTTTTGAAGTTCTCTTTGTTGTAGGTCTACATGCCCCTGTCAGGGACGGTCACTATTTTTGCTAACATTTACCTTCAATATTGTGTTCAAATCTCTCCAAAAGTATCTATATTATAGCATATTCCATTCATATATCATTTAGAATAGTTTTCATGTGTTATATATTAGTTTTGTTATTGCTAGATTAATGCTTTTCTATGTTTTCAAGGCTTTGATTCTATAACGCATGTGCTATTAACCCCCTTTTCAATCCCTTGTGTGTAGGTGCAGGTATTCTAGACAGGAGGGAGGAGCTAAAGAGGTAATAAAGATAAGCCCGAGACTAGCTCTCAAGTATGGGAATGCGAGATGAACAATAGTACACGCCTTAAGGACATTTCAAGGGATTAGATCCCTTGTACATTGTAATGTTGAAAAGTATCAAATTGTAAAGCCCTCAAGGGGAGGCATTGTAATCTGATTTGGAATTCATGAGTGAATTAATATAAGGAGAAATCCACTACTTTTATTACACATTTTGCTTCATTTCAATAGATTACATATTTATGCACCTTTTCCCTTTTTATGCTTTAATTTGCTTTACATTGCAATAGAGTTCCCTTAAGGCGATGTCAAAAATTACGCTTCTTCAGTTACATCATGACCATATAGTGATACAATATATTACATCATAACCATATAATGGTATTATAATAGTTTGAAAAATAAACATTATAGCTTAGCAAGATTTGAACTTTAGTGTCCTTGAAAATTGAAGAATCTAACTGTTGTGGCTGCTCCACAACACACCCAAAAATTGGGGACCCCCCCTTTTTTGCATGCTTTCCAAGAAGATTGTAGTGGCCCAGATGTTAAAAGAGCAAAGAAAAGCAAGAAAAAGAAAACGTCGCGATATCGCGACATGTTGCTCCGTCGCGGCTCAGAAAATGAAAATGTCGTGATATCGCGACATGTTGCTCCGTCGCGGCTCAAAAAAATAAAACGTCGCGATATCGCGACATGTTGCTCCGTCGTGACTCAGAAAATGAAAATATCGCGATGTCGCGACATGTTGCTCCGTCGCGGCTCAGAAAATGAACATGTCGCGATATCGCGACATGTTGCTCCGTCGCGGCTCTGAAAAAGAAAACGTCGCGATATCACGACGTGTTGCTCCGTCGTGGCTCATAAAATGAAAATGTCACGATATCGCGACATGTTGCTCCATCGTGGCTCAGAAAAAGAAAACGTCGCGATATCACGACATGTTGCTCCGTCGTGGCCAAAAATGAAAATTGTCGCGATATCGCAACATGTCGCGTTTTCGCGGCTCAAACAAGCGAAGTACAGTGGAACAAAAAAGTGTCACAATTTCACATGTCATGTTTTCGTGGCTAAGAGCAACAAAATGCAGCATGAAGATAAAATGTCGCGATATCGCGACATGTCGTGTTATCGCGGTTCATAGAGGAGAGAGAAGACAAAATGAGAAAATGTCACGATATCGCAACGTGTTGTGAAATCACGGTCAAAGCAGTCAAACAGGGCAAGGTGCTAGAGTTGTCATGATATCGCGACATGTGTTTTCGTGATCTGAAGACGAGATGAAGGGCAAACAAGAAAAATGTCACGATATCGCGACATGTCGTAGTTTCGCGACCTGGAGCAACCAAAGTGGATGTAGAGGAAAAGTGTCGTGATTTCATGACAGAAAGCAAGAAGATGGTGTAGAATGAAAAAGTGTCACGATTTCGTGACATGTCACGATTTCATGACATGTCACGTTTTTCTGTTAAGTGCAGCAAAGACAGCCCGAAAGAGAAAAACATTATGATTTCGTGACAGGTTGCATCTGCACAACCCAAAACAAAAAAACGTCGCGATTTCGTGACATGTCTCATTTTCACGGTGCATAAAGGTGAACAAGGTTGTGGACATAAAAACATCACGATATCGTGACATGTTTTGTTTTCACGATGCAGGTAGAGGAGCAAAGCTGCAAACATAAAAACGTCGTGATATCGCGACATGCTATTTTTTGTCACGAGTCATGGTGGGCCGTTACAGAATGTGCAAGGAAGTGTTGAACACGTGTCACGAATGCATAGGGGCTATGATAACACTTTAGGATCGACGGTTACAGTTCACAGAGAAGACCAAATGTTTCACACCCGAGCAGGAAGCCAAAACAATGAAGAAGCAGGAGACGAAACGAGGCGATCTGGGAGATGAAACGAAGCGTCAAAGGGCGAAGCAGAGAGTCATACCAGAGGGTTTAAAAGCAGAATCCAAAGACAAGTATAGAGGTAAAAAATCGCTATGAGCAAGGTTGCAGAGCTGAGGGTGATAAGCCATTCTGGGCCTGCTTTTGGAGTGTTTTTCTTCCCCTTTTTTTGGTTTTGAGAAAACTAGAAAGTTCTGTTGTTGTAAAATGATAAACTTTTAATACAGAAATTTCAGAGAGTTGCATCTTATGGACAAGAAAGGAGGAGTCATTTTCTGCATGCAAGATTAAATGTCTATTTTCCCTTTTCATATTTTAGGCTTATAGGTGGAGTTTAATACAAGTTATCTTGGTTGCTTCAAGCGAATGTCTAAATCTGAAAACCTCATTCAAAATCCTTAGGAACTAGCACTTAGCTTATCAGGATTGTGCAGGTTTTGCAGGTCCAATAGGTTAGGTTGCATGCATGGAAACCTCAGATCTTCGGTTTTGTCGAAATAGGATAGCATCATACTGAAGGCATTCTATTTTTTCTTTTCTGCACTTTACTTTTCCAGAAATTGTTACTTTAATTTAATTTACAGGCATTAAAATAAAAAAATAAAAAAATTGCAAAGTACAAAAATAGTTTCACCAGTGCGTAGGTCATATTGCAGATTTCAAATACGCATTTTGAGATTTCATTTTCGGATCTGTTTAGTATTTTTATAAATTCATTGAAGTTACTGTTTTATTGCAGATCATAAAATCCAAAAATAGAAATTTCCATTGCTGGGCCGATTCACATTTGTTTCATTCTGGTTCAACGAACAATCATTAAAGTTTCATGATAAAATAAACCAACATTGCCCCTTGTTTACAGTTACTTGCAACCACTAAGGTGTT
This sequence comes from Wollemia nobilis, assembly GCA_028583015.1. Lineage (NCBI taxonomy): Eukaryota > Viridiplantae > Streptophyta > Pinopsida > Araucariales > Araucariaceae > Wollemia > Wollemia nobilis. The sequence goes on from JAQPPZ010003378.1 coordinate 655,192, forward strand.
CCAAGCATTCAAATTGAATATTATTATTTATGCAAAATGCTAACATAGCGGAGACCTTGGAGAAATTATTTATTTAATTTCTTTGCAAGAGGGGATTTGGAACCCAAATCCTATCGGAGAGTGTGTTTTCACAATCGGGTGAAAATACCACTCAACAGATTGGCGCTAGAAGGAGGGCTTGAATTGGTTTATTTCAGTGTGATTTAAGTGCTACAGGGATTTCAATTTTGAATATTTCATGCCCTATTGATTATTATCTTTAGCCCTCTTTTAACAATACAACTTTGTACTGTTAAAAGGAGGACATGAATTGCTATGCACTGTTCTAACGCTTTGATTGTTCATACAGGAATAATGTGATTTGATTAGATCTAAAAAATAAAAAAATTGGTATTAAAGTTATATTCTTGAAGATTCACTAATGGCTATGTTTACACCGTGGATGCCAGGTAGCCCATTGAACATACCGGGAGTTCAACATTATTTTCCCGTTGGTTTTGAGAGATGTCTTCCTCGATTTTCATCTAATGGGACAAGTACTACAGAAGAACATATTCAAGCATTCAAATTTGTTGTGAATCACTTAACAATTTGGTATGATGATGTTGTTTGTAAAATGTTCCCTTACACCTTGGACAAAGTGGCATATGATTGGTTTACAAGTCTACCTCTAGGGTCTATTACTTCTTGGGCTCAACTAGAGGCAACATTTCTTAATCAATTCAACAAAAAGCGAGTTGACCCAATCCTCATGTACAATCAGTTTGTCTATATGAGAAAAGAACCAAATGAAAATGTGAAGTCATTTTCTGAAAGGTTTTTTGGACTTTACACTCAATTAGTGACATTTTATGCTCTCCGAGAAGATATGGCTCTCCAAATATACGTCAATGCTCTTGACCCGCTCATTTCCACATATTTGCGAGGGATGCCTCAAATCACATCTTTGTCACAAGCCTATACTCAAGCAATGGCAATTGAGCAACAACTGAGTTATCAAAATTATGGTGTGGGTTTTGGATCATATAATCTTCAATCATTTAATACCTCCCTTACCCACCCGATGATTTATCCACCTCAACCGAGTTCAAGTTTGAATCAATTTCAGAATCAACAATCGTTCCCAAACTTCAATCAATTGCAAAATCCTCAACCTACTATGCAAGATCAATCATCTTTCTTAAGTATGAATCAACTTCAAAATACTCATCTTGATTCAAAAGATGTTTCTAAAATCAATTTCAATGATTTTCACAATATGATGATTTCAGGCAAGGGAGGAGTGCTAGATCCAACTAGTATTGAAACATGTGATAAATTGGGAACCCTTGACTCACCAAAAGATGAATTCTATGAGGATGAATCTTGCTCGGAGGACGCGTTGGATGACATTGTTGAAAATAATGGCCGAGAAAATTCCCACCTTCCAAATTATGTTAAACGTGAATCATGGGTTACACATGTGGATTATGATAGCCTTATCCATTTGAATACAAGCAATAACCCAATTTTGGAAGTAATTGAACCATCTAAGGAAGGTGAAGATAAATTTGATGAGAAACATGTTGATGAATTAAAAGATGATGAAGAAATAGTGGAGCATCACAATTTGATTTTGAAAGATGATCATTATGATTCTTGGGAAGAGTATGCTCACTCCAAACCTTCTGATGAATTTTGTGTGCCTATTGATATACAGGATAATACAATTGCCTTTTCATATGAGGATATTACAAGTCCTGTGCAATCTAAGAATGTTTTGGAAGAAGGGTTGGAATCTCATCAAAGGTTGGAGAAGGATAATGATTCTACTACCAGGGATGAAGAAGGAGAATCAATTGTTTTTGTTCCCCTTGAGGGGCAAGAAATCGAAAATATTGATCCACCTATTGCTTCTACCATGTTTATGCCATCTCAAAATGATGAAATTACAAAACCTAAGTGGTGTGGGTTTGATACTATTGATGATCCTAATGAAAATGTGGATTTTGAGGCAACTCAAGCCATTGATCATGGAAAGGTGTCACGCGACACATATCTTGAAAAACTAGGCTCTTGTTTTGAAAAGGATGGACGCATGTTTGATTGGGTGCCTAACTTTGGTGTTTTTGAACAGGTGTCGGTTGATGAAGAAGACAATGAGAAAAAAGAAAAAGCTACTAACACTCATCAAGTTGTGGTAAATTCTAACCATGATGGGTTGAGTATGGATGACAAGGTGAAATCTTTACCTTTGGTAGTAGCTACAAAATTTTTAAGTAATGGGTTACATGATGTCCCTTTGGATGCTAATATCATCAATGAGGAAATGTCAAATTTTGTTGATGCTCATCAAGTTTTGAATGATTTTGAGTGCTTTAAAATCCGGGAAAATGATTTGAATTCAAGACTTTTAGAAATAGGCTCTTGTTTGCAACATCTCATATTTGAAAAGGAAAGCCTAATGTTAAATCATGAATCGAATTATGAAATGGATGCTTTCAAGAATAGACAAGATAAAATTGAATATCATTTATTGTCTAATTATTTTAGTAATTCGACGCTTACCTATGAGAGTACTAATGGAATTAAATCTAATTGGTGGGGTGAGCGAAATGAGTTAAAAATTGTTGCATGGTGTGGTCTAATCTTGTTTTTGTTGGATTCCTACAACATTTGGCATGCGTATCACATTATATTTTTGTTGAAGTGTTCTAATCATGTTTGGGATCCAGGAAAATAATAGTTCAAGCTTTGCATCATCTTGTACTATATTGTATATAGATTTTAGTTTGTGGTTTTGGTTTGTGTTTTCAAATTCGTTTTTTGGAATTGCTTTTTGGGTTTGGTTTTAAGTTTCGTGTGTTAGTCCTTTGGACACTTTTGAGATAATTTTTCAAAAAAAAAAAAAAAAAAAAATTGAGATGCCAACTTATGCTTAAGATCAGGAGAATATGAAACATTGGAATTGTATTGTGGAAAGCTCCGCAAGTAACACAAACAGTTTAAATAATATCGTTTGAAGTTGTGATGCATGAAGTAGTCGGTTTTACAAATTATGACAATACTCCATCTGCAATTCAAAAGGCAATGCATTCATATTACATCCCACTTTGCATATACATGCCATCTTAGTTGCATATGCATTTCAGATACAAATCATTAAAGTGTGTCAAATCCTCTTAGGGTTATTCTATAACATAAAATAAAAAATAAAAATAAAAAATCCTAAGGTTGGGAACTGATGCCCGAACTATCTTGAACCAAGCACGTTCTATGCACATTAAAAAGGATCTTGAGCAAAATGATCAAAACCTTGCTTGGAAGAAAAGGTCAGGCGAAAGGAGTATTTCATGTCTATCCTATCATGCAACATAATCCTTAAAACAGTGGTTTTTACCACTCCCATAAAGCTTAAAGCCTAAAACCAGAGTAGTAAGGATAGGGTTAAATCCTCATCGAACTTAGGTTGAGGATCCAACTCCCCAAAGCTCTGATTTGACCTACATGGAGTAGTAAGGATAGGGCATAATTCTCATCTCGCCTAGGTTGAGAATCCGATTCCCCAAAGCTCCTATGTCTCATTTCATCATAAATCTTGGATTGGAAGGATCGTACTACATGTCCTCTGCAAAGGATGGGTAGTCATCCCCAAGGTCCAAGAAATAAAAACTAAATATTTCCCATTTCATCTTAATATTGGATTGGAAGGATCGTACTACATGTCCTCTACAAAGGATGGGTAGTCATCCCCAAGGTCCAAGAAATAAAACTAAATATTTCCCATTTCATCTTAATATTGGATTGGAAGGATCGTACTACATGTCCTCTGCAAAGGATGGGTAGTCATCCCCAAGGTCCAAGAAATAAAAAAATGAAGCTAAATCATGGATTATGGGGTTAAGTATGCCCATGCATGGCAGCATGTCTTGTCTAAAAACAAGACCACTGACTGTTCAAACGGATAGACTAGCATGACCATTTCATCCATAACTAGTTAAATTATTTTGCTCAAAGTGAGGTAATGAATTCCAGATCAGAGTAGTAAGGATAGGGTTAAATTCCCATCTCGCTTAGGTTGGGAATCCGATTCCCCAAAGCTCTGATTTCACTTTCACTTGCACATGGGTTCAAGATAGTAGTGACTCATAACCAACTTTGGGATCTAATAAAGCAATTCATTATACATATAGTTGATCCTAAGAGGGTTTGATAATTTTAAATGTTTGTGTATGATACTAGAAGGTCTAAGCCTTTATAAAGTAAATTGCTATATCTCTAAGCATATTTATCAGGTTGCACAAATCATTCACAACCTCACATATGCATTCATGTAAAATTGACAATGGAATGTTGATCAATTTCAAACGATAGAAAATGGAACACATTGCACACACCGAGCTGATACTTAATGATTCTAATGTTTCATGTATTTCTGATCTATCGACATTTGTTCTATGTTTTTTATGTGCTAACGCTTGTTTTCAAGTTTGTATATTTCCAGGTTAGGTTCTCATCGAAATGCTCAGGAGCATTTCCCAGTAGAGTCGCCATTTGTTGTGGCTGCTCCACAACACACCCCAAAATTGGGGACCCCCATTTTTTGCACACTTTCCAAGAAGATTGCAGTGGCCCAGATGTTAAAAGAGCAAAGAAAAGCAAGAAAAAGAAAATGTCGCGATATCGCGACATGTTGCTCCGTCGCGGCTCAGAAAATGAAAATGTCGCGATATCGCGACATGTTGCTCCATCGCGGCTCAAAAATGAAAATGTCGTGATATCGCGACATGTTGCTCTGTCGCTTCTCAGAAAATGAAAATGTCACGATATCACGACATGTTGCTCCGTCACGGCTCAGAAAATGAAAACGTCGCGATATCGTGACATGTTGCTCCGTCGTGGCTCAGAAAAAGAAAACGTCGCGATATCGCGACATGTTGCTCCATCGTGGCTTAGAAAAAGAAAACGTCGCGATATCGCGACATGTTGCTCCATCATGGCTCAGAAAAAGAAAACGTCACGATATCGCGACATGTTGCTCCGTCGCGGCCAAAAATGAAAATTGTCACGATATCGTGACATGTCGCGTTTTCGTGGCTCAAACAAGCGAAGTACAATGGAACGAAAAAGTGTTGTGATTTCGCGACATGTCATGTTTTCATGGCTAAGAGCAACAGAATGCAGCATGAAGAGAAAATGTTGCGATATCGCGACATGTCGCGTTATCGCGGTTCATAGAGGAGAGAGAAGACAAAATGAGAAAATGTTGCGATATCGCGATGTGTTGTGAAATCGCGATCAAAGTAGTCAAACAGGGCAAGGCGCTAGAGTTGTCGCGATATCGTGACATTTTGTGTTTTCGCGATCTGAAGACGAGATGAAGGGCAAACAAGAAAAACGTCGCGATATCGCGACATGTCGTAGTTTCGCGACCTGAAGCAACCAAAGTGGATGTAGAGGAAAAGTGTCACGATTTCATGATAGAAAGCAAGAAGATGTAGTATCGCGACATGTCGCATTTTCGCTGTTAAGTGCAGCAAAGACGACCCAAAAGAGAAAAACGTCGCGATTTCGCGACAAGTTGCATCTGCACAGCCCGAAACAGAAAAACGTCATGATATCGTGACATGTCTCATTTTTGCGATGCATAAAGGTGAACAAGGCTGTGGACATAAAAACGTCGCAATATCACGACATGTCTTGTTTTCGCGATGCAGGTAGAGGAGCAAAGCTGCAAACATAAAAATGTCGCGATATCGCGACATGCTATTTTTTGTCACGATTCATGGCGGGTTGTTATAGAATGTGCAAGGAAGTGTTGAACACGTGTCATGAAGGCGTAGGGGCTATGATAACGCTTCAGGATCGACAGTTACAGTTCATAGAGAAGACCAAACGTTTCACGCCCGAGTAGGAAGCCAAAACAATGAAGAAGCAGGAGACGAAACGAGGCGATCTGGGAGATGAAACGAAGCGTCACAGGGCGAAGCAGAGAGCCATACCAGAGGGTTTAAAAGCAGAAGCCAAAGACAGGTACAGAGGTCGAAAACCGCTGTGAGCAAGGTTGCAGAGCTGAGGGTGATAAGCCATTCTGGGCCTGCTTTTGGAGTGTTTTTCTTCCCCTTTTTTTGGTTTTGAGAAAACTAGAAAGTTCTGTTGTTGTAAAATGATAAACTTTTAATACAGAAATTTTAGAGAGTTGCATCTTATGGACAAGAAAGGAGGAGTCATTTTCTGCATGCAAGATTAAATGTCTATTTTCCCTTTTCAGATTTTAGGCTTATAGGTGGAGTTTAATACAAGTTATCTTGGTTGCTTCAAGCGAATGTCTAAATCTGAAAACCTCATTCAAAATCCTTAGGAACTAGCACTTAGCTTATCAGGATTGTGCAGGTTTTGCAGGTCCAATAGGTTAGGTTGCATGCATGGAAACCTCAGATCTTCGATTTTGTCGAAATAGGATAGCATCATACTGAAGGCATTCTATTTTTTCTTTTTTGCACTTTACTTTTCCAGAAATTGTTACTTTAATTTAATTTACAGGCATTAAAATAAAAAAATAAAAAAATTGCAAAATACAAAAATAGTTTCACCAGTGCGTAGGTCATATTGCAGATTTCAAATACGCATTTTGAGATTTCATTTTCGGATCTGTTTAGTATTTTTAAAAATTCATTAAAGTTGTTTTATTGCAGATCATAAAATCCGAAAATAGAAATTTCCATTGCTGGACCGATTCACATTCGATTTATTCTGGTTCAACGAACAATCATTAAAGTTCCATGATAAAATAAACCAACATTGCCCCTTGTTTACAGTTACTTGCAACCACTGAGGTGTTCCAAGCATTCAAATTGACTATTATTATTTATGCAAAATGCTAACATAGCGGAGACCTTGGAGAAATTATTTATTTAATTTCTTTGCAAGAGGGGATTTGGAACCCAAATCCTATCGGAGAGTGTGTTTTCACAATCGGGTGAAAATATCACTCAACACTAACCAACTAATGTTATTTGATAGGTAAACATTAAATTGTTATTTTTTTAATTTTTAAAAATGAAACTAGATTTAAATCTTACCAAATAATATATACAAAAATGTTAACTTATAATTATATAATTACAATATAATACAAATTAAACTCTTTTCAATATATATTACCAATTAAATATATATATAAAATATTTATATACATTTATTATAAAAATATGTATATATATAGTGACAAGTACATGAAGCTCAATCTCCCAAACCTTGAAGTAATGATGGAATGGGTTGAGATGCTACGGTGATAAGAAGATATATATCTACTGAAAAGCGGAAGAAT